>CM059020.1:39294723-39979723 GCA_030272315.1 Paspalum vaginatum | reverse complement strand
GGTGGGCCTCCACGCCATACTGCTGGCATGCACTCGCGAAATTCGCCTGGAACAGAGTGCAGAGCTCCTCCTAGGACCGGATTGACCCGGGGGAGAGGTTCATGAGCCAAGTCCGGGCCGACCCAGACAAGGCGACATGGAAGTATGACGCCATAACGGCGTCGTCTCCGCCAGCCGCTGTGATAGCGGTGACGTACACCTGCAGGAATTCCGACGGGTTGGTATTCCCGTCGTACTTTTCCAGCAGGTGCGGCCGGAACTTCTGCGGCCAGCGCGCGGAGCGGAGACTGTCCGCGAGTGCTGCGCAGCCAACTCCAGCCGATACGACCCCTGGTGGCGTTTGCACGCCAACCGGGGGTGGCGCGTAAGCCGGGGGCTTAGGTGCTGCAGCGGCGAACGTCGCGTCAAGGTTCTTGCCCTTGGCGGCGCTTGGCTGCATCCGTGGTTGCTCCACGGTGGTGGGGGTGCCTGCTCGCCGGCGGTTGAGCTCGGCTCGCAGGTCTTCCGTCTGCGCGCTCCTTACTGAGGGGGAGCGCGCGGATGTTGCCGCATCGCGCTGCCTGCGGCGGTTCGACCTCCCCCCGCTGCTGGGAGGGAGTCGTGACCCAGTCCTAGCCGGGCCAGGGGTGACCTCGGCTAAGTGGATCAGGCGATCTACATCGCTTCGCCACTGCGCCAGGGCGCTAGGTGAGGCTGTCGGCCCCGGAGGGTTACGCAGCAACTCCCTGGCTGCGGCGAGCGGGCCGCTAGCAGCAGCGGCGTTCGCTGTGGCGGCGTTTGCCGCTACAGCACTTGTTACTGCAGTGTTTGCAGCAGCGGCGCCCCCCGCGGGGCGTCGAGGGAGCCGCGGCGTCCGCGCCGCGCCCTCAGAACGGTGGGGGGAGGCCTGCGACCCAGTCGAGGCCACCTCCTCTGATGCGGCTGCATCCTCATGGAAATCGCGGATGCGCACCATCATGCGGTGAGGGATGAAGCCAACTGATGCTGCCCCCCTACCTGGCGCGCCAAATGTCGGAGCGAACGTGCTCCTGGTCAGGTGGCGGAGTGCACCCGGCCGAGATCCTAAGTACTGAGAGTAGTTAGGGGGAGCAATCGTTGTTAGCTAAGTTGGTGGTGGCACGATGGTGGCAAGAGGATTTAGAGTGGTTCGGGCCGCCGGAGCGTAATACCCTACGTCCACTGTGGGTGTGTTCTTGTATTTCATGGGCCTTCAGAGGAATCTCTGAAGCCTGTCTGGATCTGTCTCGGGGTCTGTTTGTGAGCTTGTTCGAGCTTGTTGGAGGTTCCCCCTTTGTGTTGCGTATGCCTCCCCTTTTATAGCCCAAGGGGGGCATGTACATGGTGGCCGGGCCTCGACAGGTGGTCCCGGCCATTTCCTCTATGCTACAGTTCTATCCTGTGCCTGATGTCCAACGCTTCCATGCTTCGCGCCTGTACCACCGTCGTGACCTGGTATGGCCTGGAGATCCGCCATACCGTCTTGTCGTCTGGATACGGCGCCGCGCCGTCCTGCCTCACGCCGTCCTGTCCCATCGGCTGCTAAAACCCGCTGAGAGGCTTCAGAGGCCGAGGGGCAGGCGACGCGCACGCATGACAGGACAGGGCGCTCGTAGTAGCGTTGTAGCGCCGCTGCCTAGTATTAGGCTGAGCGCGGCCGCCGCGCGTGGCGCGGCTCATGATGAGTACAGCGTACTTGTTTACTCAATATAGACCCCAGTGTAGCTGGGGAAATCAACTGTAGTGCTCTGTCATCACCGCCGCGCCTTCGTAAGGCGCGCCCCTTTGCCTTGCCGCCGCCGCCTGCCAGCGGCGGTGCCAGCGGCGATGGGGGCACACCCGTCTGACAGCGGCGGCGTCGGCGGGCGACGGGGGCACGCCTGTCTGACAACGGCGGCGGGCAACGGGGGCACGCCTGTCTGACACTCGTGGTGTCAGCGGCATTGGGGCGTGCCAGCCTGACAGCGGCGGTGTCAGCGGCATCGGGCACGCCCACCTGCCCGCAATAAATGCGGCAGGTGGGCGAGGCGCCCGCCTGAAGGCCCCGCCACGCGCCTTGTGGGCACGTGGCAACGCGAGACCTTCCCGTGCCCTGTGGTCACGTGGCGGCCCCGGACCACCGAAGGTGCTGGCTCCGGACCTCCACGCGCTCTGCGGGCACGTGGCGCCCCCGGACCACCGAGGGCGCTGGCTCCGGACCTCCACGCTCTTCTGCACGTGGCGGCCCCGGACCACCGAGGGCGCCGGCTCCAGACCTCCCCGTGCTCTGTGGGCACGAGGCGGCCCCGGACTACCGAAGGTACGGGCTCCGGGCTCCGGCCCGAGAGGTCCGGACCTCTCCTCGCGTGGCTGGGGGAGGCTCGGTCCTCAAGGAGGTCCGGGGCCTCCCCTGTGGGCCGGGTGCGTGGCCCTAGCTTTCCCAAGGAGTGGGCCGGGCCCATCTGTATGCGGCCTTAGGCCCTCCTTGTACTGCAGTAGTTACCTCCCTTAGTGATCTTCGTCCAGTGTAAGCGGGTACCCGGTTAGCTGGGTACCGACAGCCGGGGACAGCAATACGGTGACAGCAAGATCATAGGACTATAGGCAATTTGTGAGTACAGGTAAACTTGTAATAAAACAGTTAGACTCTATCTCGCAAGGCCAAGCAATAGCACGTTGTCACTGGGTCGTGCAGTTTCGCGTGATGTAAACAGTAGCTTCTGACTTTTAACAAATTTGATTACCAAAACGACCGGCTAGGTCTTATCATCATTAGAAAAGTTGTCCTAAATTCTTAGGCTTTGCACAATAGAAGCTGCTGGACTCCGAGTTCCAAACTCAACTGTGCCATTTTCCAAGCTTAAAGGCATCGCATCATTCCACGTTGTCCATGCGCATCCAGCAGTTACTACAACCATACTTATAGAGTCTTAACAAACTAAGGGTTTACTTAGTACATATGTGGTCCATCTCGTCCATTACATCGAAACACTAGCTTAAGGTTCTACATCGGGTTACATGACGTACATAAGCGAGTTCTCTCGACCTCACCATTGTTTAGTACAATCATGGCAAATTGCACGGAGCGGTATAATACAAAACATCGCTCATAACGTGCACTATTTACAAAAGGCTTCACCATACATTGCTACCACCAAACTCTCTAACGCCCGTTACGCGCGTCAGACACCATGCTGTCCTCATCCTCCACCACAGGGGCAACTGAAGGGTCCTGCTCGTACTGCGCCAAGCGCTGCTGTGCCTCGGCCAACTCTGCCTCCAGCTCCTCAATACGGTCCTGTGCATACATGTGCTGGTCGCGGTAGTGAGAGACACGGTCCTCAGCACGGAGGTACATCCCGTGTACGCTGTGAGCAAACTGCATAGTCGCAGCATAGGGCCTGGTGTCAATCCGCTCCTCCAGCATGTTGTGACGACGGAGCCACTCGTCGTCGTAGCCGTCGGTGGGGAGGTAGCGCAGCACTGACATCCCTGCTACACCCGAGGAGCTGAGTGAGGTGATGGCTGCTAAGGTGACCTTGTCGTAAGCGTCCTCCTCATTGGCCCCGTAGACGGTGATCGTCTGCCGGACCGCGGTGTGGCTCGAAGGAAGGACAACACTGGCCATGCAGTGTCCCTTCGCGTGCACTGTCTGCACGGAGAAGAAGGGGCACGGTCTGCGCCTCATCTCACGCAGAGCCCGACAAAGGATCTGCGCAAGGCCGTTCTCCTCACGGCAACGGGTGTGGACCATCCCATTCTCAAGCTGAGGAGGGGTGTGGGTCACTGGTGGAAGGGGAGCAGCCCTTCCCTCCTGTAAGCGGAGTCTGTGGCGGAACCGCCGATTTAATCCGGACTAAGCACACCTGCCACCTCTGGCTCGCAGTGCACTTAGGCCAAACTAAACCCGGTCGTCCGTCGAGAGTCATTCGACCCCCGATTCTACCATTTCCCAGAGGAACCGACATCATACACATTTAGCCCTCGAGAGAGCCACAACAGATATATCATCACAGGCAGTTGAATGTAGGATATATGTAACCTTATTTTACAAACTAGTTCAGAATAAAGATATAAGTTTCAACATAATGCCATACAAAAGGCAAGTTTAAATCAGATAGCGGAAGCGCATTTGAAAACATCTCACAGCGTAAACGAAATACAATAGTAGCCTTCATGCAACGATGATCGAGGCGAGCAACACCGAGCCCACCGGTGCTACCCTCCTCCAAGCACTTCTCCATATGTCGTCAATACCTGCTCAAAATATGGGGGCAAACCCTGAGTACTAATTACTCAGTAGGACTTAATGGAAGGGCTTACGGCTGACGCGAAGCTGCTTACTAGCATGTGGATCCTTAGCCATATATTTTAAATAGTAACGTGAATAACATAACTGAATAAACTTTCATTACTTGTATGACCATCAATATAATATTGAACTGCAGTAAAGTAAACAGATCGATATCAAACATGTAATATTCAAAAACCATGAGTCTTAAATAAAGAGAATTTAAGTTTATTACTACATTGAACGTCAATGGTGTTGGCATTCCCACACCTGGTGGGCATCAGCGATTCGAATCGATTTTTAATTCCCGGGAACAACTATCATGCCAGGGGTATATGCTTACTAGCCATCGCGTTCCCACATATAGTCCCGATCTCCACCTGTCCTGTCCCAAGATTCAAAGCGCCCCCACCTAACCCCCGGGTTGTGCCCTCTCAGGAGCGTTACCACAGCGCACTGGGTCAGCCCTCCTTCGAGTACAAGCGCCCCCGGGCCCATCGGCCTCCAACAAGTGGATGGGCAGCACCTCGAAAACTCCGGACAAGCCCAGGTAAGACTTTACCGGTCCCATTTCCCGGTTAAGCACTCTAGCAATGTTATGCCGACCAATAGGCGAACAACGGACGGCCTTATACGACTCGGGCGGAGTCCAGAGTGCGACATCAAGAAAAGTAAATACTGAAATAAATTCTCCGCCCGGTCTCCATTTAAGCCATGAGCATAATATCCTTTTCTCAAAAGCAAGATTTCTGATATTTTGAAAACACCTACACGACGAGTGACTCCTTTCACTCGTGTCTACCCGAGCCTAGCAGTTCTAAGCAACACGGCCTACGAACTCTAGTATAGGTGCTAGGGCCAGGGTGGCCAAGGAGTCTAATGCAATAGTTTTCAACCAACTCCTAATGCATATGCGTAATCACCACATATATAATTTGTTTGCTGGGAATAGTATGATCCTGCCTACCTTCCTCACAGGGGTCAGTATCTTCTTCCTGAACGAAGCCGGGGCTCTGCTGCTGATCCTCTAGCTCCTGCTGCAGCTCTTCCTCGGGCTCCTCTGCTATCGGCTGATCCGGCGGGTGTCCTTCGTTCGCGGGGTCTATATGCATGCCATAGGGCAAAAGAAGTATGCATTATTGAAATGCTCGCTTCATGAGGTGGATGCGATGCAAGAAAGCACAAGTAAAGCTTTATATTTTTGAAAATGAACCTACAATGCATTTCAAATCATAATCTAAGATTGACTTACCCTTATGTCCCAAAATATGACCCAAAGTGGCATTTATTAAATACTCTAGCCACATTTCCTATTTATTTTTATACTAAAAACACATGCAGGGGCAAAACAGTCATTACACAGTGATCATATGAGCTACCAAAAATTTCAGAGGATCTATTCACCATAAAAACAGTACTGACCAATTTTGAAAATTTTTGGAGATTATTTAAATCACCTTTTCCTTTTATTTATATAAACATGGAAAATTTTACTATTTTCAAAACAGTGACTAAATTAACAATGCTTGGCCTAATTTTCCATCAAAGAACCAACAACATTATTTATGACTTAGGAAAAATATTGTAAAACTATTTTGAGCAGATTTTATTTGGAAGATCAAAATAAAGGACTAAAAATGCATAAATGACATCAAAAAGGTGAAACTCTTTTTGACAGCAAGTGCTAGGGGTACCAAAATTATCTCAGTGTTACCATGTCAAAACAAAGCCTCTCACAAGTTTTCCCCATTTTTGGAAAAGCAGTTAACCTATTTTAGGTATTTTCATAGATTTACCCATGCATGCAAGATCTAGGGGTAAATATGACTTTTCCTACTCAGACATCATACCCAACAGATAGATCTACACAAGAGGAGTGCAATGCAACTGGATTCATATTTTTCTGATTTTTTGTTGATTTATTATGAATTTCCAAAGTTTCAGCCGAATATTTAAAGAAATAAAGGAAAATCACAGATCCAGGGGTTCAAACAGAATTATCCGTAGACCCCGAGGGCTAGCTCGTAAGATTTCACAGACTCAGTGAGCAGTGCGCGAGGTGAAAAAGTGGAAACCGGAAAAACCGAGGGGCTAGATCGCAAGATGGTCGTCTCCCTCCTCCCGTCGTCTTCTTCCTCGCGACGGGAGGAGGAGCTCCGGCGGCGCGCGCCGGAGTCCGCTCTGCGGGGCGCGGCGGCTCGCCGCAGAGGGTCGGGGAGAGAGAGTAGGACGCGGGGGACTCACCCCTCACCTCAATTGCGGCGGGGAGCGGCGGAGAGAGGCCGGCGACGAGGCTCGGGGCGGTGAGGCTTCGGCGTCGAAATGCGCGGCGGAGGGGGTGTAACCGGCGGCTAGGGTTTGGGGCTTCGGTCGAGGGGAGGGAGAGGATGAGCGGCGCGGTGGCGGGGAGACGCGGGGAGTGGCGGAAGCGCGGGCGCAGCTCGAGCCCGAGCTCCCTCTAATGGCGGCGGCGGCGGGACGCTCTGCGCGAACGGGGGAACGAAGGCACGGGGCAGGCGGGAGTGGCGCGAGTGAGGAAACGAGAGCGGGCGCGCTCCTCTTCCAGGCGGCGGGGTCGGGGAGCGCGGCCGGGGCCTCGCCCTGCTCCCGGTACGCCGGCGAGCCGCGTGGCGCTCGCCGGTTCGCGCCGTGGGCGCGGCGCGGATCGGCGGGCCCACCGGTCAGTGTCCCCCCCTCTATTTCAAAAATGTGTTTTCTCCCTCACTGTAAATCGCATTTTTCACCCATTTAACGGCCGAATTTGGAAAAACTCAAAACATATGAAATGTTCAACTTTTTGAGATCTACAACTTTGCCAAAAGGAGTATCTCCAGATTTTGAGTGGAAATATGAAATAAATTCAAATTTGTGTGGTAGGCTTTGGTGGGGACAGGAAACTATATTGATTAGGAAAACAAAAAGTCACATTTCTAGGCCTTTTCTCCCAAAGCTCCTTTTGGATAAATTGTTCAAAATTTCATACGCTAAAACTTATTCAATGGGAGAATCCCATGAAAATGGCTCTAAGTTGGAGAAAATTTGAGATTACTAAAAGGGACAGATTTGGGTTGGTTTTCTGTGTTGATCAAGACTAACCCCAAACACCATGAAAACACCATTTTCTGACCATGGTCCAAAAGTCAATGTTGTTTGTTACATATTTATATACACTTCTTCTATTATGAGTTTCTCCTATTTCTCAAAGGAAAAAGGAGTGAGGACAGGATCCTAAAAACAAAAATGGAGAAAACAGATTTTCATAAAAGGTACTTCACTCAAATTTGGCCTATGCTCCACAACCATGATTATGAAATGATGCTTATGATGGATGATTAATGCAAGATCACTTAATTAAACCCTTGAGATGCCAGGGGCATCACAACCCACCCCCCTTAAAGAAATCTCGTCCCGAGATTTGGGGAAGGTACGACTGTATAACTTATCTTGTTTTGCAAAGATTACGGGCATCGTGGTTCGGGTCTTTTCAAGTGCACGTGGCAACATCTATATTTTACCCGTTGGTTTTGCCAACTAGCTTGTGAATGGTTAGCACCTACTTTACGCAAGTAGTCACAGAGCATCATCTAACAAGGCTTGGGTGGTCTCTTTAAGGTATTCGACAAATCGTGTCATATAGGGGAACAATGAACAATCCATGAAGAGGATGTGATCAGTGAGCCCGTGAACATGGTAGACACAAATGAGAGGAGTTACTTCCTGACTTTGATACCAACATTTGAGACATGCAGAGTACCTGATTTATCCAAATCATGAAAGGAGAGTGTACATGGTTAGAAATCGAGCAAAGCAGAATCTCATGATTCAAAGGAATGCCATTGGACGTGTTTTTGGGAGACACATTCATTTCATTTGATAGGGACTGTGTACACCTATAAGATATCAAATCGGAATATCATCAAGAGCAAGATGTGGGGAGTATAGCTCACCCTGCTCCTAACGATAAGAAAGGCACAAGAGGAAGAAGTTAGGCTGTATTTGCCTAGACAAGGTGATGGTTGGTACGATTTCTTAGCGTTGGTCAGGATTGACCAAGAAAATGAAAGTAGCTGACATGTTCTTACTAATGAAACAATTGGGAATATTAGTAAGCTCCCTTTTTGGGTAATGTCTAAGAGGAAGAGAATAATTCATAGGGAGATGGCGATATGGCAAGAGCACTAGCCGAGAACAACAAGCTAGTGAGGAGGATGTTCGTGAGAAACACCCTCGGAGAATAAGGTTTAACGAAGGAATGGAAAAATATCGAAGGAGACAGTAAGAGCGTAGTGGACTGCTCCCACTAATTGTCGAGGGCAAGATCAAGCAAGGATATGAATTAATATGAATGTGTCGTGGGATCGAGGCGGATCATTCCCACTAGTCAAAGAGGCAAGGTGAAACAAGGCAATGGAAAGATGTGATGAGATGGTGGAAATGAGACTGATCACTTCCACTGAAGCAATGAAAGGGTGTGAGTAGGCAGTGGGCGAAGGTTGGCTACTCCCACAACTCAAGAAAGGCAAGGTAAAACAAGGCAATGACATGATTTAAACAAGGTAATGAAAATGGAATCAATCACCTTTACGAACTAAGAATAGCAAGATAACTCCAAGAAATGAATTCTAGATATGAATGTTCCCACTTTTGATGTGACGTTATACCTTCGCATGTCTTGATACCCGCGCGCACCTAGTGGCACAACCATGTGACGGCCGTACACACAGGACCCTAGGTTCCGTCGCAGCACCAAAGACTGCTTAGGTAATCGACATATCAAGAGCGGTGTAACCATCCAGTCCGAGGTGACCCGAATATTACTAGATCATGGTAAGGTATTGAGAAAATGAGACACATGTGCAATACATGAGCTTATAACACGTGAATCTCAATGTTTGAGTGTTATGGATCAAAGAGGTAAGGAATCCTCGATTTACAAGGGTTCATAGCAAAAATATCAAGAACATTGAGACACAATGCAATTAAATAAGGGTTGCATTGATTACAAAGATTAAAGTGCATGAGTGGCGAGGGTTTCCGGACATGAGAATTACTAGAGTTGGAAGTTCTACGATAGTAAGGCTAGGAGTACATTGACCATGAAAATGAGACACTTGTAAATTTTCTGAGTTGGATACACTAAGTTTGTTTGATCTATAAGAGTCAGGTTCCCTTATTACAAAAGTCCGACTCGGACACTACCCCACCATCCGACACTCAGTTAGTACTGCCTAAACGTAAGATTGACGCGTCCAGGTCGAAGACCAGTTTCTTCTTTCAGCCATGTCGGTGCAGTGTTAGGCTTCACATGGGAGATGCCATGGAATAGTAGTCTTGATCTTCCACCGAGTATAAGAACATCGCCAGATTCAAGGTTGATCCTTGCCGCTCTGTCCTTGTCCCTGGTATCGCCGTACAGGAACTCTGCCGTGTCGCCTATGGAAATCGAGATGACAGGTAGACCTCGGTTAATGCTTCTTCCTGATTCATCCTTATCTTGATGGAGTCCGAGCTTTCCGATGTTGTTGTAGTAGTTGACGATGCATATGTCAGGGTTGGTTTGAGGAAATTTGTTTGCCGTCGAATTTGCAGTTTGAGCAATTGTCTTGAAAGCTTCTGGTATCGCAGGGACGTAGGCACCATCGCACGGACGCGTTGGCCCATAGAAACCTGTGGTTGGATCCCAATTCTTCCCTAGACACATCATCCATAGCTTCATCTTGGCTCCATTTTTGAAACTAGGCCTGTAGAATCCCCCTGGACCAATACCTAGTTGTCGACACGTACGAACTATCTTGACTTGATCTTCCGGCTTGACGAATCCCTTCAATAGAACCATGCCAGGTCGCAGATGTTGAACTGAAGCCGCGTTAGTGGAAGATCCTCCCGCTTTTCTCTTCTTCTTGTGACCTTCAGGTGCTGTTATTCTAGCCTTCGTGGGCTCGGGGTGATCAGGGCATAAATCGAAGGGCTGTGACATCTATAGCAAGAAATCAAGGCTTCCGTAAGTCGAGGGGATTTGAAGATTTGGTATGGTCATAGTGTATTTCGTGTTTACGTACTTGGGAAAATATGACAATAAGTGATTTTATCGCAAGATGATGGTACGAGGCTATACTTCTTTTCTACATGTGCGCGGCTTACAGCTAGACTTATGAGGGTCGAGTAATGGACTCTAAAGAACCCAGGATATGATAGTCGTGCATTAGTCTATACTCAACCTCGGTGGTGTAGAAAGTTCTCACAAAAATCCCCGTATGTGGATTACAAGGTTGAAACACACTTTAACCTTGAAAACTTTGTGAAGAGTTGGATTTTGGACCGAATGGCATGTTTAAAATATTTGGCTTGCATTCGTTGAACCACTTGGACCTATAGTGAGCGATGTGTAGAAGAATTGCCACAACTTAGGTGTAAGTGTACTACCCGAATCACTTGCTTTGTTTCTGCTAGTTCTACTTGCATTTTGAGCTACATTTCAACTCAGTATTGTCACCCTCTTAAATGCAATATGCTTCTAGTCACTCTTCAAGCAATAAAAAGCAAGGCATGTGAGACAAGATAAGATGCCATGATGCATGATTCGTCCTATTCGGCCTCACATCACACACCTTATGTATAATTTATATATCTAGCGAGTAACCGGTGACATGTATGCACGTCACTCCCTAATGCAACTAGCCGTTCTCTATTCGTTCTTAATTCCGCACGTGGTTAGTGTACCTACAGAAAAATGCATGCTCACATCATTACCACTCTAGACCTAGAAGTGGCATCCACGCTATTTGCGCCGCGTGGACAACGCATCTGTATGGTCCTCTGCTAGACCAGGCTGGTACCCACGCAAGCAAATGGAATCTTGCCGCGTCATAACAGGAGAATGGTCACAAACACCCCAAATGGTGACCACCCCCCTTAAATTTCTATCCTACCAGCATGAATGCAGGGTTCACAACAATCCGCAAATCCCAATAGCGTTCCACCAGTACTGGGGATGGCTATGGCCGAAGTGTTGCTTCCCAAAGCGCCGAATATGCATATGACTTCTATCTAGGTCAGAATGTTAGCGATGTCACCTGATAATACACTAACATCCTTAATATGGGCATATCGGTACTCTCATTTTGCAAATACTTCGAAAAGGATTTTCGAAAATAAGTTTGTAAATCAAAACTGGATGATATGACTGTTGTTTGTGTATGATCGGCTCTGATACCATCTGTGGCGGAACCGCCGATTTAATCCGGACTAAGCACACCTGCCACCTCTGGCTCGCAGTGCACTTAGGCCAAACTAAACCCGGTCGTCCGTCGAGAGTCATTCGACCCCCGATTCTACCATTTCCCAGAGGAACCGACATCATACACATTTAGCCCTCGAGAGAGCCACAACAGATATATCATCACAGGCAGTTGAATGTAGGATATATGTAACCTTATTTTACAAACTAGTTCAGAATAAAGATATAAGTTTCAACATAATGCCATACAAAAGGCAAGTTTAAATCAGATAGCGGAAGCGCATTTGAAAACATCTCACAGCGTAAACGAAATACAATAGTAGCCTTCATGCAACGATGATCGAGGCGAGCAACACCGAGCCCACCGGTGCTACCCTCCTCCAAGCACTTCTCCATATGTCGTCAATACCTGCTCAAAATATGGGGGCAAACCCTGAGTACTAATTACTCAGTAGGACTTAATGGAAGGGCTTACGGCTGACGCGAAGCTGCTTACTAGCATGTAGATCCTTAGCCATATATTTTAAATAGTAACGTGAATAACATAACTGAATAAACTTTCATTACTTGTATGACCATCAATATAATATTGAACTGCAGTAAAGTAAACAGATCGATATCAAACATGTAATATTCAAAAACCATGAGTCTTAAATAAAGAGAATTTAAGTTTATTACTACATTGAACGTCAATGGTGTTGGCATTCCCACACCTGGTGGGCATCAGCGATTCGAATCGATTTTTAATTCCCGGGAACAACTATCATGCCAGGGGTATATGCTTACTAGCCATCGCGTTCCCACATATAGTCCCGATCTCCACCTGTCCTGTCCCAAGATTCAAAGCGCCCCCACCTAACCCCCGGGTTGTGCCCTCTCAGGAGCGTTACCACAGCGCACTGGGTCAGCCCTCCTTCGAGTACAAGCGCCCCCGGGCCCATCGGCCTCCAACAAGTGGATGGGCAGCACCTCGAAAACTCCGGACAAGCCCAGGTAAGACTTTACCGGTCCCATTTCCCGGTTAAGCACTCTAGCAATGTTATGCCGACCAATAGGCGAACAACGGACGGCCTTATACGACTCGGGCGGAGTCCAGAGTGCGACATCAAGAAAAGTAAATACTGAAATAAATTCTCCGCCCGGTCTCCATTTAAGCCATGAGCATAATATCCTTTTCTCAAAAGCAAGATTTCTGATATTTTGAAAACACCTACACGACGAGTGACTCCTTTCACTCGTGTCTACCCGAGCCTAGCAGTTCTAAGCAACACGGCCTACGAACTCTAGTATAGGTGCTAGGGCCAGGGTGGCCAAGGAGTCTAATGCAATAGTTTTCAACCAACTCCTAATGCATATGCGTAATCACCACATATATAATTTGTTTGCTGGGAATAGTATGATCCTGCCTACCTTCCTCACAGGGGTCAGTATCTTCTTCCTGAACGAAGCCGGGGCTCTGCTGCTGATCCTCTAGCTCCTGCTGCAGCTCTTCCTCGGGCTCCTCTGCTATCGGCTGATCCGGCGGGTGTCCTTCGTTCGCGGGGTCTATATGCATGCCATAGGGCAAAAGAAGTATGCATTATTGAAATGCTCGCTTCATGAGGTGGATGCGATGCAAGAAAGCACAAGTAAAGCTTTATATTTTTGAAAATGAACCTACAATGCATTTCAAATCATAATCTAAGATTGACTTACCCTTATGTCCCAAAATATGACCCAAAGTGGCATTTATTAAATACTCTAGCCACATTTCCTATTTATTTTTATACTAAAAACACATGCAGGGGCAAAACAGTCATTACACAGTGATCATATGAGCTACCAAAAATTTCAGAGGATCTATTCACCATAAAAACAGTACTGACCAATTTTGAAAATTTTTGGAGATTATTTAAATCACCTTTTCCTTTTATTTATATAAACATGGAAAATTTTACTATTTTCAAAACAGTGACTAAATTAACAATGCTTGGCCTAATTTTCCATCGAAGAACCAACAACATTATTTATGACTTAGGAAAAATATTGTAAAACTATTTTGAGCAGATTTTATTTGGAAGATCAAAATAAAGGACTAAAAATGCATAAATGACATCAAAAAGGTGAAACTCTTTTTGACAGCAAGTGCTAGGGGTACCAAAATTATCTCAGTGTTACCATGTCAAAACAAAGCCTCTCACAAGTTTTCCCCATTTTTGGAAAAGCAGTTAACCTATTTTAGGTATTTTCATAGATTTACCCATGCATGCAAGATCTAGGGGTAAATATGACTTTTCCTACTCAGACATCATACCCAACAGATAGATCTACACAAGAGGAGTGCAATGCAACTGGATTCATATTTTTCTGATTTTTTGTTGATTTATTATGAATTTCCAAAGTTTCAGCCGAATATTTAAAGAAATAAAGGAAAATCACAGATCCAGGGGTTCAAACAGAATTATCCGTAGACCCCGAGGGCTAGCTCGTAAGATTTCACAGACTCAGTGAGCAGTGCGCGAGGTGAAAAAGTGGAAACCGGAAAAACCGAGGGGCTAGATCGCAAGATGGTCGTCTCCCTCCTCCCGTCGTCTTCTTCCTCGCGACGGGAGGAGGAGCTCCGGCGGCGCGCGCCGGAGTCCGCTCTGCGGGGCGCGGCGGCTCGCCGCAGAGGGTCGGGGAGAGAGAGTAGGACGCGGGGGACTCACCCCTCACCTCAATTGCGGCGGGGAGCGGCGGAGAGAGGCCGGCGACGAGGCTCGGGGCGGTGAGGCTTCGGCGTCGAAATGCGCGGCGGAGGGGGTGTAACCGGCGGCTAGGGTTTGGGGCTCCGGTCGAGGGGAGGGAGAGGATGAGCGGCGCGGTGGCGGGGAGACGCGGGGAGTGGCGGAAGCGCGGGCGCAGCTCGAGCCCGAGCTCCCTCTAATGGCGGCGGCGGCGGGACGCTCTGCGCGAACGGGGGAACGAAGGCACGGGGCAGGCGGGAGTGGCGCGAGTGAGGAAACGAGAGCGGGCGCGCTCCTCTTCCAGGCGGCGGGGTCGGGGAGCGCGGCCGGGGCCTCGCCCTGCTCCCGGTACGCCGGCGAGCCGCGTGGCGCTCGCCGGTTCGCGCCGTGGGCGCGGCGCGGATCGGCGGGCCCACCGGTCAGTGTCCCCCCCTCTATTTCAAAAATGTGTTTTCTCCCTCACTGTAAATCGCATTTTTCACCCATTTAACGGCCGAATTTGGAAAAACTCAAAACATATGAAATGTTCAACTTTTTGAGATCTACAACTTTGCCAAAAGGAGTATCTCCAGATTTTGAGTGGAATTATGAAATAAATTCAAATTTGTGTGGTAGGCTTTGGTGGGGACAGGAAACTATATTGATTAGGACAACAAAAAGTCACATTTCTAGGCCTTTTCTCCCAAAGCTCCTTTTGGATAAATTGTTCAAAATTTCATACCCTAAAACTTATTCAATGGGAGAATCCCATGAAAATGGCTCTAAGTTGGAGAAAATTTGAGATTACTAAAAGGGACAGATTTGGGTTGGTTTTCTGTGTTGATCAAGACTAACCCCAAACACCATGAAAACACCATTTTCTGACCATGGTCCAAAAGTCAAAGTTGTTTGTTACATATTTATATACACTTCTTCTATTATGAGTTTCTCCTATTTCTCAAAGGAAAAAGGAGTGAGGACAGGATCCTAAAAACAAAAATGGAGAAAACAGATTTTCATAAAAGGTACTTCACTCAAATTTGGCCTATGCTCCACAACCATGATTATGAAATGATGCTTATGATGGATGATTAATGCAAGATCACTTAATTAAACCCTTGAGATGCCAGGGGCATCACAGAGTCCCCTCGCACTGGTGGCTTTGCGGGCGGTTTGCTTGGTCCTGGCCAGATGTTTTTAAATAAGAGGCTTTAATCAGTGATAGGCATAAGTTGCATGTAATTTCAACGGTTAAGTGGGTGATGCGCGCAGAAGATATCTTTGAACTTTCATTTTACTTATTTGACTTTTAGCAATAATCCCCCAAGTATGAACAAGTAAAAGTAAACATGATGCATGACTCGTCCTATTCGTTCTCACATCACACACCTTATGTACAATTTATATAACTAGCGAGTATCCGGTGACATATATGCACGGCACTCTCTAATGCAACTAGTCATTCTCTACTCGTTCTTAATTTCGCACGTGGTTAGTGTACCTGCAGAAAAATGCATGCTCAGATCAACATCATCACCATTACCACTCTAACCCTAAAAGTGGCATCCACGAATTTCTTTAAGCTACGTCTGGTGGACGACGTAGTGGCGCCATTTCTCCCAACACACCCAGTGTTCCTCCAGTACTGGGGAATTACTGGGGAGAGAAACGGTGGCCAACAAGATCTAGCTATAATTTTGGTTGAAGGAAAAGTGGTCACGAAACACTCTAATGGCGTGACCACCCCCCTTAAAGAGTTCTGCCCTATCAGCATGAATGCAGGGTTCGCAACAGTCCGCAAATCCCAATAGCGCTCCGCCAGTACTGGGGATAGCTATGGCCGAAATGTTGCTTCCCAAAGCGCCGAACATGCATATGAGTTCTATCTAGGTCAGAATGTTAGCGATGTCACCTGGTATTTCACTAACATCCTTAATATGGGCATATCGATACTCTCATTTTTCCAAATACTTCGAAAAGGTTTTCAAAAATAGGTTTGCAAATCAAAACTGGATGATATGTCTGTTGTCTGTGTATGATCGGCTCTGATACCAGCTGTGGCGGAACCGCCGATTTAATCCGGGCTAAGCACACCTGCCACCTCTGGCTTGCAGTGCGATTAGACCGAACTAAACCCGGTCGTCCGTCGAGAGTCGTTCGACTCCCGATATTACCTTTTCCCAGAGGAACCGACATCATACACATCTGACCCACGATGGAGTCACAACAGAAACATCATCACAGGCAGTTGAATAGCGTAAAATTAGACTTAGTTACAAACCAGCTTTTACATAAAATACAAGTTCAACATAATGTTATAAGGCAGCAAGTTTGAAAGTTTCTCGCAGCGGAAATATAAGTTTAGGGGTCACCATATTATCACCAAAAGATTTGCATTAGAGGTACAACATCGAGCCCACCGATGCTGCCCTCGTGCCACTCAGCCATCTCATCCTAAATGAGGACACGCTCCGCCTCCAACACAAGTGCACACCATGAATTCCATACCTGCGCTCAAGATATGGGGGCAAACCCTGAGTACTAATTACTCAGTAGGTCTTAATGGATTTGGCTTACGGCTGACGCAAAGCAGCTTACTAACAAGTGGATCCTTAGCCTTTAGTTTTTAACAGTAACATATGTAACATAAACAGCAAGTTTTCATTGTCTGTATAATTACCAACATAATAGTAAATTATAGTAAGGTAACAACTCAGTTCAAACATGTAGTATTCCAAAAACCATGAGTATTAAAATACCGAGAGTTTAAGTAATTACTACGTTGCCCGACAGTGATATTGGCATTCCCACACCTGGTAGGCATCAGCGATTCGAATCGATTTTTAATTCCCGGGAATAACTATCATGCCAGGGGTATATGCTTACTAGCCATCGCGTTCCCACATATAGCCCCAATCTCCACCTGTCTTGTCCCAAGATTCAAAGCGCCCACACCTAACCCCAGGGTTGTGCCCCCTCAGGAGCGATACCACGGCCGCACCGGGTCAGCCCTCCCTTAGGAGCGATACCACGGCCGCACCGGGTCAGCCCTCCCTCGAGTACAAGCGCCCCCGGGCCCATCGGCCTCCAGCAAGTGGATGAGCGGAGCCTCGAAAACTTCGGACAAACCCAGGTAAGACTTCACCGGTCCCATTTCCCGGTTAAGCACTCTAGCAATTGTATGCCGATCAGCAGACGAACAGCGGACGGGCCTTAAACGACTCGGGCGGAGTCCAAAGTGTAACCTTATGAAAAGCATATACTGAAATAAATCTCCGCCCGGTCTCCATTTACTTCATGAGCAACAAATATAAGTGATATAACTGTAAGCTTTTGTGATTTTGAAAACACCTACGTGACGAGTCCACACACTCGTGTCTACTCGTACCTAGCAATTTCTAGGCATACTCGTCCTACGAACTCTATGTATAGGTGCTAGGGCCAGGGCGGCCAGGGAGTCTAATGCAATTGGTTCCAAGCAACTCCTAATGCATATGCGTAATCATCAAGTATAATTTGTTTGCTGGGTTGAGTATGGTCCTGCCTACCTTCCTCGTTAGGGTCAGTAGCTTCTTCCGGAGCGTAGTCTGGTTCTTGCTGCTGGGCCTCTGGCTCTGGGTGCAGCTCCTCCTCGGGCTCCTCCGCGATGGGTTGGTTCGGCGGTGGTTCTTCGTTCGCGGACTCTATATGCATGACATGATGCAATTGGAGCATGTATTAGTGCAATGCAAGAAATCAAGGGTTATGGAATAGTATTATATATTTTCGTGATAAAGCTTGTTTAACTTTAAGAAATCGTACAAGCCATCACCTAAGATAGCTTAGCTTGTCACATAAAACAACGTGGGGGTGTGTGACTGAATAGCATCGATTTATGCGGAAAGACCGGTGTCTACTATCATCTAGAACTCTTTTTCATGATTCACTATGTGCTTAACTACTAGGCAAGGGTAAAATAGCAAATATACAGCAAGCATTGAAGCTATCAAATTCTTATACTAAGCTTAGCAATGTTGCTGCCCCAAATTCAGAAGTTTTGACTTTTGTTTAACCCACATTTTCTATTTATTGAATTTAAACATGCATGAATTTATCAATTTCAAAACACTAACTATTCTTGACATGCATGTTACCCCATTTTAACAGTGAGCTCTTTATACTACAGGGAGCACAAATAAAATGTGTAAAATCATTTAGAGCATAACTTCTATATAACTATTATTTCCTCATTTATTTCTATGCTAAAATCACATGTAGGGGCAAAATAGTAATTAACCAGTGAACACTTGAGCTACCAAAAATCACAGTGAACCTATATGCCTTAACAACCCTGCTGTCCCAGTTTGGCAATTTTTGGAGGTCAATTAGTCCACATTTCTTATTTATTAGGGTTTTTCATATTTGCACAAAATCAGGGACAAAACTGTCTTTTACTACTCAACCAGCATATCCATTCTGTAGATCTACTTAATAGGAGTACAATGCAACAAAGTTTGCTATTTTTGGATTTTTATTCACTTTACTATGATTTTTCAAAGTTTCAGCATTTTTAAAACATTTTAAATCGAAACTATGCAGATCCAGGACCTATACGTAAATATCCTTAGCTTCTGAGGGTTAACCTGCAAGATTTTCAAGACTCGGTACACAGTGCTCTGCATGGAAACATAAAACTGCTAAAGTGGAAGGGCGATAGCACAAAAAGACCGTCTTCCTCCTCCCGTCGTCTTCCTCCTCGCGACAGGAGGAGGAACTCCGGTGGCGCGTGGCCAATCCGGCCCTACGGGGCACGGGAGCTCGCCGCGAGGTGCCGGGGAGAGAGAGGGGAGTATGGGGAATCTTACCCCCTACTTTAATCGACGGAAAAGGGCGCGAGGAGGCGTGACGGCGATGAGCAGGGACGACGAGCTCCGGCGGCGCGGTGGGCGGCGTCGGGGTGGAACCAGTAGCCTAGACCGGTGCGGAAGGGTGGAGTCGAGGGCGGCGAAGCTCGGCGTGGTGATGGTTGAGCTCGGGAGAGGGCGGAAGGGGCTGGGGGATGAGCTCAGGTGAGCTCTGTCAATGGCGGACGGCGCGAGGACGAGCAGGGAGAGCGGGGAGGTCGAGCGCGGGTGTGAGGCTTCGGGGAAGGAGGTCGGGACCTCGTCCCGGCCTTGAGGGCGTGCCGAGCGCGCTGTCCGCGCGCGCGCAGCAGCGCGTGGCCGCGGCGGCCGGGAAGGCCGGCGCGTGGCCACGGCGCTCAGCGCCCAGCGCCGCGTGGGCGCGCCCGGGCGGGGAGAGAAGAGGGAGGTGCGCAGGTGAGCTGGGTCCATGGACCGGTGAGGCTGACAGGTGGGGCCAAGGACGGGGATGAAGATCAGGGTGCATGGACCGGGTGCATGGAGCGAGGGAGCCGGTGGAATGCGCTGGCGCGGGCGGGCCGACGGATGGGTCCCACCTGGCATAGAGACGGAAAAAGAAAAGAAATTCGGAAAAAGGAAAAATCCCTTTGACCAGCTGATCAGGTTTCTGAATTTTCGCAAATTTGACCAATTTACGCGCCGAATTTGAAAAGGGCCCAATTGAATGAAATGTTGTACCCTTTGAGATATACAACTTTGTCAAAAGCACCAAATTCAAATTCTGGCTCTAAGTTTGATTTAAATTGAATTTAACTGTCAGCCCTCAGTTTGGACTGAGAACTATTTTCCTTAGATAATTCAAATGTCCTATTTCTAGCCATTTTCTCCCAAAAGTATTTTTGACAAAGTTGTTCAAGATTTCATAACCTAAAACTTTCCCAATTGGACCTTTGCATGAAAAGGACTCTAGGTTATAGAAAAAAGAAGAATTCTAAATAAGCCAGATTTGGAGTGTGTTTGTTGGGTAACACCAAAAGTCCCTTTGCACTAAGTTAAGCCCATTTTCCATCCAAGCTCTAATTGACAAAGTTGTTTACCACCTTAATACCTACAAGTTTGGTATAAGAAATTCTACCTAAATCTCCCTAGGATTTAAGTTATGCTCACATTTATAGCATCATTTTTGCGAAACTGAATGCATCACTTAGCTATTTTCACCATGTTTACTCAAATGCACATTAGTATGAGATGAAATGATGCTTATGAGAAATAATTAAACAAAGTATGCACTTGATAATGCTCGGGAGATGCCTAGGGCATCACATAATGCTTATTTAAGAAAATAATAGGAAATAGGAGACTAGCATATTTAATAAATGCCACAAAGGATCATATTTTGAAACATAGGAGTATGTAAGTCTTAGCCACTAATTTGGAATGCAATGTAGGTCTTCACTACTGTTTTAGAAATGCATGATAGAAATGCTAAGCTAGCTAGGTGGAAAATAGGTGTTTAAGTAAACTTCGGTCGCTTCGCATGAATCTATGCTACCTCGTCACACACCCCACGTTGTTATATGTGATAAGCTATGTTACCGTAGGTGATGGCTTGTACGATTTCTTAGTACTAAACAAGTTTCATTACAAAAATGCATAACTTTATTCCATAAATCATGATTCCTTGCATCGCACTCGCATCATGAAGCAAGCATTGCACTAATACATGCTCCAATTGCACTATGTCATGCATATAGATCCCGCGAGCGAAGGACACCCGCCGGACCAACCGATCGTAGAGGAGCCCGAGGAGGAGCTACACCAGGAGCCGGAAGACCAGCAGCAGGGGCCCGACTTCGCTCAGGAGGCGGCTACTGACCCTAGTGAGGAAGGTAGGCAGGACCATACTTAACCCAGCAAATAAGTTATGTTTGATGATTTAGGCATATGCATTAGGGTTTTGTTTGAAACCTAATGCATTAGACTCCTTGGCCGTCCTGGCCCTAGCACCTATAATTAGAGTTCACAGGACGAGTATGCTTAGAAGTGCTAGGTGCGAGTAGACACGAGTGTGTGGACTCGTCACGTAGGTACTTTCAAAGTTACAAAAGATGTTACGATTATGTCAAATAGAATTCTTGCTCATGATTTAAATGGAGACCAGACGGAGATTTTATTTCAGTATTTACTTTCCATAATGTCGTACCTTGGACTCCGCCCGAGTCGTGTAAGGCCGTCCGTTGTTCGCCTATTGGTCGGCAAAACATTGCTAGAGTGCTTAACCGGAGAATGGGACCGGTGAAGTCTTACCTGGGTTTGTCAGGAGTTTTCGAGGCTCCACCCATTCCACTTGCTGGAGGCCGATGGGCCTGGGGGCGCTTGTACTCGAAGGAGGGCTGACCCTAGGGCACTGTGGTATCGCTCCTGAGGGGGCACAACCCGGGGGTTAGGTGGGGGCGCCTTGAATCTTAGGGACAAGACAGGTGGAGATCGGGACTATATGTGGGAACGCGGTGGCCTAGTAAGCATATACCCCTGGCATGATAGTTATTCTCGGGAATTAAAATTGATTCGAATCGCTGATGGCCACCAGGTGTGGGAATGCCAATACCTTTGACGTTCATCGTAGTAACTACTGAAACACTCTGTATTTAATACTCATGATTTTGAATATCACATGTTTGAGTTGAACCGTTTACCTTGCTGCAATTTACTAATATATTGGTGGTTATACAAATGACGAAAACTTGTTTACTTATGTTATACACGACACTGTTTAAAATCAGTGGCTAAGGATCCACTTGCTAGTAAGCAGCTTTGCGTCAGCCGTAAGCCAAATCCATTAAGACCTACTGAGTAATTAGTACTCAGGGTTCGCCCCCACATTTTGAGCGCAGGTATGGAGTTCATAGGTCTGCACATGTGTCGGAGGTGGTGCATGCCCCCACTTAGGATGAATCGGCATGAGTGGCTCAAGGGCAACATCGGTGGGCTCGATGTTGTTACTTCTAATGCACATCTTTTGTGATATCATGGTGACTTCTGAACTTGTCATTCCGCTGCGAGAAACTTTTGAACTTGCTACTTTAAACTCTATGTTGGACTTGTACTTTATTTGAAACCGGTTTGTAACTAAGTCTAATATTATGCTATTCAACTGTCTGTGATGATGTATCTGTTGTGGCTCCATCGTGGGTCAGATGTGTATGATGTCGGTTCCTCTGGGTAATGGTAATATCGGGGGTCAAATGACTCTCGATGGATGACCGGGTTTAGTTTGGTCTAAACACACTGCGAGCCAGAGGTGGCAGGTGTGCTTAGCCCGGAATTAAATCGGCGGTTCCGCCACATTTATCAGTGTTGGTGGGTGTTTTACGATTACGGCTTGAATATTTATGGTTGCGGAAGCTTTTTTCGAATGTTTTACGATTACAGCTTAGATTTTTACCGTCGCGGAAGAATCTTTTATGCAGTGCGCTGAATAGCGCCACCCTATATATATATGTGTGTGTGTGTATATGTGTATATATATGTGTGTGTGTATATATACATATATAGATACACACACATATATATATATACATATATAGATACACACACACACATATATATATACATATACATACATACATTCACATATGATAATAACAAGTACATCATGGGTCTAAATGATAAAGACACGTGCTGATAACTTTCTGCAGAATGCATAATCAGTAAAATATAGGTACTGAAAAAGCATAACCGCAGGGAATATTGAAATAGATAAAACAGTAAACGGATAAATGGATCGTGGGCCATTTTGGAGCCCACAATCTCAGCGAGACCCGCTAGGGCCCAAGGAAGGGGTGCGGGCTTCAGCAGTTTTCCTAGCGTGGGCCTGAGCTAGTGCAGGTGGCCCGAGACGAGCGGTAGGGGGCGGCCTACGGCGGGGCGAGGCGGCCGAGCCGGCCTGGCCAGCCTGATGGCCCACAGGCGGGGTGAGGCAGCCTGCTTGGCGGGGAACGATGGCCAGGCTGGCCTGGTCGCACAGGTCGCAGCCACTAGCTCGGCCGGCGAGGCGGCCCAAAACGTGGCCACCGGCCCTCCGACGGGTATAAAGGATGAGAGGGCCGACGGTTAGGGTTTCAGCCTCCTCCTCATTCCCCTTGGCCCTCCGCCGTCGTAGCCTTCCTCCGCCGTTGCTTGTCGTCGATGACCATCACCGCTGGCTGTGGGAGGGAGTCCAGGACCGGATCTGTCAGATCCACGGTTCTCGGATCCCCCCTCTCCCAACCCCTTCACCGCGGCCATTCAGTGGCTGCACCTCTCCATCATCGGAGGAGGACCCACCGTCGCCGCTGCCGGCTACCCCGTTGGGGAGGCGGAGTCCCGGGCGGTGCAGTCATTGTCTCATCGGCGTGGGGGCGCGCGCGCGGCCAAGAGGTGCAGTGCCGAGAAGGGGATGACGTTGGTGGCCGGCAGCGTGGGAGCGGGACTGACGATGACGTTCTCGTTGTAGAAGGGCGGCGAGGTGGTGACGATGCGGAAGTCCTCCGAGGTACGGGCAGGACATGGCCCGTAGCCATAGAGCGGGCAGAGGGCCGGCGTCAGTGAGAAGTCCAATACGGAGGTTGGCGACGCTAGCGGTACCAGCGGGTTGAAGACGGTGCCTTCCTCCATCGCACGACGGCATTGGTGGAGGTTCTAGGCGCCAAGGGCCGGAAATCGATGCGGAGTCGAAGCACCATCTATGTGAAAAAGACGCTGTTGGAGCCAAAATTTAGCTGACCCAGGTTAATGGGCCTAGATCGGTTTAGAGCTAAAAGTTAGGCTATCCAAGGGAGAGATAGCGTGTATTTTGCCTTTTGGGCTAGGCGCCCGTGTATCTTAGGAAAGATACTTTCTTTGGTAGAGAGTCCGATAGGGACTCCAGTTTAGTTAAGATTTGGAGTTAAATTAGGAAAGGATAGACTTACTATCCAAGTCTACGGACTATAAATATGTACCCATACCTATGAAATAAACAGAGACTACTCACGTTCGTCAACAGCGGTTGTCTCCACATCCTCTTGGCGCATCGCCACCCCTAAGCAATTAGGGTTTCAAGGTATGTCGTCATGCTGCTCTATTGACTTCTTTCACAGACGTTGATAGGGCGTTACGGCAGTTCTGCCTATGGTAGATCTTGTACTAAGCATTGTTGTTGGCAAGACCTGCTAGTTATCATGTGCATCGACCCGATCTACTTATTCTCTGAGCTTCACGACATAGATCGGATCGTGCACAATTTGCCATCATGCTATCCTTTGATGTTATCATCTTTTGCAATATATGATGCGTCAAGCCACCGCCATATTTTGTTAGATTTGCATGATACAAGAGGTTTATTTAGGTTGATGTTGGTATCACATACTTTCTTGCATCTCGATCGGTTCCTAGCCGGAGATAATACTCTGTTTATTTATTACGCTAGTTTCTATTAAAGAGCCGATCTGGATAACCAGATCACTTTATTTCTGTGCATCTTCTATACATCGCCTAAGCAGCGTTGGATCGGCTCGTGGAGTATCGATGGAGGTTTGCCGATGTCAACACCCGACGCAGGAGAGCCGATCCGAGCGATCCGGCTAGTATTTAACGTTTACCCTGTTTTTTCATGCAGAGAGAACAGGAGCCGACCACCGTCACCACCGCCACCTTTCTGGCTGTAAGGTCAAGCTAGCTGGCACGCCCAACCACCACTGCCAGCAGTCGGCTAACCGTTTAGCTGACTGGGAGCCGCAGCAAGGAGGAACGACCTTTACGTCCACATACACCTCCCGGCTCGCATTGTGTTGACCCGTTGGTACACTGCCCACCGGTTTCCCGCGGCAACAGACGCAGAGTACGGCGGATGGCGTCGCGAAGGTGTTCGCGGTCGTGGTGCCCAATGCGATTGGCGCGATGAATCTCGGCCACCACCACAGCGAGGAGCGCAGAAACGATGGGTTCCAAGGTGAGGGTCGGCATCGTTCACCACCGTCGTCATTCTCCTCTGTGCTTCTTCCGTTCTTCTCTATTCTCGGCGAGTTTGCTGTTCTTAGGCAAACTCAGTGGAGAGCAGTGCGTGACCGATAACGTGTTTAAATTAGGGTGATTGAGATCGAGAGAATGAATGAGTGTTAACTCTTGCGTGTTCTTCCATTAATGATCAATGTTTATATACACATGAACGGGTGGCAAAGCATCCGTTCGGGATTACAGCGAGGGAGAGGGAGTTGAGATTGTGAGTCTTGCTCTTGACGGTTGTTGAAGATCTTGATCCGTTCGATGCAATCCAGTAGTTTCTCAGTTGATAGATGGATGAGATCATCCCATGCCTTTTCCTTCGTAGCAACTGGGAAGCAACTGGTGCTCAATGGCCATTATGCGCTGTGTGTTGACTTGGTGCAAAACAAGGTCCTGCACTCCAGAAAGAGCAGTACAAACAATCTGGCATTGCTTGCACCCTCTCTACTTGCTAGTGACTTCAGTGCATACCTACATCGCTCAAAGGACCGTCAGATATTGCTTTGCTAGTAGGGACGCAAGCGGGACCATTGGCGGGAGACAAACTATTTTTCCGCGGGTTCCACAGGGTATTTTAGTTATATCGCTGAGCCCGCGAATAGTCACGCTTGCATCTCAATTTGCTAGCTACCACCACCCAGCCCACCTGCTTCATTTCAATCTTACTGCTAAATTAAGTTTGGTTCCGTGTTATTGATTATGACTCTCTCTTAGCTTGCTCATCATATGTGTAGTGTGTACAGCGGGCTATAAATTGACATGGGTTTACCAATAATTCTGTGTGTTTTAAAATAGAGAAATATTGGACAGAACATAGTGGATTTGTTCTGGGTTGGTTTTGACACACTTATTCAATGTGAGTTTTAGTGGATTGCCTAGTTGTTGAATATAGTAAGGCACATGTTGAATACTGATTAAATTCTGAATTCAGGATTGGTATACTCCAATAAGCTTATTCAGATATAGCAGGCGAGAGCATATGAATAGACTAGAATAGAATAAAAAACCAACAGCCATCTTAAATGATACTAGCAAAATTATAACGCACTTTGCACATTAACATGTCTCAGTTAAATACTATTCAAGGCAAATACCAATCGGAATGACCGTAGCGGCATGCCCTTGCCATGATGTGCGCGTACCCTGCGTGCTTGTGCTCACTGTATCTGGAAATCCAATGCGTAGGAAGAATAGCACTCTATTTTCATAGGGGATATGGAACCAAACATTCCCCTTGTTGCAGCGGCACAATGCCTCTGCTTTTCCCAGTTCGAATTCTTCTTCTTTTTATACAACATATACCGCAGTGTATGTCAATTGTTTAAATTCGGGTCACTTAGATCAGGTATACGTAAGTCATCATGTTTCACATGTCATTTTTGTTTCTGCTAGAGAGGGGAAGAAGCAAGTGAAATGGGAGCTACCATGAAGCGGGCCAAGCACTCTGAATGAATGAGTTCTGCAACATATATCATGTGCTATGCATTCTCTCGCGGTTGTTGTAACTTTTTGTGAGACAGGATGCTATGTGAAATTTGTTTATTTAGTTAGAGACTATGACTATCACTAGAGTTTAGTATGACTTAGTGTTTCTGGTTAAACAGAAGCCGGATATCTTCTTTTTTTTTAAAAAATCACCAGAGTTTATTAATTAAACTGAGCATGGTGGCTTCGTCTTCGACTGTCGTCTTGCCGGTGTTTGATTGTGCTTGCCCCTATTTGTTAGCCGTTCATTATTTGTTTGTTTCTATACTAGCGCTGCGTTTGCATCTCTCTCTCTCTCAGTCACACTATTGGCACTATTTTCATATGCTGGTGGAGCATATCGCAATTTATAGCTCATCCGCATATATACTAGTGAGTCTTTTTTTGGCGAGGAACGTACAAGAGTGTTAAATACCAGAAATAAAAAAATTACATCTGTAATCAATATTTGTGCTAAGAGAACTAACAATTCTCCGAGTAAATCGATTCGATGACTAGCCGTGTACATTGAAAACAAACACTGAACCGTGTATATGAACATTCCTATAGAGGCCCTGCGAATTCTGATAGTGTTAAAATGAATATCATTTAAAAGCCACATAAACTTTATCAAGCATGCATCTATCACATTATCTCATGCAGTAATACAACTACGCAAACTTTGTTCATGAGCAATCTACAACTCGGAGGCTCCAAGTCCAAGCTCGGCCTCACCCCCACGATGAATTGGCATGAATTAATCATTAGACTGCACCGCTAGCTAAATAATTGATGTTAAATTAGTTTAAAAAAAAAAGTAAAGCAACATTTCTAAGAGACATCACTCGTTGCAATGAGAACTACGCTCGATGTATATACAGCAAACAGACATCCTCGTCTTGCTGCCGTTGGCAGAGCTGTGGAAGCACAGACGGCGGACCTAGTGTTCAGATCTAGTTAATGGAGCCGAGCTTTTTAGTGTCTGTACAGGTCTAGGCCTGTTTTTCAGCTTAGGGCTTTTTCTCTTTTCTTGTCTCTTGTAAATACTTGTACTATTGCTTCCTACTTTAATACAAAGGCAGAACACCTGCTGTTTAATGTTAAAAAAAAAAAATGGAGCCGAGCTTGCCCCGTCTGCTTGCTCGCGCAGTGCAGATCGATCGACAGGAAGGGACTGGCAATGCAGGCTGAACAAGAGGGACGACGAGTTCCTGGGAATGTGGTGCAGCCAAATAGCCATGTAAATCAATCTCTCACCACCTGCCGACTGCCGTATGATTTTGCTTGTAACAACTAGGCTGCCGAGCCTCTGGTTGCCTCGGCCGGTTCGTCCGAAATCATGGTGAATGGAATTTAGGTGGAGACTCTGGTATAAACTCACATTATTGATAGTTTGATACTTTTGTGTGCGGATGAAGTTTGTATTTCAAACTTCTCAGAGGTAGGTGCACACCGTGGTGGTTTAATTAATCAGAATACTAATTTAGATGGCGCTAGATACTAGTACACGTTACGGCTACACGTACGTACCGGAAGGTCGTGCGTGAATGGCGGTATTGCCTAGTACGTTTTGACCTACAACAATTGTCTGGCACCTGGCATGTTCACTGCTCCGAAGAAAAACGTCCGCAACTTTTTCCGTCGTGGGTCTCGACTCGTATGTGATACCAGTATACCCTGCGACTGTCGTAAGACTATTTTCAGCAGATTATCTATCCATTCGCATCCTGTTACTGTTGTAACTGTTTTTTCTCTCTGTGTACAGTAACGTTATAGTGTCGTTTTATACTATAGTTAATTTTTTCAGGCATTCCACTGAAGACAGTCTAAGACCGAATCCAATAGGCAAAGTAAATGGTCGTGTACAGTAGCGACACTATTTACAGAAAAATGTAGATGAAATTAGAATAACGATAGACGAAGAGGATAGACTAGCTGCTAGACTCAGTCTGACCGTTCTCTTTTGGCTGGTGTGAGAGGTTCACCGTTACTGGCTTTACCGCAGCAGCATCATAGCACAGGTCAAGATAATCCCAACGGTCGATCTCTGTCTGAGGGCAAACAAATGAACCGTGACACGATCCTCCTCCGAGCCCTGGCATCAACTAGTGTTCAACCAGAGTGGCAGTGGCAGGCAGCAGCCGCTTCACCATCACACAGGCCGGTCACGAGCCCCGCCGGCCGGCAAGCCCCTCCAAACGAATTTCTCCGTCCTGTCCTGTCCTATCCTGTGCAGCGCCGCGGCATGGGGCCCAGGCCCAGCTCACCCGCTGCCGCCGCCGCGCCGATCCGGTGAGGCCGCCCGCCAAGCGGCAAATGATTCATGCCTCCCCTCAGGCTCGGCCTGTGCCGGCACGACGCGACGTGGGCGTGGCAGGGGCCAGGCAGGCTCTTCTTCTCCTCCTCTTCGCCAGCGCCCAGCAGACAGCCAAAGGGTCTTCCCTTTCCTTCCAAAGTTCCGGCCAAGTGGATTGGATTGGGAATTTGGGATTGCCACTTGTAGCCTTTCTCCTGAGCGAGCGTGCATGTGTGTCCGTCGGCGGCACTGAGCTGAGCTCATCTCAAGTCCTTGCACCTGCAGGTGTGAACAAAGGCCGGGGAGGGCCGGGGGTGGTCTCAAGTCGCCGCTGCCGTAGGCGAGGCCGGAGGCCCCCCATGTGGATGTCCACGGCGCCGGCGGGGAGGGTAGCAGTAGTAGGGATTCAGACGCCTATGCAATGGACGCTAGAGAGGTCCAGCAGCTGATTGTGGTAGGGAGCGAGGGTCCAGCACCATCACCGCCGCATGTCCCGCAGCAGCTGAGACGACACAGATTGTGAGTAGCGGTGGTACCGCCGGCTTCACCTTCACCTCGTCCCTCGCCGCGACTGAGATCGCATCCCGTCCAACAATCATGCATGCAGCCTGTCCGCGTCCATCTGGCTGGCTCGAATGGAGTGGCCATGATGAACGCTCGCTCCAGGTTCAGGTTTCGGGAACCACCAACCAACCAGTCCATTATCAGCCTACAGTTCTGGGGACACTCCTGCGGCTCCGTCCGGGGGAGCGCGTGAGTCTACAGTTCCGCCGGAGCGGAGGTCCGGCACCGGCAGGATGACCGCAAAATTCCAGCCGTCAACAAACAAGGGCCCCTCCGTAGCTCCCAAGAGGCTGCTGCTGCTTCTTTCTTGACCTCGGCCACGGCCATCGCCCACTCACCAGCCGTTTCGCTTTTTCACCGCGCCTGCCCTGGCCTGCTGCGCGCACGGCACGGGAGCCGCGGAATTCCTGCCGGCCGCGGGCCGTGACCGTGAGCGCGTGACGTGGTGGCGCGGGCGACAAGAAGCGGACGTCCGGCCCCGGCGACGCGACGCAAGCGAAAGGCGATCGAATCTAGCCGGGGGCGGACGGACGCGCTGACGCCATGCCACGCCTGGCGGCCGCGGCCGCGGCCCCACGCCCGCCCGCCAGCTCACTGCCAGCCACCACCACCGCGCGCTCCCCTCACCGCCCGGTGAGCGTTGCGCGCGCTTCCCCCCTCTGCTCTGCTGTACAGTACCTCCCAACGGCGGGCGGCTCCACGCGTCCAATTCACGGAGCAAATCGGCACGGCAGGGCAAAAATGGAGATGCAATGCAATGCCAATGCAAATGAAGCGCGAGAGGGAAGTGGAACAAAGGAATGCAATGGGTTTTTATTGGATTTTTACAGGATGGTAGTACTATTATTAGATTACCCTTTTTGATTGGTGGCCAATAACCAATTCTCTCTCTCTCTTCTTGAAAGGAAGCTGCATTTCCCCCTTTTTTTTTTTTGCAGCTCAATGTTCTTCCTCTCCACCTCTCCCCCTCTCTTCTCTCCCCACCCCCAAGTGTACAGATTCTAGCAAAACACAAATGGAAAAGAAAGAGAGAAAAAAAGGCCAAAAAAATTGAGCACAAGAGGAACGGCAACGGGCTGGCAAAATCCCGGATCTCATACCAGATGTGGGAGTAGATACACCAATGCTATACACCACCACCACCCGATTGCTCGCGCCGACGCCGGCGCCGACGCCGTGTCGTTGTCCTTCCCGCCGCCGCGGAGGGCGGGCGGGGAGGAGAGCTTCGTGGGCGGCGTCCGCACGCTCGCGGATGCCTCGGGGGCCGTCGCGGCCGGCGGCGGGGAGGACGCGGCGGCGGTGGCGGCGACGGTGGCGGAAGGGTCCCCGCCCGCGCGGGGGAACATCTCCTTGGGGAGGAGGACCTTGGAGACGGCGAATACGGCGACGGGGTTCTGGTCGAACACGGTCCGCGTGATGGTGGCCTGCACGACGCCGGTGTCGATGGCCACGGAGCCGTTGGAGCGGGTGATGTTGAGGGTGAAGCGGCCGGCGTTGCTGAACTCGGTGGCCAGCGTCGGCTGCACGGGGTTCACGATCGACTCCAGCGACCCCAGCGGGTAGTAGGAGTGGAGCACGTGGAAGCGGAGCACCACGGCCTTGCGGTCGGCGGGGAGGGACTGCAGCCGGTCCCCCGCGGGGAGCCCCGCGAAGGCGTCGTCGGTGGGGGCGAACACCGTGATCCCCGCGCCGCGCTCGTCGGCCTCGAACTCGCCCGCCACGCCGGAGGCCTCCAGCATGGACGCCGCCACGTTGAAGGCGCGCGCGTCGGCGAGGACGCGGGTGATGTTGACGGCCGCGGGCGGGCGGGACTCGGACGCCGCGAGGTCGAAGCCGGAGGGCACGATGAGGCCGTCCACGGACAGCACGCTCAGGTTGTAGGGCACCGCGGTGACGGCGCGGAGGACCGTGGCGTTCGAGCCCGGGAACGGCGCCGGCGAGCGGACCACGGCGAGGGAGGCGCGCGCGGCGGCGGCGGCGGTGACGTTGACGGCGCCCAGGTCCGCGGGGGCGCGGCCGGTGGTCTGGAACAGCGTGGTCACCAGCTTCCCGGAGGCGGGCAGGCGGTGGAGGTCCGCGGGGGCGAGGTACTCCAGGAGGACGTGGTAGCGGAGCACGTCGGCGAGGTCGGCGCCCGACGCGGCCGCGAACGCCGACGGCGACTGCGGGAGGTGGCCGTTGGGCACGGCGAGCAGCGTCAGCGACGACCGCCCCGCCAGCTCCGCCAGCACGGGGCTGGACGCCAGCAGCCGCGTGAAGTCGGAGAGGTCCGGGAACTCGGACAGCACGCCCGTGACGTTGACCGCGACGGGCGCCGGCGCTGCAGCCGCCGGGGCGAGCAGCGCGACAGCCGCCGCGAGTAGTACGAGGCAGGAGACGGGAAGGATCTGTCTCCGCATCTCGCCGCCACTATTGGAGCTGAGCGAGCAGCCGAGAGTGAGGTGGTGCGGTGGTGAAGCTCGAGGTGCGGGGCGGTGAGCGGAAGGAATGAAATATTTTATTTCGTTTCGCTCCTGACAGTTCAGCGCTTTTTTATTTAACGAAAAATGCCGGGTGATTTTAGTTATTTTTATTTCCCGGGATATTTGGGTTCATTGGCAAAGTTTCTGTGCTGTGCCGTCAGGCCAGCGCGTTGTGATTTGCGTTTTGAGGAAATTAATGGTGTGGGGGGGGGGGCCTGCCTGGGTGGGTGGCTTGGACTGTAGTAGCAGCAGGCTGGCAAGCTCCAGCTCGTCCGCGCTTCCAGTTAATGATGACTTGTTATTAATATGTATAAACAGTTCATTGAATAAATATAAACATGATGAAATTTTAACCCTACGTCGCCGGAATAAGATTCTGATCACAGCGCAAAGTCATTAATCCTGATGCTTGCCGGTGGCCGGTGCGTTTTTACAGATGTTAGATTTGAGATAGACAACTTTCTGCTGCTTTGCCATGACTCGGAAACAATGAAAAGCTGAAAACGACAACAGTTGCAGGGTAAGCATGATCTATCTTTTCTTGTCTTACCAAAAAAAGAAAAACAAAACCCTCAAGCATTAGGCAACTCACTTGTAACGTGTCGCCGTTTACTGCTTCCGGTCTCGCCAGCCTTATCAGCAACTTTCCATACTCTCGCCCACTCCTTCATACTAGGCTAAGGTATGTTTGCCATATACTATAACCTTTTTTTTATAAGACATATACTATAACCTTTGGCAAGTGCAGCGAGTTAGCAAAGAACTTTAAAACCACACATTGACATAACTGAGAGAATCTTGCCGCATTTTTTACTCAAAGACATATGCCATCTAAAAAGAATTTGCCCTCTTTAGTTGCTAAACAAACACTCTTGTTAAATTGGTAAAACTTGCATAACGTCATGTATGATTGTGTTCGTGAACAATCTAAACTCATACTTCAGGCTATAGCTATGGCTACACCTACACCCGCTGGTATCTATATACCCTACCACTTGCGCCGGTAGGGTGCGTTAGGGTCAATATTCCCAACTATAGCTGGGTAAGGACAATGTTGTCTAGCTCCTTCTCTCCTTCCATTTCGCGTACCCTCTTAGCTTGCATGAGGCATAGCACAGTCGTAAACGCTCCCGCTACCTGTATTTTAAATTCCACTCTCATTATGCACGTCCGTATAAATGGTCGGTGACCTCGGTCTTAAACGATAGAGGGTGCTTTCCAAACTTCAGCAAAGTTATCCCAAACTACAACAAAGTCCTTAATGAGGTTTGGGTTGATATTAGATGCTAGACTCCTCACTAGGGCGCATTAGCTGCTCCTGCTCTAACCCTAAAGCCCAAATTTTGGAGCCAAGAGTGAAGAAGACATGACAACCGATGTTTGCCTGTGAACTAGGAGAGTCAAAGAAGGCGAAAGAACAAATTAAAGAACATTTTAAGAAGTGGCCGAGAGAAGAAAATCACACTGGAGCAACAGAGCCGTAGTGCAACGGGAATATCATGTAGGGGACCAACTATCCAATTACATGATGATAGATGAGAGAGAGATATAAAGTGACATAGCGTATGAGGTTTTCTTTTTGTTCTCGCAAAAATCAGTGACAGGCGAGCCGCGAGCCCGAGCCATGTGGGTCCTTGCTGACAGGCAGGCGTGTTAGTTAGGTCACTTCACTCGCTCCTGCACGAGGATGGTAAGCATACTGTTGTCTATTAGGTTCCACTGGGGCGCGGTTGGATCCAGGCTAAATTTCACGTTCGGTGTCACGTTCGAAGGTTTCGAATTAGAAATATTAAATATTGTTTAATTAAAAAACTAATTACATGGATGATGACTAAATGACGAGACGAATTTATTAAGTCTAATTAATTCACGATTAATAAATGGTTACCTGTAGCATCACATTTGCTAATCAGTAGATTAATTAGGCTTAATAAATTCGTCTCAGTCGTTTAGTCCTCAACTGTATAATTAATTTTATAATTAAACTATATTTAATATTTCTAACTAGCGTCCGAACATCCGACTGTGACGAAACAAAAAATTAGCCCCCAGATCCAAACGGGCCCTAAAACAGGACGGTACTTAGATTCGGACAGAGCCTACCTCAATGCCTTCATGTATGACGTAAAGAATGGCAATGTGATCCTTTTTTGGGGGGCTGATTATTACTCTGATCCTTCATGGTCACCCTAGCGTCTAGCGAGTTCCATGTACATCGTGTATTTGTCCGACGGAGTCATCGGCCCGAAGTTGTTCCGACAGAGTTTTGGCGTTGCTGATGTTCCACCAGTTTTCTCTCCTGTTAAAAAACGTGTTGATTGTTTTGGTAGTCGTACCGAAGTCGTTTAGGAAAGTGTAGACGTGTAGCAAATCTTTACGGGTCTGTTTGAAGTAAAGTTTGTAATGCTATGGTATCTTGGTCTATGTTTATCTTAATATAACACTAGTATTTATCTTTCCATTAAAACCATAGTACTGTAGCAATTGTTTGGTTTCATAGTATATACTGCCTGCATTCTAGCAATTGCTGACTTTTTTTTTAAACTTCAATCATTCGTCTTATTCAAAAATTTATGCAAATATATAAAAACGCAAGTCATACTCAAACTACCTCTAATGATAAAACAAATAATAACAAAATAAATGATAAGTAATGAATTTTTTTAAAAAAAAACAAATGATCAAAAGTTTTGAAAAAAAATCAACCGTGTCAAACAAAAAAGGACGGAGTGAGTAGTATATTCTTGCATATGGGAAAAGATGGGCTTTGTCATAAACTATTTCGTTCTCGCTGGCTGCAGTGATTACAAAAAAAAAGTGGACTAGTGATAAATGATCATTCCCAATCAGGTAGTACTTTTAAGTATCAAGCATAACGAGAAAATCTCTGCATTTATCTAGGTGAAATCTTCGTGAAATAGCACGCCCAAGCATTCATCAGCCATCACGATGTTCCCAATGCCGATGTAAAAATCAATATATGCACTAGAACAATCCATTAAGATTAAGGCCCCCTTTGGCAGGGATGTTTGAGCGGCTTTGGCTTATGGTGAAACCGTACCAAACGAGATAAAAAAACAGCCTCTAAGAAGGAGCCTCACAAAAAACCGGAGCCCTTTTTACATTAGAAGTCAGAGCCAAAAAATGTGACTTCTCCTGACTCCTCCCTCGCAAATAGTAGAAAGAACTATTTTGCCAAACTGATTTTTTAAAAAAGCTCTGCTCTTTCAAAGGAACCAAAAATACTAAAGGAGCCAGAGCCAAAGCCATTTTGAGAGGAACCGGAGTCCTACCAATTGGGGCCTAAAAGGAGAAACGTGCGTATTAAAGGTTAACATGGAAACTTGATTCTCCAAGAATTTACAGGTGTATTTGCCACATTAGACATTACGAACTTTTTTGGGGTTTTCCCATGATCACTGTAAGCGCACTGTTACATGTGTCTGCTTTCTCCGATGGTTACTGTTTAGTGTGTCCTCGGGTATTAATTTTTCCGAGTAAAATCCATCTCCGGTCCCTAAACTTATCTTGGTGTGTCAACCTGATCCCACCTTGGTCCCTAAAGTCTCAAAGTAACCATCTCGCTTTCTAAACTTGTCTTGGTGTGTCAATCGGGTCTCTAAAGTCTCAAGTGAGCATCCCGATCCCTAAACTTAGTCTTATTGTGTCAACCAGGTCTCTAAAGTCTCAAAGTGACCATTTGTACCGGGACCAGGGTTGATAAACCAAAACAAGTTTAGAGACCGGGTTGAGATACCGAGACAAAGTTTAGAGATCAGGTTGACACACCCAGACAAGTTCCAAGTTTAGGGACCGGAATGGTCATTTTGAGACTTTAGAAACCGGACTGACACAGAAGACAAGTTGCACATTGTAGGGTCATGTGCTCAAGTTACCTATAAATTTATTAAAGATCAACAATTGCTTGACAGGAGCGTAGAGCAATAAACCAAGTCTTTCTTCCCAATTGTATAGAAAATATGTAGATAACAAACCAACTTTGGTAAAATTTGGTGCGTAACACCAAAGAAGATGCATAAATTGGAGAAGTAACATCCAACGGGATGATGACAGGCCACATTGTCAATGACACAATCAGTGCTATTTCCCAACTCACATGATGCTTGTAGCTAAGCAACCTGCCCCCCCCCCCCCCCCCGGCAACATGCAAGCAGCAAGTTTTCATCCAAATGCTGAGATCAATAAACAATTGCAGTAAGTCATAAACTGACGAGACCTAATGTAAAAATTGATTTCAATTGCCATTTTCCTCGATAAATATTTTTGGGCAATGGTTTCCAACTTTCATTTCCCTTTTTTTTTTGGGCGGCTAAGAAAGAGTCTTTAAAGGATGCACCAGGGCATGTGAAAAAGGCAAAGTAACGAAGGGAATGGGCAAACCGTTTAACTGCAAAGTGCACATAGTCTTCATCATTCAAACAAATTTGGCGATTGTTTCTGGACTCAAGTACAAATCAGAATAGATCTATCAAGCATGCAACTTGCACAGACCAGAGAGACCGAGCTAGCAAATGGGAAAATTTTGAAAGAATTTTTTTACTTACCTTCCAACAAGTGAAGGACGTTGCCTCCATCCCAGATTCCCTCCCCACCAATGGTGTTTCATTTGGGCTACTTCGATGTTCATTACTGTGTTGAGGCTGCTGCAGTAAAATTTTGTCCCCAAAACAGAACGAAATCAGAAATACTAACAGTTCAGCGAAGGAATGATGCACCTCACGTGAAGCTCACTCTCAAATGCCTGCTCATCAGATAATGACAATTAGCAGGGGAAAAAACATTCACCAATAGACAACTTCTGAACACCTATTGCAAATAAGCAGGTAACCTGCCTCTATAATGACGAAACTAGAATCAGGTGCCACTGGGAAGTTTCTGTTGTTACAGTTATGAATAGAAGTCAGCAAAGACCTAGCTAAAAGAATACATGGGGACTTGAGCAAAACGAGAGAAAAAAGAAATTTACAATGTCTGTCTTCCGTTCAAAATTTGTACATGATGACAGACTGCTAATGAACCATGTACAAAAGAAATACTACTCCAAACTGTTTGATCCTTCACTGAAAATGGATAGTAGTCTACTGGTGTTAGATCTGTTGAGGTTTATAGTCAGTCGATGTATTGTTAGCACCACGATAGGTCTAATATACTCCATGGAATCTGGGATTTCCACATTGGACATGCTGTACAGGGAAAAACAGCCACCTAGCCTAGGGAGTGTTCAATGCTGTGGCAAGTATGCCTTGAAGATGAAGTAAGCACATGAAGAATGAACAGATTAAACTGGATGCCAGAAAGAATAGGGCTAGTCTGTGTAAATACAACTACGAGATACTATCTACTGTGTTTGGATTTTGAGTGTCCTGTTGTGTTGAAGCGGCACATGCAGTCAGGGCATGGAAAGGTATATATGGATTCGTTTGGTCTTTTCATTTCAATCCCTTTGGCATCACTATGTGCTCTCATATTAAGCAAGTGCCGTTTCAATGTCTTCCACCTGTGTGTAAATGGAAATTGTGATTTTAGCGAACAAGAATGTGAGTTGGTCAGTGTTTAGAACACAAAATAAACCAGAGCAACACTATGGGCAAAGAGTATTATCATACCCAATGCGTGGATTATCAAAGAGTACAGCAAGCCTTCTTTTGTCTGGTTTAATTGTTTTTGAATGCCCATCATACAAGTATCTCCTGTGACCCATAAGGAAATGAGGGAAATTTCCACCTTGTGTGGTCACAAAAACTTCACTTTGGACACAAACACTATAGTCAATAGCAGCCATCCTTGAGGAGAAATTCTGTCAATGATGTGTCGTTTCAGAACAACGAATGGATGGAAATTTGAACAAAAAAGTGCAGTTAACCCTACAATCCCTACCTTGAATGGACCAAGTTCCTCTTCTGATGCCAGTGTCTCTTTTGTCTGTAGGAGAGGAAACATTTCAATAAGAGAAGCCATGTTCTTCTCTGCTCTGTAAATCTTTCCAGATGCCAAAAAGATTGCAGTCCTATTGCTGAAACCCATTCCACGAAGCATTAACCCAACCTAAAGATCACAACATAAGCATCTCATGAAAAACTCTGCCAAGATCCTAAATGGATCTGCTTTAAACTGAATAAAAGAAAATGGACAGAGCATAGACTGGCAAAATGTGCCTGGGAACAAATTTCTGAGATGTCACTAACAGCAGTTGTTCTGCCTTCTGATATTAGATACAAACATACCTCCAATGGTGTAAGAGGACACTTTCCATTCATTCTGATCACTCCTGGCCTTATTACCCGTCCTCTCTTAGTAAACTTCCCTCTCCAACCAATTTCTCTGGCTGCATCCATTTCCTTCTTCTCCTCATCACCACCATTATATACACAACATGAGAAGGCAACCATATCCTGCAAGATAACAATTCCAAGACAGCACAATCATTTCAAAACACTGGCAGGATGTTATGCATCAAGAGTTAAATGCACAATAGTGGATCCCTGGTTCGCAAATCATTATATGTTTTGAGTTTCATTGAAGAGATCAAACCTCCTCAAAACGAAGATGCACAGAGATATATTTTCCATCGGTTTCAATACTTCTCTCCCTCATTCGAGAAACTAAGGTTTCGGACAAAGATACAATTGGCTTTGAGAATTTTAAGGCTTCAAAATTTGCCAAGCATCTCAACCGTTGAACAGCAGGAGGTGCATCAAATGAGAGTCGGTTGGCAAAAGGAGAAATCCTGATGAATCTGCACTATAGAGCATAGCATCAGGAAAAAAAATCACATAATTGAATCAAGTGCTTCATGATACGTAATAAAATAGAAGCGACATCTTCAAAGGGAAAGGTACAAATTACTCTTCCAAAGCCTTTGTCTGAATAACACCTGAAATTGGTCTAATTTACTTCAACTATTTTAGTCTGGTCCAATTTATCACTTAATATGACCTACAAGAAGAAGAGATTGTGTATTATAGATTGATTGTATTGCATTGAGTCCTTAGCCCGGTATATATATAGGGTAGAAGACTTGGGGGGCAAGACACCTCTGCGGTTACATATAGCAGTCCTATATACATAAGAGTATAAGACTCGTAGAGAGATATGATATCTAATACTACCAACTGTACTCTAACATGCCCACCCCCCGGCTCGCGCGCAGTTGCAGAGGGAGCATCGAAGAAGATTAGACCGGAGTAAAACCGATGAGGAGCTCATGTAGGTAGTAGCCCTTTATGCCGCCTGATGCCAAGGTAGCCAAGTACAAGGAAGCGGAGCCGTTGTCAAGGTGCGGTGTGTAAGATTGTTGTAGTCGATGGAGCTGTTAATGTCGCCGAAGGAGAAAAGCCGCACAAGCACGTGCGCGAGGAAGAACTCAGCATACGGGAAAGCCCGCAGTGCGCAAATAGGCACCAGGGTGATGGTGGAGCATAGGAGTAGCCGTAGACGAAGGCGTGATGCGTCGAGGTAGATGAGGGTGTCGATGCTAAGGGAGACACGCCAAGCAGCCTAACCAAGATGTACGCCGGGTTTGCCACGCATCAGGGACGAAGGCACGCACCAATGCTGCCAAGACCGACTGGACGTACTACATGGAGGGCCCAAACTATGATTCACCATCTAAAGGGTCTGAGAAGGCCTCGACGACAATTGCGATGTGCAGAACAACGACAGGGAAGAAGGTGCCGATGCTGCCCGCGGTTGTCGGAGTGGACGAAGTAAGCAAGGATGCGATGAAGACATTGGTGACGAGGTTAGACCAGGAGACACATCAAGGTTTCAGGAGTTGCAGCAAGAGAGCTGCGTCACATACGGAGGCAAGGCCACGATGAAGTCACATACTAGAGTGTCGAAACGGTAGTGCTTGAAGTTGGTGAAGGACTCGCATAGCCGGAGATGACTGTGAGAGGCATGCAATGATGGACTCAACATCACGTAGATGCAACATCAAGGACAATGACAGGCGGCGACACTGCTGCCTGAAGAGCCACCATAATGGACGAAGTAGGTGAGGATGAGACGACGACATTGGTGACGTGGTTAGACGAGGCGACACATCAAGTTTCAGGAGTTGCAGCGAGAGAGCCACGTCACATATGGAGCCAAGCCACGATGACACTAGAGTGTCAAAACAGTAGTGCTTGAAGTTGGTGAAGGACTGGAAAAGCCGGAGAAGACTGTGCGAGAGGCATGCAGTGATGGAGTCAACAACACGTAGATGCAACAGCGAGGACAATGACAGGCGGCAGCGCCGCTGCTTGAAAAGCCAACATAGTGGCAGCCCTTGTACTTGAAGAGGTGGTGAGTGGTATACAACAGACGTCACAGGAGGGTGGGTCACGCGTGTTCAGTTGATCAGGCCAAGAGCACACGATACGAAGATGATGATGGAACCTCCTGATCGGTGGTGGCGACGATGAACCAATGTAGGTTGTTGTGCTGATGAAGGGGCGTGGTACATGCATGTGTTCCTGGGTATGGCGCAAGCCACGCCATGCCGCACACTCAAAGAAGATGAAGATGATTGTGTTGTCGATGCTGATGTCAAAAACGTGCAAGGTCGATGGGTGGTGTGCGCACAAATCAATCTTTAGATCGAAAAAGAAGAAGACGCAGCAGCAAGATCTTAGGCCCACTTCTAGGGTGTGCATAGCCTTATCCTCTTTTCTCCATTGCAACGAACAAGAGAGAGAGAGAGTAACTTTATCCTCCACTGTGACGGACATGATAGAGAGAAAAAGCATCCTCCACTGCAACGAATAGGGGAGAGAGAGAGAGAGAGAGAGAGAGAGAGAGTGGGCACACCCAACACCCAATCCACGCTCCTCAATTCTGCCACTGCAAGAACAGGGGGATAGAGAGAGCAGCCTCAGCCGGTGGCGCAAGGCCACGACATGCAAGCTGTGGCAGACCGATGGCAGGGCGGCCAGGGGGATCAGCACCTTTTGAAGCATGAAGACAGCGTCTCCTTTCACTTCAAAATCAGCTTACAGAGCCTCTTCTGTGTATATCCTTTGATCCATGGAGAAGAATTTGGAAAAGTTGGGCTCCAACTAAATGCAAAGTCTTCTTATGGCTTGCTATCCTAGGCTCATCGCCTAGCTAAAAGGGGACTACCTCATCCTGAAAGCTGTGTGTTTTGTGATCAAGAAGAGGAAACAGTGCAGCACATTCTTACTAGCTGTGTGTTTGCCCGACAATTGTGGCACAATCTTTTGGCTCCTGTTAGTCAAGAACATGTTGCTCCTGTTACTGAACTGTGTTTAAACTCACCTTTCTTCAACTAATTTTGGAAGAACAACATCTTTGTAATACTGAATACGAGCCCAAGCTTTTATCTTGAAATTGAATACATTGCTGAGATTATGACCAAACCGCTCCATCATATAGTCTGGAATCTTGTCAACTACTCGAACATCATTTTGTAGACGTAGTACAAAGTGATCTTTATCATAGATATCACTGAATTTGCTGTATACAAAATGAAATGACTGTCGTTAATACAATTTACAAGCAGAAAAGTTTAATACTGATATGTTCTGTTTTTATCAGCTAACAGGTAGCTAAGTCTCACAGAGCACAGAAATGATGAAAAAAATATATGCGCAACCATCATAATTGTCAAAGAATCAGAAGAAAGTGGAAAAAGAACAACTCAACAAAAGGCAATCATTCAAGCATCCAACCAAGTGCAAATGCATACAATACCCAAAATAGGTAAAGTGTAATCCAACAGTTGAAAAAATATACTAATACTGACAACCATTTTGCTCATAGAAATTTGAAGGGGAGCCTTGGCATAGTGGTAAAGCTGCTGCCTAGTTTGCGTCGTGGAAACAGCCTCCTGAAAGGCTGCGTACAATAAACCCTAAAATGGGTCCAACCCTTCCCTGGACCCGGCGTAAGTGGGAACTCATGCACCGGGGCTGCACTTTAACCCTTTTAGAACTTTCTCAGCAATAGTAACAAGAAACTGTAATTCAGCTACTGAAGCCAACTATTCCTAATATGACATCCAAAGAAGAATAACAACCAATAGCAGGGTCCTTTATGGTGTAATAACTTGTGAAGTCAGGAACAACTAGCAACACAGTGCACCAAGTAACATCAGGTCTACATAATTTTGTGCATTGTACAGGGAGATGGGACAATTTTTTTCCAGTTGCTTCTAGAACTAATAAAGACAAGAAGCGCAACTCCCTCAGCCCTACTTTCCATTATACTGTAACACAATGTTTAAAATCAAAAGGGATGGTAATGAAGCAAACAAAAGATAAAGAGTGACTTCAACATTCTAGAAAACTTTAAAACTCAGTCGTTAAAACTGCAGGAGAGTGTTTTGCAAAGGTAATTTCATAAACATGAAATATATAACTTACATTAGCATCAACCAGATTACCAAGCAAACTGGAAGAAAACGATATGTTATGGTTTTACATCATGGACTGAATGAAGTCCATTTAGCTTGAAGGATTTAATGGTATATTCTAGAACTTTATGCGACTATGCAAGTATGTAGCCAGTCAAACAAAAAATTGAAAGTAGAGAGATGGGTACGAAAGCAAACCTAGGATCCCTCCAAATGCTATGGAAATGAAAATTTGGGATGATAAGAGTAGCATTAAGAAAACCAGCAATAGCAACTGCATTGCATATCTAAAAAACAAAAGAGAGACATGAGTTAGTAACTCAAGATACGAGTTAACATATTAATGTAAAATATCAGGAGTAATAAGGAACCATTGAGGCAAGGCAACTACCGATGTCCTTTGTTGATTTAAACCACCATTCGCCTCGACATATATGTAGCCATTTGATTCAGGTAAACCTAACACAACAACAAAACAGAGGCTTTTAGTCCTAAGTAAGATGGGGCAGGCTAGAGTTGAAACCCAGCAAGAGCTGCGAACAAAGGAAAGAGAGAACAAGAAAATAAATAAAAAGCATATTCATGGTTCAGGATAGGTAAGCCTAGCAGAATTAAGAATTTATGCAATAAATTATTTGAGAGAGAAAGTAAGGAGAATATGCAAGTTTTCTGAATGCATCTCCCTCTAGTCACAATAAAGAAAAGGTTATGTCTTTTCCTTTTAGAGAGTTATAATATAAAATGGCACTTTCATTAACTGCTAAATTTTTGGTAATATTTGGAGAAGGTTTTAAAAATGTGGCACTATTACAGTGAGTTTTATAAGATATTTATGCTCATATAATTTTCGCTTATCCAAATAACCTAACAAATAAAATATCTTGTGCCAAAAGTAATATGGCCTGAATACTTTCCACACCTTGAGTTTAGTAAAAACAATACTGGAGCTAGTAGCATCATCTGTTTTTTTTTCTCCAAGTGCAAACTTGGTGAATGGCAAATCATAGAAGGAAAAAAATACTCTTATATCAAAGGACATGATCAGTTAACCAGCAAACGAAGAATCTGTACACCATATGCAATAATCATAGTTCCAATATGCTCTGCTTGCAAGTTGTATATAAACTTATTAGTTATTACAGTGGAGCATACTAAGCAGCAGGAGACCTGTTCGCAGTTCTAGCATAACAATGTAACTGTGTGCAATAGCAGGCCATTTGCTAACAACAATTCAAAATAACTTTTGTAATGATTAATTACAAGAAAGCAAAATCTATCATTCAGAAATCTATGTTCAGGGGGTTTTACCATCTATATTTTTGAGTAAAAGAAGACAAATTACAGGGAACAAACAGAGTTAGACATTACATGCACGAAATCTGCATATCTGATATATCATTTTAAATCAAGAGTCAAGACAAATGGAAGGACAGAGAGAATACCATTTGTCCCATTGTTTATGCAGGGTCGCCATGTTCCACCTTTGTAAGTGTGCCTCCATACAGTTGCTAACTAGAAAAAAAAATGATAATGTGAGAGCAAGAAGCATACATGGAAGCTTAACACACACAAAAAACATCACGAGAAACATGCAGCAGAAGATTCCTTTGACATATAGTGCATGAAACACTATATAAATAGATGCAAATATATATGAGAGAAGAGAAGGCCTAGCTGCTGATGGATTTGTATTGTATTTTTCATTAATGCATTGCATCCCATGCACATATACAAGTTTCAGCAGTTTGCGTTTTGAAACTCATTTCTTCCGCTCAACTGCAGTTTACTTCGGTTCATTTGAATTCAGTTGCTTGTTTTGTCTGCCAAACCACAGTGTACATTGTTTCATTTGAGGACACAATATGGATGTTATAGGTACATGCAAGTGATACATGGATAAATAATGGTGATGACAGCAAAAAGAGATATAGCAACTTAAACACCAGAAATGTAGGTGATGTTTGCTTGTTGTGTTGCCACTGGAGCCTCTTGATTGTGAGGTATCATGTGGTATCCAATTATGTGTGCGCATGCTATTTATTTTAGTTCAGGCAATAATACTCCATGACAAGGAGGGCAAGTGAAATGAACATCTACATAAGCTTTATTATTATTATTATCATTTCAAAGCAAAGGGCAGGATAGCACATACGTTGGCTTGGCTGAGACAATTTTGACTAAACCAACTCATGATCTTACATGGTACTGACAGGGGCCGATATAAATATTCTAAGACGCCTGGCACCCTGAACCAAGTTTCAGAAGATGGGGCAAATTGGACGTTCCTGTCATTCCATGCAACTAAGTTTCAGAAGGTGAGACTAATTGGTCGTTCGTGTCACTCCATGCAACCATAACAATCGGATGAACAAGAAGAAGTAAATAAACCCACAGTTCAAACACATCTCCTCTGTTATTCCCCTCTATTACAAGAAGACCAGGTTCCCATCCGAATTGATGAACACAATTTAAAGTAGTCTAAACGGGCAACAGTCACGAGCTAAAGTGCACGGCACACCATCCCGGCTCGACTATCACATATACAAAACAGCAAAAGTATTACACATCAAGCCCAATCATGCTTTACGCAGTTAACCGCCACATTGCAAGCCCCCGAAACAAAATCAGAATGCGGCAACAAACGTGTAAGGCGGAGGGAGGCGCTGACCGCGTCGGTGGAGTTGTCGGCGTCCATGTCGGCGCGGAGCCGCGCGTACAGCTGCAGGCTACGGTACACCGACCCGGGCGGCTGGCGCGCGATGATCCGCGGCACCGCGTCGAGCGGGAGCGAGCCCATGTACAGCAGCATCGCGGCGACGTACAGCAGCGGCGCGAATAGGAACACCGCCTGCCTCCGCAGCAGCGCCGCGAGCACCGCCCTGGACGCCCTCCGCGCCACGCCGCCGCCCCGCCCGACCCCCGCCCACGCCACCGCCGTTGCCGAGGCCGCACTCCCCGTTGCGCCCCTCGCCGAGCCCCCCTTCGCGGGCGTCCGGCTTCCCCCACCGGTGCCGCTCACGGCCCGCGCCGGGGACGACGGCGGCGGCGGCGGGAACGGCGCGCCCGCCGCGCCGCCAAAGCTCCCCAGGCGGCTGTACGCCTGCCCCTGCATTGGGTCGGGGCCCCTCCGGAGCTAGGTTTAGGGCTCCCCCGCGCGCGATCGCTGCGGCCCGCGCCGCGCAATGGGGCCGAGGAGGACGAGGTGGCGCGTGTGCAGGCGAGCGAGCGAGCGGGGAGGAGGCGCGGGTGCGCGGCGCGTGACCGCCCGAGCGCGGGGTGGCGAGGTGGCGTCTCGGCCGCTGCTGCAGCCGGGGTATTAACGAGCCGAGTAATTGTCTCGGGGTTGGGGCCGTTTCGTTTGGTTTGGGCTTTCAAAAAAACGCGGACGCTTCTGAGGATGGAGAAATTGATCTTCTAGGTTATGGTGGATGGAGTAAACGCGAACGTACGGCGTGTTTCAGGGTCTTGAACTCTTGATAGGACTAGGAGAAGCCGGGAACAATATAATTAAGCAGCAGGAGGTACGTGAATTAAGCACTAGCTTCGTCTATTTTACTGTTTATATTTTAAACTCTATTATATTTACAGTATACAAACATCTATATTTATGTTTTAGTGACACCAGGCTTGCTCCTCTGCCCGTAGTAGGCTAGTAGCAAGTGGAAAAAACATTAGTTTACTCCATGCCAACATCGTCAGTTCGTCACGGGCACATTGGATTAACGAAGATTTTGAACTTTCAAAGGACAAATAAAATAAGGGTTCATGTCAACATCAGCGGGCATATGTAATAGTCCATGTGCCTTTGTCTACTTAAGAAGTTTAGCATTAGATCTATGGATGAAAGCCAATGCTTAAATGGGCATGCCGTCGCATCCAAAGGATGGTTGGCAGTAGGCTATAGAAGCGAAGAAAAGGATCGATGTTTTCTCCATGGCTCAAGCTGTCTCTTTGCATAAACGGCAAGATTCGTTGCTGGTTCTTATACTTAAGATTCTACCAGAAGCATGTCTGCTCTTTCTACTTCTTTTTTATTGGTGATCGAATAAAATCGGAGGGGCTGTGAACTCTATTACGGTTTAATGAATAAAAACACATTAGTTGTTTAAAAGCGTAAAGCCCGTCTAGCTCAGTCGGTAGAGCGCAAGGCTCTTAACCTTGTGGTCGTGGGTTCGAGCCCCACGGTGGGCGTTTTAGTCTTTTTTTCCTTTTGTTCATTTGCGTTTATTGAACAATGAATTTCTATTCTATTGAACAAAGGAATTATTGCGGAAATTTATTTGATTTTCTTCTCTTTTTTTATTTTGCTCATTTGTATTTTTGTACCAAAGTAATGAATTTTGAACAATGAATTTCTATTGGATAAAGGTATTATTGCATGAATATATTTGATTTGATACATTGTAGTCGGTAACGTTGGGCTTTTTTTCCTTTTGTTCATTTGCGTTTATTGAACAATGAATTTCTATTCTATCGAAAAAAGGAATTATTGCGGAAATTTATTTGATTTTTCTCTTTTTTTATTTTGCTCATTCCTATTTTACGTACCAAAGTAATAAATTTTGAACAATGAATTTCTATCAAATAAAGGTATTATTGCGGAAATCTATTTGATTTGATACATTGTGGTGAATAACGTTGGTGAATTAGCAAAAATGGAAAGAGAAGAATTCAAACCCTCGGTAAACAAAAGCCTACACAGCAGTTCCAATGCTATGCAGTTTCAAACTAAGCTCAGAATTCACTGGGTGGTATACTGCAACACATAGAGGCACAATTCTTCTCCCATTTCAATCGCTTTTTTGGTTTAGGCTATAGGGCTGTTTTTAACTAAGCTCAGCCCCTCTAAAAAAACGCACTCATTTCTTGAATATGTGTCGCCGATTAGTTCATTTTTGAGCTAAGAAGCATCAAATAAAAAAGGAATGGAGGGAGTATCTGCAACACATAGGCACAATCATTGCTTCAGATCTGTTTTTTGTTAAACAACTAATGCTCAGAAAAGAGACTAGCTCCTTTTCAGGAAAAAAAAAACATCATCATGTGCATGTACTGCCATACTGGGTAGCATTCGGCAACAAGCCGACAACATAGAGGCACAATTCATTGCTTCATGTAAAAGTAGCGGGTAGCAGCAGCACAACTCTGCAGAGTTAGTTGTTCAGCTACAACTCTACGAACACACTGAAAGTACATGTCTAGCTGAAACCAGCAGCAGGACACTGCCTGAACCTGAATTCCTGAAGTCACCATGAAAGATTGAACTAACTTCTCGGGCATCACAACAACGCACTGCTCAGTACATACGACTAGCTTATCCATTGTGTTACAGCACAACATCTATTTTGGCGATCATTTGAAGATTCCAGAGGCCGTCTTTCTAAGGATGTCTTGGATCTGAAAGTGCAGAACGACAAAGAAAGTCAAAGGCATTACAGGTGCTATATAAGTGGGTGAAAGAGAATGGCGCAATATATGACACAAAAATTACCTGTTTCAATGAGAGGCCGATGTTTTCCAAATCCGCAAGCTGTATAATCAATTGTGTCAGAAGGTCATTTCAAACATCTGCATTATTTTCCCTTTTTTTTCTTTTTGAAAAAAATATCTGCATATTTCATAGTCTACAAAGTCTTACAGTTTTGAATGGTTTTGGTGAGTCCTCTCGTAATTCCAGAATATACTCTGCTCTCCTTGCGCCAATTCCCTAACAGAACACACACACAGGGAAGTTAGCTGGATAAAGAAAAGCTGAAACAACAGTGATCAAAATGCTATGAGATGAAAGGGTCATGGATCATACTTTCAATTGTTGTAGCTCTTCCCTGTGTCATAGGTGAAGGACAAGACACATTAGAAAGAGGAACTTGGGGAAAAAATTGAATATGTGGAGATATAAGTCAGCCTAAGAACATAATTTCATGTATTCTATTAGATTAATAAACCAATTGTTAGAGTTTCATTGACATGAAAGCAATTAAGAACTGCATGATTCTTCATTCATTGCTGAAATTTCATAATGAAAAGAAATGCAGCTTGGCCTCTCGTTTGAACCGGTGGAATCATTCTTCTTTCACGGCTGATGTTTCATAATGAGAAAAAAATTGTAGCTTGGCCTCTCATTCAAATCGACACCCCAACTGTCAGGGCATCTAGTTATTATTTTGGTTAATGTTTCTATTGTAAGTTGGAGGATCAGAAATGGTGCATAGAATTTGCAGATAAATCAAGCTTACGAGGGCATAAATTACACAATTACAGGGTGGGGCTCTCAAACTCATTTTTCTTTCTCACACACGAATGAGGGCTGCATATCATTACATTAAAGAAGAAAAAAAGGGGTAGAAACCATGAGTACACCCACAGACACTCCCACCATCAGCTTTCTGTTTATGCTCACGCCTTGACTCAAACATAGATGATCAAGCAGAATATGGAACATTGGGGTGCCAACAAAAAAGATTGTAGGATTTGTACTTACTTGTTTGCAACATTTAAGAAGTCAAGGTACTGCTGAACAAGAGCTTCCTGAAAAGTCATAAAATTAATTACAAAATCTTAGACTGTAGCAAATCGCTCGTCTATGGAATTAGAAGAGGAACCATACAAACCTTTAGATTAGACCCTAGCTCATTGAATTTATCTAGTGGTGTTGCACCAGGGTTCTTCTCGACTAAGTTGCATGTTTCTATTGGAGTTTGGGGATCCAACAAAATGGGGCAATTGCCATTATCAGATACTTGCTGCTTCACAGGCACCATGTTTGAAGAAATTGGTGAAAGGGCTTTCCTTAGAGAAGCATCGTGCTTTTCTTCGCATGGTGTTGCTGAAGGAAGCACCACTGCATAATAAGACTTTACATATCAGACTCGCACATGAAAACACAGGCAAAAATCTCAGAGTTTGCTGCCAGTAAATTGCAAGTAGCTTTCATATGATCATTTATTACAGATAGTCTCAGTTTCCTGATTTATTTGAGTTTGTAAATTTCATAACCACTATTTCACACAAATACAATGCCTCCTGCAACTTTCTACTGTACCTTTCCTCTGTGTATTTACTTCGGTTTGTATATTCTCTTGTGGTGCGTTTTCAGTGGGAACATGAATGGCTTGATCAAAAAGTATCCTGTGCAGCAGAAGACAAAGAAATAAGAACTGTGATTCCATACTTCCATGTAGTATATAAAGAGAAAATGGTAAAATACTAACTTCTTGATTTTACCACCATCTTGATCCATTGCCTTAGCTCTACAAGAGATTCTGGAGGATGTTGGTTGCTTCATGTGGCTCATAGATAATGCAGTCTTGCTCGCAACCGGGGAGAGAAGACCATTCATTCTTTGGATGCTCTTTGTTTTTCCCTTTGATTCCAACCATGCTCGTAATTTGGCTTCCATGTCAACCTTGACCCTGGGTGTTTCTTGCTTGCTTTCTGAACTTGTGAAATTCCCAATATGGCGCGAACGAGCAGCCAGACTTACTGTGTTAACTGACTCCTGGTATTCTGCAGGGTTCTGAAATAACAAACAACAATTAGTCAAGTGTTACCAGATGAGAAATCTGTAAAGAAAAAAGTTTGGAAAAGTCACCAGGCAAGCTATCATCACAGCATGGCTACTGCCTCCTAGAGAATCTTGTAGTATGCGGGTCAATTTACTCTCTCTATATGGTATTCGGGGCTCATTCTTGTTTAGAGCTGAAATTACATTGGACAAGGCAAACAATGACTGGTTGATCTTAGCACTTTCTTGAAGGCGGATCCCTTCATTGAAAGTCCTCCTGTTGTCCTCGCTACCTAGAAACAACAATCAAGCACAACCTGAGTTCAACTAGAAGAATAAACGTTAAGCATGTACGGCTCAATCCAGAGAGATGCACGTACCAGCCAAGTCAATGAGGTTAAGCTTTCCTTTCACAACATCAGCGCTGACCCTGAGAGATAGCACAGCGTGACTCCGACTGGAAACATCATTCAGTCCAGTGTGGGCGACTTTTCTCCTCTGTATGCCTATGTCATAGAGCTCCTGGAATTCCTCCATAGATCGCACAGGGACCTTCAGCCATTAAAGGATAACAATAAGCAACAATCTAGATTTCAACGGACAATTCAACAAACACCAAGCTGCGTCACATTACCCAGCTCAAGCCCTTTAGCTGCATGTTACCATCTTTGTCATCCAATGCCATGATCTCCTTTGCTTTGGGCTCCAGCAAATCATAGCACCGCTCCATGTATACCTCATAGTACGAGATTTCCACAGAGCACCATGTGCAAGTGCAGCGCGCCAGGATTGTGGAAGCCGCCAAGGGGATTAGCCCTGGAAAATCCTCCGTCCCCTGCGCAGCACCACTCAGCCAGGTTTCAGTGAAACGTTGTTTTGCCAATAGTGGCGTTTTGTCAAACACAACGCAGTCAAGAGAATATAGGCACACCTGCATCGTGTAGGTTTTGCCGCTGCCGGTTGCCCCATAGGCAAAAATCGTCGCGTTAATCCCTTCGAAGATGCCTGGGATCACTACGCTTACCTCCTGATCAAATATCTGGCTGACGCTGTCCTCTTGACCGAAGAAGGCGTCCAGCTTGTAGTGCTCACTTCGACTGCATAAATGACAGCACACAAAAGCAAATAAGCAAGGTCCATGAAACATTCTAGAAGGCCCAAGGCCCTCAACTGAATTCGCACTCAATTAGTAACGGAATAAAAACTTGCATGTTGATAGAATGAATTTCTGTGTAAGCACTTCACTAATTCCGGTAATTTTGCTTAAATGGTGCTGCCAATCGTGATGATCTGAAATTAGCGCAGGGACGACTACAAGGGCTCCAGGTCGTACGCTAATGATGGGCTCTTACGAGGAGGCGTACCTGGTGTGCTGGTCCTTGAGCTGGACGGTAACCTCGCCGCCGGGGTGGCTGCCAAGTAGGGAGACGCAGGACGATGTCGCTGCAGAGGCGGCCTCCGAGGGGAGGAACGGTCGCACGCGCAGCAAGACGCGCACCGGCTGCGAAGAGAGCGCGGAAGGAAGGGCGGGTGTGGCACCGGTCGCCATCGGAGCGAGGCTGCGGAGGTCACGCGGCCAGCGGCGGCCGGCGGGGTTGCACGAGGCACCTGGACTGCCGGAGCAAGAGGGTGTTCGGACTTCGGAATCTGGGCAGGGAGGAAACCGTTGGGGCCGGGGGCCGGTTCGCCCTTCGATTTTGAACTCGGGAGGCGGCGGGACGGTGCGAAGCGACGTGGCGCCCGTTTGGTTTCGATTATAAGCCGCGATTATGATCCATCCATTGCGAGAATCGCTTCCAAACGGTTCGCTTCTATCCAAAACCGGCTTACGTAGGAATTCACCTCGTAGTGCAAAACCCGATTATTTGGTACGGCCCCCCCTTCGGCCTCCGCTCGCCCAATGCGAGTGATTTTCTCCCACCCGCCTCGGCCACGCTCGTCTGCCTCCGCCTCGCCCGAGCTCGCGCCGGCGCCTGGAACTACCGCCGCCCGGGTTCGCCCCCCTCCCCCCCACGTCCTCTCCGCCGAGGTCGGCCTCCTTCGCGCAAGATTCGTCATCCTCTACCGGCCTTGTCCCACCGCCATCAGCCTCGTAACTGACGCCGCCGGGTCCTCCGCCGCCGGTGTTCACCTCCCCCGCGTCCTTTCCGCCGAGGTTGACCTCCTTCGCGGGGGATTCGTCGTCCGCCGTCGGGAACCACGTCGTCCACCGCCGGACCTCCTCTGCGTTGTCTGACTCCGCCGCCGAGCTCGCCTCCTCCTCCGACCTCCACCGAGCTCGCCTCCTCCTCAGACCTCCACCGAGCTCGCCTCCTCCTCCGGACCTCCGCCGAGCTCGCGGGGCACCTCCGCCTCCACACTAGGGCACCTCCGCGCCGCCGAGCTCGCCTCTGCCTCCATCCCATCCACCTTGTTAATCAAGGTTGCCAAACACTTTGATTTTGCCCATGTAGATTTTGTACCAAGCGGATTCTTAGAAAATCACGTGTTCCAGATAAGCGAGACCGAGAAAAGCATAACCAAACAAGGCCGTGGACCGACGGCTGGACGCGTACCCGTAGCGGTCTAGCGGATCAGCGCCACAACACAACTGTCCATTTCTTTTTAATAAGATAAGGAAATAAATCGATGGTGCAGTTTTAATTCACGAAAATAGATCAGCACCTTCTGAATCTCCTATTTACATCCGCTCTAAATCATAAGTCGTGTGATTTATTTTTAACATCAATTTTGTCTACTTATTTCATTTAAAAAAATTGTAGTTTTCATTGTGATTTAGTTCACTGTAATATACTTCGAAGTATGACTTGAACATTTATATTATTATATTTTTTTAAACAAGATGAATAGTCAAACTTAGTGTTAAAAAGTTAATTGACATTTTTTTGAAATGGAAGGAGTGTATTTAAACTCACACCTACTGTGGTGCCTTTTACATCGCTATGCATGGCCATATACATGATATTGTCAGCTCAACCCTATTCGAGTGTCCATAACGGTACTAGAAAAATGGCCAATTTAGATAGAGGTGAGAGAAGAAATTGAGAAAAGAAGAAAAATAGAGTGAATTACACATGAGGTCCTTAAACTTATTCTGAGGTACTAGATTCATGATTTGCTTACGTTCAAAAAAAAAGATTCATGATTTGCTAAAAGTGTACATCTAAATTCCAAATGTAATAAAGAAATCCCAGCCACGTGTGCATCGTTTTCTTATGCAGACATGCCATCGTAGCAATATGTTAGGCATGTGTGGTCTCTCTCAGCTCTCTCTTCCTTGCACATGGGACCCATCTAGGGTTTGCGTCTACCTCTAGCCGTCTCCTACTTCTTCCACCCAACCCTAAGCTCAACATTTTGCTAGCACCGAGAAGGGTGTACACTGGGGCAAGGGTTCACCAACACCGTGACGATTTTCTACTTGTTAGGCTGAGAGAACGGGTATGGGCTGCCACATTAGATTGTTGGTGTTATGGAAAATTAAAAGAGAAAGAAGCGGGCTACTAGTTCATAGCTAACTAGGACACGGAAACCATTAAGCTTTTGTGAGACAACGAAATGTGACATAGCTCAATGGTATAGAGTTTGAGTTTCCCAAACCTTCGATAGCTAAATACTCCTTCTGTCACGATTTATAAATCGTTTGACTTTTTAACACCAAATTTGACTTATTCATCCTATTAAAAATTATAATTATTATTTATTTTTATTGTGATTTAGTTTAGTATGTTATTGTACTTTAACTATGACTTAATGTTTCTATATTTTCGCAAATTCTTGAAAATGACGAATTGGTCAAACTTAGTGTAAAAAACATTAACGACCTATAAATAGTATTATATAGGCAGACTCCTAGCTTGACAAACAGGCTAATTATTACCTATGTTTTAAGCTGCAATATGCATTAGCCAACCAGCGACATGTCACTATAAAAAGATGTGTAGTGCACTAGTGCTCACAAGAAAGTTGCGGTGCAACTAGAGTGTTTATCCCCTCCTATTTTCAAACTACTACTGTGCTACTACAATATCTATTATATACTATATATACATCCATATACAAACTTCTTTGCAACACAAGATTTTACAGAAATAAAAAATCATTGAAAATAATTCAATTTCAAATAGAAAAAATCCTATATTCCAAAAGATGCAGGCACCGCACGGCGTTGCTAAAAAGGCGACCTTGAAGGCTTGACCAACTGATTCCAGTATGATGTGCATTTTTTTTTTGAGTTCCTTTTTAGATCTTTCTCCTTCGAACGCTCCCTTTTTCTTTAATAAGTTAGGGAATCCAATATGGATTATGACGTGGATTATATCTATTTCTTTTTGAATTTCTATATGTGTAATTACTTCTGAACTTGAGTCTAATTCTATTTTTCTATTCGAGCATTTTTTCCTATTCGTTTGTATATAATTCTTGATACAATCTTGTATTTTTTAATCAGTTGGGCCTGTAGCGCTGAGAGGATTAGAACACGTGGCTACGAACCACGATGTCGGGGGTTCGAATCCCTCCCCGGCTCCCCGCCCACGGCCTTCCGAAGGGGGAATGACCTTATCATGATCAAAATAACGGACGTAAAATTATTGAGCTTGTGTATGCTTTTTCCTTTTGTCGAAGTGGAATCGTAGAACAACCAAGAGTCGTGGGCCGCTTCGGTTACAGCCCATTTTGAGTACGTTCCGAAAAATAGCGCTAAAGAAGTTGCTTCATGAAGTCTTTTCTCAGGGAGCCACCGACGACTTAATCTTCCATCCATGTCAGTAGTTTGGTAGGGGCAATCAGCTTTGCAGCGAAATCCAATCATCAACGTCTGGCCTGATTGATAAAAATGAAAACCGCAAGGTGAAAGCGAAGGAGCAAGTCAAAAGCATTATTCGATAAAGCCTATAGATTCCCCTTTAATAACAATAAACAAGGCCAAAACCCTCTCTCTCGTCGACCAAAAGAAGCCCTAATGACATACTATACACGGGCGCACCCACACTGATATACTCCCTCTATTTTTATATATTTAGTATTTTTTAGTTTATAAATAAAATTAGCTGGTAATAAGTATTTAAAAACGAAGGCACTGCAATGGAGTGCTTATTTGAGAAATTAAAGCTAAAACCGAACCAGCGCGCCCGTCTCGTTGCGACCGACGTTGCGCCACAACGTTGGGGGGGCCCTTCCCCGTCCGACTCGACACCATCAGAACGTTCGTACCAGAAGGCCTGGAACCCAGTTGTCTACTATACAGGCTACAGCGCCACGAAACGGCACGAGAACAAGGACGTACGCAGGGCAGGCAGAGAGGAAGACGTCTTCCGACTTCAGCTATTCGCAGGATCGATCGCATCCCACGCACGCAGCGTGCAAAGAGCGGATGGAGAGGGGAGGAGGGCCGCCACAGGACCACTAGCACTCGATCTAGCTGTCAAGCAGAGCATGCGCCATTGCGCGCGCAACAGTTGCCAACCGCAGAACGCCATGGTGGGCGACTCACCAAACTGGCAGCCGCAGCCGCGCGGTTGCCCATGCGCCGCCACACGCAGCCGCTTTTATCCTTGCTCGGTCGGCTCGCAATGCCACCGGCCACCGGCCAGTTCTATGATTGGAGCTCTCCCATCGCCACGGCTCGAAGACGCTCGATCTGGTCGAGTCCAGCGCACGGCGTCGATGGGGGCCGCCGGGCCGGGGCGTCAATCAGGTTTTAGCCGTGTCTGTTTTCTTCGGCGCGACACCGGTCACCGGTTTGCCACCCCAGAAATTAGATGGGCATGTCGGGGATGGCTCGGCAAATTGCCAAACCTCTCGTGTGACGCCGACAACCCATCAGCCACGGCCGGCTACCGGTCCGCTACAATTGTACGTACTCCACGAGCGGCCAAAATGTGGTCCGAGATTCGGGGATTGTAGAGCGAGCGAGCAGCGGCACAACCTGGCAACCCCTTCCTCCAACCTGGCACAATGCCGCCGGCCTCTCACGGCCATCTACGCCTCGCCACCGCCGGAGCAGATGGCCGGAAACCAGCCACCTCTTCTGCTATTCCTCCATCCGCTCCTGGATCTGGCTGCGCGCGGATCCTTCACCGGCACAACCTGGCAATGGATGGATCCGGTTCCCTCGCGTACGTCAATGGTTGGAGTCTTCCTCTTGCAGGGGTCATGCTCCCCTTTGTGATTGGCGGCATCCTACTAGATTTTTGCTTCGTAATAGCTGTGGGCTGTGGCCAATGAATTTTGACCTTTCCGGTGGTTGGGTATGACACGGACACACGGTGATTGTGCCATGCTACTCTTTGCTTCGTAATGGCTCCGTGCAGCCATTGAATTTTGGCCTATCCAGTAGCGGAGTTTTTGTTTCTAGCCATAGCTTTGACCAGCTAAGAGTACCTCTCTTGTTCTCCTGAGATGAATTTGGCTTAAACTTTGGTTCTGCTACGAGTCAACTTTATGAAAAATGACTACTTGAGCTGCAAATTTGGAGTTATTTTTAATCTTTTAATCTGTTCTTCCTTTTTTTAGTTGGAGTGTACATCAATGCAGTGATATATTTGCATGTCCTAGCTCGAAGGGAAGCAAATTCCTATCGGAAACACCGGTTTTCCAGGACCGGAAGTTCATTTCCGGTCCTTACTGGGAAGCAAATTTCGGTCCGGAAAGCAGGGTTTTCCGGTTCCGAAAAAATATAAAAGTCAATTTTTTGATCAAACCGAAATTTTTGCCACAGCGAAACGAAATTGTGAATCATGAGCTCGATACACCTAGGGTGATGCTATACTTCGTATGTGTGTGGGTGGTGTTCTCTGTTGTATGAGTGTAGTATGTTCCATTTTTTGTTTAGAAAAGAAGGTACTCCCTCTGTCCCAAAATATACTTCCTTCCACCTATTTTTCAATCCGTTCATATTCCGATGGATGTTGATACATATAAACATATATATGAAACACATTGATTGAACAATGAATGAATCTAATCAAAAGCTAAAAGGAACTTCTCTATGAAGCTGAGATGTTTTTTTAATGATCAAGATGTGTGGTTGGAGGCCCTAGGCCCCATTTGGTAGGGATTTGGTTTGGGAAACGGTTTGGAGAAATAAGATACTAATCCCTTCCGAACGGGTAGCACCTTTTATCAAACAAAACCTTGGGCAACTTCAGCGTGCGCAATAATATGTACTTCCATACTTTTTACCCCCTCCATCCCCATTTAATTTGACTTTCTAAGACCAAGTTTGAATTTCCTTCGTCTTATTCAAAAAATTCATAATTATCATTTATTTTTATTGTGATTTAGTTTAGCATATAATATACACTATGACTTTGTTTCATCCATATCGCCACAATTTTTTTAAATAAGATGGGTTGATCAAACTTAGTTAAAAAAAATCAAACAACTTATAAATTGGGAAAGGAACTGGAGTAAGTCCTATTTGGCGCAATTTATTCCCTAGTTTTCCTCCCCACTCCCCAGGTAAGTAGAAACCGTGCCAGATGGTATGCTTTTGTAGTTTATCAATAAACAAATTCTTTTAAGAATGAAGTGAATTAGCTGTTTTTCAACCGTTTGCCAAAAAAGGGACTCTGCACAATCTCAAGTTGTGCCAAACTAATCTGGATATTGTAAATTGCAAAAGCATATGCACGCTTTGATGACTTGCAAAAATTGACCATCCAAAATGCACATTCGTATGTCAGGCAACTCGATAGTAATTTATAGAGTACCGCCTACTAATAAATGGATTGGCGAGAATTCAGCCTCAATCACCTTAGGTGCAATTAAAAATTGCGGTAAGCAATGGTTTAGAAGTACAAGCAGGCTGTATTCTCAGAAAATAAAAATGGAGGGACTGCACCGTCCTTTCGCACCGCGCGACCCGGAGGCGGCTTTTGTTCCTCATGATTTAGGGCGTAGTGGGTGGCCCATGCCGCTCAACCACTCATGATGCACGTCACTGAATCGAGCGTCCTGCCCAACAAACTTTACCTCCCCATGATCATGGCGACGGAACCCGCGTCTGTCCGGGCGTATTTCTCTGGGGATGGATTCCTGGTCAAATTTTTCTGCCGGAGCAAATGCTCGAACAGATTGGTGCCACCCCCAACCAGGGTCAAAAGATAGCATATGTACATCTTTTTTTCTCTACTAATTACATATGATGGTTACGTCCACATAAACGAAAAAGATAAGAGCTGTTCACAAAAGAGAGAAGTAGATCCCTGGGACGTGTGATCCTGTAGCATTCACTTTCCTCAATGGAGTCCTGACAGCTCCATATTTATTGAAGCGAGACACTGACACCTCCATTTCGCAATCCTAACAAGCAACAGTGTCCCACTGAGAGAAACAGCTGTGCAGTATGCAGTTGGGTGCAATTCTGGTACTACAAAGAAAAGGAGCTCACGATTCTGTGATGCAATGGGTGTAGGGAGGAAAGGGACCGTAATAGGATAGGAGCGCAGAAATTCCAACGACCGTAATGTACCGTAGCAACCAGCAAGTGCTGTCCCAGTGCGGCCAGAAAGTGCCATGGAACATATGGCTTCATTGATTGATTATTTCAGGGGACGAGGCTATACCAAAATGTAGGATATATGGAAGGAAATTTGCCTTTGGGATTATAGAAAAAACCTATGCTTTGATTTGCTGAAACACTTTTTGCTCAACAGATCTATACAGCTTCTAGTCCCAGCAGAGGAGGTGAACACTGGCACCGACACTGAACAAACGAACCGAACCGAGAAGAAAGAATGAGGCTGGCTGAAGATTACAGGCCGAGGCCGGCCGTACCTGTTCTGCGATGCTGATGCTGAACCGATCGAGGCTCCTGTGGCGCTCCATCGGAGGAGGAGGAGGAGATGCGGCGCCGTGGTCTCAGTGAGCCACCGCGGTCCGGGACTGCAGAGTGATGCTCTTCTGGCTCGGGATGGCGAGCATGGCGGTGTGGTCCAGGAAGTCCTTGAGATCCACCACCGACTGCAGGATCCTGCGGAGGTCGTCCGCGCACATGAACCCGGCGGCGCCCAGCCGGCGCACGGCGTAGACGTAGATGGTGAGGCAGCCCTTCCGGAACTTGAACCGCGCCATCTCGCTGCCGGTGAGCCCGCGGATGAGCTTCTTGTTCACGTCCCCGAGCGGGATCATGGCGGGCCACAGCTGGTCCACGGCCGCCTTCATGCTCTCGGACTCGAACACGAAGAGCACCGCCTTGGACTTCTTGGTGCCGAGGCCCAGCGTCAGCGTGTGCCACGCCTGGTGCGCCAGGATGGTGAAGCTGGTGGGCATGTAGGTGGTGGTGGACGGGAACGGCAGGCTCTGGCACTCGCTCAGGTACTGACGGCGGGATGTCCAGCAGCCGCAGCAGCTCCAGCGGCGACGCACGCCGCACCGTGAACGACTTCACGATGAACTGGCCCCCGAACCGGATGCCCTTCACGTCGGCGCACGGCTTGAAGTGCGCCGCCTGCTCCGCCTGCTTCTCCTTCCCCTTCTCCTTGTGCTTGTGCTTATGCTTCTTCTTCTCCTCTGCCATGGCGTGGTGCTTTCGGCTGGAGTGAGCTGTGCAGCTGGGGGGTGGTATCCGGGGAAAAGGCTGTAATGACGAGACCCGCAGCGCCGCTCGCCCCTCGCTGTGCTGTGCCTGCTGGTACCATATCACAAAGGTGTTGTCAGAGCGAAGGGCCATCCGCTTGGGAATTAAGGAAGAGCTTAGCTTTACTATAATCGAGCCGGTTGGTCAGACAACGCGGAGGCGTTGTTGGAAGGCGCCACCCATCTTTGCTATATGTATATATATAATAAAAACGAACTAAACACCTGTTTATTTCAGAATCTTTGTACACGCACGCATGCGTGTCTACTTCTGCGCTTATTTGTATAGTTCGGCCGTTCCTTTTCGTGTAGTGTAGCCCTACAAAGTAACCCAACTAAGATTATTCTTCTCTCTGCTCGCTCAAAAGGGAGCACATGATTCCAGTTTCTGCTAAGGAATAATGAGACCCCATTGGCGCACCGCAAACACCTGTAAATCTAATTCCAATTTTTTTCCAGAAATTCTTATACTAAGTCCAAGATGGGAGACAGAGAAGGTATACAAAATAAAATATATACAAGATAGGTTTTGGAACATACCTGATCACGATATTGTGATTGATCTTGTAAGAAGCAGCCAAGGTTCCTTACAGCAGCTCAGGTGAACCATTGCTTTAGCTTCCGTTGTCCTCTCCACTTCTCAGGTCACAGCAGCTGCGAAAGCGAGTGATCTCGCCAATCTGTCGGAGGCTCTACAGGTGAATATCTTGACATATAAGGTTATCGCCACAGATGGCTGTTTCTACACTTGGAAGACTGCGATGCTTAAAAGAAAATTCATTGAGGAATTACTACAACAGCGACAGTGCAACAACTTATGGCTAGCCCAACACAACTATATCTTACTAGATATTGAAACTTGACAGAAAGCTCTAAAATCTCCATAAGACCCTAAAAAAATCTCCAACTATTCCTTCCATTTTTGTATTGAATGTCTGCTCTCGATGCATTGTATATTTAAGGCTTCTTTTCATAAGAGGACCGACAGACTAGTATTTATTAGTATATGTGGACATATTCAGATGTATGGACCTGGTGAAAGGTTTAATGCCTCAAATCAATTCTTAAAACAACAAAAGAAATCCATAGAACAGAATTACAGACAACAAAAGCATCAATTTACTGAGAACTCTGTGAAGCTCGCTGTTTCAGATGTGATCACTTTTGCTTTCTGTCGGTTCGGATCACAGTGGAGAGTAAAGCACAAGAGTGAATAGATTGCAGACAGAAGTACCTGGCGCTTATCTGGTGGTTGATATTAAGCTAAGTACATGACAAAGGTACAGCTGGATAATGATTTCTCCAGTGCAACGACCAACCAACCTTAACATATAAATGCCCTAGTCTAAAGCCATAAATCAATCTGCACCTGATGCGTACCTTAATGAATCAATGTAACATAAAGCTCATGATTAGAAAGCACACAGGCAATTCTCAGCTATGGATACCAGAGCAGATGTCGCAGTGTTAAAACCATAATTCAGAGCTATGTGTTTACTAGTAGAACGGAATAAAGTTGTAAATTAAGCCCGAGAGAGTTGGCTCACCATTCACCAATTAAAAAATCAAGTCTTTATATAGTTGGCCTTGAGTATTACTGTAGAAATGATGATGAGCATCACCAGGAGGAGGCCACCAAACAGGAAAACAATAATCAGCAGCATGTACTTAAAACAAATCAAGTGTAAAAGTAAAAGATACCAATACAGTTCATATGTGCCTTGTAAGCTAAGTACGAAAAAAGTAACCAGCAAGTACACGAATACATCAAATTGAGACAGAAAACGTCTCTAAAGGAAGTCCATCATGCTCTCTGCTTGCACTTAAATAGTTTTGGATTCAAATACATTGCAGTTCTCTAGCGTGTTTGAGGAAAAAAAATGATATGGAAAGCACAAGAGGCAGGTTACTCGATGTAGATCGCTGGCACCAACGAGAAGTAGTAAATTTGTTCAGAATTTGGAGCTATTAGGCGCACAATCAGGTGATCAGCGCTTCACACGAGATGCTTTGTTACTGCAAGTAGATGTCTCAACTATCCTTGTTCTTTAAGGGAAAGAAAACAGAATGGCATTGCACTTTACTTTGTTCAGCAAATAATAGCAGAGCAAAATTTGGCTTTTAAGGCTGTGAAACCGTCTCTCGTATTCCAAATGAAAAAAAAAAGAATTTAGCTGGACAAAACACCAGCCTAAAAGGTCGTTACATTCACGGCAAAAATGCTCGTCCACCAAAGTGCAGTGAACACAAACACGACAGCCATCGTCCAGAATTGGTTCTGAAACAAAAGGGGCAATCATACTGAACCCACCATTGCAACGCACAAGCAAGCATATGCAAGTCAATCGATGAGCATCAGCATGCATAGGGATCAACTGCAGGCAAGCGTGAGACTCCGACTCTACAGCTACTTTATCGGATTAGAGCTTAGAAGGCAGCAACTCTGCCATGACATACCTCCTAGCTGCAGCTGCAGACCGGACCGAACTCAGGCCTCTTCTCAGGTGAATACCATCGAGCACCTGGGCTGCATCCTAAAGCAAAACATGGTTATCCGAGTCGACCGCCAGGGAATTTGCTACCCTGCTTGCCTTGGAGCAACTGCCAAGTTGCTCGCTCCGACGAGCGGAAAGGAGATCGAGGAGAAGAGGAGCAACTTCCTCATCCTGACACGAGTCCGCAGCTGGTTGGCTGACTGAGCACAGTGTGATTGTGAGATGAGCGGGAGCCAACGCAGGCATTTGCGGGCTCCATCGCTGGGCAACAGCCTTGTGCGTGTCAAACCCGGCCGGAAGAAGACGAAGAGGCCACAAAGGCAAAGGGCTGTTGGGGCGGGCCGTGCACTGGGCTCGGCTTTGGTCGTCTGGCCCAGATACCTCAGGCCTATTTGAAAATTGGAAAGCCAAGTATTTTATGGTTCCAATGCAATATTTCAGCGGATAATATAGTCTAGACTAAAGAATGTTTGGTCGCTCTTAGGAAAAAAATATTTTCAACACCATAAATTTTTTGACGTGTTGCAAACTCCACTTATATTAAATTTTTTTTGCCCAAGTGAGCAGCAGAGTAATAAAAGCGTAGTATATGCTTTTTAAGAAGACAGCGACACCAAACAAGTGTAAAATGCTATGACTTTTATAGGAAAAGAAATACCATGGTCATATAAGATAAATATAGATTATAATATTTTAATACTGCAGTATTGAAAAACGTATACTTTCACTGGGGTTCGAGAGCAGGTATGTGGTCTGTGTGATGGGTCGTTGTTTTTTCATTCTTTGGCTGGTGACAACGGGAGCATGTTTGTGGACTACGGCTTCTTCTTTCTCTGTCTTCTTTTCTTTATCCAATCATAGATCTATACCTATACTTAAAATGATCCATTAGAAAATATTCAATGATTTATATGATCACTTTGAGAGTTTATTGATCTATATGGTATAAGACATGAATAATTTATAGACCTATTGTGAAATTTTACTCGGTAACTAAAATCCACATCCCATTGGTTAAGTAAAGACGGAGCAAGTGTCTGCTCTACAAGCTTAATCCCACTATATAGAAAAAAAATTAAAAGTTATGTTCTGTAATAATGAAACTATCCTCAATATGTTCTAGCAATATAGTTGGCCCTACTCGGCGGTGCTTCACTGCAGCGAAGCGCCGCGTGAAGCAAAATGCACGAGTTATCTCACGACATAGGAGTCCGTAGGAGCGTGGCCGTGCGGACAGTGATGGGAGGATTATTCCAATGCGACAGAAGATAGTAAGATCCCTTTACAGGATAGAACAATTGGAGTACTACCGCTCAGATTTGTAGCTCATTTATCCTTCCTTTACAATTCGAACAAAATCTGTGGCCGCTCAATTTCACATCGAGTACAATTAATATTCATATCGCACGTACTAAAACGCCGTTTCACAAAGTCAAACAACGTCTTAAGATCCAAACAAAGCCTTGAGACGCATGGCTCGTTGAGAAACAGACAAACTAACCGATCGAACGCCGAGCGGTGGACAACTGAAGCCGATCGCAGCCGCGCACGCGCACTAAGAATTGGACACCACCTGTTCACACCACACCCGGCCCACTGTAGCGCAAGCGGCGGAATCCAATGGTGCGAGGTGACACGCCAAAGATCGCATGCGCCGTGCCCCTCTCGTAACGCTGTCATGTGCACCATAAATCCTATACGCCGTACATGACACTATAAAAGTATAAACCTTTGAACTGTCGATAAAATCTAAAGCCTACTGGATTCCAATTTCTATTTAGACCGTGGGAGAGTCCCACGATGTGACTATGTTTGAGGCTTTGAGCTCATGTTTTTGAGCTTTTCTTCCTCTGGAGAGAGAGATCCTCGGGCCTTCTCCAATAGAGTATTTAAAGGAGGCATAAACGCAAAAAATTCATTCAAAACAGTGTAGGCAAAAACACACTTAATGAATATATTGTTTTGTACATTCATATACATTCTCTGTAAGCTTAGCCCAACAAAGTATCCATTCAAGCTGCCCATTTTGAGTTTAAGGTGCCAAGATACCTAAAACTAGGTATTCTCTCTTCTGGTAATTTCATGCGGAGGGGAGCCAAATACCGCAAAAAAATTGTCTCTCTTCTCTACTCATTTATGAGATATTATTTTTCATTTGTTTATGTATCCAGTTGGATCTAGCTTTAAATCAGACGAGATCCATTTTTACTATTTGCCATCCAAAAGAACAAATGGGTATCTAAAAATGGTTGTCTTTGTTGAAAATAGTCTTAGAAACACAATCCCTCGGTCTCGGCCGACGACTAGGAGCCGTTATAGGTTGCTTGAGAATCTCGTGCCCGCAATAGTAATTGCCGACGGGGTCAATAGACATTGGTGTGTAGCAAGTCAATTTTGTGCCAAGGCCCCCAACGGCACCGGCACCACCGTTGTGTCATGGAGTTACGCCATCGCTTTTCTCGTTTTCGGTGGTCGCCTTCTGTTCGCGGATCACGTTTGTATTTATCCTTCGTCCTTCGCACTCACCTATTCACAACCCCCCTTTGAAGAACTGGTAATCGTAATGCAGTCCTTGTTTTATAGAACAAAGCTAACAATGGAACAAGCTTTTTCACTAGGCATTCACCGTGTTCATTTATATAGAAATGGATCATTTTTTTCTAATTCTCTCTTTCCTAACGCAGGTACATAATTCGCCGAGTAGAGTTTTTTCAGAATCTTGCAAATTATGTCAACAATTAAATTCTACCAACCTTCATAATAACAGCCGGCAATTTGAACACTGTATGGAAAGCAAGGCGTTTAACTTTTATAGGATGAAATAACCAAAACACCCTTGTGGAAACTACTTTTTAATATTTCTCGAATTCTTCTAGCGTGTGTCTGTGTGTTAAAATTGAAAAAGATATTTCCAAAAACGCAAAGTCTCAAGAATAAAATGGTCAAAGACGACAAGTATTTTGGAACAAAGCTTGGTCCTGCTACGAAATGTTTAGCTCAAGCATTCATTGCACACCATAATCATTCGTGATAAAAAAAGCGATACAATTCTATGTATCCCTGACGCGAGTTGACAACCTGTAGGCTGTAGCCGTAAAAATCGATGAAGAACAGGCTGTGAATTGTGATCCATCACAACAATCTTTGACGAAAACGGGCAGTTGCCACTCAGTTTATACAGACACTGCAACAATAACGAAAGTATGAGGGGGCTAAGCGAAAACAAAAACAAATCGCCGCATTTGCTCAACGGGCGAGGTTTTTGAAAGCCGCCTCCTTTCTGACTTGCCCTTCCCCTCCCCCGGCTGCCCCTCTCCCCAACCCCAACACACAACGAAGCTTGCCGCGCCGCGGTACCCGGAAAAACGCTCGCGCGTTTACCCCGCCTAGGGTTTCGGGCCGCCCCGCCTCGCCTCCCGTCGCGCTCCCTTCCCGCCGTCACCCTCTCCGGTTCGTTCCTCCCCAGTTCTCCGATCTGGCGGCTATCCGCTATGTAAAGCGTCGGCGCCCCTTGGATTTTGTTTCTACAGCCGTTTCTGTGGGGAATTCTAACTGAAGGCTCGTTTTTTCCCCCATTTCCTGTGTGTTTTTAGGTGGCTGCGGTGTTGATGGGGTAGCTGCGGCGGTAGATGGGCGACATGGCGGCGGTGAAGGTGGAGGAGCACGATGGGAGCCCGGAAAACTGGCAGAATCTGGCGGCGTTGAGCTCGCCGCCGTCAGTGCTAGGAAGAAGCTATGGAGGCGGCGCGTGGATGTCGCCGGTGGTGCCCAGCCCTTCGGATTCCATCTTTGGTCGCAGGTAGGCCGTGAACTGTCCGACACTCTGTTGCTGGGCCCTAGGGGTTGATTGCTTCATTTGGACGCTTGCGTGCTTAGCTGATCGGTTTGTGGATTGTCTTCGTCTTGGAGAAGTGTTGTTTCTTATACTAAAGTAGTTTGTTAAGCTAGCTGATGTGGCTCGCCGGGTCGTTTTAATCTCGAGAGAATATGTTGTTGCCTTTTGGATGCCGTTCCTGAAGGAGACCTGACTCTGGTGCTGTGTTGACTGCTGGGGCAGCAAAGGTGTGAGCTTTTGCAGGTAGCAGATGTTCAACCAATAGCTGTAGTTTTCTTCGAGCTGTGACAACAAAGAATGGCGATGTTCACCCTCTGCCAATTTTGTTTGGTTCATCGATTTTTATTTGTACATTTCCTAAAACTAGGAAATGCAGTTATTTTCTTGCCTGAGGCATGTTCAATGTACTTTGCAATGACTTTAAACATGAAGCTAATAGTAAGTTATGTTGGTCTTGAAGGCTGTGTGGTGAATGGGTGATACATCATAATCTGAGCCAATTCATTTATCCAATTCTTTGTTGAATAATTCAGTACTTCAATAAAATGTAACCTTTACAGTATGATGATTTGTCATGCAGAAATCATTTCATTCATTGTTTGATATGTTGTTGATGATGTTCAATGGTTCAACTTTGCAAAAGTACATAGACTCATTCTTCTTTTTTGCCAATTGATAGTAGCTTCTACAAATTTGATGCCGTAGAGACATAGGGTTATGCATTATTAGGTAAATGGTTGTTGACTAATTTAATTGTACGTATGTTTTGTAAGTTTTCTATATTTTTATAGCGAATAATTGCACCCTAGTCTAGCATGAATGCTATATCTTTGGGTTTTCCTTGCACCGAACGTGAGTAATGGCCCCTAGTTGACTATAGGAAACCCATCAAATATGATTATGTAGAAACAAAGGTACAAAAAAACACGATTCCTTTTGAGCTAATTTATGGATATTTAGGTCAAATTTATGAACCTTATAAAGACAGTGATTTTGCAGGGAATGTCAGTTCATTTTGAGGTCCACTCTTGGTTCATAACGCAGATTCCACTTGTTCCCCAAAATCATTTTTCCCCAAAGAGGACATGTTTATCTTAATATAACTCCCCACAAACAAATGTTCCTCGTGTTCATATCGACAAAATTTTATCTTTTTTCTAAAGATTTCCTCATGTTTCAAAGCATGATAAATCATTTCATGGTTATTTCTAGCATATTGGTAAGCCCTCCAATTGTGAGGCTACTAAACCAGGGTTTAAACCCTGGTTCAAGCAATTTTAAAAAAGACGTCTTTCTGTGTGTTCCTTAAAAGTATGGGTTAAGACCTGGCTTGTGGCAATGGTATTCCTGTATGGGTAAGAGCTGGTTTTGGGCGCCTTTTCTCGACCTTTCAAGCAATGCCTTCGGGATGCCTCTCTCCCCTTGGGTTGAGTTTTTTTAAAACTATTTGTTGAAAAGAAAAGATTAGTTGAGGCTGAGACTTCTGTAATGAACGAGAAATCCAGGTTATGATAACTGGTTTCTTGGCTTTGCTGTGTTAGTTTTTGCTTTCTTCAATTGTCAGCCTCTACATTGTAACTCGTTCTTTACATAATACATGATTATATATTGTGCCGGATCCTAGTTAGATTCTCGTTAGATGAATGTTCATTGTTGCTGATCAAATCCTACTTATGTTAGACGGACAAGTGGCCCTGTAAAGAGAGCTATGGGTGGTTGGACGAGGGAAGAGGTACATAATATTCTTTGAATTCATTTCTACGTCATGTCCAGCTAATTCTGTGAACCTTCATAAAAAAATGTACCTGATGTCTATATTTCCAGTTCACCAGCTGTCCTTAATTTTTCTTTATAGAAAATGTGCTATATATATAGGAGAATAATAATCAAAACAGAATATTTACTACCACTAAAATGAGAAACTTTTATTGCTGAGACACTGAGCTCTACTTCTGCTCCGCAGCTTTTACTTATCTAGTTTTTTTTAATGTTACTGCAGGATGAAACATTGCAGAATGCAGTGTATGCTTGTAAGGGGAAAAATTGGAAGAAGATAGGTCTGCTTTCTGCTTTATGCTCTGCATTCCTTACTGTGCATTCAACAGGCAATCCCGAGAAAACTAATAACCATGAATTTCCTTTCTTACGCATGCTATTCTTGTGTCACAAAGTTTGTCTGCTTATTGGATGCAGAAATGTTTGGCATCATATATTTGTGCTTCGTGAAACATGGTCCTTGAGTCACTGTTATCCTCTCAAGCTAGTTGTTTATCCGCTTTTATGTGTGCATAAATAGACTGGTGATCACTGCAACAATAGTTGAGATGGCATAAAATTTTTATTTTAAGGGAACAGAAGTGGATAAGTAGGAAACTAGGAATCCGCATACAAGCATGAATCTGAACAGAATGTCATTACGTTCTATCTTGTGCGTTAGAAATAGGGTTGGCGACTGTGACTCCTGTGAATCCTTTTACTCTTTAGCTTTGTCTAGAATGTGTTGTATCATAGGCTCCGTGAATTGACAATGCATGCTTGGATCATTCCCATTTATTTTCCTTTTTTCTCCATCAAGGTAGAATTCATGTCGAATGGGATTTAAGGGGCATCCTGACAAAGTGTAGTTCATATAAAAAAAATTGAGCTAGACTGCTGAGTAGCTAGTAGGTTTCTTACTTTGGAAGCTTCCAAAAAAAAAATACAGATGTATTAAGCTAACTTTGGATTCTTTATGTGTATGCAGCTGAATCTTTCCCTGATAGAACAGCAGTACAATGCCTGCACAGATGGCAAAAAGTTCTTAATCCTGAACTTATAAAAGGTCCTTGGACCCAAGAGGTTTGTCCAATTCATAATTTCGGTCCCAAAAATGAATCCTTGCAAATTTCATAAAAGCATTTTGCCACTTGTTTCTTCTGCAGGAAGATGATATCATTATCAATATGGTACAGAAGTATGGCCCCAAAAAATGGTCCCTGATAGCAAGGTCACTAGATGGTCGCATTGGCAAACAATGTCGAGAGAGGTATTCATACAATGACGCACCAAGGGTGTGGGTATAAACAAATTATTCTAGATTTCTCTTATCAACATAAATTACAGAAATTGCTCAAAGAATGTCTCAGACTCTCAGTACACTCCTGAGACATATCTTTTGATAACCATAAGCAGAACGGAAACTCGCACCTGGGCACAACCACTCAGAAAGAGTAGCCATAGTTAATATGATGGGACAACTAAGCCACACCTGGGCAGAGTCATCACGGCCCCTTTAGAGAATCAGGAAAACACCGCACACCCTAGGCTATACAACTCTAGTAGCCCTATTTGTTCCATCGCCCTTTGCTTAGGGACTCGATGAGAGGAGCTCTGCCTTCACCAGCCTAGCAGGTGGCGGGACTTGATAGGACAGTGGTGTACAGTGGTCAGGCAGCGGCGCCCGCATGTAGCCATAATCAATCTACCCCAGATACGAGTAGAGGATTGTGTTGTCCGGAAGTGTTTGGACAACTAGGGTGTGTGTACACGAGTGGGAGGATAGTACTAGTTCTTGGGATATAAAAGGACTGGTGCTCTCCATTGGAGGGCAAAGAAGAACAAATCTAGCCACCAACATAATAGGCTCTTTGGGCCTTCTCCATGGAGAAGCCAAGAGAGCAGGCAGAACCACACAGGCTCAGGTTCGCCCAGGACATAGTTTTTTTCCATTAGGTACCTAAACCTGGTAAAAAAACTCTCTCGTATTGCCAAGCATTGAGCGATTTCACCTTTCGAATCCCCACACTGAGCACAAATCTTTTTGTTGGCGCCCACAGCTACAAAAGCAAAACCATATACCTTGGAATGCGAATGTCATGTCTCTTGTACCCTTTTTTTTTTCTTGGGTGGGGAAAGGCCGAAAGAAGCATGATTTTCTTTGTTAACCATTTTAATTGGAGTACCATTTCTTACTGAAAACAGGATAAAATGACTGGTACTATTTTGTTTCTGAAGTTTTTTGCTGGGTGATATTCCTTGACTCTGTGACTAATAAATATTAGCTATTAGTTCTATAATAATTTACACATAATATGAATACCTATAAGCATTGTAAGGTACCATGCATTTTCCATTGTTTCTTTTGAAGTTTGCCAGAATGAAGAACCTAAAGACATCTCATTTCACTTTTGGTACTCATACAATTTAGGTGGCATAATCATTTGGACCCTCAAATAAATAAAGAGGCCTGGACTGCTGAGGAGGACCGTGTGATTGCTGATGCTCAACGTTTGCATGGGAACAAATGGGCAGAAATCGCGAAACTTCTTCCTGGAAGGTACTACTACACAGTACCATCTCAATATTTGTTTGTTTACTTGGCGTCCTGCATGTCCGTCTTTTTAAATTTATGGCTCCAGCCAAATATTGGTTTTGCTGTTATTTGAAATATCTGCATGTTGTATTTAAGAGATAAGTTATCCATTATATAAAATGCATGAATTGTAGTATTGTACTAGTCATGAAGATTTAATCTAATAGCTCTATAGAGTAGATCAACCGCTGGACTGAAATAATAGGACCTTTTTAGTGAGAATGATTACTTGGTACTTACCCACTGTTAATGCGTTACTTGGTACTTATCCACGTGCCTGAACCTCGATTAGGCTTCATGTCACTATTATTCTCTCTCTAGGCCTTGTTCTTCTTCCTCACCCCCCTCCCGCCTGCGCAGGTGAGTGGCTTGTATTGGTTTTCAACTGTAGCCTACCCCAACTTGGGAATAAAATGCTTTGTTTTGTTGCTGTTCTCGTCGTCGTTTCTGTTGTGGGAATAATGTCAGGATGTATCTTTTTATCACCAGTTGAGTTTAATAGTTGACGACTTCAAGCTAGGGGTGTTCATGTATGGGGTTTGGCTGGTTTTGTCTGGTTCCTCAAACCAGCTCGTATGATGTGGTTTGAAGCAGTTTGGTCTGGTTTTAGTGTCTTAAATACAATATGCGCTGCTGGGTCGGATTGGGTTGGTTTGCGGGTTTGATGGTTTGAACCTGGGCTGCTATAGCAGGGCAGCTAGCCAGAGACGACGATACGCAACCAGCCACGGGCCGCCCTCTTGTTACTCTTGTTTGGCAAGCAACACTGCTGCCCGGCTCCCAGGAGTATGCAGCTGCAAGGAATGTTCTCCTCCATCCTGCATCCACGACAACCCGTCATGGAGGCAGCTGGAGCATGTAACCCGCCAACCGCCATGATGGTGGTCAACGTCATCATTATGGCGTGATGTTTGACATGGTGCTTTTGGGTAGCTTCAGGTATCGAATCAAACGTGGAGCCGCATGGCATCTGGAAGGCAAAGACGAGTTTGCCTGACCTTGTGCACTCTCCTCCGCCATGCTTAAATTGTTGCCACTGTCCAGCAGCCCTGCCTCCTTGGGAGGTTCCAAATTGCATTGGACTTTGACAAGGAAAAACCTCCCAGGATTGAGCGCCAGTTGCAGCTGCGCGGGGGAGTCAGGACCTCTTCGACCTCCGCCGATGCATTGTCCTGATGCCCGGAGGCAAGTTTTGGGGTGGCTTTAGCCCATTCTACTGGTTCTAAACCATCTGCAATTCTGTATTCAGACTCGTCTCGAAGAGATATGATTAGAACCCATAAATCATATAATATCTACAAATCTGGTCGTTGGTCCAGTTTGGGTTTGGTTGGCGGGTTATCTGGTTTCCACCCAACCCATGAACAGGGCTAGTTGATGTCACATTTTAGGAAGGGCATTACTTTCAATGTTTAGTTATATTTTATTTTTTTCAGGTAACGTTGTATTTTATTGTAGGATTATGAGTCTGAGTCCTTGTATATAGTAAGCCATCTGTAAATCTTTGTAATATTTATTTCTGGTGTGTATGCTACTCTGTTTTTCCATGTCAAAAGCATTATATTAATAGTTGAACTGGCCTGAAAATAACTTTTATTTGTCACATCCACCTAGCACGGTAATAAACCACCACCAAAAGCTATTTTAGATTTTCTACTAGATGTGAAATTCTCTACAAAATAGTGAAATATATTTCTATAATAATCTTTGTATTATTTTGCCACCATAAATTATCTCATTAAATTAAGTATCTGCTTATACTTTCAGCCTGTTCTGATGTAACTTTGTTCTTGTCTCCAGGACAGATAACTCGATAAAAAACCATTGGAATAGTTCATTAAGGAAAAGGCTAGGTGACTACAATGCAAACAGCACTGTGCCAGTTTCTGTGCATATGGCTCGCAATAGTTCGAAACATGCAAACGCAATTCTGCCAACTGCTGGGAACCATATTGACTTGAACAAGGAGCCCTTCGATTTGGAACATACCCCAGAAATAACTGACCATTCTGAGCATACAACTTATCTGCATTCTTGCAATTTGGAAAATGTTACGAGCTGTTCACATTTCCTTTCTCTTGCTGCACCAACTGCTCAACCAGAAAATTTGTGTGAGGCAATAAAAACTGATTATTCTGCTGTTGCTTCAGCAATACAAGGGCTGGAAATGGGTTCTGTTCATGACAAGGGCACAGGTAGGGGTTTTGTTTGTAAGGAGCGTCTGAAAATTGACTTGCTCAATGTGGAGGCACTGAAACATGATCGCATGAAAGATACAATGATGTATGCAGGATCAGCTAAGGCAGGAGGCAAAACAGCCAACAATATGTGTGGATTATCCTCGCTGAATGAGTCAAACACCTTTGGTTCTCTTTGTTATGAGATACCAAAGCTAGAAGATATTGTCCCTTCTCATTCCCCTGTTCTCTCTACGTGTCAAGTACAAGAATGCTATGGGGATGGACTCCAATCACCTGTTGGCTATACGACTTCCCCCGTGGATGTAGACATATCAGATCAGCAAAGTGTTCAATCAATATTGAAGAGTGCAGCTGAAAACTTCTCAGGTACTCCTTCAATTTTAAGGAGAAGAAAAAGGGAAAAACCAACAGATGCTCAAGATAGTAATTTGAATATTAATATATTAAACAGTGATAGTTTTCATACTCCCTTGGAAAAGTGCACTACAGAAAGCCCATGTTCGTTCAAGACTGCAACATTTTTGTCCTTGGGTCCTCCAGATAACGAAGGGTTATCTGCTGCTTTAGGGAGTTTCGATGTTTCCCCTCCGTATCGCCTAAGGTCAAAAAGGATGGCTCTCTTGAAAACTGTTGAGAAAAAGCAACTAGATTTTTCATTAGATGGGATGGACAATTGTGATACCCCTGATACTATGAAGAAGTCTACTTCCTGGAATACCAGATGCACCAATTCCCACTCAGATGTTTCGAGTGTGCAAGAAAAGAAAATGAAAGAGCATATAGCTGGCTTGGAAACTTTGGCCAAGGACTTTGCACACACAACCAAGCTAGATCTGATTTAATTCTACAGCATCAAGGTATTATTTCACTTTCATTTTAATTGAATTTTATCAATATACCTTGATTTCACTCCACATTGTTATGCATAGAGGTACTTCAGAAGCTTTGATCATGAGACCTGGCCTGTTGCTAAATGTGTGCAGCTGACAGTCTAATTTTATCTCTATCATTCAGAAACAAGGTGGGCAAGAAAACCTGATGCGTTCAACTGGCGTTCCTAAATACAAATAGAAAGCATTAACTGCAGAAGCAGAATCTTTTGTGGTTGGACTGATCTACCCAGCCATCTCTCCTTGGTTTGGGGTGTACAAAAGCGTCTTTTATCCTAGTGGTACTTTTCTTTATACATATAGGTTACATTTTGCTAGTTACATCATGTGGGTTCACAGATAGCAATTCAATATAGGAGGTGCACAATGTGTACAAAGAAAAAAAAAACCATAGCTTTAGTAACTTTACAGGAGAAAAGAAAAAAAAATCCTTTCTGGTCAAGACTCCCAGACAATGTTGTTTTCCAGCTTTTTTTTTTTTTTTACTCTTAGCGATGATGAAATGAGGTTGCTGTGCCTGAAGGGCTTTGATAAAGAATTTAAATCTGGTGGATATGCATAGCTGGTTCATCATTGTGCTTCGTATTTCTGCTCTGCCTGTTCAGATCTAGTAGTGTGATGCCAAACCGGGTTACATTTAGGACCGTGTTTGCTTGCCGTCCTCAACCTCGTCTGGGCCAGGCATCCACGCCGTCCCTGAGGCTGCGAAGCAAACAGCCCTTTAAAGCGCCGAATTACCAACAACTGTCATGGATTACTGGTTTATTTTAGACCTAATTATACTGGGTAAATTCTGGTAGAAGTTATCCGTATGCCAAAGTGCAAGTGACCTTGGGTGATGCGTAAGTTTGCCGGTCACCATATTCCACGTCACCCTTGTGCGTTTTTCTTCTCATGTAGACGACTAGTAGCTAGAGAAGCATTATCCACTTGACACGGATTGTATATGAGTATATGACCACTAGTTATATCCGTCACCATAGATTGACGTGTTTAATTGGTTGCTACCATGCACTAATGCATACAGAAATGTCGTCGTAGATGGTTTGTTGTCCGTACATTTGTTACATCAAATTGCTTGTCAATATCAACTGTTGTCCATTTGCTGACCACTAATAGAGCTTTTGCATCGACTTGACCGTCGACCGTCGTCCTATATGCATTGTGCAGGGTAGTAGACGCGCGTACGTATTTTCACCAGTCTGCTAAGTTGTCAACCAATAAAGCGGACAGTACATAGCCAAGATGCTTAGAAATATGGTCATATGGGGTTTAGATTACGCTAAATTCGAGACAAGTGCACAGGCAAAACATCTTTAATTATTATCATCACGGAAATCAGTCACATCGAGTCTTTTATTAATTACTGCGAAAAACGCAAGGTTACATTTCACGCGACACACACACGACACAAAAAGCTGCAGGCAGTTAAGCTTTTAGCTACAAGAAGGGAAAGATATAGAGTTAAACATGCAAATCTCTGAACAGTAATGCCACATAAACAGCAAATACAGCTATCTGACAACCATGTCCAGCCCCCTGAGGAATAATCCATTAGCCAAAAAAACCACACACAAACTAGGAATCACGAAAGGGGGTCATCGCAATTGCGGTGAAGACGAACGAGGAGGAATTCAACTGATCAAGCAAATTAAGGAAGAAATCAACTTAATTTGGCCATTGGTCTTGAGAGTCTCTGGCCTGGTATGCCTAGCACTTGTGGCAGATCCAATGGCGGCGGCGGCAGCTTCTGGTTCGGCAGGCTCCCGTCCAGCACCAGCCATGCCATTTTCAGCCCCCAGCTCATGTGCACCTCCAGGTGACAATGCATGAACCACACACCTGCACACCATTCACGGACAGGTATACAGCAGCGCGCGAGAGTTAGTATTAGGACGTACGGCATCCTTCCTTAATTACCTGTGCTTTGCATTTGCAGTCATGCATGGATGATACTGGAAATGCTAGTGCAAACCTAGCTAACCTGGGTTGTCGGCGCGGAAGCGGATGGCCACCCAGCCGCCGGCGGGCACGCCGACGGTGTTGCGCTCGACGGGGTCGACGACGTTGAACTTGGCGGGGTCGTTTGCCGGGTCGAAGTTGCCGAAGCCCTGGCCGACGACGTAGAAGTTGAAGCCGTGCAGGTGCAGCGGGTGGCTCTCGGCGCCGAGGATGCCGGTGTCCTGCAGCACCAGCTCGACGGCCGTGCCGAAGGGCAGCACCACCACCTTGGTTCCGTTCATCACGTTGGTGTTGTTGGGCGGCACGCCGGTGTAGTTGAACGGCGCCAGCGGGAACGCCGGGAAGCCGGGGGAGTAGACGCCGTTGGACCGGCCGGAGAAGTGGGCCTGCAGGAGCGCCGTCGTGGGCAGCACGAAGGAGACGTTGTTGATGGACGCCGCGAAGCGCGACCCGTTGGGGCCCTGGCAGGTCCCGTTCACGGCGCAGGGGTGCGTGCCGAGCCCCACGGTGAAGAAGAAGCGCCGGTCGATGGCCTGCGGCACGGCCGCCGGGTACTCGGCGCTCGCCAGGCTCCGGAGCTTCGCGGTGTAGTTGGCGACGAAGCTGGTGTCGTTGATCTGCGGCAGGGTGGGCGCGAAGACCGGGAGGTTGATCTTGCCGCCGGAGGCGGGGTCCTCGTACTCGAGGACGCCGGCGACCGTGGTGTTGTCGAACGTGCCCTGCGTGTTGGTGTACGGCCGCGCCTCCATGTAGTAGGCGGCGCCGGGGTACGCGGGCTTCGTGGCGAGGAGCACGTTGCTGGTCTGCCCCGGCGCGATGACGATGGTGTCGACGGTGAATGGCTTGACGTAGAGCGCGTCGACGTCGACGACGGTGAGCGTGTGGTTGGCGACGGAGAAGAAGAGCTCGTCGTTGAGCGCGGCGTTGATGAGGCGGAGCATGTACGTCTTGCCGGGCTTCACCCTCAGCGTGAACGTGTCGTCTTTCGCCGCCGCCGCCGCCGAGCAGCTGTTGTAGAGCGGGCCCGTGAGCCCGTTGATGGTGTAGGCGTCGGAGACGTTGGGCCCGCCGCCGGTCCGCAGCGCCTGCGCGATCACCGCCTCCGTGTCGTTCCTCCACCACTCGCCGAACACGACGGGCACCTCCTCGTCGGGCGCCGGGAACGGGTACGGCACGCCGGCGGGGGGCAGGATGACGATGGGCCCGTAGAGCGTGGCGCGGAGCCAGGATACGTGCGCGTGCCACCACAGCGTGCCGCGCTGCCCCACGATCCGGTAGCGGTACACGTAGCTCCGCCCCGGCTGGATGGGGCACTGCGTGACGTAGGAGGGCCCGTCCGCCCACGCGCTCAGCAGCTGCCGCACGCCGTGCCAGTGCAGGCTGACGTTGTAGGGGGAGCGGTTGACCACGGCGACCTCCACGCGGTCGCCCTCCCGCGCGAACAGCGTCGGCCCCGGGAACTGCCCGTTCACCGTCACGATGCTCTTGGTGCCGCACAGCCGCGTCACTCTCGTCATTTGCACCTGCATGCAGCACCGTGTTGGCACTTACGTTTACGTACTGCTGCATATTGGAGATTAATTGACCTAATAAGTAAACTTACGTCGAACTGGTACTTCCTCGTCTCGGCCTGGGCTCCCATGGCGGCGAGCAGCACCGCTGCCGCGACGACGGCGACGGCGGCAGAGGCGCTGGAAGGGACAGCAGAGGAGCACGCCATTATTATACGGTTCTTCGCGGGCTTTCCAATTTGCCAAATGGAGGAGCTACTGCTGTGCTGCGATGCTAATGCTATGGTGGCAGGCACTGGGGTGGTGGTGGTCGATCTATATATATATACCGGATGTCGAGGCACTTGCATAGGCTCGCTCGACAAGGTGGGGGCCAGGGCATGCATACGATCCAATGCATGGCTCCGGCGACCCCTTTGGCGATCGATCGATCGATTCTGGTGGCGCGCGCGTGCACCATGCTTCACGATTGCACTTGGGCCTTTTGCTCCGTTGAGTAGCTTTCGTTTGCTGTTCGGCTGCTCGGTCGATCCGCCGATTGGTGAACTCTCGGCGCGCGGTCGCGCGCATCAACGTCGTCGGTCGCGCAGATTGCTGAGCCTGCATGCTGCTGCTGCTGCTGCTGATCGACCGAGACTAGAGAGGGCGCGCGGGCTGGCTGCCTGGCCCATGGAATGCATGCACTCCCGGCCTTGTAGCTTTGGAGTGCGGCCAAAGTCTGCCCGCGCTTCAAAAATTTTCACAATTTATCATTTATTTTTGTTATCATTTGTTTTATTACTAAACATAGTTTGAGTATGGGTTGAGTTTTTACACTGTTTGAATAGTTTTTTTTAAATAAGACGAATGATTGAAGCTTTCGGGGAAAAAAAAAGTCAATCTTGTCGTACGAAACAAGGGAGTATATAGGAGTATATTAGTATTCTTCGTACCTATAGAATGAAGTATCTTGGATCAGAAATGATCATTAAAATCCAAGCAAGATTTTGTAAAAATAACTCCTCAATATCTGTAGCCAGCAGGAGCTCACATTAATCCAAGTTCTGACCATGGCCGTATTTCAGACAAAATTTGATTTCGTAAAAGAAAACTTGTTAGCTTACCAACATGTTGACACTTGCCTGACGTTTTATTATTTTTTCCGGGCCCCCACCAAACCCTACAAAAAAGGTGCTAAATCAGCAGTGGTTGAGTTCTTTGTGTGACAACTGACAAGCGACCGGTCGCCGATACCCACTCCAAGTCAGCCTTTTTATCCGAGATCTAGCTAGGCCTCCTAACCCTTATATCTTATATCCTTGCATGCCAAGGGACTGCGTGCACAAGCAAATCGAAAGCACGTCTCCTGTTCTTAGACGAGGACGTGACCTGGAGGAAAGGAGGTGCAAAGGTAGTCCATAATCCTTGGAAGCCTTGCACCGGCTGACACGATCTTATGGAGCCATGATTCGTGTGCGATCGAGATATATAGTTAGCAGTGGTTGCTCATTTTTCTCTTCGAGTTTCCTGGAGAGATGCAGAGAGCAAGAGGTTCCCAGACCATCTGGGTCGCATGCAGCTCGCTTGGCTGAGATTATTTGAGATGCTCCTCTCATCCCACAATGCAAAACTCGTTTCAGATCCTGTAAGCATGTATACATGGCTCTTCATATGTGTCACATCTAGCAGAAAGCAGATAAACTGAGCAAGAGTCAATACAGTATACTTACATTGCAACCTTTTAACTCGCTCGCTTTCACATCCTTTCTTTTACTGTTTGGTACCAGTAGCTAACTATGCACAAAAAAAAAGAAAAAAGACGCAGTTCAATCTTCCAGAGAACAAGTCGTAGGAATCTGGTAGATGATTAGAACACTCTGTCCAACAAAGTCGACCACTCAGGTTACCTGATCAAAGGGCTAAAACCTTTCTCATCATCCCCTGACTCTGAGTACCATGCAGATGCACCCCAGGCGGGCGCCCGTTTACTTGCAACCAAAGATAGTGAGGCTTCTGAGCAGAAGTTAACAATTCATTGACTTAAGTTAGCGTGCCAGATTTGAGTCGGACAGGATCCCTTTAAGAAGATGAGAACACACATGACACATGACTAGTCCTCCGGAACATTATTTGGTTATGCCTTGAACATGAGCCTCCCTCTCAAGTAGCTAGCAATCCTGAAATATGGGCCACTTGCATTGTTCCTTGTGCTGCTTGATCAGTTCTGCTGTTTTCTTTTATAGGCCTTCTGGCCTTGCCAACTCACTGATACTTGAATTCATATTATCTTAGCCCGAGTTTGAGAGAAGGACATGTCAACCTTAGCAGCTGATCAAAGCTATTCATCTTTGTCCGCGTAGTAGCCATAGGCCGTAGCTACTCAAGAAACCAAGATCATTCTGAGCACCAGTTGAGATCTTTCCGATCAGAACCTGAAAGAAACCATGAATTCAGTATGTTTCCATTAACAAGCAATCGCAATATGCTCATTTTTTTGGGATTCATTGTAAATACCCATTGTTGTTCATGGCTATTTGTTGTTTTATGCATCCACAAGTTATTTTTAACCGTAGCTACAAGTTATTTGCTTTGCAAACATGTAACCGTCTCCCCTCGGCCTCGCCGGGGTACTGTAATCGACTGAGCCAACGTTGGGCTATGATCTTTGATCAATGGATCAGGTGGGGATCCTCTCCACCCCCCCCCCCCGGTTGACCGTAAAAAATAAGTGTGAGACTGGCATCCAGTTGCATTGCGCTCTCATTGGCGCTATCTGCATGAGATTCCCGATGTTGGATATTTGTCAGGGCGTCAAATCTCAAGTTGTTTGCCAACTATACTAGCAATTGGTGTATGAAAATTGAAAACATAGAAGTAGGAGGAAAAGGAGCGAGGCGTAGTGGGAAATATTATAAAAAAGCTGGGACAGCGCTCCTACTGTCCTACTCCCTCTTTTGCATATTCAAAGTTCTCTGAATATACACCTCTGAGGTCTGAAGCACACATGGCCTGTAATTGTTAGTTTGTTACTGTGGTGTCATGTCTGTTATTGTGTGTAGGAGGAGAGGAGGAGGAAGAATGAAGGAAGCCCAAGAAAGCTCCATCTCACCTCTCTCCACCAAACGCTTCTTGGTAGGATAATTGGCAAATAAGCCTCCACCTTGCCTTTCATCTCTTCTTCAACTACCAACGGCGAATACAGAGAGAATGTGAGACCATACAGGGGGGAGGTAGGGGAGGAGCACAGGTGCCGCCGAGAGGCTTGTGGGGATCACAAAAGATGAGGTCGGTCGTCGTCTCGGCCATCGCCATTGTTGCCGCTGCCGCTGCAGCAGTGCTCTTCCTTGGGTCCCAGGCGCAGGAGGTGGAGCAGGGGCAGCATACACACAGGATCTCAGGTGCGGCGGCGACCTTTATTGTTTTCCTTGTGCTATTTCCTTCGCTCTTTTGATCTTGAATAGATGCTGTGGCTCGCCTCGTCCTGTGCACTTCTGCAATGAATAGATCCTCCAGTTCAGTAAACCATCCAAGGTTGCAATGAGACCCAAAATGCAGACAAGTTTTATTTTGCCCGAAGGGACTATGATGAATTTCCATGTGAAGCCCAAGTTCTGTGACTGGACTGCTTAGCAATGACTATATAAGATAGCTTAAAGATGACATTAGTAAGGGGAGATGTTTACATTTCTAGTTTACAGCATTCAGGACGCACAAGCTGATATATAAGCGTTGGTGAAGGCAATAGGCTACAATTAACAAAATGTTTTTGAGATCTTCCAGTCTCTGGTGACGTGGAAATGTCAATTTATGGGTGGTGGGACATCTGACGAGCAATAGGCTCCGATTCTCTGAAGTCTGAAGATTGTACTAATGGTCTCTGTACAAATTCGACTATGACATGCCTATAGGGCTGTTCTTATGTTGCAATGAGTATAGAACACAGAAGTCATATGATCAGGACACCCGTTGATAGTTCATATCCTTTACTAGTTCTGATGCCCATAATCAGCAGGTCTTTCCACCATGAGTGGCCTATCTAAACATATACTCCGTGCCCAATAAAAATGCAGGCAGCGCCGGCGACGTTTTAGAAGACGATCCTGTCGGCAGGCTCAAGGTCTACGTCTACGACCTGCCGCCCAGGTACAACACGATGCTACCGGAGAAGGACCCGCGCTGCCTGACGCACATGTTCGCGGCGGAGATCTTCGTGCACCGGTCCCTCCTGTCCAGCGCCGTCCGGACCCTGGACCCCGAGGAAGCCGACTGGTTCTACGCGCCCGTGTACACGACCTGCGACCTGACGGCCTCCGGCCACCCCATGCCCTTCGACTCCCCGCGGATGATGCGCAGCGCCATCCGGCTGCTCGCCGAGCGGTGGCCGTACTGGAACAGGTCGGAGGGCGCCGACCACTTCTTCGTCGCGCCGCACGACTTCGGCGCCTGCTTCCATTTCAAGGAGGAGACGGCCGTGGCGCGCGGCGTCCTCCCCTTGCTCCGGCGCGCCACGCTGGTGCAGACGTTCGGGCAGCGGCACCACGCGTGCCTCAAGGACGGCTCCATCACCGTCCCGCCGTACGCGCCGCCGCGGAAGATGGAGGCGCAGCTCCTGCCCCCGGGCACGCCGCGCTCCATCTTCGTCTACTTCCGCGGCCTCTTCTACGACACCGGCAACGACCCCGAGGGCGGCTACTACGCCCGCGGCGCCCGCGCGTCCGTGTGGGAGAACTTCAGGAGCAACCCGCTGTTCGACATCTCGACGGAGCACCCGGCGACGTACTACCAGGACATGCAGCGCGCGGTGTTCTGCCTGTGCCCGCTGGGCTGGGCGCCATGGAGCCCCCGCCTCGTGGAGGCCGTGGTGTTCGGCTGCATCCCCGTGGTCATCGCCGACGACATCGTGCTGCCCTTCGCGGACGCCATCCCGTGGGAGGAGATCGGCGTCTTCGTCGCCGAGGACGACGTCCCGAGGCTGGACGCCATCCTGACGTCCATCCCGGTGGAGGTGGTGCTGAGGAAGCAGCGCCTCCTCGCGAGCCCCGCCATGAAAAGGGCCGTGCTGTTCCCGCAGCCTGCGCAGCCGGGCGACGCGTTCCACCAGATACTCAATGGGCTCGCCCGCAAGCTCCCGCACGGTGACGGTGTCTTCGTGAAGGTGAAGCCCGGGCAGACGGTCCTCAATTGGACGGCTGGTCCGCCGGGGGACCTCAAGCCGTGGTAGGCCTCGATTTTTCCGTCTCTTCTTCCTCCATAGACGATAGATGTGGCATGTACATCTTCATATGTTGTATGACTTGTCCAGCGTGTGCGAATAGAATATATAATCGAAATTTACAAGGTTTTAGTCCTGTTGAATGTCTGTTCTGATCTAAATGATGCTCTCAATTTGCCTACTATCACACTGCACGCACCTGCGACAGCCTTTAGCACTGTCTGTGCTTCTATTCGAACACAATCGAACCAAGTCGAACACCCAGGTTACCTGATCAAAACGAAGAACTTTCTACAAGTATTGACACTTTCTTCAAGTATTCACACAGACTCTTGGTAAACATTACACAGTTGCTTGACAACACTAGTGAAAAAACAAGTCATTTTCGTTCCGAATAAATAAAGATAGTAAGGTTCAGATGGTCAAGTACTCTTTTGGCGCCAACACGGTCGACAGAATCTTTCAGAAAAATACGAATACAAGATTCAGAACATTTGGTGGTGCCATGACGAGCTCAACTGGCACCTTACATTCTATCAACAGGACTGCCACCCTGTGGAAATCCAAATGCATCAAGTGCATTTCCACATTGGTGTAATCAGACAAGGGCACCAGTTTATACAGTTTCTTATGCTGCAACAACAAACAAGAACCTATCGCATAAGCGTGCAATGTACAGCTCTAACTTTAAGGAAAAACTATGTCGGCACAACCTCGCCAAGCGAGGGAGAACTCTCATCATCAGGCAACTCGGCATTCCTTGCTGGTGCTTGGCTCTTGTCATCATCATCCTGGAACCCCTGTTTAAAGAGGTCGTAGTTGGTTGGCTCCACCGCCTTGAATGGGCGTTCTCCTAGTACCCTGGTCAGATCTTCCTGATGGAGGACTTCCTTCTCAAGCAGCAATTCTGCGATTTGGGCAACTTTCTCCTTGTGCTCCGTTATCAGTTCGACTGTTTTCTTATAGGCCTTGCCAACCCATTCTCTGACCTCATCATCGATGATGGATGCCGTCTGGTTGCTGTAAGGCTTGGTCATTTCAAAGCCATCATCCCTCTGAGGGAATGATAGAAGCCCAACTTTTTCACTAAAACCATATATAGCAACCTGTGCATACGTCATTTTGGTGACTTTCTCCAGGTCATTCTGAGCGCCAGTTGAGATTTTGCCAATTAAAACCTGAAACAAAGCTCAATTAGAGCCTTCCAAGTTCCAACTAATGTGCTACCAAGAACTTAATATTGCGAAATATTTCATAGATACCTATAAAATAAATGGATATCCCAACATAAGTCCATGGAAGACAGGGAATTGATTATTTTTGCATGTTCTAGATGTTTTGCAGTAACAACTTTAATAAGATTATAGTTATATACAATATTTAGAAGGTAACCAGTTTTATAAATGTAATGATCTCTTCGTATCACATGGCACTGGATATGAGGGAAAATACAGTTGACTTATGGTTCCCTTAAAATGCAATAAGAAGCCTTATATGGTGCAGTATCTTTATAATAAAATGAAACAACGATGACCATATTCACACAATGCAATCATAATTTAAGTGGTGATAATATCAACTCAACAGATTAATTAATGTCATTGTCGGATCTAGGAACTTAAAGATAACTGATTCATTCTACTCAAACCCTAAAATGGCTTGAATTGGTTAAGAGTCTAGAACTTAAACCATTTTGGAGAAATATCCATGAACGTCTATTCAACACAAAACATTTGCAAAATAAGACATGAAAACAAACTGTGTACCTGCTCTGCAGCTCGGCCACCTAATGTCATGCATGTCATATCAAAAAGCTGCTCTTTTGTCATCAAGAGATTTTCATTTGGGACGTACTGTGCAAAGCCTAAAGCAGCTGTTCCGCGAGGAACAATTGTGACTTTTAGAAGAGGCTCTGCATGCTCCAAAAACCATCCAGCAACGGCATGTCCAGATTCATGGTAAGCAACAGTACGTCGCTCCAGTTTGCTAATGACCTGCAAAAGGATCAACATGTCAAGAGACCAGAATAAGGAATAAAATACCCACGTTACGAAAATACATATATTACATACAAGAAGACAGCCAAGTTAATTGAATCCCAATGGTAACAGATGAAACAAATCTCACAAATCAGTTTCATAGGTTTAGTTCAAAGGAGTTATAATACTGATAGTCACATTACCCTATTTTTCTTCTCCAGACCTCCAATAATCCTATCGATCGCGGACTCAAAATGCTGCATTGTAATCTGAGTTTCCTCGCACCTTGCAGCAATTAAAGCAGCTTCATTACAAACATTGGCAATATCAGCTCCAGCAAACCCAGGTGTCAAAGCAGCTAGCCTTTGCGAATAAAATGATGGCTCATTATCCAGCTTAAGCTTTTTAAGATAGATGCGGAATATTTGATCGCGGCCCTTTATATCTGGCTTGTCAATCGTTATCTGGCGATCAAACCTTCCTGGCCTTAATAATGCCTTATCCAGGATATCAGGTCTATTTGTCCCAGCAAGAACAACAACACCAGAAGTTGTTCCAAATCCATCCATCTCTACAAGTAGCTGGTTCAAAGTACTCTCGCGTTCATCATTTGCGCCTGAAAAACCTCCACGTCCTCTTGCACGACCAATAGCATCAATTTCATCAATAAATACAATACTAGGAGCACATTGCCGAGCTTCTTGGAACAAGTTGCGTACCCTAGATGGCCCAACACCAACAAACATTTCCATGAAATCTGAACCAGAAATAGATAAAAAGGGCACACCAGACTCTCCAGCTGTGGCTTTGGCAAGCAGAGTCTTTCCTGTCCCAGGAGGGCCTACAAGCAGAGCACCTTTGGGTATTTTAGCTCCCAAGTCTTCATATTTCTTGGGGTTTTTAAGGAAATGCACAAACTCCATTATTTCTTGTTTAGCTTCATCGCAACCAGCAACGTCCTTAAAAAACACCTGAACCAACAGAAAAACAGGTGTGATTGAAAAGATACATAGCTCACATTGTTGCTTAAGAAAATGGTAAATCAAGCTTCTGCATGAGAACGCATTTGGACCAAATATTTTCTTATTGTCACCTTCAACAGTAGAACCAAGCGACACAGTAAAATGAGTGACAGAAGGAAAAAATAACAAACCTTATTTTTGGAATTTTTGTCCATCTTTATCACTGTAGCTTTTCCAATATTGAAAATACCACCTCTTCCCTTCCCAGGACCACCTCCAATATTGAAACCACTCTGCATCCTTTTCCCCATGAAATACATAAGTCCAATAAGAAATGCTGTTGGGGCAAACCTCATAACCTCTTGGAACCAATTTACTTCAGCAACATAAGTTACAGGGACAAAATCATGTGGATCTATTCCCAAAGCTTCCTGGGCTTCCTCTAACTTCTCTTCAAAGGAATCAACACTACCAATATTGAAATAATACTTGCATCTGCTGGGAGCAGGCTTGCTAATATCACTTGTAGGAATATGGGTATCACTATTTTGACTCTGACTCATCGGATGTGGTGAAGACCTGATGTAGACCTTTGCCACTGATTTATTTGAAACAACAATGTGATCAACTAAACCAGGCTCTAGTAACTTGTTCTTGAACTCTTGGAAGCTTATCTGCAGATATTTAATACATAATATACTGTGATGAACCATTCAACTATAGTACATGTCTATCAATACACTGAAAAAGGGACCAAATATGCTTATCATGAAATGATATTGTTTGGCAAAACTAACAATTACACAAAACAAAACAAAAACAAAGTTCCAGATATTGTGTTCACATTCATAGGCTAGTAGAAAAACTTCAAGTTCAGAGCACATGGCAGCAAGCTTAAAAATTCGAAAATTTACTACAGATGTGCCAGCACAAGAGGATCAGGGAAAAGAACATCAATTAGCCCAATAAATTGCACAAAGTTTATTTTGTAATTGTGTATTGTCTCTGCAGACTTAGGTCAAAACATGCAAGTCGAAAGCGCTGGTACTTCAACTACTATTTCTCAGGCCCATGATAAAATTTCATAGCTAGAAGTGCAGTGCTACTCCTTAGCACTTCATGTATGCCAGCTAACTAATCTTGGAGATTTGACGGGAGCTGACAGGGACACCTAAATACAGCTGTTAGCCTTTTAAAGCCATTCTGGCTGGGATATAGTCTTTCCCCCCTTCATTTCCTATGAACTTTTTAGGTTAAAGTAATTATGCATGCGTGGAACAGAACCAACAAACATAGATTACCTGTTCATGTGGAACTAAAACTAGCCCAAGAAACATAGCCTACCAGAAAAAAGAGCAAGCAAAACAAAACTATTTCCACCAGAGTTAACAAGTAGGACTAAACTCACCTCCTTCTGATCTGCTGTGCTTGATGACATGGATGAGAGCATCAGGCCAAGAATCAATAGAGGCGCAAGGAAATTCTGCAGATGCTTCATAGCATTCTCCTGGAAATTCCATCCTTCATCTGTATTGGATTCCTCTGTGCACCACAAGATCAGAATTTCATCAAAACGTTTTGTAACTAGGAAGCCAAGCACAGCGTGCATAAACCATTGTCCATTTCCACTCCACAAGGTTTTTCTATTTGGTATAACAATTCATCAGCAGTTGCAGCAAAAGGAAAGCCGCAAATCACACGTCAATACCAAAAGCTAAGATGTTCACACCCCTAACATGGCTACCCTTCCTTCTACGCAAAAAAGAGAAGCACGAGGTGAGCTTACGCTTCGATTCGGACTTGTTACTCCCATCTCCTTTCGGCGCCTCCTTCTTACCCTTGGGATAGTAGTTCTCATAATCTAAAAATCAGAGAATGAGCAGACCTTTTAGAACCAGGGCCACCAAACCCAACCAAAACCGCTTGAAAACGCAGGAACCTACTCTTCTTGGATTCGTCCGAGAAGAGCCGTCGGAACTGTGGGCTGGCGAGGACGTATCTCCAATCCACAGTCCTGCCGGCGGCGGGCCTCCCAAGAGCTGCCGCCGACGCCGCGGTCAGGTACCCGCGCACAAATCCTATCGCCCCGCCCTCCACGCCGTGGACCGGCGGCGGTAGCGGCGGCGCGGGCGGCTGCCGGAGGCCCCCGAGCTGGAAACCCTAAGAGGAACAGAACAGCGAAAGGTCAGACCTCCGCTCCCCACCGGGGCGCGGGGCGCGGCGGATGCGCGCGAGAGGATAGGGGGGGAGGGAGGCAGGGGACGGGACTCGCCTGGCGCGGGCGGGAGGAGCGCGCGGACCGGGCGAGGGCGCGGGCGAGGGAGGCGAGCGTCATGTCGGCGGCGGTGGCGGCGCCGTGCGCATGGGAGGGAGGGACGGAGGGCCCCGGGCCGTCCGGATCCGCGCGACGGAGGGGTCGCGTCGAGTAGAGGGGAGAGAGATGCGTTCCGAGATTTTTTGTGTCGCGCGGCGGGGGTTCTGTTGTGGGTGGCTTGGCTTGTGAGGAGGAGGGGTCGCCGCGGCGGCGAGTGGGCGTGCGTGGGGGAAAATAGGCGGCGCGGCGCGGCCGTGGTTCCGGGGGCGGGCGGGCCGGCGGCGCTCACGGGATCGGGTGATTTTCGGGATGCAGTTGCGTGGTTTCCACTGGCCCCCTCGCTAACGAGAGCAGATCATCAGTTCGCGTTGACAGGCTGCATGTCTGAACCGGTTGGAATCTTTATCCTCTTCTGGAATTCTCATCGTCTCAAAAATCTGAATACGGACTGAATTTGATTTGAGTTATTTTGCTTTACGTTGTGCTGCGAGGAAGAATATAAATCAAATCCTTGCGTAGGAAATGCTGTTTCCGAGGGTACGGCGCGCAGGATTGGTCAGGCTTGACACACGAGGACAGCAAATTTGTGATCTGAAAACGGCGGTCGGTTGGCTATCGCAGTCCACGACTCTTTGCTGCCCCGGGCCTCTTGATCTTGTTTCCCAAGAAAGAGAAAAAAAACACGCTGCGCGTTTCTTAATTCAGAAAAGGGGGACTCCGATGTCCGAGCTCGGACAACGTGTGATACTCACGAAGATGGAGCTGAGATAGCGAAGCAGTGACGTCAACACATGCAGCCTGTGACTCGGACTGTTTGGTGGGGGATCAACGTCGTGGCTTTTGTTTGTGTTTTGGACACATTCTGGGAAAGCTAGTTTGAGAAGGTCGAGGCGAGCTTTGGACAAGTCGTTTAAAAGTTTGGGTTTCAACAAAAGTTTGAGAATTCAAGCTACGCTTTCATATGTACATGTGTCCAATAATGGCGTTGTAAATTAAGGGCACGTTTGTTTTATCTATCCATACTACAAAGCAAATTGTCGTCAAAAAATACTCCCTCCATCCCAAAATAATTGTCCAAAAGAACATGTATCTGGGCAATCGCTTGTCTGGATACATATACTTTTGGACAAGCATTTTGGGACAAGGGGAGTATATTTCAAAAAGCAATAGATCCTACTAAAAAACTAAATTTCAAAAAGATGGAGGCCCCTCAGCTCAATTACTTTTAAATAAGTCTTGGATCTTATGGTTTTCAATTGATACTGGGGATTTTTTAGTCTAAGTGCCTAAGGCCTTGTTTGGTTTGAGAGGGATTGAAAAAAATTCAGATGATTAAATCACTAATAAGTCGAAACCCTCTTCACTCACTTCCAATACCCTTGAATCGTATGCTAAGTGAACAAAGCCTAAAGGGCATGGTGTGGGGGATAGATACCCCTAGGTCCTCATGGTGTGGATTCGATACATGGATCGTCGGAGGGCCCGAGAAGACTGGACAGCTGACTTCATCGGCCGACCGGCCGGCTTAGGCTTAAAGATGGCAAGAGAAGCTTGGCGATCAAGGCAAGAAAACTGTAATTCGGTTATGGGAAGCATGGAAGTCGTGTGCAACCTAGGAAGCGGACTCCGAGAAACACAAGACTGGTTAGATAGGAAAGAAACCGATTTGTAATCTTAGAACCCGTTAGACTATATAAGACGGGTTAGAGACCCCTACAAAATAAAACGCATCATCAACTCTCTAGCTAGCAAAAACCCTCATTGTAATCTCGAGAACTCAAAGCAATACAAATCGCCACAAATAGAACGTAGGGCTTTACGCTTTCCGGCGGCCTGAACCTGTATAAATCTTGTTCTTTATCGCGTTCCACAAAAGGCACCTCATGGTACATCCCGTGGTGCACTACCGATAACAAACACCGATACATGAGGGCGCTTGTGTTAGTATAGGTTTATAGTTTGTAGAAAGGGATGCAATTGGGCTTGTCCACGAGCCTTCAAATAGGCTATTTTTTCGGGTTAGAAACTTGGGAGTTTTCAAGCTATGGATTATATGTGGATGTTATAAAGATACTCATCAAACAATTAACAACAGTTGACTCAGCAAACCAACGGTGAACAAGTTCAACAAGACATGTTAATTTGAGTAAAATTGACTAGACACACTCACCGGACTTCACCACACATGCAACAGACAATCAATGACTATTTGATCTATGCAATGAATATTTTGGGGGATTTGAATTTTTTGAGTAGTGGCTTGTTGAGCGATGACTCATGACTGTTAGGGGAGTCAATGGGTTGTCTGCTTATATCAGCTTCTTTTGAGGTCTTTTTGCTAATGGTTATTTTTCAGTGAGACATATACAAACCTTCCCCAGACCCTCATTTTAGCTTAGTTGGCACTAAGCAACAATTCATACACTTCAAAGAGCCAATTGGGCTTCAACTTGTTCAACTTCACATCAAAATTGAGAGCTAGAATATTTGGGCTTGTGTGCATTTACTTAGTGTGAGGATTGTAATCAAGTGATTAATCTTGGTGATTGGAATCACCTAGGCATCCTTGATGCCTGGGGTGATCCTCGTGAGGCTTGTCAACGAATCATGGAAGCACAAAGGAACATGATTGCATGTGACTTGAGCTGCCAATGGCTTCATCAGGCTCGGTGAGCAAGACAGGAGGAAGGGTCGATGGCGGCACATGTGGGGGTTCGGAGAGGATGATCCCTTGCTATTGTGCCACCATGGTGCAACTACAAGGATTGCTAAGCCTCACCCTCACACGTCATCTTGGTTGTGCCATCATGGAGTGGGGTAGACCACAAAAAGAGAGAGACAAAGGGGAGCTAAGCTGGCGCCACTACACTAGATGGCAGAGGGCGGTCTACGGGGGAAAGCTAGGGTTAAAATGGAGGAGGGTGGCATCTCATATACATTTTTTTGAGGGGTGGAAGCATCATATACATATGGCGCGTGCCATGCTCAAACTGGGCCAGAATACCAGCGGGTCTTGTGCAGGCCCATTTGGCCATAGGTCCACGTATAATGCTCTTTTAAAGATAAATTTCAGGCATTTGGTGAGACATCTCGGAGTATGGTTTGGTGGCTAGTGTATCCAAATGACTATTGTTAGGTTATTTTAATTTCCTAAACCGTTTGGTGCTTCTTCTAATTTTTCTCCCTGTACTGCATCATCCTCACCAACAATGGTTGCCTTGGTGTCTAGGGGTATGTTTGGATCCTTTGTTAAACCTTGCTTTGCCTAGCCACAGAGCAAGGAGAGGAGAGGCAAGGTAAAGTCAAAATGAAACTCGTTTGGTTCTTATGCTAGTATGGGCAAGGCACTCGTTTGGTTTGTTTGACGAAAACTTGCTTTTGCTAGCAAGATTCCAAGGCTCGGTGTTTGGATCCCTTGACGAGGGACACAACAGTCACTTGTTTGCTTTACAGACCATCAAGACAAGACTGTTCAACTGGAACAAATACACCAAACTAACAAACCGGAGAAAAGAATCAGATAATGATGATGATGATGATGATGATGATGATGATGATGATGATGATGATAATAATAAGTTTACGCGGCATGATCTATATTGTTTCATCCAGCCAATATACACATTAAGCCATCTAGAGGTTTCATATGGCCAAAATATACAGCATGATGTATAAAAGTTTTATCCAGCCAAAATACACGCTACGCCATATATAAGATCCAAAATATCTTCTGACAGTCCCCATGCCATACAAAGTTTCATATGACCACGGATTACTCCTTCATGCACAGATGACTTCCTTCGTGTCATGCTGCCACTACCTGCTTGGAGCATATATAAACGTAGTCACTTCTAAGTTACTTATGGTATAGAAGGTTAAACTAGCTAGTTTCTACTTCACTGTGATAGCGAACCATGACTTATTGTGCCACCCATTGCTTGATGGCTTCCTCTGGCCATCCCTTCAACATACTAGCAATGTTAGCATTTTGAGCAAAGAAAGTCTGTAAATCAAGCCGAACTAGCAAAGAATATTCGTGCATGTCATCGATGACCTTGTATATACCCTCATTTAGGTCTGTAACGTGAGTGCATATTGTTCATGGCACCAATGACTTCTTGAATCACAGAATAAACTCCTTTCGATCGTTTACCTTTTTTCTCCTTCTCCTCAGACTTACGCTTGGGACCAACAGGGGCTGTAGGACTTTCAGAACCCAAAAGAGTATTAGAATCATAGTGCTGAGATGATCAACATCGCCACTGATTTGATCTTGAGTTGTCCTTCTGTTGCCAATGGGATCAGCTTCATCAAGCTTTGATGGGTGATCAAAATGTGCTTGCAGCACACTAAACTCTCCAGTACCATGTTTGCCGCTGAAGACAAACTCCATATCATAGAAAGGAATTATGATATTATAGTACTTAGCTCTCTTGTCGTCTTTCTGTAAACAATATAAAGAAAAATAATTAATGATTTTGTTATGAGTTATGACACAATAGCATATCAAAAAGTGTAATACTTGTATTTTAGACTTGTACTTACACTTACAGTTTTCATTTTCACAATCTCCATTTCATCATAGACTGATTTTCTTCTGAACATCATTTAAACTAGCACCTCTAGCAGACTTCGCTTCCAAAATAACCTTGCATTCTCCTTTCAGCTTGTGGTACTTATAGTATACTTGCTTCCCTGTGGAGTGTGTTCCGTACTTTTTCATTTATTCTTCGAGCGCACTCCTCATGATGAATCTCCCTCAAAACAAGGGCCTTCCCTGAAACTTGGATTTTCTCTTTGAAGTAGAGAAGTAGGTCTTCCACTTCCTGCGGCTGCCACATCACATTGTTTCCAGCCATCTCCTGCACTTGTGCACTCACAATAAAAATTCATGAATAGCAAAAACAATACAGCAATTCATTATTGTAGTAGATACAACTCCAAATTCATTGATTAAAATACAGCACACTAGTCTGAAAGCTTGTACAGATAAAATAGCTAAAACAATGGTCTGCAAGCCATTACAACTAAAATAGATCAAACAAGGAAAGCATTACACATTATCTCTAACAACCAAATGCCTATTTTCAAACATTCTAGCTGCAATAGTATCCCTAAGCTGTGTCATCTGCCTCTGTTCAATCCCACCTGTCTTGATGGAAACGGTTTGAACGGGGATATAGTTGCCTCCGTAGCTCCTCAGAGTACACAAAACGATCAGGTCCCCGTTTTGCAAAATCCAATTATGAAGTATGCAACATGCTATGACAACTCTGACTTGTGTAGGGAAAGGGTAGTAGGGCCTACTCATCAGAACCTCAAATCGGTTCTTTAGAGTACTGAATGCTCTCTCAACGGTGGTGTGCAAAGAAGAGTGCCGCAGGTTGAAAAGTTCTCGCGGGGTCTGGGGTCCTATTACCAATCCCCTCACGTAAATGGTAACGGACTTGACGGTAAGGAGGCAAAAATCCTGGTATTGCCGCATATCCAGCATCCGCAAGATAATATTTACCTAACATAAGCTTAAATGAATTAATACAATAATTTATTTGATCATCAAGTTGGATCAAAAGGTGAAGGCAAAGCTTGTGGAAGGCGAAGGCCATTAGGATGGTCAAGGGAGTGTCTCAAGACAGTGGAATCATGTGAGGATCCCTCCCAACCGGCACTTACATAAGTAAACATAAGATCAAAGTCCACGGCGACCAATACATTTTGTGTTCTGAAGGGCTTTCTACCACGAAAACGATCAGCCATTGTTGCTGGAACTTTGCATAGTATATGTGTTCCATCAATTGCACCGATGCAATCCTACATTGTACAGATCAACAATACACATGTAATTAAATTAGTTTATTAAAAAAATCGGTTATGATTGTTCTCTCTAGAAACAGTGAATCATACCTCAAAAAATGGGTAGAATCTTTGGTTGTTTCTGATTTTGGAAGGTACATCCATTGATCTATGTCTTAGCATCTCAGGTCTGAGTTGGCCAATAGCATATAATACTTCATTGAAATATCTACTGACAGTTTCAACAGACCGTGTGAAATGAAACTTGATGTCCCTATTTTTTTTCTTATGGCCTATTGTTTGAAGGAACATAGCAACTTGCTCCTCAACTGTGCAATGCCATGTATCCCTCACTGCATCAATGGAACGAAACTTGGAGCATAATTTGAAGAATACATGTTTGCTCATTCTAAGAAGATTAACACAATCGGAATCCTGACCGCAATATAGTTTCTCAAGGTATTTCATTCTATCTCTGTTCATCTCCATAATAGAGTACATCACAAGATTACCCCTATTACTTAGAGAGACGATCGCTGCCCAATATGCCACCATACATGCAACCATAAAAGCTAATTTTCTGTTGAACTCCATTGTGTTCTCCATCTTGATTTATTGTGAATTCAAAAATGGCAGAAGGCAAATCAGGGAGGGGAACGGGACGGCGTACCTGACGAGGCGGCGTGGGGAAGGACCTCCGCTCCAGATCCTACTGCAATCCGAGGCAAGCGTAGGAGCAGTCCAACTCCAATCTGTAACAAGGCATAGCAGTAGGGATTAGAAATTTTTGGTAGTAAAAAAAAGTGGGGCAGATCAGGCTTTTTGATGGGAAAAAGGAAGCGGACCAGATCAGCCTTTCGGGAAAGAACTTAAGAGAAAAAATTGAGGGGGGTATTTTTGGGAGAAATTGCTCACGTGAGAGTGAACCTGCCAACTTGGGCTGGATGGGAAAAGGAGACGGGAGCAAAATAGGCTTGGCGCTTGGGGAATGAAACAGAGAAGGAATGCTTGGCCTGGTTATACGGCCGGAGGGACACAGGACGGGGGTCAATGGAGCGCACGCGCCATTTTCCCCCTGCGCGCCATTGCTCCCTTGCTTTTCGCACGCCCGCTCGCCTTGCCCGTGCGGGAGAGCCGATTCGGCTCGCCTCACCTGGCAAGGTTTTGCTTGCTCACAGAGGCAAGGTTGCCCAGCAAAACAAGATTTTTATTGCTCTACCAAACGCCTTCCCTTAACCAGCAAGCAATAGCCTGACCTGGATCCAAACGGACCGAGGTCTTCCTGTACTCTTCTTCTGTACTGCCATGTTCCATCCACTTCTTAATTAGCCTATAGCCTATAGGAATGCCGAATGCCCGTCATTGGAGTACGGATGTCCACACCAGTGATGCTGTAGCCTGATCTGTCCTAGAGATTCAGGAAACCAGGATCGGAGCAGTGCAAGCCTGCAACACGTCTGCTATTTTGTGCCGCTGTTGCCAGGGGTTGAAGGCACGTGAACCCCCTCTGCCACTCCGGGGCCCTGGTTCTATGAGGAGAGGCAGAAGCAGAACCCGACATGCCACGGACACGGGGGAAGATGCTATGACTCTATGAGGCTATGACCAGTGCCCGAAACAGTTCCAGGCCAGGAACGGCCGGCTTGGGTGCGCTCGGTCGTTGCCGAATGCGCAGCGGCCGGTCAGTTGGTGGCTGGTCATCCGGCCACATCGCCGTAGGATGGGACGACACATCGGTCCTTGCATGCACACAGCTTTCCAAAATCCACTATGCTCCAAACCTTTCCGTTGCAAAATAACTGTACGTATGCATATAGTACTGTAGTATAATAGTGGATATCATGGACTTCTCGTCACAGCGGTGTATCGACCGTTTGTTAGCTCAGCTTAGATATGCCGATTTCTTTTACGTTCTGGATTACTGTAACTACCATAAGCTGATCAAGATGTGATCTTGGGGACTACTGGCTGCTCCTGCTAGTATGTGACTGCGTGACGTACGCAGCTCTCATATTTTTCAGATATCATCAGATCATCAGGCTCACAACCTCTCATTTCTTAAGACGGACTACGACTACTGTAATTAATTCAGTTTTCTTTCTAGAACGTGATTATTGTACACATGCTCTCGATCGATCGATCGCTGATAAATGGATTAAGTATACTAGTGTAGCTGTCCATGGCTGCCGCCCGGCCGGTGCCGGGTAGTTCTCCTGGCCTTCTTTAATTGTCTGTGTGCGATCGAATGATGGCAGGTTGTTCTCTCTCGAGCGATCATACCAGTTATCAGCCTTTCCATGAGCAGCGGCGCAGGAGGAGGAGGACGACGCTATGATCTGAGCTGATGGCAACTTAACACTGACCAAGATTGTAGTTTAGTGGAGTACTGACTAGGTTCCGGCGGCCGTAAAAAAAGCGGCGGCTTGGGCCTGACGCCTGAACCGTCGAGTTGGTCACCTCTCGGCCGATGTGTGCTCCGGCTGTCCGGCAGATGACGCATGTATGGTGCGTGAGCATGCAATGCATGCATGGCCACGAGAAGTGCAGCGCAAGTGCCCAACCACTCCCTCCATCACTCCAAACGCCGCCGCCGTCTGAAAAAACCACGAGATCATCGGGGTCGGCCGGCCGGCCGGTGGGCGTGAGGCTGCTGGCGTGGCTAGCGGCGTAGCCTTGCCTGGCGATCGTTAAAATGCTTCGGCTTGAAGCCATCGGATGGAACAGCGCGAACTGGCCCGGTCGGCAGGCCAGCCGCGCGGTTTATACGTGGTTGCAACTAACTATGGACACTGCAATTTTTGTCACGTCGTAACCGACGTTGTTGAATCTTGTGTCGGTCTAGCTAGCTACGTGCAGATATATCCCGGCCAGCGCTGCAAATCAAACACACTGATCGTTTCATTATTTCCTTTACCTAGCAGAATTCCTCGGGCATTGCTATGGCAGGCAAAATGCATATGTGAAATGTGACCGCGCTGGAGATAAGCTCGCCTACCATTTTTGAGAAACGTTAAACCGCGATGCTGTCGCGCTGCGCCGTGACCCCACGGGCCCACGGCCCATCCACGTGCTGCCGATGAGGTCGAGGTTAGAGTTCGGAGTAGGAGGGCTCCATGTCTGGGGATGTTGTTGGCCAACGGTGGAGGCATGAGGTGGGCGGTGGAGTAGAGGCGGCAGGAGCTACCAGAGCTGAGCTGCAAAAGAAGACCGGTGGGTGGTGGAGGCGGCGGAGGAGGGGAGGCTGGCGAGGTTAGCAGGTGGCGGAAGCAGCAGTAGCCATCAGAGCTGGGGGTGGAGGAGACAGCAGGGCCTAGGAAGACGTTGAAGTTCGTGGTGGGATGCGGCAGTGGGCGGTGACGTAGGCGGCGGAGCCGCGCTGGGGAAGTTGCCGCCGGCGGGGCGAGGACGCAGCACAGGGACGAGGAGGGCAGCGCGGTTGTGCGCACATTAGCATCATCGCACTTTTTGGAACACTGATGGTAGTGTCTATGCCCTGCTATTGAGAAGTTTTTGCCATTTATTACGTCGATCACATAGAGGACCAAACTCATATTGTTTCACTTCCATGTTTTCATATAAAAACATAGTTTTTTCACATTACAGAAAAGTGAAGAGAAGAGTCGGAATTGTTGCGCTCGTTGAATATTAAAATTGTTACCCCTCATTTTCAATTTACAAGCCCTTTGACTTTTGTTATCAAATTTGACCAACTCGTGTTACTAAAAAAATTTGCAAATGGAAAAAATTAAATTCATAGTTAAAGTATAGTATATGCTAAACTAAATCAAAGTGAAATAAATGATAATTATGAAAATTTTTGAATAAGACAAGTTGGTCAAATTTGACGTTAAAAAGTCAAACGACCTGTGAATTGGGATGGAGGGAGTAGCAAACATCCTATAAGGCACTTTTGCATTCGGGCGACAAATGCGGGGAAGAAAACATTTTCACACATGGTTTTTTTTTCACGCCATATATAGAAACGTCTTTTTTTTCAAAAAAAAAAGTACGAATTGCAGCACCAATGGGTTAAATATGCCACACCAAACGTCCCTTGTTAGATACTTTTGTGAATACATATTCTATTATTAAGCATGCATATGTAGTATATAAAAACATGAGAGAGGGGTTCTCTCACCTTAAAGCAATAATAGGTGTTGTGTTGATTCAGGTGTGTCTGCTTGTTGTTAGTCCCCTAACCTCCATGTCGTCCCTTGGCTCCCAAGACAGAGCAGGCAGGCATAATGAGACGCTTTTCACGGGGCCCCAGCCCGAAAAAAAAAAGGATTTATCAGATCACAAGGTGGCATGCATATCCAATCTTGCAAGTTGCAAGAACCAAAAAAAAAAAAAAAAGAAGCTCCACCGCAACAGTGAAGTGCCGCGTGGAATCTTGGCCCTGTTCGCTGCGGCTGTTTTCGGTTGAAAATACTGTTTCGGCTGAATAATTGTGAGAGAAAAATTTCTACGGCTTAAAAAAACTGAAAAGGCATACATAGACTTGTGAGTTGTGACAGTCTGACAGAGGACCATGCAAACAGTGTATGCGTTGGGTTTCCGCGCGCCAAACCGAACAGTGCCCAACTGCCCAAGCAACACCGTACTCCAGCATCACAAACAAAATCTTCGATTTTTATTCTTTCTTTTTTTTCCAACATTGATCCACTGGTTCTAATCAATCTTTGTTTTGACAGATCCTGTGGAACGATACATAATGGGCGAAAAGCTTTGCACAGAAAAGTCATGGATTTGTCCCTGAGAGGGCCATGGTTAACTTGAGAAGTTCACAAAGAAAGCTGCATGCAGCTGATTGCAGATTGGTGTGCTGCATGCAGCAGCTAGCAGCAGGGGAAGAAACTAGCTAAAGGGAGGAAAAGCACACGTAAAGCTTTCACATGCGCAGAGAAGTGATACTCCACCATATTACATGAATTATATCGGTTGGGGCACATCACAATTATGAGATTATCATGTGAATTTTCAATGATTCACGACACGCGACAGGGCGAGCAGCCCTGGAATGTTTTGTCCACATTCGAAAGTTACTCCTCCCGTCACAAAAATAAGTATAATCTTAGTTTTTTCCGTACATATTAATATTTAGGACAAAGAACGAGTGTCGGTACCCAGCTAACCGGGTATCCGCTTACAATAGACAAAGATCACTAAGGAGGGTAAGTACTGCAGTACAAGGAGGGCCTAAGGCCGCTTACAGATGGGCCCGGCCTACTCCTTGGAAAAGCTGTGCCGCGCACCCGGCCCACAGGGGAGGCCCCGGACCTCCTTCAAGGACCGAGCCTCCCTCAGCCACGCGAGGAGTCCCTCAGGGGAAGGTGAGGTCCGGACCTCTCGGAGGTCCGGAGCCAGTACCTTTGGTGGTCCGGGGCCACCTCGTGCCCACAGGGCACGGGGAGGTCCGGAGCCAGCGCCCTCGGTGGTCCGGGGCCGCCACGTGCCCACAGGGCACGGGGAGGTCCGGAGCCAGCGCCCTCGGTGGTCTGGGGCCGCCACGTGCCCACAGAGCACGGTAAGGTCCGGAGCCAGCGCCCTCGGTGGTCCGGGGCCGCCACGTGCCCACAGGGCACGTGGCGGGGCCTTCAGGCGGGCGCCTCGACCACCTGCTGCATTTATTGCGGGCAGGTGGGCGTGCCCGATGCCGCTGACACCGCCGCTGTCAGGCAGGCACGCCCCGATGCCGCTGACACCACGAGTGTCAGACGGGCGTGCCCCCGTTGCCCGCCGACGCCGCCGCTGTCAGACGGGCGTGCCCCCTTCGCCGCTGGCACCGCCGCTGGCAGGCGGCGGCGGCGAAGCAAAGGGGCGCGCCTTACCAAGGCGCGACGGCGATAGCAGGACACTACAGTTGATTTCTCCGGCTACACTGGGGTCTATATTGAGTAAACAAGTACGCTGTACTCATCATGAGCCGCGCCACGCGCGGCGGCCGCACTCAGCCTAATACTAGGTAGCGGCGCTACAACGCTACTACGAGCGCCCTGTCCTGTCACGCGTGCGCATCGCCTGCCCCTCGGCCTCTGAAGCCTCTCAGCGGATTTAGCAGCCGATGGGACAGGGCGGCGTAAGGAAGGACGGCGCGGCGCCGTATCCAGACGACAGGACGATATGGCGGATCTCCAGGCCATACCAGGTCACGTCGGTGGTACAGGCGCAAAGCATGGGAGCGTTGGACATCAGGCACAAGATAGAGCTGTAGCATAGAGGAAATGGGCCGGGACCACCTGTTGGGGCCCGGCCACCATGTACATGCCCCCCTTGGCTATAAAAGGGGAGGCATACGCAACACAAGAGGACACGCTCCACGGTCTCCTCAGACCAAGCACAAGCACACAATCTTCACTGTCTTCACCTACATACAGACAGGAATACAAAAGCACATCCACAGTGGACGTAGGGTATTACGCTCCGGCGGCCCGAACCACTCTAAACCCTCTCGTCACCATCGTGCCACCATTGACCAGCTAACAACGATCGCTCCCCCTAACTACTCTTAGTACTTAGGATCTCGGCCGGGTGCATTCCGCCACCCGACCAGGAGCACGTCCGCTCCGACAACGAGGGTGTCTCTAATTAAAGATACCAGATGAATTTACCGCGTGTTGCTGCGGGAATTTGACTACTATGATGTGCATATGCGACGTAGTAGTATTGCATGCATGATGTATGTGACCATAGAGAATGGTTGGAAGTCATAAATAGATGGTTTAATGGATGGGGGCTTGAAATCTCGTATTGGGGTGCACCTATTTAGAGATAGAAGATTATAGTCAAACAAACATGCCCATGGACGCCTATCTGGAATACATAATTTTTTATATATTTCTATGTTTTCCATGGAATTCATAAACAATTTATGTGAAATTTATGCGTTCCAAATAGGCCAACCAAATATTGTATTGAAAAAAAAAGGCAATTAAATATGCATTTTAACTTCTGAAGGGGGGAAATTAAATATCTATACACCCTGAAAAAGATGGTACAGAATGTACAATTAGACTATTCTTACCAGAGAATCCGATCCCACCCCTATATTTCAAACTTCTCTCTCAGTGCGTGAGCACTCCTTGGGCTCTCTTGTGAGCATGGTCTTACATCATTGTATGTCAAATTTTGAATACTAAAACTGTACATATTTTGGGATAGTGGGGGCATGAGGGGAAATGCTGCGTAGGTATTGACCCACCTGGTCGATTATCTCTACAATCAATTAATAAAATTAATTTTTATTATTCTAGGAGTATTCTTTTTGTTTTAAAATTTAAATATACAATATGTTGAATTTCATGCGTAATGTTTGACATACATACATCCCTGAGTTCTACCCTGTTTTTTTAGAGTTGAGCGAACTACTCTTTTTTGAGTTGGATTTGCCCTTGTTTTTTTAAGACAAATGATTGAAGTTTTAGAGAAAAAAAATCAGCCACGACTTATCTTTAAATACGGCCGAAGTATTCCGTGAGCTCGGCATTTCTCATTATTTTACCTGTAAGCTTAACTGAAACTCCACGCATCTCTACGTGAAAACGATATTGATATTTCGAGGGCAGGCATTTCGGTGAGAGCAGTACTATCTAGGTACACGTAGCTGGTGCAGTAGCTAGCACAGCACAGTAAACATAGACATACGCAGCTTAAACATATTCCTCATTTCCTCTCTCCAAGCGTTTTGTGGTGACATATGTATTTCTAAATCGAGTCGGCATCGATCGATCGAGGGATGCAACGACCGCGCGCAGACACGCAGGAGGAGATCGATGTCGTCGAGCAAGACCGAGTGGCCCGATCGCAAATTTTCTATGCACGTCCACCAACCCCAGCCAACCACTATCGCCGTGTGACCTCCTACCATGCACGGCACCAGGGAGCATGCGGCATGCGCAAACCGGCCGCCCGTTTATATAGCCACTCGAACCCTACTCATGCCACTCAAACAGTCATCCACCAGCTCGATCTCGAACGATCTCTAGCTTTCTCTTGTTTGATCTAACTACTGCAGGTGGCTAGCTGATCGAAGCGAACTAGAGCAATGGCGGGCGGTCGTCGCCGTCTCTCCCCTGCATGCCTCTTTCTCGCCGTCGCCGCCGCCGTGGTCCTCGCCATGCCGGAGCTCGCCGCCGCCCGCACCCGCCGCTACACGTTCAATGTACGTAGTACGCTACTCGCTCGTCTTTCTTTGCTGCTATCTAGCAGTAGCTGTTTTGCCTGCAGAAGAATATATATGTAGATATGTGTGTGTTTAATTTGCTCTTGCAGGTGACGATGGCCACGGTGACCCGTCTGTGCGTGACGAAGAGCATCCCCACGGTGAACGGGCAGTTCCCGGGGCCGAAGATCGTCGTGCGCGAGGGCGACCGCGTCGTGGTGCAGGTCCACAACAACATCAACAACAACGTCACCTTCCACTGGTATAATATGTCGATCGTCCATGCATGATCGATCTCCATCAACACCGTGTATATACGTACCTGCATGCACGCGTCGTAGCTTAGCTTACCCGGCTCGCTCGATCGATCGATGGCAGGCACGGCGTCCGGCAGCTCCGCAGCGGGTGGGCGGACGGGCCGTCGTACATCACGCAGTGCCCCATCCGCCCGGGGAAGAGCTACGCCTACGACTTCCGCATCGTGGGGCAGCGCGGCACGCTGTGGTGGCACGCGCACTTCTCCTGGCTCCGCGCCACGCTCTACGGCCCGCTCGTCATCCTCCCGCCGCGCGGCGTTCCCTACCCGTTCCCCAAGCCCCACCGGGAGGTGCCCCTCATGCTCGGCGAGTGGTTCAACGCCGACCCGGAGGCCGTCATCATGCAGGCGCTGCGGACCGGCGGCGGGCCCAACGTCTCCGACGCCTACACCTTCAACGGCCTCCCCGGCCCCACCTACAACTGCTCAGGCGCCGGCGACACGTTCCGGCTGCGGGTCACGCCGGGCCGAACCTACATGCTGCGCCTCGTCAACGCCGCGCTCAACGACGAGCTCTTCTTCGCCGTGGCCAACCACACGCTCACGGTGGTGCAGGCGGACGCCAACTACGTCAAGCCGTTCGCGGCCACCACGCTGGTCATCTCGCCGGGCCAGACCATGGACGTGCTGCTCACCGCCGCCGCCGCCGCCCCGTCCGCGCCCGCCTTCGCCGTCGCCGTCGCGCCCTACACCAACACCGTCGGCACCTTCGACAACACCACGGCCGTCGCCGTGGTCGAGTACGCGCCGCAGCCCGCCGCGGCGGCCCGGGGCCTCCCGCTCCCCGCGCTCCCGCTGTACAACGACACGGCCGCCGTGGCCAACTTCTCGGCCAGATTCCGGAGCCTCGCGAGCGCCGCCTACCCGGCGCGCGTGCCGCGGGCGGTCGACCGCAGGTTCTTCTTCACCGTCGGGCTCGGCGCCGACCCGTGCCCGAGCCCCGTCAACGGGACGTGCCAGGGCCCCAACGGCACCAGGTTCCGCGCCACCGTCAACAACGTCTCATTCACCATGCCCAGGACCTCGCTGCTCCAGGCGCACTACCAGCGCCGCTACGGCGGCGTGCTCGCGGCCAACTTCCCCGCCGCGCCGCTGATGAAGTTCAACTACACCGGAACGCCGCCCAACAACACGTTCGTCACCCACGGCACCAGGGTCGTGCCGCTCAGCTTCAACACCACCGTCGAGGTGGTGCTGCAGGACACCAGCATCCTCGGCGCCGAGAGCCACCCGCTGCACCTGCACGGCTACGACTTCTTCGTCGTCGGCACCGGGTTCGGCAACTACGACGCCAACAATGACACCGCCAAGTACAACCTCGTCGACCCGGTGCAGCGGAACACCGTCAGCGTGCCCACGGCCGGCTGGGTCGCCATCCGCTTCGTCGCCGACAATCCTGGTACTGCTCTGCCGCCATCATCATCCTGAATTCCTGATCAATCTGTTGAACTGATCACTGGCGACATTATTATTATTATTGTTCAGGTGTATGGATCATGCATTGCCACTTGGACGTGCACCTGAGCTGGGGCCTGGCAATGGCGTGGCTCGTCAACGACGGGTCGCTGCCGAACCAGAAGCTACCCCCTCCGCCGTCAGACATCCCCAGGTGCTGATACATGCAGTCTGCCAAGGTTGATCTGCGGCGGTTTTGATCCGTGCAATGCACGCGCACATACTATATATATCGTGGTGGTCGAGGAACGGACTCGACCCATTTGCCCTGTGGAATACCCATTTTGTGATGATGCCTGATTTTTTGTTGCTGCACCGCTTCCAAGGAGAAAAAAAGGTCGATATCAGTCATTGGGTCGTGCTGTTGTGTGGTTGTTCATGTTACTATATATATATTCTTTGGTTACACCTTTTCTTTTCATACTGGAAATTGTCAGTGTGTACAGTGTAATACGGTATAATGTATCAATCAACCACTGGACCTGCTAATGATTCTTTTTATCATCAGAGTGTGACTGCAACTACCACCTTCGTGCACCCATGTTTTTTCAACAAACGGTTTCCGTGTGCAAAATCTATTTGTCTTGTATTATTCTTGGTCATCACTAATTTATCCACACATGTACAATGTTATGTTAATATGTGAGAATCAAAAGAAGCCATCACATTCGCCAAAAGAGTCTAAACTATATAAGATAAAAAAGAAAAAAAATGGCTACACTAGACACAGGGTGCTTGCATTGAGACCATACAATGATTTGTTGGGCTAACAAACATGGTCAGGTTTCGTAGGATCAACAAAAACCAAGGGGAGAAAGGTGTTTTTGAGATCGAGCCAGTGGATAATAGAGAGAACAAAGTGGATGCATGGTGGTGGGTTTAACAAGGCTAAAGGTTTCTTCAAAATCAATTGCTTGCTAAGAGACACAATGAAGAACCCACCGAGCCTTGTAGCCAGCAAGAGAGTCGCTAGCTAGGGTTGGACTGTGTCGATATACTGATTTTTCGCAAATGGCCTTATGAGAAGTCACTGCGTCAAAAACGCCCAAATAAGCCACCCAGCCTGTGACACTAGAAAGAAACACGTCTCTTATTTGCGATTTGTGACGTATTTTATCCACCCCCACACATGACTCCATCTCTAAATTCAAGCCTCCTCATTAGTGACATGGTTACTCTAGTCTATCCACGTCTTTGATATTGGAATATAATATCTGCTGGCCCTAACCATGTATTTCTTTCAAAATTCAAATTCAACAAGGGCATTGCATTAGTTTCTAGGAACATACATGTAAAGGAATTGATATAAACTTTTTATGGAACAACTTTCTTAGAATTTTTTTAGGAAAATAATGCCACAATCGCAAATGTTTTGGCTAGGATCCCACTCTATATTTATTTCAGAAGATGTTTGGTGGGTGAAAATTATGAAATCTTAGTATGAACTAGTTCCAGAGGTGGTGGCTAATGTTTCGCCCTTAGAAGTGAAGGTCCAATTTGAATGTGATCTTATCAAAAGTGGTATCTATTCAATACAAATGTGTTGTTACAAGACATTGTACGTCTTACCTAAGAATGGGACTCTATGCAAAATAAAGATCCTGCTCAAGAAAAAAGAAAATGGGTTGTACTTGTGATGTGGGGTAATTCTTTCTCACAAAAACAATTTGATCAAGGGGAAATGGAAAGGAAACACTAAGTGTTGTTTTCGTAACTTTAAAACAATACAACATTTGTTTTTTGAGTGTCGTATGGAAAGGTCTATATATTTGGAATACAATGTTTGTTTTGATTGCCATTCAACCTCCCATTAATGTATCTAATTTGTTTGGTTCTTGGCTAAATGGTTATTCTAAAGAAAAGATTTTAGTTGTAGATTTTAATAGGTGCAGCTTCCATATTTAGTTATTTGGTTATACAGAAATGATGTTGTTTCCAATACAAAATATTAACTCTTTTGCACAATTAATTTTTAGATGGACATACTAGATCAGAAATTGGTCTCCGTTGTATAAAGAGAAAGAGAGGTGTCAGTTGAAGTTGGGATGCAGAATACTAGAGACCACGATTTCTAGAGGTGTTTTTCAAGTTTGGTTGGCGAGTAAACCTTTGAATTGAAGCCCAGCTATCTATGGTTTGCAAATGGTTGGTGTGGGTGGGTCCAACAGGTCTCTTCATATCGAGTTCGAGTCCTTCATTTTCTGTGCCATATGCACGTTCCCCTCTCTGTTTTCATATGCACGTTCTCTCGTATGCACTTACCGCTGGAAACATACAATTGTTGGCTAGGTAAGATAGATTGTTGGCTGTCCGATTGTTGAGCTGCTTCGTTTAATCACTGTGAGTCGTGAGATCGATCACTACTCACACATTGTATGCACTGCCTTCCGAACCATCAACCAAGTCTTAAGGATGAACTCATCTACTCTATGTTATTTTCATGCAAGTGAAAATCGTGAAGGCTAGGGAGTGGAGTCGGCCGGTCCCACTTCGATTCTATGGCCGCCATATTTTGACCCAAATTTGTCAGGTAAGCTAGGTTACGTTCCTGCACATACAGCTTAGCCAACCTACAAAATCCATTAGTCAAAACAAAAGTTTATCTAGTAGTAGTAGTATTGTCGAAACATATCCTCTCTGTTGAATAATTTCCAACGGTCGGAACAGCGAACAGATACAAAAAGGCTGTCAACCCTGCAGAACGTAGTGGTAGCGAGGTCTCTCGCGGTGCGGCCGGCGCCCCGGTCGAAACGGCGAGAGACACGGGTAACAGGCGTCCGCCGGCTCCCCGGCCCCAGTACGTGGTCCATGCGTCCATGCATGGTCGGTCCGGCAACATCTGCCCGACGCGACCCGACCCCAGCTCTGTGCAGTGGCGCGCGCCTATAGCCGTTCAATTCCTGCGCGCGCGCCGCCAAAGTACACGTGAACTTTGAACGACACGGACCTGCGGTACAGGCCACGTTTCGGTAATCGCAAAGTACAACTGGCTACTATTCATTTGGCTGTTGGCGCCGTGCTCCACTGCACCAAAGCGGAGGCCCTACGGCTATACCACACACGCGCACAGTGCACAGCAGCGTGCATGCATATGCAGCTGCAGGGCTTACACGTCACTGCGGAGTGACCTCCACCATCACACAATCATCGGACAGGGAAGGCAGCCGCCTCGCCGTGACCATGACCACGACCACGACCATGAGCGCCGCCCGCCACTTGGTCGATCCATAGGGCGGCTCTTTTTAGCACCCTGCTCTCGCCACGCACTCCGCTCCCCTAGTCCTCTATAGTTTCTGCTCTGCGACTTGGCATCACGGGACGTCGGCCACGCCCATGGAGAGGCGTGCGGAGGACGAGAAGCGCGGGCGGTGGAAGGGAGCCGACGACGGCGCGGCGCTGCCCGCCCACGGCGACGGCGACGGCGACGGCAAGGGCGGCGCGTCGGCGGCGTCGTTCGGGCGCCGGTGCGTGGGGTTCGTCAAGGAGCAGCGCGCGCGGCTCTACGTCGCGCGCCGCTGCGTCACCATGCTGGCGTGCTGGCGTGACAAGCCCTGATGAACCAAGCAGCAGGAGGGGCGTGGAGAAACAGCTAGGGGCATGCATATATTTGCTTTTGGCGGTTTTATTACTCGGCATTGTGAATTTGTGACTGTGAACTTGTCGACGGCGATAAAGGTTCAGTTAGTTCACCATTCAACTTGTCGACGGAGATCAAGCTTCAGCTTCAGTTAGTTCACCATTCTTTTCACTGTCGTTTATTCGTCCTTTCTTTCTTTCTTTCTTTCTTTAATTTCTTTCTTTTTGACAATGTATTTTGGATGAAGTGAAGTGGTTGGAAGAGAAATGTGAAATTAAGCCTAATTCCCTGTGGAGTACGTATGTGTTTGCATGCTTTCTATGCGGACAATTAAGGTGTATCATGTATGGGTGGAAATCCTAATTTAGCTCGGACTACTAGGATTTGAAAGAGAAAGAGGAAAATGCACTTGCGGTTCTCGAAGTTGGTATCACCTTACGTTCCCGATGTTTGAAAACATTGATCGTGGGTACAGAAGGTTGGCACGCCATGTCACCTAGATCCCCGAAGTTGGCTTTTGTGTCATCTAGGTCCAACCAAGTACAACCCCAACCCCTTAGTCATATGTGGCATGCCACACGCGTTTTGGGTGGGCTCCGCTGCTGTCTGGGGCCCACATGTCAGCCCCTTCCCCACTTTCCCATCTACCCCCACCCCTGCTCCGCCCTGCCCACCTCAGCCGCCGCCGACCCTGCCTCCCTAGCCGTCCGCTGCTGCCTTGCGCCACCTCGGCTGCCGACCGTTGGCGCCCTCGCTCCGAGCTTGCCATTACCATGCGGGCCCTCCACCTTCTTTCCCACGCGGCCATCGCCTGCCGCATCTCCCCCAATGCCGCGGCCGCCTATTTTTGCCACCGTCGACCGCGGCTGACGCATGCTGGCGCTTATGGCCGACGCCTTCCTGTTCTTGAGGCAGAGGGCACGGAGGACGCGACCAGCGGCCAGTGCTTGTTGCCGATGGTAGAGAAGTATGAGCGGAGCGCTGCCTGGCCGAAGGACGAGGAGGTGGGGTCGGGCATGGGCGGGCATGATCCTTGGGTCATGTCCTCGCCACTCTGGCCTCGCTTAATGACGATGCCCGCCGCCGAGGGAGCTACGGCGGCTCGCTCTCAGACGCCGCATAGGAGAGCGCCGCTCCACAAGGATGAGGAGGGTTTCCGGCATCGATCTCTAGGAGCCCGGCAGGGGCGAGAGGGGAGGATGCGAGTAGACAGTGGGAGAGGAGACGGGAACCAACCGCGTGGGAGAGGAGATGTGGCGGAACCGCCGATTTAATCCGGGCTAAGTACACCTGCCACCTTTGGCTTGCAGTGTATTTAGACTAAATCAAATCCGGTCGTCCGTTGAGCTACCCAAAAGGGCACTCGATGCAACCATCACCCAGGGATGCCGACATCACACACGTTAAGCCCTCGAAAGAGCCACAACAATTACAACAACCCATCATTTCATACAAACATAGATTGATTTGTTTAAAAATATTTACTCAAAATGAGGTACAATCATACTGAAATAGAGTTCTAAAATAATCTCGCAGCGGAAACCGTAACGTAATACCGATATACTCTTGCAGCGGAAATAAAACATCGAGCCATGACATTGAGCCCACCATTGTCATTCTCGATCGTGAGGATCCTGAAATAAAAATATCAACAACGTAGTGGTGAGTATGTGAGGTACTCGTAGGACTTACCCGTGGGCGGTTTCAACCCGACACATTTGAGAGTATGCAAGGCTTTTTGTGGACTTGACTCTAACCCGCGCAAGCTTACTAAAAGTGAGTCCTTACTTTCAAGTGTCATCCCTTTTTAAAGTATAAGCCTCGTTTGATCCATTATAATTGTCACCATAATCCATAATTCATATACCTCATTATCTCAACATATATGTCATCATAAAGTAGCTTGCAGAAATGTAAACATACAAGTACAAACATGTTATATAAAAATCATGATTAAATAAATAAGATATTAAAATCATTACTACGTTGCCCGTGTGCGATACTGGCATTCTCACACCTGGTGAGCATCAGCGATTCGAATCGATTTTAATTCCCAGAAACAACTATCATGCCAGGGGTATATGTTTACTAGCCATCGCATTCCCACATATAGCCCCCATCTCCACTCGTCCCATCCCAAGTTCAATTCAATCTCATCATTCCCCCGGGTTTTGCCCCCTCAGGAGCGATACCACGGCATACCGGGTCAGCCCTCCCTCGAGTACAAGCTCCCCCAGGCCTAACTGTAATGCCTCCGGCATCTCAAAAGCCTTGACACGCGATTTGATTAGTGCTAATCAAGAATTTAGATTTAATCATGCTTAGAGAGGAACAATAACCCGGCCAGGAAACCACTAAGTCAAAATTTTCAAGTTGAATATGCAAAACTTTGTGTAGTTTGGTTGAGTAGTTGAACACTTATACATTTTCGTGCAAGACATCCAATACGAAAGTTTTAGTTCAAGATGTTGCCTTCAAATATGCTATTTTGATCATTTTCAAAATCAGATGTTAAGGGGTCTAAAAGTTCAACCAAACCCAGATAGCCTACACTCATGAAATTTTGCTAAGTCTAGGATTGACACTCTTTCTCAAATTTCATTTTGAAATTATTTTCGATTTGACCATACAACTTCAAAATATTCCTTTCTATGAAATGAAATTGAACTCATAACCATTCAAATGCACTAGACCTCGATATGATTGGACTCCATTTGATACTCCAAAAGTTGAAAATAAGAAAGACTCTACAAAAGGGGAAAGTGTTGTTTTACCAAAACTCTGAGTATGTTTGAAATGGTATTTCAAAATCTGTGGTGAATTAGACAGAACTTTATATACCAAACTTGTAGACAACTTCATGATTAATAACTTTGGTATTTTGCATGTTGACATGCATAATGGACTGGATGATGTTTTGGGCCTTTCTTCTATCGACATGTGAATTCTGTCCAAACTTAAATTGTTAAGTAAATTCAAATTTCACTAAGCAACAGCCTTCATCATGCAAAACTTCATACAATAAAGTTGTATATCATGAAATTCTGAACAACATAGGTATAAAACACATTGTATGAAAGTGACCCTAAAATAGACTTTTGGAATTTCTAAACTGAAAGGGTCCGTTGGTCAAACTGGAGTCAGTAGGTTAAATTTAAATTTAAATCATATTTATACTTGGAATCTGGTATTAGTCCTTTTGACAAAGTTGTAGATCTCAAAAGGTACAACATTTCATCCAATTGAGTCTTTTTGAAATTCGGCCCTTAAGTTGGTCAAATAGGCGATTTTCAGAACCAAACAAAACCAGTCCAAATGTGTTTCCTCATTTTCTCTATTTTCTTCCTTCCCTGTCTCACTGACGAGTGGGCCATCCGATCCGAGGCGACCGGCCATGGCCAGACCACGGCTTCCATGCGGCCGCCAGAGTATGGCCAGCGTCGCGGCGCCGCTGCCGGCCTGTCCGCGCCTTTGGCTTCACCTGGACGCGTCCCTGCCTCCCCACGCCCGCCTAGCCCACTCTCCATGAGCCTCTCTGCCTCTCCCTACCCTGGTGCTGAGCCGGGCAGAGCGCCGCCCGCCATGACCATGGAGCTCGAGCTCCGTAATGCTGCAGCCTCGGGACGTTCCTCCTCCATCCACCGCAAGCACCACATCCGCGTCGCCCTCCTCTACCGTTTCCCCTACATCCTCGGCCTCACCAGTGCCTCCTGCACCTTCTCCCCACGCGAGCACTGTCGCTCGCCATGGCCACCGGCCTCATCTCGTCGCAGACAGCCACCAACGGCACATCCTCGCGCCTCCCTGACTCCACCGCCGGACTCCCCACCTCACTGCGCATCTCGCGCGCCCCTAGCCGAGCTGCTCCCCCACTCCTCCACCGGAATCGGGCCGCGGCCTCGCCGTCCCTGAGCGCCATGGCCATCTCTGGTTCATTGTGATTCCCGCGCACCTCCTCATCCTCACGCGGTGCCGCCTAGGGGGAAAGACGTCCCGTGCCCGGGAACATCTCCTCGGGCCGGTTCGTCTCCAAGGCCGGGCCTCCACGCCGCCGGAGCAGCCCGCGACACCCTTCCCTGCGCGCGGCCTCTCCCCTGTATAGAGGTAGAAGAAGGGCCCCAGAACTTTGCAGAAAAACCCTTCCTTTTTTCCTATTCGCATCACTATTTACTGTGTGTTGCAGTTCTTATGTATAACCCCCTAGATCTATGGCCGTTTCACATATTAACCCGAGTCTTTGGGCTTTTGCAGATTCAACCCTGAAGATACAATGAAATCAAAGCACTGTTTAATGTGTCTCAGGCCTTTTGGTTGCTACCCCCTGCAAACTAGATTTAATTGCGTAGAGGTCCATTTTTAGGGTTGTATTTGACTATCTTCCGGATTTGGCATATGGATTTTAAAATGCTCTAGAAATTAGTAGAAAAATCATAAAAATGTGAAACTTGTTTTGTTGGATTGCTTAGGAATGGATATACCCAGTTTACTAAGTCTTGATGTGTGAAATGACTGTTTTACCCTTGGTTTTGTGCATACCTTGCTTTAGTGATTAAATAGTAAAAGTAGAGTAAACAACCTCAAAAAATCATGAAACTTGGACTATGTGCTATCTATGTTATGTATTATGCACTAGTATTTTTGGTAGCCCCAGTTTTATTGGTGAAATGACAGATCTACCCCTAGGGTCTACTTTTAGATATTTATTGAATAATAAAATACATGCTTTACGAGTTGTGCTCAAATAAAACCCTAGCAGATATGTTGAACTCATTTAGTCTATTATAGACTGGAAATAAAGTTTCATGCGCATTAGTTGCTGTTTGCTAAGTGATTTGGAAATAATTAAGGCTATGCGATTGAACATAATAAATTAGAGAAGTAGAGCTTAATAGGCTCCAAAAATCCCACCAAGCTTTTTATAGCCATATTAGTGTGTATACACGCTTATGTGACTCTAACATAGATTTGTGGCTTGTGTTACATGAGAAGTCTATCATTGCAAATTAGATAAGTCTCAAAAAGTAAGGAAAATAAAAGGGGAAGGTTAATGTGCTTAGTTAGGCTCGTGATTTGTCCTCTATGCTATACCCGACACAGTGGAAATGTTATAACACAACGAAACATACACTTCTGGTTAAACCTAGTTGGGTGGTTAAACAATTCAGTGCCTAACATAAGTTTGCCCTAGGCACAAAAGTAATTCCTATTTAAGTCGTTATCAATCACCTTTCTGCCTATCCATAAAATGGTTGTCCAAATGTGTGTTTGATATTCATGCATCTCACTCGCTGCATCACGCATAGCATTCATGTAGTGATGCTTAATGCATATACGTACTCAGGAAGCAAGTGCGTGGGACTACTTTGAGTAACGGTGTCCAAAAGACCAACTAAGGCCCAAATACCACCTAGAGGCCCCTGAAGTGGTATTTGGAAGGATGAGTTGTCCAAGTGATCAAGGGGTTGCTTGGGGCAAAGCCTCACAACCCGTCAAACTAACCTAGTTTAGTTTGTTGGTTTGGGTAAAAATAAGCAAAGGTAGGCAGGACCATGATTTCTCCCAGCTAATATAATAATTGATTGTTTCATTACGCATCCGCACTAGGAGTTGATTGAAAACCCTTGCATTAGACTCCCTGGCCGCCCTGGCCCTAGCACCTATACCTAGAGTTCGTAGGACGAGTTGCCTAGAATTGCTAGGTTCGAGTAGACACGAGTGAATGGAGTCACTCGTCACATAGGTGGTTTCAAAAATCACAAAACTTTTACTATCGAGGAATTAATATTATGCTCATGACTTAAATGGAGACCGGGCGGAGAAAATTTTTAATTTGTGATGTGCGTTGTTGTATCATTTGGCTCCGCCCGTGTCGTTTAAGGTCCGTCCGTTGTTCGCCTACTGGTCAGCATAACATTGTTAGAGTGCTTAACCGGGGAATGGGACCGGTAAAGTCTTTCCTAGGCTCGTCCGAAGCACAGAGACACGTTCCTACCCGCTGGTTGAGAGGAAGGTGGCCCGGGGGAGCTTGGTACTCATGGCGGGGAGACCGAGATGTCGGCAGGCTCGTCATGGGGGCACAACCCGGGGGCTTGGCTGTGGCAGAACCGCCGATTTAATCCGAACTAAGCACACCTGCCACCCATGGCTTGCAGTGTGATTAGGCCGAACTAAATCCGGTCGTCCGTCGAGAGTCAAAACGACTCCCGATATTACCTTTTCCCAGAGGAACCGACATCGCACACATCCAGCCCTCGATGGAGGCACAACAGTTACATCATCACAGGCAGTTTATAGTAGAAAATAAGTTAAAGTGCTTACAAACCAAATATAGGTAGTCAAATACCTATTCAAATACAAAACGGAAGCGTTGTTCAAAATAAATCTCGTAGCGGAAACATAAAAACTTAATGAAGTAGTCTTCATGCAATAACGAATGAGACGAGAAGCACCGCGCCCACCGATACTACTCTCCTCCAAGCAAGTGTCTAGAAGTCATCAGTACCTGCTCAAAATGTGGGGGAAAACCCTGAGTACTAATTACTCAGTAGGACTTAATGGAAGAGCTTACGGCTGACGCAAAGCTGGCGACTAACAGTTGATCCTTAGCCATTCTTTTTATAGTAATTAAAAGTTAACATGTAATTATCATCATCATCAAAATGTACATCATCATAATATAACTTGCATGAATGTAAACATACAAATACAAACATGTGGTATTGAAAACAAAACATATATAATCATAAATACAATTAGATTGTTACTACGTTGCTCGTGTGTGACATTGGTATTCTCACACCTGGTGAGCATCAGCGATTCGAATCGATTTTAAATTCCCGGGAATAACTATCATGCCAGGGGTATATGCTTACTAGCCATCGCGTTCCCACATATAGCCCCCATCTCCACTCGTCCCATCCCAAGTTCGATTCAATCCCGCCATTCCCCCGGGTTTTGCCGCCTCTGGAGCAATACCACGGCCGCACCGGGTCAGCCCTCCCTCGAGTACAAGCTCCCCCAGGCCTAACTCCCTCCAACAAGAATGGTAGGAACCTGTCTCTGTTCTTCGGATGGAACGAGTAAGACTTTCACCGGTCCATTATCCCGGATAAGCACTCTACCAATGTTATGCCGATCAGCAGGCGAACAGCGAATCAGGCCTTAAACGGCTCGGGCGGAGTCCACCAAACCATCCACCTCATTTTTTCATCTTAATATACCCAAATCTCCGCCCGGCCTCAATTTAGTTCCATCACAATCATGTTTAAAGTTTTCCATATATTTTGAAAGCCTTTTCTTTTAAAACACCTATACGACGAGTGACTCCAATTCACTCGTGTCTACTCGCACCTAACATTTCTAGGCATACTCGTCCTACGTACTCTATTGTAGGTGCTAGTGCCAGGGCGGCCAAGAAGTCTAATGCAATTGTTTTCAGACAACTCCTAATGCGGATGTCTAGACATCATTCAATATCATATTTGCTGGGAATTCATGGTCCTGCCTACCTTCCTCACTAGGGTTAGTAGCTGCTTCCTGAGCGAAGTTGGGCCCCTGCTGCTGGTCTTCCGGCTCCTGATGCAGCTCCTTCTCGTGCTCCTCTACGATCGGTTGGTCCGGCGGATATCCTTCGCTCGCGGGATCTATATGCATGACATGGTGCAATCGGAGCATGTATTAGTGCAATGCTTTGCTTCATGATGCGAGTGCAATGCAAGGAATTATGATTTAGGGATTAAAGTTATGCATTTTTGTGATGAAACTGGTTTAGCATTAAGAAATCGTACAAGCCATCAACTACGGTAACTTAGCTTATCACATATAACAACGTGGGGGGGTGTGACGAAGTAACATCGTTTTATGCAAGGCAACCGAAGTTTACTTAAATAAGCATTATGCCTACCATTTTCAAAATAGAGTCAAACCTTACATGCACAGCCTCACATTTTCAGCGGTGAGCTACTTACATCATTTGAAACCCAAATAAATACCACAAAGCCCCCCCTATATCTTATTTTTATATACATCTCCCTTCTTTTGCTAATTATATACTTAATTACTGGGCAAGGGTAAAACAGTAAATAAACAGTAAGCAATTTGGCTATCAAATTTTATACCAAGCTTAGGTATGCTAGCAAGGCTTCTGCCCAAATTTCAGAATTTTTGACCCTCATTTAAACCACATTTCCTATTTAATAATTTAATCATGCATGGACTTATTATTTTCAAAACACTAACTATACTTGACATGCACAGTACCCCATTTCAACAGTGAGCTATTTATACCACAGGGAGCACAAATAAAATGTGTAAAACCATTTAGAGAATAATTTTTTAATATGGTTATCATTTCCTTATTTATTTTTATGCTAAAATCACATACAGGGGTAAAACAGTAATTAAAAGGTGAGCACTTGAGCTACCAAAAATCACAATGAGCCTATACACCATAACAACATTGCTGACCAAGTTTGGCAATTTTTGGAGACCATTTAGTCCACTTTTCCCAATTATATTGATTTATCAAGCATGCACAAAAACAGGGGCAAAACTGTCTTTTCATGTCCAACCATCATATCCATTCTGCAGATCTACATAAGAGGAGTACAATGCAACAAGGTTTGTATTTTTCTGATTTTTATTTTATTTATTATGAATTTTTAAAGTTTCAGCCGAATTAATAATTATTTAGATGAAAAACCACAGATCAAGGGTCCTTTTCGTTATTAACTGTAAACTACACGGCCTAGTTTGCGAAATAATCCAAGACTCATACCACTGTTCGCTGGACTTAAACATAAAAGCAAAAAGCTGAGGGGCTGCATCTAAAAGTTGCCAGCCCCTTCTTCTACCTCTGGACAGGGAGGGGGCACGGCGCGGCCTCGCGTTTCGGCGGCGTCGCCGGTGCGTGGAGGCGGGGACTTGGAGCCGCGTCGGTCCCGGGACGTGTTCCCGGCAACGGGGTTTCTTTCCCCCAAGGCGGCGTCGCACGAGGAAGTGTGAGTGGGCGGGGAACGCGGTGAACTGATGGTGTGGCGGCGCACGGCGCTCGGGGCCGCGTCGCACGGGATCCGGTCGGGGAGGCACGGAGCGGCGGAGCGGGAGGGCGCGTGAGAGGCGCGGTGAGGTGGGGAGTCTGGCGGCGGAGTCGAGGAGGCGAGGGGAAGCGCCAGAGGTGTCCGGCCACGGTGAGCTCGAGCTCGGGCCGATGGTAACGGCGGCGGCGCGTAGGGGCCGGTGCTAGAGACGACGGCGGTGGGCGAAGGTTTAGGGAAAACGTGGCTTGGGGCAGGGCGACACTGAGGCGCACATTGGGGAGGTGGAAGGAGGGTGGAGGCAGCCGGGACGCGGCGGCGCATGAGCTCACTGAGCTCCAACAATGGTGGCTCGTGTCTGGTCTCGAGATGGAAAGAGACAGGGAGATGGATGAGTGCGCAGGCGAGTGGAGAGCAGCGCCTTGCTTCTCCCAGAAGGTAGGCCGGGGCACGGGCAGGGCGGCGCGTGGCCATGGCGTGGCGCGCAGACTTTGGCCGCCGCGTGGGCGAGCAGGAGGAGAGGAGGAAGAGAGAGGGCGCGCGGTGGACTAGGTCCATGGACCGGAGGTCGCTGACAGGTGGGGCCGGGGTGCGGTGGACCGGTGAACCGGGTGTACGAAGTGACGGAGAGGTGGGACCCGCGAGGTGTCGTCATCCGAGACCGGGCGGGAACCCGACAGGTGGGTCCCACGTGTCATAGACTCATAAGAAAATGAAATTCCCGAAAAATGTCAAATGGGGTTTGACCAACTAACTAGGTTTCTAAATTTTGCCAATTTGACTAACTTAGGAGCCGAATTTGAAAAGGACACAATTGAATGAAATGTTCTACCTTTTGAGATCTACAACTTTGTCAAAAGGACTAATACCAGATTCCAAGTATAAATATGATTTAAATTGAGTTTAACCTGCTGACTCCAGTTTGACCAACATAATCTTCCAAATTAAAAATTCCACAAGTCATATTTTTATGCATTTTCATGGTAAATGTTATATACCAATGTTGTTCAGTTGCTCAGGACCTACAACTTTGATATACAAAGTTTTGCAAGATGTTGACTTTTGTTTCACAAAAATTTGAAATCTCTATTTAAATCAAATTTGAACAGATTTCTTAGTTTTACCGAAAATGACCTAAAACTCTATTCAAAGCTTTATGCATGTCATGACAAAAAATACCAAAGTTGTTCATTATGAAATTGTCTACAAGTTTGGTATGTATAGTTTTATCAAATTCACAACAGTATTAAGGTTACAGGGCAAATGCAAATGCAGTTGCAGAAAAATCGGTTTTTAACTCGCTTCAAAAGACTTAACCCACTCATGCCCCTAATATGAAATGTTCATATAATGATGCAATTAAGCTAATGATGCTAATATAATACGCTTGAGATGCCTAGGGCATCACATTGGCGGGAGTGAATCGAACTTAGGACGAGGCAGGTTAAGATCGGGACTATACGTGGGAACACGATGGCTAGTAAGCATATACCCCTGGCATGATAGTTATTCTCGGGAATTAAAATCGATTCGAATCAATGATGCCCACCAGGTGTGGGAATGCCAATACCATTGACGTTCATCGTAGTAACTACTTGAATATATTATATCTATTTCACATGTTTTCAAATACTACATGCTTGTATTACTGTGTTGCTTACATTTCTACGAGTTATTATTATGGAGTTATATTCAAATGAAGAGACTTGTTACTCTATGTTGATATATCACTGTTTAAAATCGATGGCTAAGGATCCACGTGATAGTAAGCAAGCTTTGCGTCAGCCGTAAGCCATTCTATTAAGTCCTACTGAGTAATTAGTACTCAGGGTTTGCCCCCACCTTTTGAGAACTAGTACCGGCGACATTTGGACAAGTGCTTGGAGGAGGGTAGTACCGGTGGGCTCGGTGCTGCTCGCCTCGATCAATATTGCATGAAGTCTACTAAAGTATTTTTGTTTCTGCGGTGAGATGTTTTCAAATTCGCTTCCGCTATCTGATTCAAGCCTGCCTATTGTATGGCATTATTTTGAAACCTATATCTTTATTTCGAACTGGTTTGTAAAATAAGTTTATACATGCTATATTCAACTGCCTGAGATGATGTAACTGTTGTGGCTCTATCGTGGGCTGGATGTGTATGATGTCGATTCCTCTGGGGAAAGGTAATATCGGGAGCCGGATGACCCTCGACGGACGACCGAGTTTAGTTCGGTCTAATTGCACTGCGAGCCAGAGGTGGCAGGTGCGCTTAGCCCAGATTAAATTGGTGGTTTCGCCACACTAACTCCCTCCAACAAGAATGGTAGGAACCTGTCTCTGTTCTTCGGATGTCACAAGTAAGACTTTCACCGGTCCCATGTCCTGGATAAGCACTCTAACAATATTATGCCGATCAGCAGGCGTACAGTGAATCAGGCCTTAAACGGCTCGGGCGGAGTCCACCAAACCATCCACATCATTTTTCATCATAATATACCCAAATCTTCGCCCGTTCTCATCTTTTCATCAAATTATATCATATTGCTTTAGCATTTAAATTTTGTAAACAGTTTTGATTCCTATCATCTCGCTAGTGAATATCTTCACCCGTCTTCTACCGTCTAGGCATGGCTAAGCATAGACTTCGATCTATCCATTCTACGTAGGTTATCAGGTATTTATGCAGGTGGGGTTTCAAACAACTCCTAAACGTAAATGCACAATCAAATAAAGGGTGGTGAGACTCCCTAAGTAGGTGTATATGACTAAGGGGCCTACCTTTGTTGTTGGATAACCTGAACAAACTAAACTAGAGTTAGTTTGCCAAGTTGTGAGGCTTTGCCCCAGGCAACCCCCTGATCACTTGGACAACTCCTCCTTCCAGATACCACTTCAGGGGCCTCCGGGTGGTATTTGGGTCTTAGTTGGTCTTTTGGACACCGTTGCTTGAAGTAGCTCCACGCACTTGCTTCTCGATCACGTATCTTGCCCCTTCTTCCTCATTCGGCCGTCGCACAGGGAGGGTCTGTGCGGGCTGCGCCGGCCGCGTGGAGGCCGGGGTTGGAGCCGATGCGCCCTGGGGAGGTGTTCCCGGCGACGGGGATCCCCTTCCCCAAAACGGCGTCGCGTGCGGAGGCATGGACGAGCGAGGAACGGCCGTGAACTGGCCCGTGCTGGGCGCCGAGCTCGGTGGTGGCGCCGGCTCGATTTGGCGGCTGCGGCGAAGGGGAGGGGCCACAGGCGGAGCGCGCAGGCTGCGCGGGTGCGAGGGGAGCTTGGAGGGGGCGGCGTGGAGGCGCGGAGAGGCAGCAGGGGCCGGGCGCGCCCGTGAACCGGGGCGGCGCCGGTGCATGGAGTGGAGTGGGGCGCCTGGGCGTGAGGCGCGACGGAGGGGCTAGGCGCGAGCTGGAGCTTGGCTTGGCCGGCCATGGCGGGCGTTGCCCGTGAGCTTGAGGGCGGGCAGCAAGAGGACGAGGGAGGCAGAGGCAGGGAGTAGCAGTGGAGGCCAGGCCGGCTGCGAGAGGAAGTGGAGCGAGCAGATGGGTGAGCCGGAGGGAGGTGCTCGGCTTCCTGGTGATGGGAGTGGGCGACGTTGTGATGCCTTAGGCATCTCCCGAGCATTATCATGTGCATACTATGTTTAATTACTTCTCATAAGCATCATCTCATCTCATGCTAGTGTGCAATTGAGTCATATGAACAAACATGGTGAAAATAGCTAAGTGATACACTCAGTTTTGCAAAAAATGACGCTATAAATGCGAGCATAACTTAAATCCTATGGAGATTTCGGTAAAACTTTTTATACCAAACTTGTAGGTCTTAAGGTGGTAAACAACTTTGTCAATTAGATCTTGGATGGAAAATGGGATTAACTTAGTGAAAAGGGTCTTTTGGTGTTACCCAACAAACACACTCCAAATGTGACATATTTAGAATTCTTCATTTTTCTATATCCTAGAGTCCTTTTCATGCAAATGTCCAATTGGAAAAGTTTTAGACCATGAAATTTTGAACAACTTTGTAAAAAAGGCTTTTGGGAGGAAATGGCTAGAAATAGGACATTTGAATTATCTAAAGAAAACAGTTCTCAGTCCAAACTGAGGGCTGATAGTTAAATTCAAATTTAAATCAAATTTAGAGCCATAATTTGAACTTGGTGCTTTATACAAAGTTGTAGATCTCAAAGGGTACAACATTTCATTCAATTGGGTCCTTTTCAAATTCGGCTCATAAATTGGTCAAATTTGCAAAATTCAGAAACCTGGTTAGTGGTCAAACCCCATTTTTCATTTTTCAGGATTTTCTTTTTCGCATGAGCCTATGACAGGTGGGTCCCACCTGGCAGGGCTGCGGGTTCCCGCCCGACACTCGCAGCTGTGGGTCCCACCGTCTCCCTCGCTCCATGAACCCGGTCCATGCGCCTTGCTCTTCATTTCAGGACTTGGCCCCACTTGTCAGTCTCACCGGTTCATGGACTCAGTCCACCCGCGCGCCTTTCTCCTCTCTCCCCGCCCGGCTGCGCCCACGCGGCGCTGGCCTTTTGGGCGCCGTGCCCACGCGCCGGCCTCCCCGACCGCCGTGGCCACGCGCCGTTGCCGCTCGCCGACAGCGCGCACGGCGCGCCTTCAAGGCGGGGGCGAGGCCCGACCTCCTTTCCCCGAAGCCCCCTTTCACGCGCTCGGCCTCTCCGTTTTCCCCGCTCGTCCTCGCGCCGTCCGCCATTGACAGAGCTCGCTCGAGCTCGCCCCCAGCCACTTCCGCCCTCTCCCGATCTCAACCCTCACCGCCCCGAGCTTCGCCGCCCTCGACTCCACCTTTCCGCCTAGACCTCGTCGCCCGAGACCCCTCCACCCCGGCGTATTGCACCGCCGAACCCCGCCGACCAGAAGCACTCGTCGTCGCCCCTCCCCGCAGTCTCCCTCGCCGTTTGAGGTAGTGGGTGAGCTTCCCCATCCTCCTCTCTCTCTCCCCGGCACTTCGCGGTGAGCCTCCGTGCCCCGCAGGGCCGGATTGGCCGCGCGCCACCGTCGCCGTTCCCCCCGTCGCGAGGAAGAAGACGACGGGAGGAAGAAGATGGTGGATTTGCATATCCGACCCCGCGGTATCGGGATTTTTCGATTTAGTCCACCGCGCTGTATGCTGAGTCTTGCAAGTCTTGCGTACTAGCCCCTGGGGTTTCGAAACAATCACGATCTAGCCCCTGGATCTAATGATTTTCCTTTTTAATTAGTTATTTCGGCAGAAATCTTTGAAAAATCATAGAAAACTCAATAAAAATAAAAAAAATACCAAACTAGTTGCATTGTAATCCTTTCGAATAGATCTGTCTGGTAAATATGATGGTTGGGTAGAAAAGTACCAATTTGCCCCTGATTTTATGCAAGGATGTAAAACACTAATAAATAAGAAATATGGCCTAACTGATCTCCAAAAATTGCCAAATTTGAACAGCAGGGTAATTAAGGTATATAGGCTCACTATGATTTTTGGTAGCTCAAAGGTTCTCTGTTTGATTACCATTTTGCCCCTGTATGTATTTTTAACATGAAATAATTGAAGAAATGATTTTTACATAGAAGTTATGCTCTAAATAGTTTTACACATTTTATTTGTGCTCCCTGTAGTGTAAATGGCTCACTGTTGAAATGGGGTATTATGCATTTCAAGTTTAGTTAGTATTTTGAAAATAATGAATTCATGCATGAATAACTTGATAAATAGGAAATGTGGTTTAAATGAGGGCCAAAAAAAATTCTAAAGTTTGGGCAGAATCCTTACTAGCATACCTAAGCTTAGTATAAAATTTGATAGCCCAAATGCATATTGTTTATTTACTGTTTTACCCCTGCCTAGTAATTAAGCTTATGATTAACAAAAGACAAGGGGTCTAAATAAAAATTAAGCCATAGGGGACTTCATAGTATTTATCTGAATTCTAATTGTTGAAAGTAGCTCACCGCTGAAAACGAGAGGCTATACATGTAAGGTTTGACCTATTTCGAAATGGTAGACATAAAGCCTATGTAAGTAAGTAATAGAAATCATGAGACTAATACATTAATAAATGCCACCATGGGTCATATTTGGAAGCATAGGAGTATGTAAACCTTAGCCGTTGATTTGGAATGCAATGTAGGTTTTCACTACAGTTTAAGAAATGCAGGATGGTAACGCTAAGCTAGCTAGGGTTAAGTAGGGTTCAAGTAGCTTCGGCCGTTTCATGTGGATCGATGCTACCCCGTCACGCCCCCACATTGTTTTATGTGACAAGCTAAGTTATCATAGGTGACGGCTTGTACGATTTCTTAAAGCTAAACAAGTTTCATCACGAAAATACATAATGTTATTCCATAAACCCTGATTCCTTGCTTTACACTCGCATCCTGAAGCAAGCATTGCACTAATACATGCTCCAATTGCACCATGTCATGCATATAGATTCCGCGGACGAAGAACAACCACCGAACCAACCCGTCGCGGAGGAGCCCGAGGAGGAGCTGCACCAAGAGCCAGAGAACCAACAGCAGGGGCCCGACTCCGCTCAGGAGGCAGCTACTGACCGTAACGAGAAAGGTAGGCAGGACCATACTTAACCCAGCAAACAAAATATACTTGATGATTACGCATATGCATTAGGAGTTGCTTGAAACCAGATGCATTAGACTCCCTGGCCGCCCTGGCCCTAGCACCTATACATAGAGTTCGTAGGACGAGTATGCCTAGAAATTGCTAGGTACGAGTAGACACGAGTGTGTGGACTCGTCATGTAGGTGTTTTCAAAGTTACAAAAGCTTACAGTTATATCACTTATTATTGTTGCTCATGAATTAAATGGAGACCGGGCGGAGATTTATTTCAGTATATGCTTTTCATAAGGTTACACTTTGGACTCCGCCCGAGTCGCATAAGGCCCGTCCACTGTTCGCCTGCTGTTCGGCATAACATTGCTAGAGTGCTTATCCGGGATATGGGACAGGTAAAGTCTTACCTGGGTTTGTCCGAAGTTTTCGAGGCTCCGCCCATCCACTTGCTGGAGGCCGATGGGCCCGGGGGCGCTTGTACTCGAGGGAGGGCTGACCCAGAGAACTGTGGTATCGCTCCTAAGGGGGCACAACCCGGGGGTTAGGTGGGGGCGCTTTGAATCTTGGGACAAGACAGGTGGAGATCGGGGCTATATGTGGGAACGCAATGGCTAGTAAGCATATACCCCTGGCACGATAGTTATTCCCGGGAATTAAAAATCGATTCGAATCGCTGATGCCCACCAGGTGTGGGAATGCTGATAATGCACACGGGCAACGTAGTAACTACTTAAACTTTCGGTATTTAATACTCATGGTTTTTGGAGTACCACATGTTTGAATTGAACTGTTTACCTTACTGCAAGTTACAGTTATGTTGAAGGTTATACAAATGATGAAACCTTGCTATTTATGTTACACATGTTACTGTTTAAAACAAAAGGCTAAGGATCCACTTGCTATTAAGCCGTTTCGCGTCAGCCGTAAGCCAAATCCATTAAGACCTACTGAGTAATTAGTACTCAGGGTTTGCCCCCATATTTTGAGCGCAGGTATGGAATTCATGGTCTGCACTTGTGTTGGAGGCGGAGCATGTCCTCATTTAGGATGAAACGTCATGAGTGGCACAAGGGCAACATCGGTGGGCTCGATGTTGTTACCTCTAATGCAAATCTTTTGGTGATATCATAATGACCTCTGAAACTTAAAATTCCGCTGCGAGAAACTTTCGAACTTGCTACCTTATAACATTATGTTGGACTTGTATCTTATGTAAAAACTGGTTTGTAACTTAGTCTAAATTTATGCTATTCAACTGCTTGTGATGGTGTATCTGTTGTGGCTCCATCGTGGGTCAGATGTGTATGATGTCGGTTCCTCTGGGAAAAGGTAATATCAGGAGTCAAATGACTCTCGACGGACGACCGGGTTTAGTTTGGCCTAATCACATTACAAGCCAGAGGAGGCAAATGTGCTTTGTCCGGATTAAATCGGCGGTTCCGCCACAGACGTGGTCGGCCCCATGGTGGGCAGGCCGCGCCTGCCACGTGGGCGCGAGGAAGAGGTGGAGGAGGGAGGTGGCCGCGGCATGGACCGAGTCTGCGAGACCGGTGTCGATGACAGGTGGGACCAAGTTGAGAATAAGCAGGTGGTCCATAAAATCGGGTCCGCGGGAGACGCATGTGGTTTTGCGAAACCGGGGCGGACGGCGGTTTCCCATCCTGCCGGAATCGAGGCCCGATAGGTGGGACCCACACGTCATAGACTCAAGGGAAAAGGAAAAATCCAGAAAATGAAAAAATAGCGTTTGACCAGCTGGATACCCGTTTGAAAATCTCATATTTGAAGCATATACAAGCCTAATTTGGAGAAACTCGAAATACAATAACTGCTCTAAATTTTGTCCTCTACAATTTTGTTATAAGCTTAAATACTAAGTTATGTTGAAGTTTTTGGTTCAAATTTGAATTTATGTTGCTGATCTTGGTTTAACCAACTGAACCCCTTTAACTTAGAAATTCCTAAAGTCTATTTTATGCTCATTTTCAGAAAAAGAGTATTATACCAATGTTATGTAGTTTTTAATTATCTACAACTTTCATATATGATGTTTTGCATGATAAGGACTTTTGTTCCTTTGAAATTTGAATTTGCCTTACCGATCAAGTTTAGGCAGATTTCTGCTTTTTCATTAATCGACTCAAAACTCCACCTAAACCTTTGTGCATGTTACTACACTCAATAACAAGTTGCTCCTCATTAAATTGGCTACAAGTTTCCTATAGAGAGTTTGGTCTAAATCACATTATATTTTGAACTGCAAGCACATATACATTCAAATGTTTGGTCAAATTGCAGCTCTAGTTTATGTGAAATCTTTCTTGTTTTAGTTTTTTGTATTTGATGTCTTGCACGAAAACTTATAGATTTTAACTATCCAACCAAACAACACAGGGTTTTTGCATATTCCACTAGAAAATTTTTGACTTCGTGATTTATTTGTCTAGTTATTGTTCCTTCCTAAACATGATTAAGCCCTAACTCATAATTAGCTTTTGTCTAACTGCGTGTTAAAGCTTTTGAGATGCCGGGGGCATCACAGGAGGCTGGCGATGACATCGGGCGAGAGGGAGCGCAGAGAGGAAGTAGGCAATGACCGGCGTGGGAGAGAAGGTGAAGGGCTCGCTCGCATGGTGGTGGCGGGCTCGGAGCGAGGCATGGCGACCGGCGCCGCGCGAGGGAGGAGGCCGCCGCGGTCCGGAGGCCGGTGCGAGGGAAGCGGTCGGCGCGAGGAAGAAGTCCGGTGTGGGGGCTGGTGACCAACGCGAGGGAGGTAGCCACCACCGTGGTCGCTGGTGGGCGCGGAAGTAGATGGCACAAGTGGTGTCTTACTTTGCCGCTGACCAGATGTGGAGCTTCCATGGATGGAGAGGAGGAAGAGCAAGAGGAAGAGGAAGAGGCAGAGGAAGAGGAGATGGCAGAGGAGACGAGAGAGAGTGCGAGCGATGCATGGAATGAAGCATCGGTAGGGAGTTGGGAGAGAGGATAAGGTCAGGGCTCCGGGCAACGGGCATTTGTCCAAACGGAGGTAGTCGGGAGAGAGGATAAGGTCAGGGCTCCGGGCAACGGGCATTTGTCCGAACGGACCAGGGTGCGTGGATGTGGCGGGCCGGCGGCCGTGCCAAAATGCTATCGCACGGCCTGCCATGACAAAATCATTACCTAAAATCAATTGCTTCAAAATAAATATATAAGGATATATTTAAAGTATGAAAACATTCATACATACTTTTATAAAATAAGCATGCATATGATTTGACTAATTATTTGTGAGAAGTAAAGTTTTCGTTTTCAGATCATAATACGCCTAGAAATCAACAGAAGGTCTGAGATGAGAAAAAAGTTTGATTCTTGCCACTGTCTTCATCAGATTTACCAAACCACTACCATAGTGTTTTTATATGAGTAATAGGAAAAAATGAAACAGATGGCTTCGTTTAAAAATGTATAGCAGAGGGAGTACCATCTTCAACGGCCGTTCTGTAGATTACAGAAAAAGTCCATTTCACAGCCTCAAATTATCAAAGTTTGGAGGTAGCCTAAAAAATAAAAAAAATAAAGGGTGAAATCATTTTTGTTCCATCATTTTTATCCTTTCCCTCCATTTTCAATCATTTCCAACCTGTGAACTGGGGCCAATGCGAGGAGTATGCATGTTTTCATTGGGTGAAAATGGTATTAAAAACTCACTCTTGTAAACTGTAGATTAAACTTTATGGTTTTTAAGGTGGTATAGAATCTCCAGCGGGAGAAGTAAAACTCTTCCCTATCATTATTCCTTCATTATCCTAACTACCCATCTCTCTGTGTACAGTAACGCTACAGTGTGTTAAACAGTTCTATAAACAATCCATATAGGCGCTCCACTGCAGATAGCCTAAGGCGAGCCATGGTGAGTGGACACCGCCCGAATGCCTAGGCAGCTAAAAAGTCCTAGGCGACAAAATTCCACGGCGACCAGGCACCGCTTGGACGCCTAGCAGGCAACGTCTTTTAAACACGGGTAAACTGTTGTCGTATAAAATATGGTTCATATGAAAATTTTATTGTCAGAAAAAATAAACTGAATGAGAGAACACAGGCCGTGCGCACTGTTGTTACATAAAATAAAATTATTATAAAATAGAAAAAATACCCGTGCATTGCTACGGGTGTAATCTAGACATGGTATGCTGCGTATATCTCTCATTGAGCGGTGTATCGATACGTTTCCCAATATATTTCTTTTTAATTTTGAAGTACAATGATAACCATAGTTTATTATAGTGTGTTTAAAGATAAGTCATATCATGTGGGGTGAAAATTTTGGCTTGGGCAACGAGAGCCTCCAACAAAACATGCGCTAGATGGGCAAGTGGCTGTGGCAGCATCGATTGGTTCTAATTTAATTTAAAGAATTAATATCAATTCACAGTGAAAATTAGGATTAAAACATTACTAAACATTGTATCAATTCATTAATCTCCAAAACTTATATTGAATAGATATTTTCAGCTGAATTGAAAATCCAAAACAATATTACAAAATATAAAGAAAAAACTCGAAGTGATTTCGGCCTTGCAGCTTAACTTCATCTCCAGCTAGACCCACAATCGGCCCAGGCCAGTTTTGGTGGCCGGCTCGCCGGGACCGTCCGATTGTGTAACGTCCCAAAATTTAGCATCTGAAATTTTCTTCTAATCCCTTCTAAATTTAAAATCAAATTTTCTAAAAAATTTGAATGTTGCTTATTTGTTTTGAGTGTGTTAATGTGAACTCAACAAAATTCCAAATATTGCAAATACTCTCCATCAAAATTCTTTCTAAAATTCTTTTCCAAAAATTCAATTCCAAAAAAATATCCCCACGCCACTTTGACCCTCCATCTCCGCGCCACTTGGACTCCCATCTCCGCGCCATGTGGACCTCCCATCTCCGCGACACATCATCAGCCTTCTCCTCCATCGGCTATAAATAGCCCCCCACCCCATGCCTCCGTCCACACTAAACCAAGGTCACCACCGCCGCGACCAACCCCCGGTTCACCTGGACGTTGCCTGCCGCGGACACCTCCTCCTTACCTTCCCCCTCCTGCGCACGCGAAGCTCTCTACTCCTCCTTCGTGTTCATTACCATAGCCACCAAAGTCCCCGCCTACCGGCTGCCATAGCTTGATTGCTCCGACCGTAAGCACCTCGCCACCTCCCTCCACCATCCCCAAGCCGCGCTCCCCCCTTCTCCTTGCCTGTATCGAGCTCCCCACGAGCTCCTAGGCCGCCACCAATGGCTGCCCGCGGTAAGCACCTCCGCGTCCACCACCTCCACCACGCTGACAAACACCAGTGTTGAACGCCAGTGAGATTTTGCCCGTTGATCACGGCGGCCCGAGCCAAGCAGCCGAGCAAAGGCGCTGCTCGGGCCGTCTCGTGCCACCCTGCCTGTTAAAACAGCCCCCCTCTCCTGTGAATGACAGGTGAATCCATCCATTATTTCTCCCACACCAAACACCAGCCACCGGTGATTAACCCATCACTAATCACGTGTCATTCGAGCTAGGAGGTCCAATCTTGTACCATTCTCTTTTTTTATTCATTTATTTCCGAATTAATCTCTTGACCATATGAGCTCCAATCCCATTGTTTCTTCTTTCTAAATTCATCAAAAATCAATACCTACTATCCACATTAATTTTATGATTTTAAGAGTTTTCAGAGCGGCCTACAAGCCGGTGTCACATTCGACACTACAGGAGTGGACCGTCATCCAGAATCCAAAAATATGATTTTATTCTCCAGTTTCAAATATTCGGATTTTTTTAATATTCTAGGAATATTCCTTTCTATTTTTCTTTTTCTTTCCCTCAATATACAAAATTCATATATTCTCCGTTCCAACTCCGATTTGGGTGATTCCTTCGTCTAAATTCATCAAAAATCAAGCTCTACCTACCCATACACTCCACAAAATCTTTTGTCCTGGCTGAAAGCCGCCGTCATGCTACCATGAAACCGTCCTACGCCCAGTCAGTGCCTCACCCCGGTCCCACAATTTTTGTGTGCCTGGTGATTGATGCCGTTATCCACCTACTCCACATAAATCCTAAAGGTTTTGGTCTTAGCCTGTCCGAGCCTTGAATTCAGATAATGATAATACCAAAAATCATCTGAACATCATTACTCTCTACACTACTTCACAAAAAGATCTTCTCCAAAACACTAACATGCAACAGCCACCCCTTCAGCGTTGTCAACCCCGCATCTTGCGTCTACCACCCTTACCTTGGTGTCTCCGTAACTGGCGTTACCGAACCCGCCAACTCACCTGAAAACTCGCTACACTCCAACCACTTGCAGTAATACCACCGGTAAGAACCCAGCAGACTCTCATCTCCGCAATCCAATCTCTACATCACCAAACCCGTTGAGCTCATATTATGCTTCGATTTGTGTGTTTTCCTTGTTTGTGCACTAGGCTTTACCGGAGAGTCCGTTCGGCCTGCCTCTCGCGGTATGCTACGCGATGATCTGCGCCCAATACGTCCAGTAACTGTTATATCAACCGCCTCGAAAAAGTGAAAGACAAGTCCACTGGAATCCCCACTTGATGCATAAATTTCCTATATTTTGCAACCACAACCCTTGGCCTGTTAATCACATAAGAACTTGCATGTTTTGATTGCTAAGGTAACCCAGCAAAGTATACAGCCATCTAAGCCTATTTTAGATATAGCGTGCATAGGTGGGATCGTTCATTTAATTATCTATCATAATCTTAATATTATGGATGCGGAATATGATGGGTATGGGAGAGTGGTTGTGTGTGTGATTTTGAAATAAAATGGGGGAGAACCTCAGCCACCGACCTTGTCGGAATACGGCTACGCGCCGAAACAGCCATAAGGGCAGGGTATGAACGGGTAACTTAGCTACCTGCGGTTACCACTCGTACCGGGATTCGTGGAGAATACCGGGTTGGTGGATTGCTCGTGCTGTCGAGCATTGAAAAGTTGGAATGGTTCTATCTAAGCTCTTCGTAAGGACCGTTATGATTTCATCTTGCCTAACTCTTTTAGTACAATCACTCGCTTCGTATAAGGCATTGGCTAGGTCCGAGCCGGAGTGGATAGCCTAGTAGCTTCTGTGCTAGCGCACAAGGGGTTAGGGGATGGGTGGTGTGCCAACAGGAGTACTGCGGGTTACTGGAGTGGCTCGGATGCCCGAACCCCTAAAGTTCTGCTAGGTGATGAAACAAAGGCAACGGCTTGGTCTGGAATTCGGGTAGTTACGACGGTAACGTGCCGTTTAGTCTAACTTGTGGAAACGAGTACAACCTCTGATCAAAGTAAAACCTATTCGAATAGTCCGTGTCCACTGGTATGGATGAGTTACGACTTGGTTCTTCAGTTAGCAGTCTTCATAACATAAAATAGAACTGGTTTGGGATTGGATAAAACTGGTTTTTAGTTCAGCAGAGGATGCTTGATGTATGGAAAATGTGTTGGTTGGAAAGCTATGAGCCACTTTGGACCGAAAAATCCAGTGGTAAAACTTTTAGAAAAAAACCCAGTTTTCAAAAAGATTAAAACTTGACAACTATCACAAACTCTGCATACAATTATTTTTCTGCAAAACTATTTTAAACTCCAGATATATCCTTGCATACAGTGTTAGCCTCCCCAAAATTCTTTTGGAGGAAGGTGGGCTGCTGAGCACGTATGTACTCACTCTTGCTTTGTTGTTGTTTTTTTCAGTGCAATGGACATATATTGGTCCGAGAACGAGTACGGGTTACGACCTGCTTCCCAACTGTGGCGTGATGAAGATGGGTCCTACGTTTTATATTCCGCTGCTTAGATTTTCAGGGCTGCGCCCTTTGTCGTCCGACCCGTTAGGACGGATCTGTGTCACTCTGATGTAAGAATGTGGTTACCAAACCCTAGGACGGTAATAAAGCACATTTTAGTCCCGTTATGGAAATTGGGGCGTTTCAGATTGCCTCAAGCCACGACAAAATCGGAAAACCCTAACCCCCTCACTCCTCTCTCCCCCGCCGTCATCTCGCGTAGCCATGCCTCCTGCTGCTCCTTCGCCCCCTCTACTTCCTAGGCCGCCGCCCACACAGGTCCCCGCCGACGCAACTTCTCCACATCAAGCTCGGAGCACCACCGTCGAGCTTCGGCATCTCCGCCCACTGCATCGAGCATTATCTCGCTCAACACCTGTTGGACGATGCATCGTCTCCCTCAGCGTCCATTTGACTCCGCCTCCTCCAGGTCTGCTCCTCCGCGAGCCACGCGCGCTAGGAGCTGTGTTGCCGAAGGTCCCCCTCCAAGTCTTTGTTATTTTCTTGATTCTGCAAGGTACATCGGCCACCCACCAAGCCGTAGCTCATTAGAGCCTGACTTCCTGTTATCCTTGTTTATCTAGGCCTCCTTTGTCTCATCTGATAATCCGTTTGTATGTGTTTGCCGAATTTCTCTGCTATTTCAGCCCAACAATAATCACTCATGGCACAACACTTCTCTTCTCCAAACACTTCTCTACATCATGATTGGTAGTATGATTTATGAGTTGGATATCTCGGTGAAACACCGTCGATCTGGTATTATCATATGAAGTTATTTGTGTACTGTATCGTGAGTACTTACTCTTAGGCCTTGAGGATTATAGGAGGTTATTGGGCTGTGTTTTTTTCTGATGAAGTTCGTTCTCAAGGATTATAGGAGATTATTGGGCTGTGTTTTTTCCGATGAAGTTCGTTTTCGATTGTATTCGGACCGGTGCACGCAATCGGGGACTCGGGGTGCTGTCGGGGGCAAGCGAAGCGGACGCGCTGACGCGGAGGGTCTGGGCCACTGGCAGGTGGGGCCCACCTATCAGGACGCACCAAAAATTTACATAGACTAAGAATCTTTACTCGCTTTGATATTGGGTATAGAATAAGGTTCGTATTGAAATTCTTATGGTCGGAAAAAAGAAACTGAATGAAAGAACCAGGTCCCAGGCGGCCGTGCTGCGCACGGCCCCCTCGTCCTCTCTCCCTTCTCGCGTGTCGCGTTCAGCCCTACTTGTACTGGGTACCTCTCCTCCAGTCCTCCCGTTCACCCAGCGGCCAGCGCCCTCCCTCTCTGTCGTGCCTTTTCTCTCAGGCGGGGACGATTCGACGAGCGTCGCGGCCGCCCTACAGGTGCCGGGCCCTTCGCCGGCGACGAGCACCCACCAGGTATTCACACGCCTTCTCTTCCCTTTCTGCTGCTCGAAATCGAGCCCCAAACCCTAATGTATATAAGCTATTTGTATTCGGATCCATTGATCCAAGTGAATTATGCCTACCAACTTCGATTCTTTTTCTACAAATTATCGGGCGTACATGACCCATGTCCTGTACGGCTGTACTGAGTCCGCTCCTGCCTACGCAAGCTGCCTTTGATTCGGCTTTAAGTTTTTGGGACAAATGAATGTAATCAACGACTTAACATGGAGAAACCAGTCAATTTAGATGATTGATGGAAATGGCTATTTCCCTTCCTTTTCATATCGTTTTGCCTAGTGTCTAGATCTAGATAAGTTTCTACCAGAATGCTCTAATGCTCTTGTGCATTGCTCTTCTTTGAATTTCCTTCGTCCAGCAAAGGTCATGGCAGAGACAATAGATCTATCAGGGGACGGCGGTGTCCTTAAGACAGTAGTCCGGAAAGCAAAGGACGATGCCATAGCACCATCTGATAGCCTGCCATTGGTTGATGGTACTACTGTCCGTATCTTGTATTTTGGCGTTGCATAAGCAACATTTTTTTTACTTCTGTTTGATAGGACAATAGCCACTAATTGAGTTGTGATATGTTATCTTCTTTGCTAACTGGTTCTTCTACTTCACCATTGAGCTTCTCTGTGCTCAGTTAGCTTCTACACACACTTTTTATGTTGTAAAGTGAATACCTGATGTTTCATTCTGTCATGTTCCACTGTAAAATAATTTCAAGATTTCAAATACAGCATGCCCTGAACAGTCATGCACTCATGCAAGCTTGAATGTTTATCTTGGTTACTTCTGCAGTTCATTATGAAGGTACACTTGCTGAGAATGGTGAAGTTTTTGACACCACCCATGAAGACAACTCTATTTTCTCATTTGAAGTTGGACAGGGTGCTGTCATCAAAGCATGGGATATAGCCTTAAGAACTATGAAGGTGTGCAAGTGTTCTAGTTTATGCTGTGATCTTCATCTCTGCTCCATTGACTAACATGGTTCGGCATATCCAAAACTGTAGGTTGGTGAGGTTGCAAAAATTACATGCAAGCCAGAATATGCATATGGAACTGCAGGCTCACCACCGGAGATACCTCCTAAGTGAGTTGCCCTTTTCACCTATATTTGGATTGATAATTTGAGTTTTCCCAGCTCGATAATGTTAATAACTGTTGAAACTTTGTCTATGTAGTGCAACCCTCGTTTTTGAGGTGGAGCTAGTAGCCTGCAGGCCTAGGAAAGGTTCAAGTGTGGGCAGTGTATCTGATGAGAAAGCCAGGCTTGAGTAAGACATCTCCAAATGTTCCAATTTTAATATCTAGCACGGAAAACTCCCAGTTATTATGTCATTGATTTAGCACAATTGCACATTTTTGTTAGGACTCTAGTCCTCAAGTAGGTTCGATGACATTGACAATGTAATGTTGAGCGCTAGAAGTCACAATGTTGTATCCACCTTGTAATCAAGTATAATTTGTTCATTCTATCAGAGTCCAAGAATTATATCTTTATCATAAAGTAATAAGCACATAAATCTGGGCAGGGAACTTAAGAAGCAGCGAGAGCTAGCTGCTGCTACCAAAGAGGAAGAGAAGAAAAAGAGGGAGGAAGCAAAAGCTGCCGCAGCAGCCCGGGTGCAAGCAAAGCTTGATGCGAAGAAAGGGAAAGGAAAAGGAAAGGGAAAATAGATTATTGTTGCTGCTGACTGTTGTAACCTAGAAAATAAGCTGGGGCCATCGGCAAACTACTTGGTTGCTTACTAGCAACTGTGCTTGCTGTGCTTTGCATCCTTGCTCCTGTCTGGCACTATTGTACCGAAGAGTGCAAAATAAGTATATGCATCTTTGGTATCTACGAAGATCACAAATGTCTGCTTTACCGATTGGCATCTCTGTGGATTTGGGATAACATGCCTGTGTCTGATAGACTAGCTGCATGCCTACCAAATGTTGGAACTATGGAATGGTTTTAAATTAACACTTGACAGAGCTAATGTATGAGAGAAATGGGTTTCATAATTTCATTTATGTGCTAATTAAATGATTATCCAGTGTTAAATTAGGCCAAGTTTTATAAAACATTTTAATTTCTTCTGGGTTTTTAACCAAGTTATATAGATCTACTAAAAAGAGTATTACATGATCCATACATATCTCCACCCTCGGGTCCCCCATTTTTGTACTTCTTAATGAAATGACATTTTTGTACTTCTTAATGAAATGACATGCAGCCTCCTGTGTTGTTTGGGAAAAAAAATATCTCCACCCTGGTTCCTCCACTGACATCCTTGAAATTTAGCTCAGATTTTATTAAGCCTGAACATTCCTTGGGCAACCACCTGATCCATCCAACATGCTTGCTTCATATCGCTGGCTCAGGATACTCCAGTATGTCCACTTCAGATCAAACTGCACTACCGTGTTGCAACCTATTTCCTCCTCGATAATGTGACCTATTCAAACTGCAGTGACACTTAGCAAGTCAGATAGGGCTTCATTAGGTAAGCTGTCCGGATGGAGCACACTTGCTTGTATACTTAGCTCAAGCGCACGAAAGTACATCAGACATCATATTTGATTTTGAACAAATGTACATAAATAACCAGTGAAAAATGTTTTTCATGACCTTTGGCTACATTACATGGTTCTCAAACACATTAACATTACCTTTACAACAGAATTGCATTTGCTACACTTTTCGAAAGCACAGCCTACTCCAGAATTACAAGCAAGGCAGATCCGCAGAATGAATTTTCTCATCATCTATGTGAAGAATGAAAGAAAAAGCTAGGTTAAAATTTCATATCTCCACAGGATAGAGACCTGGAGAAAGGTTGTGGGGTTGTGGTAATAATCTCCTGTTTCTTGCATAGTTACCAAGACCTGACCTGCCCCAATTCAGAATGGTTCAGAACAAACACACTCTAGCAGCTGAATGGAAAACTCTTTCACAAATTAGCTACTACCTATTGTGAATGTACTGCTATCTTTTGTAATCACAGTGATGGTGTAGATATCGGAATGTCATAGGATGTACGATACCGAAGGCCATTTCCAACAGTATTCAATACAGGGCAGAGCCAGCAGAATATATTTGGCCCCAGAACCTGCCCAAAACAACCAGGAAGCAATGTGATGTCGTCTGTGGGTAAGAAAACAATTAAAGAAACATAAATATATCACTACATGCTATTTCTTATTTCATGGTTTAGGCACTGCAAAGTGATACTCCCTCCGTGTTTTTTTTTGTTTGATGTTTTTTAGTTCAAAAATGAAATAGCCGGCGACATTTGAAGATATTAATTTTTGTTTGATGTTAACGACATTTGAAGAAAAAGTATGCATATGTTTTCCCAAAGTACCATTACTTTACTACAATTTATGAGTCCGAACCTCTTTGTTCATTGGTCGCAACTTGTGGTTTGGGGAACAAACAAATTTAGTGAGGTTATGCCATGATCCTTGGATTATACAAGATTAAGTCATTCTTGCTTGCTTAAATCTGAATGGGTAGTGCTACACTCTGTATAGATGGGATTCGCTTCGGAGAAGAGTTTCTAGCATTCTAACAGAAGCAATGCAACTAGATCTTATGTGAACTAACAATAACATGCAAACCAACTTATCCAAACCCATGCACTTGCAGTATACCATCATAGTTAATGGGCATAATATGCAGCATATAACAGGTGCCAGGAGACACATGGTTGTCATGGTGCCCGGCGCTCGCCATGGCCACTCACGCCGCCTTATGGCAGTAAGCCACATGCCTAGGAATTCCAGGTGTCGCCCTCTTCCCCTTCCATGCCTCCCCCCACCCCCACCCCACCCCAAGGCGCCCGCGCCGCCCTCTGCCAGCAGCACAGCTGAGCACCAGTCCAGCAGAGCAGATGCATATGTTGATATATTAGTGCTGATCCTGCTGCATTTTTGCTGAAAAGTCATGCAGCTAATTGTCGGCTAGTTGTACAGGTGCCCAGTTTGTGACTCGCTTCGCCAGGGTGCCGACAACCATGATGAGACATAATTGTATTAGGGGCGTAAGGGGCATGTAGTATCATTTACTTTCTCCACTTAATATGCATGCACAAGTCTAAAATATCAAATTAAAATGAATGACCGGATAATAATTGACCATAAAAACGGAAGCTGGCAGCATAATTTGTCAACAAAAAAAAGAATACAACCACGCTATGGCTAGCAACTAGCATTAGATCAGTCCCAGATTATTGATCTCTTTAGATTAGATGAGATAAGTATATTGTCACCAAACTTATTTCTTAGTCACTTAGTTGACAATTCTGATTTTGCATTTATAGTCAGATATGAGGGAACATTTATGCTCTCACAGAATCAAATGAAAAGCAAGTGTAGATAGTTTTCTTACTGAAATAAGATTCTCATAGACACCAAGGTCATATGGATGATGATAGAGATCTCCACCCTTTTCTGCCAACCACATTGCTCTAACTCCTTCATGGTACTGCAAACCATTAATAACGATTCTTGTCAAAACTTCTATAAACAAGAGTGTTGTCTAATATCAAGATAAACCGTAGGTCAAACCTCAATTGTAGTTTTATTCTGTAATATGAGGTAAATATGCCAGCCCAGGAGCACCGCCAAAGCCAATGCTAATGGAGAAAGAATGACCCCACAAATAATCTGGCAAAATGATAAAATCTTCAACATTCCTATTCAAATGGAAATTCTCAACAAGCTAGCAACTAGACATTCCCAGAGCACTCACAATGGATGTTCGGGAAGAATCGCTGCCTGACTGTTCATCTTTAGGAACACTGTGCAGAACGCTCCCTATGATCAGAATCTGGGATAAAAATGGAACTTTTTAATTAGCTAAACATCAGGGGAAATGGCTGCTCGAGTAAATCAGAGAAACTGAGCTACCATTGCATAGAAGCATGCAACTACAGCATACAGTACAAAGACCAAGAAAATCTTGTAGTTCTCGTGCCCAACGCAGTTATTAATCCAAATGCAATGATGGTCCTGCACATTTTTATTAGGAGAAAATGTGAAACCGGAGAGCAAATAGAAGAATGAAATGACAGAATCAATACTAGCTAGCAGCACCATTTTTAGAACACATCTCTTGCAAACACGGCAATGGTGTGCACGTGGAGGTTTATAGTGGCAACATTTCTGGCAATATCTCAAGTCACCACCCTGCAAAAGACGTAGAGATACTGTGAAACATAGTAGTGAGAAGATAATTTTGTCACGGACTCAGGCATAGGCAAGAAAGCATACTACAAAAATAAAGTGACCAGTTTGGCCCATGATTCACTTAAAAAGGAAAGTGTCCATCTCAGATTACACCCTTTCCCATCTTTTGCTTAATGATCAACTAGTATGACACTGTAGTGAGCATTCACTTTGAAATTTACTGAAGCTATAAATGAGCAATCATATGCTAGTAATGTCAAGCCTGATGAAAAATCAAAATGGACCTACAAAAACTTTAAGAATCAGACTAGATCCACTAATTCGGTGAAATGTGCTAGTTCAATTCTCGAACCTAAACCGCCTATTTTAACACAGGTCCTCCCAATGTCCCAACTATGGAAACGCAAGAGCAGAACGATTTATATCAAAAAACGATCCAAAATTGCTAACAACGATGCATCTGAATCGCATCCGCCTGACTTTGAGCAAGGTTGCCAAGTTTCAAAAGAACGGTGGAACGTCGAACTAAGGAGTTGTACCAAAAAAAAAAAGTTACTAACCAAGGCACCTCTGAATCGCATTTGCCCAACTACAAGCAAGGATTCCAAAGTTTGAAATGAACGGTGCCAAATTCCGAAGCAACAGGGCACCCTCCCACCTGACCCACCCGCAGATCCAAACCACCACCAGCACCACTGCCCCCAAGTAAGTCCCCAACACCTAACCGAGACGCTGAGTCGAGAAGGAAGCGAGACAACCCCGTCACACCTAACGCCGACGCCGACGCACCTTGCGCTTGATCTCGTGGACGGTGCTGCCGGCGTCCTCGACGTCGGGCACGAAGCCCGGCGGCACCCGCCCGGGGTCGCTGCGCACGGCGACGGCGTAGGTGGCCAGGCAGGCGGCGGCGAGCGCGGTGAACGCGGCGGCGTTGGCGAGCCCCGCGGCCGTGGACAGGCCCAGCCACCTCGGCACGGCCACGAACACCGTGGTGTAGTAGACGTAGCCGATCGCCGCGAGCACCGAGAAGATGGGCAGGGTGAGGTACCCCGGCCGCCCCGCCATCGGCCCGGCGCGGCGAGGCGAAGCCCCGGGGGGGCTAGGGTTCTTCCGGCCGGCGGAGGCGGGGGAGGAGGCGCATCGGGGGCGCGTCCGAGCGCGGGGCGAGCGGGTCGGGTGCGCACGCGGCGTGCGCCCGTTTATTGTGAGGGTGCCCTCTTCCCCTAGTCTATTCCGCGGGAAGGAGCAGAGCAGGCGCAGCGGCCGGACGCGAGGCGAGGGGAAGCCAGGGGAAAGGGGGGAGCCGTCAGCCGAGGCCGATGCGGCGATGCAGCGAAAGCAAGGCGTGGGAGTGGGAGCGGACGAGCCATCGCCCATCGACCAGCCTGGTGACTTGGTGAGTGGTGACGCGACCCTGACGTGCAGTGCACAGGGGAACGGTGATTTTCGCGTGCAGAACTGCAGGCGCGTGGCGTTTCTTGGCTCTTCCCTGTGAGTGATTATGAATATGCCATTGATTGTTATCGTGGGTTAGTTATCTTCGCGTGTGCTATTAAGACTGATAGTTGAGAGCGTAAGCAACGGTGGCGTCGGATACCCGGATGGGATGGAGATTGGTTGCTTGATTTGTTTCGTGACGCCTTTGCGTGAAAGGCGAAACTAGCTGCTCATGTTTGCTGTGGTTAGACCGTCTATAGCAAAATGTGCAAATAGACATGTACATTTTCAACGGTTGATTTGAGAGACCAGCAGAGCGTACATGTACGTATAGAAAACATGGAATACAATCTCAGAGAACTGGAGGCATCGAAACGGGTCTGTGTTCCAAATTTAAATAGTCCAGGCCTTCAGGGTCCGGGTAGTGCGGGAGCAGAAAAATTATGCCATGCACAGTACTCACAAGGTTTTCGATGGTAGAGTTTTAAAATGGTCGGTATAGATGTGCTCGTCTTTCAATGCAGTCCTGCTGTGCGGAAATCTGCTGCTACTGCTATGCCAAAAGAAACAGAGCCTCGTACTGGTGTTCGCAATCCGGGTTGAACGGGCGTTGATTTGTTGGTTGCTTGACGCTGCACATATAAGCAGCTAATGAATAATGATTTTGCTTGCCGAAACGTTAACGCATGCCGAAAACAGGACGTATACGGATGCTGAGTGTGGACGTGCAGGGGAGCTGCGTTAGCAGAAGGGCCCTCGCAGCCTGACTTAACAAACTTATAATCCTTGTTATGTATTAATTAGCCAAACGTCAAGATGGCCGAGTTGGTCTAAGGCGCCAGTTTCAGGTACTGGTCCGAAAGGGCATGGGTTCGAATCCCATTCTTGACAATATTCCATTTTTGGATTTTTTAAATTTTGGAATGTACACCGGATTCCATTTTTTATACAGTCTAAGTCACCTTACATTTTTTTGGAATGTACACAGGGTTCCATTTTTATATACTTTATACAGGTTTATAAAATCTAATTTGAAATAGTCCAAGTCACCTTACATTTTGTTAGATTTACTTTTTCTTGAATGTACAATGAATTATTTTTTGTAAAATTCAACATATAGTATCCAATGACTATGGACCTCACATGTATAGTATCTACTAGAAAAGGTAAAACATTACGAAGTTGTTCGGCAACAATTTTTCTGCCACAACCATGCTTCTCATGTAACGTCAGTCGTTGTCATTTGGGTCATTGGATGCATACAGTTTTGGGTCATTGGATGCATACAGTTCGTTGCGTGTGTAGCAGATGCCAGAACTGTTGCAGTTACCCTAGTTCTCCAACTAGAATAGTCAATAGTGTTCAGTTAGCTATCTACGATTTCTAGCTAGGTCATGTGACTATTCTAATATGAGAGGACAAATAAGAAAGAAACTATAACTCATGCTCATGCAGGACCAGGACATACACATGTTTCAACAAGAAAAATCAAAGGAATGCATTCCAAATTTTGCATCGGAAGTGGGCGGTGTCTTCGTGATAGGTGTGGGAAAAAGATAATTGGTGGATAGGAGAAATAATGAAATGACTAATTAGAAATAGAATCTATACGATCTATATAAACACAATCCACTAGTGTCATTAACTCTAATTCTCTCAACTCTTAAGGTGTCCACGTCATCTGACTTAGTCCAACAGTCACATCTGTTTTAATTGGTCGATTTGTCTCTTAGCCTTCTCCAGACGCGCAGGAACTTGAACAACCAAATGTTCTCTCTTCGTTAGTTTCTCCCACTCTTCCCCTTCCATCCCACATTCCCACCCACGAAGTTCTTCCTATTAATGCAACGATGGAGCAAGGAGAGCGCAGATGCCACGGCGCTGGTGGTGTGGAGCTCCAGGCAGCAGCACAAGGTGGAGCCACGGCAGAGCGAAGATGCCATGGAGGAGGCGATGAGCATGAAGAGAGTCTGCGCTCGAAGGAACTCCAGCATGACGGAGAGGCTGTCAGGCAAGACCGACGAGATGCTGCTGACTACTGAGGTGTGAGGCTACGAGAGCGAGGCAGGACCGTTCGTCTGCATGTGCAGACCCTTCGTGAAGATATGCTGATGGAGAAGGCCAGTTTTTTTGCCTTTCATTGTCTCCACTCCTTTTCACGTTCCTCTTCATACTACTTGCATCAAGCATGCAAATGGTCCACTGCTCTGTTGAGGAGTAGTAGATAAAGCAGGTGGCAGATGAGCAAGAGAATCGGCTTTAGTGTATGACTAGATTACAGTGTACAGCAGAGCACTGGTCGAGATCAGGTGAGGGAGAAGAGAAACACGCATGCACGAGGAAATAGCTGGTCAGCCACATGTTTGTGACCCTCGCCTGCTCATTGAGCTTGATCGTCTCCTGAAGCCCGCATCCAATCCAAGGCGATTGAACCTTGATCAACCTATCCATCGCCTCATCTTCTCATAAGTTCGTTGTTGGTTTGATTTACCTTTGACCTTACGTTGGAATCGATCTACACAGCTCTTGCATGCGACACAATGCATGAGTTTGGATAGATCCTGAGTAATGTTCTTAAAGTTTTTACAACTGGTATTCCATTCCACGGACGATCTACAGATCTACAAGTATATGTTTTCTATTATCTACATGTGGCATTAATGATTAATAGTTTTATATGAGTATGTGTGCCTGCGTGTGCAACCCATCAATCTCATCCCATTGGATCCTTGCTATTTATACTCTCACAATACCACAAACAACAGATCTTATAATCAAATATCCAAATCCTTACTCTTTGCATCATTCATCAAAAATTGTGTGTTAAAATTTCCGCAGCAACGTACGGGGAATTCACCTAGTAATATCTATATGATATGGCATCGACATGGACATTACTTGGTGGTGTTTAGGTTAGGATTTCCTTAAAAAATTAGTAGTGGACAATAAAACAGAACCTTAAAAACTGTGACATTTATTACACCCACCAAAAATCACACAAAAAAGCATTTACAAATCAATCAACTAAAACAAAAGAAAATTACAGTATTTCGTGTAAAAAAGGCCAATCATTGTATTTTTTTTACTACTATTACTACATTCTTTTACGTGATTATACTTACATGTATAAGTATACAACTCAATCAAATTGGTGAGCGAAGTAATCTTTGACCAAGTGGCAAGTGCTATACGTGTTGTCGCCTCTTCTGACTTCTCTGCGTGCAAATACTGCAGCTAGTGGTTAGTGGAGCAGGAAGCCGAGGACCTCCTTGATGCGGCTCTGCCACGCCGTCTTCCCGTTCGCCGCCGGCTTGGCGGCGTTGACAATGCCGTCGTTGCCGGCGAGCACCCTGTACTTGTCCTTCCGCGTGAGGCTGGTGCACTCGAACCCGAGCGTGGCCGCGAGGATCCGCTGCACGTAGTTGGCCACGTCGACGGCGCTCTTCCCCGCCGAGCACGTCGCCTCCGTGGGGAGCTGGTTGAGGAAGGTGACCTCGTACACGGGGCGCGGGTTCATGAAGAAGAAGATGGGGTCCATGGCCTTCCACCCCCGCGCCGTCGTCGGGTGGAAGAGCCCCACGCGGTAGTTCATGGCGACGGGCACGATGCGGTCGCTGAGCTCGGCGAAGAGCGCGGAGAAGCGCAGCAGGAAGGGCTCCCGGCACGTGGTGCCCTCGGGGCACACGGCCACGTCGCCCCGGGCCAGCTCGGCGCGCATGCGCGCCGCGTCCACGTCGCGGTCGCGCGTCAGGCGCACCGTCGGGATCGGGGAGAGGACCTCGGAGAGGCGGGAGATGGAGTAGGTCACGGCGGCGACGCGGCGGCCGAGGACGGTGGCCAGGACCACGGGGTCCATGAGCGTGCGGTGCGTGCAGACGAAGAGGACCCCCGAGGGCGAGGCGCCGTCTCCGACGGGGGGAGGGGCGCGGCCGTGCGTGATCACGGCGCCGCCAAAGATGGGCGCGATGGCGGGGATGGTCCAGATGGGGACCATGAGGCCGACGGCGATCCGGACGAAGGCGACCAGCACGCCGAGGGGCAGCCAGAGGAGGATGACGACGGACATGAACGCCGTGGGCCGGCACACGAGGCGGCCGTCGTGGAAGATGACCGGCCGGAACGGCGGGGCGCTCGCCGTGTCGTCCGCGGTGGTGAACGGCGGCCTGAGCTGCTCCTGCATGGATATGGAAGCAACACGTGCACGTACAGATGCCATCAGATAAAGCCATGGTAAATAAAGAGAGGATTAGGAGTAATAAACCATATACTGTATAGTTTGCTTGATGTAGTACTAGCTAATTAACTACAGGAAGTCATTGCTTTGCCAGATGTTTCTTGGGCAGAATTCTCATGCAAGTTGCATGCTGAATTAATGCGCCATGACTCTTGTGCCTATTTGCTCACAAGAACAAATGGCAGAAAATGGTTAAGGAGATGCTGCGTGGTTATGGACTTATTATGGTTCACATTTGTCCATATCCTATAGGACGGAGATATTCTTCTTCTGCTGCTACAGTAGTTCGTTGAAACTCTGTGCTAGCATTAACAACGATCATATCAGGGTCCCGCACGTACCTTGCAGAGTGGCAAGAAGGAGCGCGCCATCTCTGACCGGCCGATCCCGAGGTCCGGGCGGTCGGCGCCGGCGAAGAGCGCGCGCACGCGGTCCGCGACGGCCTCTCCGCCGCCGCCCCTGAGGAGCCCCGTGGAGCGCCTGAGCCGGCTGTACTCGAGGTCGCAGCCCAGCACCTCGTGCGCGCCGAGGTGCTCCTTGGCGAACCGCTCGACCATGACCCTCGGCATGCTGGTGGCCACGACGCGCCTCCCCTCGCATGCCCCGAAGGCGGCCCACGCGGCGGGGTCGACGTCGTCGGCCATGAACTTGGGCAGCACGGCGCGGGACACGGCCTCGACCTCGGCGCGCGGCACGCCCGCGGTGGCGACGAGCGCGGCGGCGCGCAGCGCCAGGCCGCGGCGCCCGGCCAGCTCCAGCAGCCGCAGCAGCTGGCCACAGCGCCAGCAGCGCGGCGAAGCGCGGCAGGCCCGAGGCCTCGAACGCCACGAGCATGAAGTAGGGGAACGTGTCGGCGCGCCGGAGCAGCGCGCCCTCCAGCTCCGCCACCACGGACCGCCGCCGCGAGGGCGCCATCACCATAGTATCGTCGGAGAGGAGCGGTGGTGGGGACGTACGATGCGTAAGTAGTCTTGGGAGGGAAGATCGAGGGGCGATGGAGTGCGAGACGAGGAGCGCGCGAGGATATATGGGAGGCGGAGGCGGTGGGCAGCGTTTGGCTTGACGTCCACCACCTAGCGCGCGCGCATGTCGCCGGCGCGGGTAAGCGGCCGTCAACCACCCCGCGCGCAGCTGGGGAGCGGTAGGATTATTTTGCGCCTGGGGAGCGGGGCTGGGTGGCGCGCAAAATAAGCGCGGGAGACCGAGGTGATCACCTACCCCGCAACAAACCAACCTGGGTATATGATGGATCGACTCGCTCGCAAGTGCCCAAGCGATGAAGTGATCGGCGGCTAGTTGACTGGCCTCGCTGCGCTGCCCTTTTTAAGCACCCCGCGACCAGGCCGGGGTGGCTCCTGCGTGTGAAATGAACGGTTGCGTGCGGTGCCTGACCGCGTCGCGCGGCGAGGTCGTCGGGATTTAAAGGCGGATGGACACCAGCGGTGGTCGCGAGAACGTTCCTGCCGGACTCGCCAACGACGCATCGGCCGACCGCCGCCGCGGCGCGCGGCTGGTTACCTACGGCGGCCACCTTTGCGTTGCCGCGCGTTGCGCCGCTTGGATTGGATGGGTTGGGTCTCGATCGGCACAGCCGCACAGGGCAGGCTGTTACTACTGTTTAGTTCCCGCGTGCTGTGTTGCCGTGTTGGTGCGGTGCTTCTTCTGCCCCTTAGCACGATGATGTATTTGCTCGCCAGACTCGGTCAGCGGTTTCTCCTCTCCCCTGCCTGGACTCACTCGTGGGATCAGGGCTTAGTTTGCTTCGGGGTTAAGGCGTGGGCTCGGCTATTTTGGTGGTCTAGGCGGGTAATAAGAGAGCATGATCAGACCCACCACCAGTCGTCAAACACATAAAGCACAACGTTGTCCTATGCTGCTGCGTGCTCAGGTCAGGTGACAGTTGACACGCAGCAGACCAAGGACTTGGCTCGTGCCGGTTTGTACTACTGTGCACACTGCTCCTGCGAACGCCGAAGCACTGTCCTGCAGTCTGCAGACCAGGTCCCCGCGTCCGCACTCCGCAGGCGATCGAAGGCCTCCTCCGTACACAGACACAGCGCCTAGCCGGCCGGTCGCCGACTCGCCGGCCTCGCCGCCCCGCGTCCAGCCACCTGCAGCTTGCGACGTCGCGCTCGCGCGGCAGCCTATTTGGAGGGGGTTTTCCAAGCGCTTCATCTCCTTGGGGTTGACCGGCCGTTGATCTGGCCTGCGACCGTCGGAACGCCCTGCGCTCATTCCGTCCTGCAGGCACGATGGATTGATGGAACATGACAGCGACGGGCGACGGCGATGAGAAGCGAGACAGCCAGCCATGGCCTGTGCGGTGCTGTGCGTGTCGACGGCACTGTACGTATTTATTGAGTGTATGTACATGGATGGCCTGTCAGCTCCGGGCATACATATATAACAACGCAACGGGTCAAACCCAAGTACCGATCGAGAAGAACGGATCAACGTGGATGATGATACTGTTATGCACGATGTATGCATGTATTTAAAGAAACCCGGCCGGGGTGGACTTGATCAGCCGAGAATCTCAAAATCTCAAGGGTACAAATATCAGGGGATGCTACCACTGGACCACAAACCTGTGTGTAAGGCTGCGCTATATCTAGAGTAGTACTCCTACATGATTTCAGATTTTATGCTGTGCACAGTTTCTTGGACCATGGTGTATTCACAGTCACATCCCAACTTCTTTATTTGTCGAAGGTAGAGTTAAAGCAAACCCGAAACGGGATTGCTTATCAGCCGACACGCAGTCTGAATTCTACAGACCGTATGCTCAGCTGTCAGCATGTTAGCGTCGTTCTTAATGCCTCTGAAAAGACCCCAAGCCCAGACAAGGTGACAAATCCCGCGAAAACGGGAACGGAGCCGCCGCCTTCCACTCAATTAGTCTCTCCCGGTAATAATCCTCTGACAAGACAGGTAAAGAGACCGCATTACATAACTGCCCATCGCACGAGAAGTTTCTCGGTTTGGAACCATATATTGCTCCCCTCCTAGTCCCTAACGATTTCGATTGATCGCATCCTGAGTGGCCACAAAGCGTCTGGTGTGTCTTGCTGAATTCTGATGGGAGAGAGAGAGGATAACAAGCAGTGCAAATTGGTACTCTCCAAACAATAAAAAAGTTGTTGATTACTAGTAGGAGTATTATATAGCTTGATAAAAGGATACTTGATTGGTACTCACTATGGATTTTTAAAACGACAAAAGATCAGTGTTTTATACGCTTAATAAGAAGAAGTATACTATAAAGTCCACTCTTCAAATCTCGATTACGTCGCTTGTATGGAGGTTGAGTGCCACGTGATACCTGGATGCCCGGCCGATGGAAAGAGAAACAATCTTTATATTGCAATACTCAAAATGAGACGTGGGATAACCACACCCACTGCGGGTGGCAAATGCCGATTGTTGTCATCCTACCCACCAAAGTCATCCAAGGGGATTGAGACGCGCAACAAAGAAAGTAAATTTTATTTTATTTTATTAAAAAGGAATAGTTTGCAGCTTGTACGGTCTATTATAATTTTTTCAATACAAGAAACCTAGAACCTTAGCAAATACAAGTGTTAAAAGGTGTATACTATAGATTTAGTATTCTGAGTGAAACGCATGGCAGATCTCTAAACTTACTCCTGCATTCTCATTTAGATCCATTGATTTTAAAAACACACATATGGATCCATAATCTAATCCTGGTGCTTAGCCACCATGGAAAACCTGCCAGCCAAGATAATGTTGCTTGCGTGGACATGTCACCGTGTGCCAACGTGACTGCGATATATAGGAGAATGTGTTTGGTATATTTGTAATGAAACCCCTGGGTTTGTAGTATTCTCACAACATCATCTCCTCTCCTATGTTGTGTAGCTCAATAACGTCGGTTGCATACATTCACTCTTTCATGTGTCGCCATCGTTATTGCCTAATTGGAGACCTCCCCAGCATATCCTTCTCATAGCCACCAAGAATGGCATCGGGGAGCTCTTCATCTAGTTACTAGAGCAGCTCAAGGAGAGGGGAAAGGGCTCACCGCCTGCAGGTGACCTTGCCTTCACATAGGTGCTCTGGTCCTCAACGGTTGAACACCTCTGCACCCGGTAGCCAAGAAAGCAAGGGGGCGAGAACTACTTGATGCAACGAGAGAAGGCGAGGGAGTCTTCACAAGTTTTGTCCCCTTAGAAATGTGCAAGAGAACTACACGTGCTATCCTAGCTATGTTGGCACGAGGTGACATGTCTGCACAAGCAAGCATTAGCTCGGGTGGCAAGTTTTGGATAGCGACTAAGCACCAGGATTAGATTGTGGACCAGGATGTGCTGTTTTTAAAGTATGATGGACCTAGATGGGAATGTGGGGTAAATTTAGAAATTAGGATGCATTTCTGAAGCGCCATAGTTTCCATAATAGGACTAAAATGTGCTTTATTACCATCCTTAGGGTTTGGTAATCACATTCTTACATCAGAGTGATACAGATCCTACCCTAACGGGTCGGACCACAAAGGGACGCAGCCCTGAAAATCTAAGCAGCGGAATATAAAACGTAGGCCCTATCTTCCTCAGGCCACAGTTGGGAAGCAAGCTCGTAACACTTACTCGTTCTCGGACCAATATAGTGTCCATAGCACTGAGAAAAACAACAACAAAGCAAGGGTGAGTACATACGTACTCAGCAGCCCACCTTCCTTCGAAGGAATTTTGGGGAGGCTAACACTATATGCAAGGATATATCCGGAGCTTAAGATAGTTTTGCAGAAAAGTATTTGTATCCAAGGTTTAAGATAGCTGTCAAGTTTTAATCTTTCTGAAAACTGAGTTTTTCACAAAAAGGTTTGCCACTAGACTTTCCGGTCCAAAGTGGCCCATGGCTTTCTAGCCAACACATTTTTCCATACATACAGCATCTACTGCTGAACAAAAACCTATTTTATCCAATCCCAAACCAATTCCATTTTATTTTATGAAAACTGCTAACTGAAGAACCAAGCCGTAACTCATCCATACCGGTGGACACGGACTATTCGAATAGGTTTTACTCTGATAAGATATCGTACTAATTCCCACAAATTGGACTCAGCGACACGTTACCGTCGTAACTGCCCGAATTCCAAACCAAGTCATTGCCTTTGTTTCATCACCTAGCAGAACTTTAGGAGTTCGGGCATCCGATCCACTCCAATACCCCGCGGTACTCCCGTTGGCACACCACCTATCCCCTAGCCCCTTGTGCGCCATCACAAAAGCTAATAGGCTATCCACTCCGGTTCGGGCCTGGCCAATACCTCACACAGAGCGAGTAGTTGTACTAAAAGAGTTAGGCAAGATGAAAATCATAATGGTCCTTAGGGAGAGCTCAGGTAGAACATTCTAACTTTTCAATGCTCGACAGCACGAGCAATCCACCTAACCGGTATTCTCTACGAATCCCGGAACAAGGGATAACCGCAGGTAGCTAAGTTACCGTTCATACCCTGACCTCGTGGCTGTTTCGGCGCGTAGCCGTATTCCCTATTTTATTTCAAAACCAAACACACATCAACTTTCCTATACCCTTCATATTCCACATTATTAGCATCAAGATTATGAGCGATCCCACCTATGCGCGCTATATCTAAAATAAGCTTAGGTGGCTGTATATTTTGCTGAGTTACCTTAGCAAGCAAAACATGCAAGTTTTTATGTGATTATCAGGCCAAGGATCGTGTTTGTGAAACATAGGAATTTTATAGCATCAAGTGGTGATTCCAGTGGACTTGCATTTTACTTTGTTGAGGCCGGTTGATATAACGGTTGCTGGATGTATTTGGCACAGACAATCGCGTAGTATAACACGAGGGGCAGGCCGAACGGACTCTCCGGTAAAGCCTAGTGCACGAACAAAGAAAACACACAAATCGAAGCATAATATGAGCTCAACGGGTTTGGTGGTGTAGAGCTTAGATTGCGAAGATGAGAGTCTGCTAGGTTGTTACTAGGTGGTATTACTGCAAGTGGTTAGGGGTGTAGCGGGTTTTCGGGCGAGTTGGTGGGCTCGATAACGACAGTTACGGAGATGCCAAGGTAGAGGTGGTGGACGCGAGATGCGGGGTAGACAACACCGAAGGGGTGGCGGTCTCATGTTGGTGTTTTGGAGAAGATCTTTTTTTGGAGTAGTGGAGAGGACAATGATGTTCAGATGATTTTCGGTATCGTTATCTTCTGAATTCAGAGCTCGGACAGGCTAAGACAGCTACATTTAAGATTTATGTGGAATAAGGGATTAACGGTATCGATCACCAGGCTCACAATATTTGTGCGACCGGTGCGAAACACTGATTGGGCGTAGGACGGCGTCATGGTGGCATGACGGAGGCTTCCAGCCAGGGCAAAAGATTATGTGGAGTGTATGGGTAGATAGAGTTTGATTTTAGACACCCAAATCGGAGTCGGAACGGAGAAGATACGAATTTTGTATATTTCAGAAAAAGAAAAGAAAAAAGGGATATTCCTGGAATATTTCAAAATCCGAATATTTGGAAACTGGAGAATAAAATCGTGTTTTTGGATTCTAGAGGAACAGAAAATATTTATAGACTGTTGTCAACGGTCGATGCCTACTGTGTCAAATATGCCACCGGCTTGTAGGCGGCTCTGGAAACTCCTAAAATCATGAAATTAATGTGGATGTTAGATATTGATTTGATGAATTTAGAAAGAAGAAACAACGGAATTGGAGCTTCACATGGTCGGGAAATTAATTCGGGGATAAATGAATAGAAGAAAAGAATGGTACAAGATTGGATCTGCTTAGCTCGAATGACACGTGAATAGTGATGGGCTAAGCACCGGTGGCTGGTGGTTGGCGTGGAAAAAATAATGGGTAGATCCACCTAGGGATGGCAACGGGTACATACCCGCCGCGCTAGTTCTATTCCATATCCGTACCCGTCAAACGTATGTATACCCGTTAAGAAATCCCACACCCGCACGCGGGATGTAAAATCATTTCCATACTCGTACCCGGCGGGTAAAAATTACCCGACAGGCAAACCCGTACCCAATAGGACGCCACTATTAACATGTATAAAAACACTAAACTAATAAATATATTGCATAATCAAAACCATATAACATAAAATATAGGCAAATAAAATATATGATAATGATAATAAACAACAAGTAAATGCATTAGTCTTTTTTGACCTATATATACACTTATTTGTGTTTAATTAAGTAAGTGGTTTATGTATAGACTATGTGGGTAGAAATTACCCATGGGTACATGGGTGTGGGTACTATACACCCGTACACGTCTACCCGACGGGTATAAGATCTTACCCATGAGCATACCCACAGGGTGAAGAAGTCATTCCATACTCACCTTCATATCAGGGTAAAACCCGTCGGGTAATCGGGTTTCGGGTACCCATTGCCATCTCTAGATCCACCTGTCACTCACAGTACAGGGGGCTTGTTATAACAAGCAGAGAGGACACGAGTAGGCCCAAGCAGCGCCTCTGCTCAGGCTGCTTGCCTCGCGTCCGCCGTGAACAACGGGCAAGGGGCTCACCTGATCGTTCAGCTCTGGTGGTTGTCAGCGTGGTGGAGGTGGTGGACGCGGAGGTGCTCACCGCAGGGCAACCATTGGTGGCGGCCTAAGAGCTCGTGGGGAGCTCGATATAGGTAGAAAGAAGAGGGAGCACGGCTTGGGGATGGTGGAGAGATGTGGCGAATGTGCTCACAGTCGAAGCAATCGAGCTATGGTAGCCTCTCGACGAAGAGCGCAGAGGCACTCATGCTCCCGCGCATGAACACAACAAGGGAGGAGACGGTGGAATGGCGTTCACGGCCGCACAACGTTCGGGTTGAACCTAGGGCTGATATTGCGGCGGTGGTGAGCTTGGTTTGGATGGAGGCATGGGGGTGGGAGGCTATTTTAGCCGGTAAAGGAGGAGGCCGATGATGTGTCGCGGAGATAGGAGGTTCACATGGCGCGGAGATAGGGGGGTCCAAGTGTCGCGGAGATGGCAGGTCCACATGGCGGGGAGATGGGGTGTGGCGGGACTGCCAAGTTAATCCGAGCTAAGCACACCTGTCCACCTCTGGCTTGCAGTGTGATTAGACCAAACTAAACCCGGTCGTCCGTCGAGAGTCATTCGGCTCCCGGTATTACCCTTTTCCAGAGGAATCGACATCATATACATCCAGTCCCACGATGGAGCCACAACAGTTACATCATCTCAGACATTTGAAATAGAGTTTAAGTATATTTACTTTACAAACTGATTCGAAATAAAATACAAGTTTCAACATAATGCCCTCCGAAAGGCAAATCGAACCAGATAGCGGAAACGATTTAAAAAACATCTCGCAGCGGAAACGAACATACTTTAGTCGTCTTCATGCAATGATGATCGAGGCGAGCAGCAACGAACCCATCGGTACCACCCTCCTCCAGGCACTTGTCCAGATATCGTCGGTACTTGTACTCAAAAGGTAGAGGCAAACCCTATGTACTAATTACTCAGTAGGACTTAATAGATTGGCTTACGACTGACGCAAAGCTTGCTTACTATCATGTGGATCCTTAGCCATAGATTTTAGACAGAGGACATAATATTCATAAAGTAACAAGTCTCAACATTTACTTATAACTCCATTATAATAACTTACAGAAATGTAATCAATACAACACAAATATGTAGTATTTGAAAACATGTGGGACAGATATAATATATTCAAATAGTTACTACGTTGCCCGTGTCCATTATCAGCATTCCGTCACCTGGTGGGTATCAGCGATTCGAATCGATTTTAATTCCCAGGAATAACTATCATGCCACGGGTTCATGCTTACTGGCCATCGCGTTCCCACATATAGCTCACATCTCCACCTGTCTTGTCCCAAGATTTAAAGCGCCACACCTAACCCCCGGGTTGTGCCCCCTCAGGAGCGTTACCACAGCGCACTGGGTCAGCCCTTCTTCGAGTACAAGTGCCCCCGGGCCCAACGGCCTCCAGCAAGTGGATGGGTGGCACCTCGAAAACTCCGGACAAACCCAAGTAAGACTTCACCGGTCCCATATCCCGGTTAAGCACTCTAGCAATGTTATATCGAACAACAGCCGAATAGCGGACGGGCCTTAAACGACTCGGGCGGAGCCAAATGATACAACAATGCACACCACAAAATAAAATTATTCTCCGTCCAGGTCTCCATTTAAATCATGATCATACTATTATTTCCTTAATAGTAAAAGTTCTTTGATTTTTGAAACCACATACGCGACGAGTGACTCCATTCACTCGTATCTACTCGGAACCTAGCAGAGCCTAAGACAACTCAGTCCTTCGAACTCTATATATAGGTGCTAGGGCCTAGGGCGGCCAGAGGATCTAATGCAATTGTTTTCGAATCAACTCCTAATGCGGATGCGTAATCAAACAATCCATAATTATATTAGCTGGGAGAAATCATGGTCCTGCCTACATTCGCTTATTTTCAACCAAACCAATCAAACTAAGCTAATGTTAGTTCGCCGGGTTGTGGGGCTTTGCCTCAGGCAACCCCTTGATCACTCGGACTGCTCCTCCTTCCAAATACCACTTCAGGGGCCTCCAGGTGGTATTTGGGTCTTAGTTGATCTTCTGGATCATCGTTGCTCGAAGTAGCTCCCGCACTTGTTTCTTGATCACGTATCTGCATTAAGCATCACTATATGAATGCCATGCATGATGCAGTGAATGGGATGCATGAATTTCGAGCACACATTTGGACACTCATTTCATGGATATAAAGGTGATTGATAAACCTACTTAAGCAAGAGTACCTTTTGAGGACAGAGAACAAGCATACACTCATACAATCAGATGTTCACGAAACAACACATAGATCCAGCATATAATCACGTATCAATTTAAATTGTCCTTTTTCATACCACATGCATGCGAAGCATCAGTCAAGCCTCTATTTACACATGTAATGGACTACTAGCTCGAAACTTCACTCCTAGCACAAATAAATGTAAAGCAACAAGATCAAGTCATTTCCAATTAGCACTAGTTAATTAGTTACTCCTGATTATAAAAATTCTTACACAAGCTATGGTGTTTATCCTCAAATAACACCAACCAGTAATTCTTAAATATTCACACCGGCATGCTCCTACAATAACAAGTTATATGAATTTTGGTGGAATTTTTAGGACAGATTAAATAAAATTTCCTATTTTATTGGTTAAATCACCCTAGCACTTGCCATTTTAAAAATACATAGCAACCAGCAAGCAAAACATATGGAACTTAATTTCTACACTTCACTGGACCAAATGAGTAGAATATAATTTCCATGGATTTTTCTGGACAACCTTTATATAGCCATGATTTCCAGTATTCACTTATTGCACAAAATACATGTGTGAGGGCAAAACAGTAATTAAACAGTACATGCTAGGGTTATCAGAAATACATGTGAACACATTTACTAGAACTTAGCCACTGCCCAAATTTCATAAATTTTGGAGCTCATTTAGCCCACTTTTGCTAATAAACTTCTATAACAATGCATGCACACAAGCAGGGGCAAAACAGTCATTTCACATAGCAAGGCCTAACCCACCGTGTATATCTATTTAAAAGCAATCCAACGAAACAAGTTTCACATTTTTATGATTTTTAATAAATTTATAGAGCATTTTAAAGTCCATATGCCAAATCCGGAAGTTAGTCAAATTTAACCCAGTAAATGGACTACTTCGTAATTAACCACATACCCCAGGGGCCTGCAAGGAAGAACTCATCCACTCAGTGCACAGTTAACAATTTGAGCAGTGTAAAATTGAAATATTTCTGGGGGTGTTTTGAGAAACCACCTTCTTCTACCTCTGGACAGGGGCGAGGCCACGCGTGGAGGCACTGGAGCGGCCGGTTGAACTCTGGGAACGCGTTCCCGGCAGTCGATGAACCTTTCCCCTAAGGTTTCGCTGCGCGGAGAGGTGGGGGAGGCCAAGGAACGCGCATGGACTGGCGGGGGTGTCAGCGCACAGGGCGGCGATGGCGCGGCTCGATCTCGTCGTGAAGACGGAGAACAACGACGTCGAGGACGCAGGAGCTGCGGGAGGAGATGGCGCACCCGGTGGAGATGGCTTAGAGGCACGGGGAGGGCCAGGAGGTGGTCTCCCATGGCCACGGCATGCTCGCCGTGGTGGCCATGGCGGGCGGTGCGTGGAGAGGCTTGAGGAGGCGCCGGAGGCGTCCTGGGAGCGACGCAAGGGGTGGCGTGGGACGAGGCCAACCGGGGGCACGTGGTGGGTGGATTGGAGAAGGACAGGAGAGCTGGGACGTGACCTCGCGCACTCCAATGGCGGCGACGGCGGCGCTACGCTGTCCCGGACAAGGCGAGGCAGGGGAGAGGGCGAGTGAGGCGCGGGGAAATGAGGGCCGAGCTCTCCGCTCTTCGTCCGGGGCGCGAGGTAGCGTGGGTAGGGGCCGGCGACCGCATGGCCGTCACGCGGCACCCATGGCGCGGCGCAGCTGCCGCGTGCGCGTAGGGGAAAGGAGGAGGAAGAGGTGAGGGCGCGGGTGGACATGGTCCATGGACCCAGTGCCAATGACAAGTGGGACCAAGTTAAGGAATGGAGAGACAATCCATGGAGCTGGGTCCACGGAAACCCAAACCGGTTTTGCAAAACCGGGGCCGATGGCGGTTTTCTGGTCGGCTGGAATCCGAATTCCAACGGGTGGGGCCCGGCTGTCGGTGACACAGGGATGAATACGAAATTCGAAAATAGCAAAAATGGTGTTTGCACTGCTAGAACCCTTGTCTGATATTCGAGTTTTTGAAACATTTAACGGCCAAAATAGTAAAAACTCAAAATACAAAAAGTGATCTAAACTTCATGATCCACAACTTTGCTTTAATTCTTGACACCATGTTATATTCAAATTTTATGAGAAGTTTGACTTCAAAAGCCGTGACCCCAGTTTGACCAACAGCACCCCTAAGTTTTAGAAATTCTAAAAGTCCATTTTATAAGCCACTTTCATGTAAGGAGTTTTATACCAATGTTGTTTATAATTTCATTTTCTACAACTTTCATATACAAAGTTTTGCATGATCATGTCTTTTGATTTCTCAAAATTTGAATTTTCCACTCAGGCCTAGTTCGACCGATTTCACTAGAAGACAAAAATTGAGCTAAAGCACCAGGCAAACTTTTATGCATATCGACATACAAAATACCAAAGTTGTTACTCATCAAATTTTCTACATGTTTGATATAGAAAGTTTGGGCTAGATCACATTATATTTTGAAATACGAGCACAATTGTATTCAGGGGTTTGGTAAAACTGCAGTTTCAATTTATGTAGAGTCTTCCTTGTTTTCAATTTTTGAACTGCCAAACGAAGTCAAATTGATTCAAGGCCAGGTGCAATTGAAAGGTAATAAATTTAATTTCATTTCATACAAAGGAAGATTTTTGAAGTTGTATAGTCAAATAGAAAGTAATTTCAGAATGAAATTTAGGAAATAGTGTCGATCCTAAACTTAGCAACATTTCTTGAGCGTAGCCTAACTGGGTTTGGTTTGAACTTTTGAGCCCCTTAACATCTGATTTTGAAATTGGTAAAAATAGGAAATTTGCAGGTAACTTCCTGAACTAAAACTTTTGTATTTGATGTCTTGCATGAGAATGTATAAATGTCTAACTATTCAACCAAGCAATGCAAAGTTTTGCATATTCAACTTGAAAATTTTGACTTAGTGGTTTCCTGGCTTGGTTATTGCTCCTCTCTAGGCAATGATTAAATCCAAATCCTTGATTAACACTAATCAAATCGTGTGTCAAGGCTTTTGAGATGACGGGGCATCACATGGGGGGTCCAAGTGTCGCGGATGATGGAGGGTCCAAGTGGCGCGAGGATATTTTTTGGAATTGAATTTTTTTGGAAAGGAATTTTGGAAAAGAAATTTGGTGAAGGGTATTTGCGATATTTAGAATTTTGTTGAGCTCATATTAACACACTCAAAACAAAAAAGCATAACAACTAATTGATTTTGAATTTAGAGAGATACTAAAAGAAAATTTTAGGGGCTAAATTTTGGGCGTTACAAATCTACACCACTTGAAATGAATCTCGTCCTCGAGATTCGGCTTAGAAGGTTTACATGGTTTGCTTTACTTCAGCTAGCTACTTCCTGATTCTTCACACGGAATGTAAGGTGGAATTTTTAATAACAAATACATGTCCAAATCGATTTCACTTTTTCTTCATTTCTCTTTTCTTCTTTGTTGGAGCTGTTCGTACAAGCCTTTCACATACAAGCTGGATCATTCACTTCATGAACTTGGAAGGTTATTCCATTGCCTGGTGGCTTCAGGCAGGGGCTTTTCTAGAGAGCGGCAAAAATTCAAGCAAGTCACTTTCTGCTCTCTAGATGGTGGCATAATCCGGGCGGTTTGTACAAAGGGATGGATCCATCAACATATGGAATCCGAATTATCCTGCACCAGCGCTAACAGAAGGGAGGCTACCCGACTTAAATAGGGTGGACGCCCCTACTTGAGTAAGGTTAGGCACTCTTCTGGAAATGGAGAGCTACTGCTGTTTTCCAACTGTTGTTGCAGTATCAGCAGACGGAGGGCAGGCTGGAGAAGAAACGGCAATCTAGGATAGCCTTATTCCCATTACACTTCTTATTGCCCCAAGCACTTCTCCTTCCATCTTCTTGCCTGTCTTCTGCCCAGCTTTGGGCTTATTGTCCTTGGCACAACTTTGGTAGCAGGAAGCTCCTTCTTGCTTCGGCGCGGCCTGGGGAAGGGTGATCAACTGAAGAATGATTAGGAGGCATAGGACAAGAAGTATGGCGAAGAATATGTAGTGGACAAGGATGCAGACTCTGGGTTTTGGGTTCATATTCTGGGTGGGGGTGGAACGTGGATCTCATAGATGATTCCACTTCTCGCAAAGTGGACGAGGACTTTTAGGATTTTGGAGAGGAGCACGCAATGGATAAGGAAGAGCAAAAGGATTGCTATGTTTATCATCTGGCGGTGGAGTTGGCAGGCGGTTTGGGTGGGTTTCTGAGTCGTTCTTCCCAGGAGAGAGGGCGGTGGATTTCCTAGAGGAAAAGGAGGCAAAGTGGGAGAGTGACGGCGGCGATAGTGTAGTAACTTAGGAGGAACTGTTCTACCCAAGAATCATAAAACATGGGAGGAGTTGTGGTTGGTTTAGCTGGTGGGAGAGGAGCGGTGGCGGGTTTGCTCTGCGAGCTGAGTGAGAAACTGAGCTCAAGGGAGGGGTTTTTATCGGCATGCGAGGGTGGTAGTTGGAGTGCGGCGTGCTGTGCACCGAGGTGACACAAGCGGTAGAGGTGGACCGGGGGTACGCGGCGGCTTGCGAGGAAGGATGGAGCGGGGGGCGGACATATCTGGATGGCGGAGTGGCATCACTGGACGGCAGAGTGGGGACACGGGGCAGCCGGTTAGGCATGGCGGTGTAGGGGCCATCTTTGGCTGGCAGCGGGCGCGTGGGGGCGCTGCCAAAGGCCGCAGGTGGTGGCAGGCGGCGTGCACGCGGCGGCAGGGGTGAGTGGGTGGTGGGGGTCGGGGCATCGGATGCAGCGGGTGCGGTGGAAAAGGAAAGATGTGAGCGGTAGGGGACTGTGGTGGATACTGTTTGCAGGGGCTATGGTACGGGATGTTTCCTCTGATCTTATCCATTTTCCCAAGGCGTTGTTTCCTTTAGCTATGCTTTCCTTAGGCAGAGCTTTGTTAGCTGCTGACCGTCCTTTATTTTGACTAGAGCTTGTTATGGTCGCTTCTTTTAACGGGCACATATTCTTTCAACTGATGGGTTTTAAGGTGAGAAGAGATAGCAGAGGTGAGGGCTAGTTGCAATGGTGATTTTATTAGCACTCAAACAAGGCAGCACTTGATTCTACTGACGCAGCAAGAGACAAACCAGAACAACAAAACACAAGATCGAAAACAAACACACTAACGCGACTACTCCCGCATAACTGACTTCAACTTCTGACTGCCGGAGGCTCCGTTTGGTGATGGTGGACACAGGATCCTTCTCCCGAAAGTGGGAGTGTTAGGAGGGTGCCCAAGCTTTCTCTATCTTCCTCTTGGTGGATGGTTACTGGGACTTCTTCCTGATTTCGCTGCTGCTCTAGCAGAGAGTACTGAAAACTAGCTTGGTAACTTGGTTCCTGATTGCCTAAGAGGGTTTGATATTCCTCCGTACTGCATTCCCAATAGGGTAACTGAGGTCAAACAGACTCGGTGTTGTCGTGTTGCTTGGATTTGGGTTGGTTTCTTGCCTTTGGCGCAGTGACCTAGCTCTGTATTGGGACAGAAGGTCTTCTGTTATCCGGTTGCGAGCTTCCAACCTATCGAGCATGAGGCTCAGCTTGTCGTACTCATCAATTTAGGCTTGTAGATGAAGAGCAAGGTAGGCTACGACGGGATCCTCGGTTTCCTTCATTAGCTTCAGGGCTTCAACCCTTTTTGCCCAGCTTGTGGTCAACTTGTTGAAGGGTGGGAAGAACCTCATAGGGGTGTCTTGGATTGCCCTATGATAGGTTGAGCACAACTTTCTAATTGCGTCACGCGCTGTAATGTGACACGCATCCACAAACCGATGACTGGTGGCTGTGTAATGCCATCCTTCAAGGGCGTGGTTGTCCTTGATGTACAGCGAGACCATCCATTTCTGTTCTCCACTCTTAATGATTTCTCTACCTAGGTACTCAAGGTATCCGAAAATCCGAAGGTACCTTATGGTATCCCTTAGAAGCTCTGGAAAACCTTTTACATCCTCACATAGGCTGACACGTTCGGCAGTTGCCATCTGAACGAGACTCGCAGGACTTGACCTAGACTGAGACTACCACTCAACACACAAACAAGCAAGACAACGTCTACAACTGCACGCGATCTATACGGGTAACTCTTACAAGGGTGCTAACCAAAGTGAAGGAAAATTTCACTACCCAATCGGTAAGAGGGACACTGGACGTAGCTAGGTCTTGGACCATACGACTTTATTCCATGACAGGCTTGGAGACCTCATTCTGAGTCATCTGAGTTGATGTCGATGATGTCCTCTAGCGGTGGCTGTGTTGCGATGACTGGGTCGTCTTCTTCGGTTAGTCCCCTGGGCGAAGCAATGCCTGAGGGTTCTAGCCTTGCTTTTGATGGCGAGGTTGTTGGTGGAGGCTTCGACTTGCTCAAGGGTACAGGACTTGGAGGTAGGGGCTCTGGGTAGCTCTTCTTCCAAGCACCGGAGATCTGGTATGGGGATACTTAATTCCCAGGGTGGGGTGTTCTATTAGCTCTGGCGGTGAATTTGGGTGGGACACTTGGCGTGTTTGGCTGGCTCTCAGGCTCGGAGAAGGTAACCTGGTATGCCTTCCAGCACTGGGACTTCCACTGAGAGGTCTGGCGCTTTCTCTTTTTAAGGGGCACGGGGCGACCAGTCGAGGATAAGATTTTCCCCTGCCATTGCTGCTTTGCAATGGAGCAGTCCCAGGTCCCTTGAGCCCTATGACATCCCATTTAAATAGCTTGGTTGGCGTGTCCTTTAGTGTCCTGGCGCCATTGATAGGTCTCTTGTCGACTGTGCCATACTGAGCAGCCACTTATGGCGAAGGGGGTATGATTAATTGTGGATACTATTTTCTTGTTTAATGTTGTACGCCTTCTAGCTATTCATCGGGTCATGTGCTTGACCAGGGTGGTCCATATCTTGAGACTGAGCCATTGTGTCTTTGTGATGGTGATGTGTCTTACGGCGGGCACTTGGTTACATCAACATCGATCTATCATGTCCGTCCATGTATCCTGGCTTTATTGGTGTGTTGCTTAAGCTACCAGCTTCCTGTGGTTAGAAGCTTGACTCCTTGGTGACGGCCGTTGGGGTAAGAAAGGGCCAAAACTTTTTGAAATGAAGTAAGATACGGAGCATAAGTGTTTTTCAAATCGATTTTGGACTCAAAACATTTTTCCAACCTTAGGGTTACGTCCTACGGCCAACTACGGCTCTGATATCATCTGAAGCGCCCCAGTTTCCATAAAGGGAATAAAATGTGCTTTATTACCATCCTAGGGTTTGGTAATCGCATTCTTACATCAGAGTGATACAGATCCGCCCTAACTGATCGGACCACAAAGGGATGCAGCCCTGAAAATCTAAGCAGCGGAATATAAAACGTAGGCCTAGTGCACATAAAAAACACACACAAATCGAAGCATAATATGAGCTCAACGGGTTTGGTGGTGTAGACCTTGGATCGCAAAGATGAGAGTCTGATAGGTTCTTACTGGTGGTATTATTGCAGGTGGTTGGGGTGTAGCGGGTTTTCGAGCGAATTGGCGGGCTCGGTAACGACAGTTACGAAGATGCCAAGGTTGGGGTGGTGGACGCGAGATGCGGGGTCGACAACACCGAAGGGGCAGTGGTCGCATGTTGGTGTTTTGGAGAAGATTTTTTTTTTGGAGTAGTAGAGAGAGCAATGATGTTTAGATGATTTTCGGTATCGTTATCATCTGAATTCAGGGCTTGTACAGACTAAGACAGCTACATTTAAGATTTATGTGGAATAGGGGATTAACGGTATCGATCACCAGGCTCGCAATGTTTGTGCGACCGGTGCAAAGCACTGATTGGGCGTAGGACAGGCGTCATGATGGCATGACGGCGGCTTTCGGCCAGGACAAAAGATTATGTGTAGTGTATGGGTAGATAGAGTTTGATTTTAGATGAATTTAGACGAAAAAATTACCCAAATCGGAGTTGGAACAGGAGAAGATACGAATTTTGTATATTTCGTGAGCAATGGGTAGGGGCTCACTGGCGTTCAACTCTGGTGGTTGTCAGCGTGGTGGAGGTGGTGGACGCGGAGGTGCTCACCGCGGGCAGCCATTGGTGGCGGCCTAGGAGCTCGTGGGGAGCTCGATACAGGTAGGCAGAAGGGGGAAGCACGGCTTGGGGATGGTGCAGGATGTGGCGATGTGCTCACAGTCGGAACAATCGAGCTGTGGTAGCCTCTCGACGAAGAGCGCAGATGCACTCTGCTCCCGCGCATGAACACAACAAGGGAGGAGAAAGGGGGATGGCGTTCGCGGCGCACAACGTCCTGGGATTTTTTTTTTGAATTGAATTTTTTTGGAAAGAATTTTGGTGGAGAGTATTTGCGATATTTAGAATTTTGTTGAGCTCATATTAACACACTCAAAATGAACAAGCAAACAACCAATTGATTTTGAATTTAGAGAAATATTAGAAGAAAATTTTGGGGGCTAAATTTTGGGCGTTACAATTTCACTCTAGTATCTACAAGTAATCCAAACTATTTATCTTTGTGCATATGCTTTATATGTTCATTTGCTAACATAATATGCATTAGATGGTTCCCATGTGGAGGATAAGATATCTATTTGTCGCCAGCTACGGAGGTCGTCCCAGCTAGTTGCGATGTGTGTTGTGCACATGGTCGCCACCGATCTAACATGGCTACCTCTCACTTATCATTGCCATTGCCCATCGACGCCATACATAGAGAAATCACATGAAAGATTTCTTAATGATGGCGCGACCACCCACCAGTTTGGCGCAGTGAAGCCTCCGTAGCAGAGTGGCACCAATGCACCAGACAACCGCGGAGCAGTAGGGCAGCAGGGCCAAGGCTCGTGTGGACACATGGGTGTCCGTTACGCTGTAGGCACCTACGAATCGCCTCTAATCCCTTCGGCTGAAGTACGCAGGAGGAGCTCAACTTCTCTAGCGACAAGAAGCAAAAGCCAACAAAGGGGGCTATGGTGGAACCGCCGATTTAATCCGATCTAAGTACACCTGCCACAACATGGCTCACAGTGCACTCAGACTGAATCAATCCCGGTAGTCCATCGAGCTACCCAAAAGGGGCATTCGATGTAACCATCACCCAGGGATGCCGACATCACATACGTTAAGGCCTCGAAAAAGCCACAAAAATTACAACAACCCATCATTTCATACAAACAATGGTTAATTTGTTACAAAACCTTTGCTCGATATGAGGTACAATCATATTGAAATAGAGTTTCAAATAAACTCGCAGTTACAACAACCCATCATTTCATACAAACAATGGTTAATTTGTTACAAAACCTTTGCTCGATATGAGGTACAATCATATTGAAATAGAGTTTCAAATAAACTCGCAGCGGAAAAACGCAACATAACATGGATATGATTTTGCAGCAGAAGTAAAACATCGAGTCATGACATCGAGCCCACCGTTGTTATTCTCGATCACAAAGTTCCTGAAAAGAAAAATATCAACAACAAACGATGAGTACGTGGGGTACTCGTAGTACTTACCCGAGGGCGGTATCAGCCCGACACATTTGTGAGTATGCAAGGTTTTTTGTGGACTTGATTTCTAACCCACGTAGACTTACTAAAAGTGAATCCTTAATTTCAAATTACATTCATTATTAAATCATATGCCTTATTTGATTCAACATAATCATCATCTTAATCCATAATTAATATATATCAATATTCTCAACACATATACCATCGTAAAGAAACTTGCGGAAATGTAAACATATAAGTACAATCATGTAGTAATGAAAAGCATTATTAGGTAAATAACATATTAAAGTTATTACTACGATGAACGTCAGCGGCATTGTCATTCTCAGACCTGGTGAGCATCAGTGATTCGAATCGATTTTAATTTCGGGAATAACTATAATGCTCGGGGTATATGCTTACTAGCCATCGTGTTTCCCACATATATCCTCTATCTTAACCTGTCTCATCCCAAGTTCGATTTACTCCCACCTAAGCTCCTGGGTTGTGCCCCTATGGCAAGCCTAGCGACATCTCGGTCTCCCCGCCATGAGTACAAAGCTCTCCCAGACCACCTTCCTCTCAACCAGCGGGTAGGAACGTGTATCTATACTTCGGATGAGCCCAGGAAAGACTGTCACTAGTCCCATACCCCGGATAACCATTATAGCAATGTTATACCGACCAATAGGCAAACAACGAACGGACCTTAAACGAGTCAGGTGGGGCCAAATGATACAACAACGCACACCACAAAAGTAAACTTATGCTCCGCCCGGTCTCATCTTTCCATCACATCATATGATATTGCTTTTGAATTAAAGTTTTGAAAACTATTTTGAGCAGTGCCCTATCATCTCGCGAGTGAATATCTTCACTCGACTTCTACCGTCTAAGCATGGCTAAGCATAGACTCCGGCCTATCCATACTACTTAGGATATTAGGTATTTATACAGGTGGATTTTCATATAACTCCTAAACGTAATGCACAAACAAATATAGGGTGGTGGGACTCTCTAGATAGCTGTAGATGCCTAAGGGGTCTACATTTGTTGTTGATAAGTTGAACAAACTAAACTAAAGTTAGTTTGCCGGGTTGTAAGGCTTTGCCCTAGGCAACTCCTTGATCACTTGGACAGCTCCTCCTTCCAAACACGACTAATGGGCCCTACAGGTCGTGAGTGGGTCTTAGTTGATCTTTTGGACCACCGTTGTTTGATGTAGCTCCACGCATTTGCTTCTTGATCACAGTATCTACAATAAACGTCACTATATGAATAGTATGCATGATGCAATGTATGAAATGCATGAACATCGAGAACACATATGAACAATCATTTCAGGGACAGGCTGAAAGATGGTTAATAAACTACTAAATGTGAAAGCTTTCATGTAGATAGAGCAAGCATACAATTATACAGTCATAGCAATAAGAATTTTGATTGAATTTTTGTAACACAGTAAATAGCGCTTTTCTATTTTATACTTCAAATTATGGTAACATCTGTCATTTTCAAAACACATAGAAAACAGCAATAAAAACACATGAAACTTTATTTTTAGCCTTGACTGGACCAAATGAGTGCAACATAATTTCTATGGATTTTTCTGAACAAGTTTTTTTATGGCCTACATTTCCATATTCCAAAAATGTACTAAATGCACATATAGGGGTAAAACAGTAATGTTGCAGCAAATTCTAGGTTCGACCAATATCAAATATGAACATATATACTACAACGTTCCTACTGACCAAGTTTCATAATTTTTGGAGGTCTTTAGCTTTAGTTTGGCTAATTATGTAGGAAAACATAGCATGCATGAATTCAGGGGCAAAACTGTCTTTTTACGTATCCACATCATACTCATACTGTAGATCTAAAAACAAGGAGTACAATGCAACTAAGTTCATATTTTTATGATTTTTATTTGATTTACTACGGATTTTTAAAGTACACATATCAAGAATATGCATTTTTATAGAAAACCATATTGCTGAGGGCTAAATCAAGATTTAACGTAGTCTCCACTGGGCCTGCATGCAAGTAAACCTAGACTCAGTACACAGTAACAAAATTAGCACGGGAAATAAAGGGAACTCTAGGAGGTTTTTTGGCAAAGTCACCCTTCTTCTGCCTCCCGCAGAGGCACGAGGCACGCAGCGGCCGTCGTTCCCGCAAGCGGCGACGTGCGAGGAGGCTGCTATGTCACCATTCACGAGTCTGGGAACATGTTCCCAGCTCTGGGGACCAATTTCCCCCAGATCTCGACGTGTGAGGACGACGAGGGGCGCGGGACGCAGAGCGTGAACCGGTGACGAACCCGCAGCGAGGCCACGGCGGCGTGGGGTGAATCCGGCCGAGGAGGGGGCGGATCGAGAGCGGTGAGGGGCGCCCGGGATGCGCGTGAAGATGGCGCGGCCGACGGTGGTGTTCTTGAGGCGAGGAAAGGTCCTGACGGTGGGTTTCCGTGGGAGGGCGTCAGAGGCCATGGCGTTCGCGGTGGCGGCGCGCGTGGGGAGTCGGTGGTGGAGGGCTCAGGAGTCCTCAAGAAGTGGCAGGGTTGGTGGAGGAGGATGGCGCGGGGTGGTGCTCGCGCGGGCTGGGAAGAGAGAAGGCACGAGGAGGCGGTGCGCACGAGCTCACCGAGCCCGGCCATGGTGGGTGGCGCCCCGGTAGTGCTCTGTCCATGGAGGGTGAGGGCTAGAGGCAGGGAGACGGAGGAAGACTGGAGGAGCGAGCGGAGTGCAGGGGGCGAGATAGGGAGCTGGAGCTTCCACTTGAAAGCCGGGCGGGACAGGGGCAGGGAGGCGCTGCCTCTGCTGGCGCCCTATGGAGACCTCGGGCTATCCATGCCCACCGCATGGGGGAGCCTGAGTGGGGAAGGAGGAGGGAGGGGGCGCGACGAATTGGGTCCATGGACCGGATGACAAATTAGGTCGACGATATGTGGGCCCGAGGCGACGGATGGAGATGCGGTCTGTGGAACAAGTCTACGGATGGTACGGGTGGTTTTAGAAAACCGGTGGCGGAGTGTGGTTTTCGGCTGACTGGCATTGAGGCCTTACAGGTGGGGCCCGCGTGTCATAGGCTCCAAGAAATAAACGAAAATCGAAAATAGAAAAGCCCAAGTTTGACTGCAGAAACATCTATTCTAATTCCACGTTTTTGAGCAACCAAATGGCCGAATCAAAGGGAACTCAAAATATAAGAAATGTTCATAATTTGGTGCTCTACAACTTTTCTATACACATGAATACCAAGTTATGTGGATGTTTTTGGTGTAAACTCGAATTTAAGTTGCTGACTTCAGCTTTGACCAAGTTATGACTTGAAGTTCAAAAATATGAAACAATCATTTAGGAGCATTTTCATGTAAAGTGTATAATATCAATGTTGTTTATAATTTCATGATATACAATTTTTATATATAAAGTTTGTATGATAAGTACTTTTGTTTCACAAAAATTTGAATTTACCGTACAGATCAGGTTTTGGAAGATTTCACATGTTGACAGAAAGTGACCCACAACCCCTATTCAAACCTTTATGCATGTCACAATACATAATACCAAAGTTGTTTAATATGAAATTGTCTACAAGTTTGGTATAGAGGGCTTGGTTTAAATCACATTATATTTTGAACTGCAAACACATATACATTAAAAGGATTTGGTCAAACTGCAGCTTTACTTTATGTGCAATCTTTCTTGTTTTAAACTTTTGAAGTATCAAATTAAGTCCAATAACTTTGAGATCAGGTGCATTTGAAAAGTGATAAGTTTAATTTCATTTCATAGTCAGGTAGATTTTAAAGTTCTATGGTGAAATCAAAAGTAATTTCAGAATGAAGTTTGGAGAAGGGCAAAAATTCTAGACTTAGGAATTTTCTATGTATAGGCTGAACTTTGTTTAGTCTGAACTTTTGAACCTCTTAACATCCTATTTTGAAAAGGATCAAAATAGTAAAGTTGAAGGCAACATCTTGAACTAAAACTTTTGTATTTGCTGTCGTGGATGAAAACATATAGATTTTTAACTACTCAACCAAACGGCACAAGATTTTGCATATTCCACTAGAATTTTTTTTGACTTCGTGATTTACCTGCCTAGTTATTGTTCCTCTTCTAAACATAACTAGGTCTTAATTCATCATTAGCTTGTGTCTAATTATGTGTTAGGGCTTTTGAGATGCCAGGGCATCACATGAATGATGTCGTGTGTCTTAGTGAATAGTGTCCTCTAACTTGATGCTAGCATGCTAGTGTTCACATCAAAGACAGTTCAGCATGAGATGTTTGTATTGTAGCGCGAATATTGTAGCAATTCATCTGGTCCATTCATGTTTACACGAACGATCCATATGCATATAAAGTTACATGAATAATGATTCTCTAACTTGCCTTCACCAACTTAGAGAATCCGAAGCGCTGCAAGAGTTGGGAGTGCCGGAGTGGACGACACTAGATCGAAGAGGGGATTTTGAAATTGTGAGATGCAGGGGGCGGTTTTGTGAAAAAAGAACAAACCCTGTCCAACAGCCGTTAGACGGTCATCGAAATTATGATATGCAAGCAGTCGGTTTTGGAAAAAAAAAAGAATGAACATTATACTCCATCGCCAGGTAGGTCATATAGGCAAGGAAATGGTTTTGTGAAAAAAGAGCAACCCTCATACTGCAGCCATCTAATGGTCATCGAATGCCCCCACGATAGCAAGTTGCATGGAGTGTCGTGGTTGCACAGGATATGTTGCCTTCATCAAGTAAGTTTGGTAGGGCGCACCTCAGTGGCCGATCGAGTAATTCAATTACAGAGGTGCAAAATTAAGCAATATGATCTACTACAATTGGATGTATAGTATGTAATAGAAAAAAAGAACTGGAACTTTACATGGTATTCCTAAAAGGTCCGGATGGTGTTGTTATATATTTATATGTGTTTTGCTCTCGGTTAGCACTTAGAACACATATTTACATGCTATTGTATTGGTGTAATATAGTAAAAAAAAATATTTTTTGTTAAAATTCTAGGGGCACGGTACCATACAACTATGTTATATCTGTCTGTACAGGACCCTAGTTTAGCGAGTGTAAGTCAACCACAATTTATTTAGTTGGCGAGCCAGGCTAAACAAGTGCAGATGAGGGTTAGCCAGGCTAGGTAAGAAGATGGGGAATCTTCGTTTCCAGCGGTCGGACTAGTTTAGGCTATCCGCACTCGTCAGCTGCAAACTGCCACCCTAAACATTTAGAGTTGCAACATATGGTGAAGTGGGCTACAGCGGGCGACTCCAAAGGCCACCCTATGGTAGGGTGAGCCTTCTCTCACCTCAAATTTGCCGTGGTTGCCGTCACCCCCTACCGCCTCTCTCTCTCCTACGTGGGCAATGAATTGGTTCCTCCTGCCATGGGCGCGGCGTTGCAGGAGGAGAGGAGCCGGCAGGGGAGGAGGACGTGGGGCCGGCGGCAAATCCAGGGGCTGGCGGGGAGGAGGTGGCCGCCGTGGTCAGGATCCGGGCGTCGAGGGAGGAGGAGGCGCGCCCTCGCCCGGGCTTAGGGCCCGTGCTCCATGCCCTAGCGAGCCGGAGGAGGAGAACTGGCGGCGTCAGTGGAGGAGAGCCGCCGGCGTAGGTGGAGAAGGCCGGCGCGGGTGGATCCGTGGCGGCCGTGGAAGAGGGCCGTGGCGGCGCGGGAGGAGAGGCCGCCATGGCCGGCTGTGGAGAAGGAGCTTGACACGGCGGAGAGTGATCCGTCGCCGGGCATGTAGGACGAGGAGCCGGAGGAGGCGAGGAGGCGGACCGACGCAGAGGCGGGGACAGGCGAGTGAGGCGGAGGAGCGAGGATGGGGGGCGGGCTAGCGGCCGGTCGTGGGGGCGCTGAGGGACGGGTCCGGCGAGGAGGCGTGGAGGACGGGCATGCAGGGGAGCGCTGCAGGGGGAGGCGGGGAGCGACGAGAGACGGAGAGGGAGGGGCTAGGCGAGCGGAAGTGCGGGAGGAGGGGGACGAGCGGCAGCTGCGAGGGAGGAGAAGGGGAAAGGAGGTGGGTGGTGGGCCCCACAGTAGGTGGGTTTGGTATATTGATAAAAATTGTGGTAGTTAGTATATAGTTGAGATACAGAGTGAACACGAGCGTAGGGAATCGTAGATTAAGGCAGAGAATATTGCTGAGTAGAACGGAATATTTTTTGTTAGTTGAGATATAGAGTTGGACGAGTGCAGATAGCCTTAGGCCATGCACACAAATCGAGATAGATTTTGTATCTTTTTTATACCTTTTTATTAAAATATTTAATCACTATAATAATTTCGAATATATATTTTTTGGGATTTTTACAATAATACTAGATCGAACTTACCCTATAAATTTTGAAGTAAATAAATTATTTAGTATTTATTTTTTTCATATTATTACCAACAACTTTAGACTAGTATCATCAGATAGTACATCCGTACTGTCTACATTGCGCTAAACAATGTTTCTTACTCTGTCTATAATGCGCAGACAGTATTTTGCAGTTTGCACGTCCTATATCCAATATCTGGTGATACTAGTCTTAGCTGGATCAGGTCTGGCCATCCAAATGTGAAGAGATTTGATCTGCATCTGAAGGCCGGGCCCTGTCTCCCACCAACACCCCTCGCCCGAAATCGGCGGCCCAGCGTCGGCCCCCCAAGCCCCAAACCGAAATCAGTCGAGCTCCCGGACTCCCAGTCCCAGTCTCCCAGTCCCACCACGGCGCCGACGCTACCACCGCCACGGCGGCCGCCGCCGCACCCCTTCATTGGCGACCATCGCGCGCGCAGCTGCCCTCCTTCCCACCGCTCGGCTCCTCCTGCGCGAGCGCATGGTTTCCTCCGCCTCCGCCCTCCTCGCCCTACCCTTCCCCTCGTCCTCATCTTCCTCCGACGACTCCGACGATACCCAGACCCTCCCTGCCCCGCACGTGCCGGAGCCAGAGGTAGCCTCCCCGGCCCCAGCCCCGGCCCCGCAGCAGCGGCTGCAGGTGCGGCGGTGGCTGGACCTGGAGCGCGACTGCAACTTGGCAATGAAGGCGCTGGCTCGCGCGGGGGACATCGAACAGGTAGTCGACCTCTTCTCCGAGCTCTTGCTCTCGGCCTCACGCACCGGCGTGGCGCCCAGCGTGCTTTGCTACAACACGCTCCTCAACGCGCTAGCGGAGGACGGCCGCGCGTTGGAGACCCGCAAAGTGTTCGACGAAATGCTCGCTGCAGGCGTGGCGCCCAACGCGTCGTCCTTCAACATCCTTGTCAAGCTGTACGCGTGGCGGACCTCGGAGTTCCATCTCGCGTACGACGAGATCTGCGGCATGCAGGGGCATGGGGTGGTGCCCGACGTCGGCACCTACTCCACGCTCATCACGGGGCTGTGCCGGGCGGGTAGGCTCGGCGAGGCATGGGGCGTGCTCGATTGGATGCTGCATGAGGGATGCCGACCGATGGTACACACTTACACGCCCATCGTGCAGGGTTATTGTCGTGAAGGCTCTTTTGAGGAGGCTAGGAAGCTGATAGAGTTTATGGAGAGTGCCGGCTGTCCCCCCAACGCTGTCACTTATAATGTTCTGATCAGGGCGTTGTGTGATGATTCCAGATTCGATGAAGTTGAGCAGGTTTTAGCGGAGATTAAAACAAAGGGCCAGAAGCCCAGCACAGTGAGCTATAATATATATATGGATGCACTCAGCAAGAAAGGCATGGCTAAGAAAGCACTGAAGCAGGTCGAGGTCATGCAAGGTGAAGGGTTGTACCCTACAGCTTTTACTTTGAGTATTGTTCTAAATTGCTTTTGTCGTACCTCGAGGTTTTTAGAAGTCATTTCCTTATTAGAGAAGAGCACAGAGTTACATGGGTGTACTGCTGCTGTTGCATACAATACTGTGATGAGCAGACTGTGTGACATGGGCAGATGGTCGGCTGTTCTGGAGCTCTGGGCAGACATGACCAAGAAAGGTATCATACCAAACACGCGTACATTCAACATTTTGATTAATAGTCTTTGCATTGGGGGCAAGATTTCGATAGTAAAAAATCTGGTCTGTAATCAAGTGTTTCCTGCAAACGTTGTGACATACAATACAATCATCCATTGGTTTTACTACCATGGAATGGTTAGCGAGGTGAACAACATGTTGGTGCACATGACAGAAGTAGCAAATGTTGCTCCAGATGAAGTTACCTATACCATAATTGTTGATGGATTATGCCGACAAGGAAAGTTTGATGAGGCTACTAATTGTTTTAAAGACTCTCTCAAGAATAGTCTGTCAAAGGATCTTCTTACTGTTCTTATAAACAGACTTGCTCACAGTGATAGAATTGGAAATATCCTTGTTGCATTAGAAGAAATTGAAAGACAAGGTTTTGTACGCGATTACTTGATATTTCACAATACAATTGTATCAATATGTCGGGAAGGTTTTCATGAGTACACAGAGATTTTCAGTCTAGACTTTCTTCTGTATGGAATGTTTGGTCCTGGCAAGGTAGTATACCCTGCCTGTAAGGGTCGAGGAAAGAGGTAAATGATCACATGAAGATATCAACTACTCAACTGGTAAATACCTCTTTCAACTATGTTGTCAAATACATAGTTCTAACATCTAAGTGCTTTCATATGGATTACAACATTATATATCATATGGTGAACTAGAGTTATATTTTTGGAGAGATATTTCTATGAACGCAAAAAAACTAAAGGCAAGTCTTAAAGCATGACTATTAGAGTGGAATATTGGTTAGTGTGTGGTCATGATTTTGCCTTCAATCTGGTTTATTTTTTTGGTCAATGTTCCTTATACTGTTGCTTGCAGACACACTCTTGAATTTCAGTTACATTCTTGTTTACTTTGATTTGAATAATATATAGTTAGATTGTTTCCTCTGTTGGGATTACCAATAATCTGAAATGTTGAACCCTACATGGCACCAGTCCCTCCCTTCTTCCTGTGACTTCTGAATCATGTGCATTTTGGCAATGAAGGCAAATTATGCAAATATTTTGTTAGAGGATTTAGGATGCAGTTCAACCCTTGCTACCTATATTATTTTCCACTTGTGAGACATAGGCTTAAGTATTGAACTTTGAACCCTAGATATCCCTTAAGTTCTCTTACCTATTTCCTTTTGGTTGGTTGCAATCTGCTGCAGAGATAGGCTTAAGTATTTGAACTTAAACCCTAGATATCCCTTCAAGCTGCAGTACTGTCTTGTGTATCAGTGATTTCAAAACCAACATTATGTTGCTCGTCTGTTATGCTGTGGTGCTTATTTGGATTTATAAGCCCTTGATGATTTTTCCTGTACTTATTGAGTTCCCATTTGTTCAATAGGATCATTATATACAGCAGCATCTCATAATTAGTTGGATGAAATGCTCTTGGTGCTGTGTGCATTCTTCACTAATCTGCAAAAGACAATGCACTGTGCGAGATGTTGGGCTTGCTCACAGTTTCAGAAGCTGAAAAAGTGTGTCAGGTATACATTCTATCTTTACTTAAAATTTTAAGCGATGAGACTAGAATAGGATTATTTTGCTGGATGCAATCATAATAATCTTTGCTGTGAGCCTGTGACATGTCAAAATGCTATTGTCTTGAATAATTGCAAACAATGTTTTTAATGTTCTTTACTATTCTGGATCAAAATGGCCATCAGCGTGCTTTGGATATTTCTACAACAACAACAACAACCAAGCCTTTCAGTCCCAAATAAGTTAGGGTAGGCTAGAGTTGAAACCCAAACAGAAGTCACCAGCAGGAGTTGTTTGGAAGATTTTTCTTTTATGACCTTTCTTGGTATTCAAGCTGGCATGTATTCAATTAACAACCTTTTGTTGTGCAACTTTTGCTTTATACCTGTTATGTAATACTATTCTCTACCTTGTACTCCCTTCAGGTCCGAATTAGTTGTCGTTTTAGAAAAGCTAGAAGTCAAACTTTCAAAACTTTGACTACATATAACTTTTATATTATTTAGTTTTGAATCTTAAAAATCATATATATAGATTTGTCTTAACAAGTATTTTCATAAAAGTATACATTTTTATAAGATTTATTTATATTTTAATAAAAAACATTGGTCAAACTTATGTTTTGGAGACCGTGTCGATGTCCAAAACGACAACTAATTCGGACCTAGAGAGAGTAACATTTATTGACAGCAGCCTTCATGGTATAAACAGCTCTAGCCCACTTCAATGTCTGAAATGCTTACTTTCCTAAACAATATTTCGGGCTACATGCTTTGCCACAATACATATAGAGATGCAATATACGATTGTCTAGGTCACAATGAAAGTAATTGGTCCAGTCGACCAGTCAATTTGACTAAACCGGCCTTATCGAACATCAGAGAGTCCATGCCTATGAAATATGAAAAGAATCAGAACAGAGCCTTGGTCTTGTGGGTAACAGTTAACAAACTTTAGCATCCATGATGTGAATGATGGTCTGACATGAGAACCTCATGAGCAACAGTTCACATGCCGCAGCGATTCAGCTGTGGACTTTCACTTCTGCAGCAATATCAGTTCAACATTTTCGCCACATTGGTTTTGTGTGGTGCAGTGGCAGAAGCGCATTCTGTCAAGGTCATCTTTGGTTTGTTTGCAATGGCGCCAAATGAGGATAGAAAACATCTTTATTGAGCAAGTGTCCACTATTGGATTATTGCTGGAGTAATATGGTGCCACGTCTTCATTTTACTAGTTCCTGAACTCTCCGTGGTTTCTAAAATAATCCATAACCTTTAGTCTGGAATCTGGATTGTGAGCATCAATCCTCATACAGGGTTATTCCAAGGTCTAGTTGGACATCTGGCTGTTCAAATTATAGGTTGGGCCAGCGCAAGATGTCCAATATCCAAATTGGTCCTATCTGTTAAATTCAAAGCTGAGCCAGGTCCAATAGGTCCATGGAATACCACACCCAATCCATATAGTTGGTGTGTTGGTGGTGGTTGTATTGTTGTACCTTTTTCTCCTAATAAAGGCAATGATACATAGCTCCCCTTTGTGTTCAAGACAAAAAAACATTCGGGAATACCGGAATACCCTATTTTTCTAGTACACCATAGTGAATCACTTTGTCAATTTCTCTAAAATTAGCATAAGAAGATGATAGGAAGGTTAAGATTTTCCCTGATCCTACATATCACCAATTGTATTTTGTTGAAGAGACGCAAATTGAACAAAGTTTTTCCCAATTTTGTGTCATGTGATAACAGTATCCATGTCAATGCTTATATGGATGCATACATTTCTTAGTGGTAATATAATGTAAATGTGCTGTTAGTCTGTTACATTCCATGCTCTTCATATGTTTTCATATACGATAGTAGAAGAGTTGGGTCTTAGGTTACCCTTGACCCATCATGTTTGTTGCCAATGAAATGATTATTTGTTTAATTTTATGATATCTCGGTAGATCTTTCTACCGTATCAACATATATGACTTAACAAATCTTGTTTGCTTGGTTTTCTTTACCGCCGTTCTTTTAGCATAAACAATGCCTATTTTATGTACTTGTCATTCTTTCAGTTTTGACTGCAGGAGATGTGTGTTGAATTGTTGATGTATCATAAGGAACAATGGTCCACCGATTTGTTTACTGCAGGCTTTAAGTGTTGAATTTTTGATGTATCGTAAGGCCATTTCCAGTAGAGAATTTCATTTGAGTTTCATTCTCATTGAATGCCATGACACATCAGCATGTTGGATGGCTATGGTACAATGTAGTTACGAGGAAGAGAGATACATATAGTTTTATGTAAAGGGAATGCAGTCTTACCTAGACAAAGGAATGACGTGGTATTCTTAGAAACCTGAGAAATGAAACTCTCCAGTTGAGAATAGGCTAAGGAACAGCAGAACAACGGTCCACCGGTGTTGTTCATTTTGTCTTGGTGGTGGTATTTCTGACAACGAACAATTTTCTGGGGGGTAATTCTTTTTTGGGGGGCATAGTTTGTGCTGTTATGCATTTACATTTTTTTCCACCCGAGATGTACTCTGAATCTGCCATGTTGTATACTGTATAGTAACCTTAACTCTTATTTTTTGCATGGTATATCTTTTGATCTATACATAATTGATTTTGTTTAGGGAATAGGGACTAGTGTACCTTTTTACGTCACAGAAGTGGCCAAATTTTGATTGCGTATACTTCCCTCTGTTTTTTACGCATCACAGCAAAACATGCTTTTGAACTACTCCCTTGTATCAAATATTAATTAGATATTAACTAGATTTATTCATTCTTCATGTATGTATGTATATTCAATATGTGTCTTGATTCATCAATATCCATAACATCCAGTATCAATATGGACACATAAAAATAAGGCTAGAATCTTTTACAATTTCAGACGGAGAGAGTATTAGGAGAGAGGATCATGTGCTCTTAGGTGCTTGCTTGATTGCACTTTCAAGCTGAGCTAACAGTTGCTGTAACAAAATGACTTGCAATTGTGGAGCAATAATCATGCCAAAATTTGCTTGTTCAAAAGCAACCAAAACAGATTGACAACCATAACCATACAAGGGAATCAAGGGATCTCCAGCAATCAGCGAGTGATTGTTGCCAGCATCGGTGCTGCTGCTGCTGCCGCGGCGGTGATGACAAATGACCTCCAACTCCAAGTTGTCCCTCGAGCTGCCACGACCACCGGCGATTGGCTTGACCGTACTGGGGCTTGTGGCTTGCCCCTCGAAGTGCCAGCCTTTAGCCTTTGGTTTGTGGATTTTCTCTCTCTAAATTCTATATGTTTTCCTATAAATTTTACAGTTCCATGTGAAAATTCTACGTTCCTCTTCATGAAGCATGCCTCCACCTCGTCTAACAGGAGGAATTCCATCGATCAATACTTCAGTTTCAAATCGCACAAACAGCTTAACCCATCATTAGTCGGGAGTGAAACATTTTTATATTTCTATATTTAGAGCATGTAGAACACGGGATTTTTAATATTCCTGTGTTTTTTCTGTAAACTTAAACTATTTTTATGAAAATTGCTGTGTAATTTCTACGCTCCAACGTACCTTGACGTGCCACGTAATAAAAATGAATTAATCGTTGTTGAAATAACCTTCCATCTTTCCAAGTCATGTCTGTTCCAAGCCGAACACGTCACCACCGCTCACCGCTAGTGCAAAAAAACGGCGGTCACCCTTCCAGACTCCCCTTCGCCGCTTAACACGCGGCGCAGGCGCAGCCATGGCGATGAGCTCGACCCGAGCGGCTCTCGCGAGGGCCCTCCTCGCCCCGAAGGCCGTGGGTCCCCCGCCGGTGCGCCGCCACCGCCGCTACCGGCGAGGCGCAGCCAGAAAGGGTGGCGGCCGAGATGGTCCGCTACGCCCTCGGTGGCGCCGTGCACCGGAGCTCGCCAGGTTGCTTCCTTCGCCCCTTACCATTCGTGCTTTTCCGCATTAGGGTTTTGAGGATTCCCTCGTGTGCGCTGAACCGCTGTCGCTGGTGTGCCAGAGGAGGCGATGCGGATACTGGAGCAGGGAGCCTCGAACCTGCAGGGAGGGAGCGAGGGCAGCAGCCGAGGCTGTGGGGCTGCTCATGCTCGCCATGTCCACACTGCTCTACCGGAGGTATGGTGCGCTTTACCACTCATTTCTGTAACCCGAACATATTTCTTATAAGTTTCCCTGACTCTGCAATGTGGTGGATTCGGCCATTAGTTTGGGTCAGTTTGACTTGATCTGTGCGCCTAGGTATAGAGTTTTAGATTTTTATATGCGCAGCAGATAGGGAAGATTTGGCATATAGGATTTAGAGTGAATGTGTCTTCTTGTTTTCACATTGCCTATATCACTATATGTATTGGTGCATGAAGATAGTCTGATAGTCTGGATGATACATCAACGGAGAATTGCATACGTTCTGCATAATTTTGGCTTTAAAATCCGATTGAATTTGTGACAGCTTTTGCTATCCCAATAATAGACTAGTATGGTGGTTCTGCTCTTATCATTGGGTCAATTTGACCTCTGACTTGCACTGCTAGTTACAGATATTTGTTGTCTAGATTTATATTTAGGTGGCACTTAGAAAGGATTTCAGGCGAGCACACATTATGTAAAGAGCAGATGATAATTGGATGTGTCTTCCAGAGTGCATATTGGGCTATTGGTATTGTATTGGCTGATGAGGTAGTCTGGAGGTTACATAAATGGAGAACTATACCTTTTAGGCTTTTACAAATTTTTTCCTTTAACATGAAAAATTGACAACTACCTAACATGACCATTATCTGCTGTGGATAATTACTGTTCTATTTTCATGTGGCGTAATTAGGTTGAGCTGCTAGCAATAGTATATTATAACTCTGATTGGATCCTAGAGTTACTTTTCTTGTTATATCTTACCAGTTGAGCAGCAGCAGATACTGATCCATTTCAGTAAACTTATGCTTTGTCTGTGCAGTGGAAGACACCAAGATGCGATGGAAAAGCTTAAAGCAACCCAACAAGTTGTTCCCTCTGCAGCTTTCAGAGGTGATTTGACAACTCTACATTTGTAAGGGTATTTTTTTGTATATTGGTTAGGATGTAGAAACCGTGGATTGCCTATTGTTTAAATATCTAAACAAAGAGATCTTAAGTTCCACATTATCTTACGTTTTTTGTAGAAACAAAGGAAGAAAACATCCATATACTCAGAAGTATTCTTATTTAGGTGGGTGATGGTTGTTATGACCGGACAAGTATATCAGCGTCGTGAGAAGCAGCAACGTGGCTAGGCTAGAAAGGACAAAGATTAGATATTTTAGTTGTTAGCATGTTAGTATTCTTGCACGAGGAGGTTAGTTTGTCGGGCATTGGCTATAAAAGCTAGACGTGTATCAGATTAAAACTCTTAAGCAAGATCTGCGTACTGTTGCTCCTTGCCTCCGCCTCCTGCATCTATTGCCGTGCGACAGCACGGCACCTCCATGCCACCGGGCTTTCAAGTCCCAGCCTCCCCTTCAGTACCACCACAACCTACGCAGTTCTATCAGTGTTCCTTTGGCTTTGTCAAAAAAGAAGACATCAGGAGAGACATATATCATTATATCAGGAAGTTGACCCAAATAGAAGTGAATAAGTTTTTTTAGGTTTCGAGAGACAGTTGGGATTTTTTATGTAGTCATTACTCTTTGAATGATCTCTTTGACTGGGATTCTTAATTGATTTTGCAGTTGCAGCATGGGAGGCACTAATGGGATTACACATGGAGGCAGGGCAGGTTTGGTACTATAAGCTCATTTAGTCTTTGGTGGCCTTATGTGAAATTTTAAGCTATTTTAAATACAGGAGATCTCCTACTTTGTGTCCCCAAATGATTCAGGTTGATTTGTCAATCAAAGATGATAGTAAATGGTCTGATCAGGACCATCTTAAATTTCGGGTTAATGCTATCAAAGGACTTATTGCACTTCTGAATGGAGAAACAGAATCAGGTTTTTCTTGTACCCTGAACGTTATTGTTAAATCAGTAGGGAATAATGAGTAGCAACAAAGTATGACTTAAATTTGCTCTATCAGCTGTCCAGCTGTTTGCTGATGGGTGTACAGACTTTTCTGAAGGCAAAAACCAAACAGGTATAACTATATTCGAAACAGAATATTCATGTCTTTCTTTTCTATAAGATATTTGATTTTATTGATGTCCTTTCCTCAGAAAATGCTGCCATTTCGTATGGTGAATATTTGCATTGTGTTGGGGATTTTACAATGGCAACACAAGTGTATGAGAAAGTTCTTGAGGCAGACCGCATGGAAGATATGTCTGGAAACCTTTTAGCAGCTGGAAACATGGTTCCTGAGGAAGCTTCTCTTGGGATCACTTGCTCATATGGCCAGCTTTTATCTCACTCTGGGTAAGAATCAGAATAATCTCTACCGTTATTCTTGGTTAGATTTTATAAATTTATCCCAATATTTGACTTTTTTCACCCACAGAGAGCATTCACCTTTTGGACCACAACTATTTATTAATACCTTCCTTTTATGGGGGCTCACCTTTTCATTTAATCCAGGAAATTTGCTGAGGCAGAAGATTTTCTCACAAGAGCTCTACAGAAGGCTGAAGAACAATTTGGTTTGGCATACTTAGCTTACTAAATGAATCCAAGAAAATAATGGCATTCAAGTACTTGATCACGACTGGATAATAATATAACCTTTAATCCATGTAGGTGCAAACCACCCAAAGGTCGGCATTATATTGACCTGTGTAGCTCGAATGTACAAACTGAAAGCAAAATCGGAAGGTTCTAGTTCAATTATGGTTCAGGAGGTCAGTAAATCCTTCACTCTTTGAAGAGTTTTATGTGTTCAGTGGAAATCATTATGAATAATGTTTATCCTTCCTCTCTCTCTCTCTCTCTCTCTCTCTCCTCCCCCCCCTCTCTCTCTCTCTCTCTCTCTCTCCCTCCCTCCCCTTCCTGCTCTATGGTGTTTGTGGAGGAATTTTATTCATCTATGTGACCTTCTTGAACTCAATCTATCTAATTAGCTGTTTGGTCGCAGGGGCTGTACAGGAAGGCCCTAGAAGTATTGAAAGCCCCTGCTATTAATTTAGAGGGTAAAATCTCTTATTACAGGGTTCCTTTTCATCACTTGAGTAATATATTGACATTGTTTTTATTTTGCAGGTACCAGCAAGCAGATCAATTGGAGAGATATCATCTCCCTTGCTAGAGGTTATATTTTTAAATTCAGACTATTATTGTACTTCCTTTAGTATCTTCTACCCTAAGGCTCTTATATTAGGAGTTAGTCCATGGAACTCTTAAATCTTAATAACAAGTTACTTAGTGGTTAGTACTTAGTAGAGTACAACAATGATGATGCCATGTTGTTATGAGTTGTAATGATTGGTTCAGCATTTGAGTTCCGTATAAACTCTTAAAAAGCATGGTACTTGTTGCATGTTGAAACAGCACTCATGGCATACGGTTCATAATATGTTTTTACAATCATTTGAAATTTGAATATTATCCTTAGTTTAGTTTACTCGTCATAGCATATCCAGAATTGCATGTTTGTTACATCCTGTTTGACAACCTTATTCCACCGTACCTTGATATCCTAGTACAACAGATTTTCATTTAATGCTCATGCGAACCTAACCATGGGGAACATTGATTTTTAATCCTTTTAATTCTGATTTCCAATATTTGCTAATGGCTTATAATGCATCTTGGTCCGGGGCTGATGCCATAATCAGGCAGGCACTGGGGCAGCGCAACAGGCAGCCAGGCTCACTAGGCCCGCACCACATGCAGCCAGGCCTTCCAGGCCGAAACCCACTTGTACTTTTGGGTTGCCAGCATGGAGCCTCATTTTCATGTGTGGCCCAGGGATTGAACCCTGGGAGGCAAGTTCTGCACCTGGGCACTGCACCATTGCGCAATTGCACATGGGTTCACAAATTTTTGGTTATTTGAACAATGAGTGGATCCATGGATATCCGTGGATTGCTCTATGCCCATTCTTGTCTCCCATCGATCTGTCATATGCCATAGATTTGCCAGGTCCTAACAAATCTGACTATAGCAGCAATTTGAATATCAGCTGTTGTTGCTACAGATTCTTGCCAATATCAATATTGCTTGTATGGGTTCTTACCGTGTGTTCACTCATTCTTAAGATTTTGAGATGGTACTGAAATAAAAATTACCCTCCAACTTGCAGGTGAGTATGCAGAGCTGTTAGTAATTCAGTCTAATAGGAAGGCTGAAGGTGAACGGATGAAGCAGTGGGCAGAAGATGCTTGGAGGAACCGTAGGCTGACGCTAGCCCAAGCACTAGAGTTTTCTGAACCTTCAAAGCCGACTGTCGTCGTTGACACCCGAATCGGCAGGGTCGTGTAGCTTCAATCAGTAATCTGACGTGATGTAACATGAAATAATCAACGAATGCACGCCGTGTAATATATCGAAGTGTTGCTCCTCGAATCCCAGTGGGTTGTCTGCTTTTTTGCATGTGTTTCTGGTTTGATACGTCGACAGGAACGTGGGACGTGCTTGTTTTTTCTGTCCTAAAAATAATTCACATCATCACTTAACCACCGATACTAATGAAGATTTTTTAACTTCACCGTGAAGCAGTCTTTCTTGGCGGGGAACGACTAGATGTTTTATGAGGAATAATAATATTATCAGAGGAAATAGATGCTACTTTAGAAGTGAAAAATATATTCAAGGGTCACTAACATGTAACATGGCTGTTGCTCTTCGGAATGCGACTTATTCATCACATGAAATGGGCTGGTTAGACTGCTGATAACATCAGTTACTGGGTGGACTCGAGTCATCATAACTCGTAAGGGGGAAAAGGTCTATTTGAACTCTTTCAACTATTGCCTCCGTCAGATTTCTATTTCTTTAGCGTAAACCTGATATCCATGCTCTCTTTAACTCTGCGAAAATGACACCCTTCGGTGGTGTGCATTAACCTCCCTCAACTATTGCCTCAGCTAGCTTTCCTCCCCTGAACTTAAAATAAGATACACTGCTACCTCAACTATTTAATACCATACAAATCACAGATCTTAAAATGTAATTTTGGAGGTGGCTTCTTGGGACGTATAATGGGCCCTACATGTCATATGTCATATCAGATTCTCTCCCTCTTATGTTTGCTATGCAAAGATAGGGTCCTCAACAGTGAGTGAGGTTGTATTGGGCGCCACCATCATTAAAGCCTTGATGCTATTGGTGCCGCCATACGTCGCTGCTGATTAGTTTTGTCTCTTTGATCATGCAGTGAGTCGAATTTTGGCGGCAACACACCTTTTGAGCGGAAGCTTGACTATCTTTTGCATGCATCAGGTCAGTATAATTGCTGAAGTGGATTGACTATCTTTTGTTAGCTCAGAATTTCAGTTTTAGGTGTTTGCTGAAGTGGAGAAAGGATGTGTGATCTCGCGCAAAACAGTTGGGAAGGCGTGACAGTAATACAGTATGCAATTCACTACAGTCATTCTAGTATATAGATTTGGTATCATTATATTGATATTTTATATACACAACGTCATTTTCAGAGTCTCCCGTTGGACTCGTTTCTGGAGCTTACTACAAAGGAGAAGAACGTGCCGCTACTGAAGTGGGCATGTCGAGGGCTCGAAACCATAGCTTATGGAGATTTTCGCCAAACACGGATGATCGTCTTTTAATAGAATTTATCCTTAATATCATTACTATTACTAATTAGAGATTCGTTTTGGAGCCTCCACGTTAATCCTTACGAAATGCACCAGAAAAAAAAATAAAATCCTAAAAATTCTCAAAAAATCAGAAACATCTAATCATCAATTGAACAGATTGGAATATTAATAACCATTAGATCTGTTTTCTAAGTAATTACCCACCTCTGCCATTATGAAAGGTTTTGAGTTCAACTCTCAACGATTTTTTTTCTTTTTTGTTAGTTTTTCCATCCGTTTTCTAAGTAATTACACACATCTGACATTATGAAAGGTTTTGACTTCAACTATCAAAGAAAGCAAATTTCTTCTTTTTTGACAGTTTTTTTCTATTTTCAAATTTACTCTCAGTTTTTTGCCAAAATTTTTACATTTATAAATTTACACTACTAAATGATCACGTAGTTTTTTTCATAAAGATGCTAGAAACCTTTCTATGAAACAGATATTTTGTGCCTAATATTGCTATTACTATTTGAGGACTCCTTTTGGAGCCTTCTTATTAATACTCAGAAGATGCGCTAAATAAAAAAATAAAATAATAGAAATTCTCACAGTAATAAGAAACATCTTTCATCAATTGCAGATTGAAATCTTAATAGCCATTAGATCTATTTTTTATGTAATTAACATCCCAGCATCCATCCATGTAGTTCTAATAATAGATTTATTTTCTAGAAAAAAGATAAATCATAAGAATTCTCACAAAAATCAGAAAGATCACATCATCCGTCATGTAGCTCTAATCATAGTAGTCATTAGATCTATTATAGTTTCTAAAAAATTATCCACCATGACATTATGAAAGATGAAATAAAATAATCCCCTAAATTTGTATAAGAATTGTCTATCACGCCATTATGAAATGTGAATTAAAGAACCCCTTACATTTGCATAGAATTACCCACTATGCCATTATGAAATATGAATTGAACTAACTCCTTAAATTTGCATATAAATTACTCGACATGCCATTATAAAAGATGAATTAAAATAAACCCTAAATTTGCATATAAATTACCTAATATGCCATCATAAAATATAAATTAAAATAATCTCTAAATTTGCATATACATTACCCACAATGACATTACAAAAGATGAATTAAAACAATCAACTCTAATATTATTACGGATTAAATTATATTTGTAAAATTCTAATCCTATGCGAGAACGCGGGTTGATAGACTAGTTGAACCAAACACAAACTGAGCTACCAACCAAAATTTCACATTACTCTTTGACCATTGCCAAGTTTCGGTCTGGATCCGTAGTTTTTTTCCTTTTGCAGAGGCTCAATAGGGCGTGATCGCTCTGCTGTTGTTGTGGCTGCCAGCGCCACACGATGATTAAAAGGTATTATTTGCATAGTCTGGAAGAGTAGTAGTAGCTGCAGCCGATGTGTTGACTGTGACCGACTGCCAGCCGATTTCCTACGATAACACCGATACAGGAACAAACTATATAGCGATCACTGATCAGGAATCAGGGCCATGTTCTTTGGATCATCATCTCTAGTAGAATATCTATCCATCTATTGCTTATTAATATTCTAATCACTTTTCATTCTATCTACAATAACACTATACTGTTGTTTTATACTATAGATAACCTATATGCTTAATCCATTGAACCAGTCTTAGACGGCCAGGTTTGTGTAAAGATCCCACTTCGTCCACGCCCTATCCAAACGTGGCTGAAATATGGTTTTCTTGCTTCACTCTGCCACGTCGTCACGCCTCGTCTCCCCTTACTGAGGAGAGCTGATCCAGCTCTCTGAGCAAAGAACGAGCAAAAACTCACTTTTGAGTTTTGACGGATACCGAGGAGTCTAGCAAAGCTATCTACACTTAATATTCATTCTCATATTCGTAATTAAAAAAATTATGCTCAGTATTCATTCTCGTATTCGTAATTAAAAAAATTATATCCTAATTATCAATATTTTAAAATACAGTATGCAATTATCCACACTCATATCTTCCACTGTATACCAACTACCATATTTTTTATAATATCCACCCCTACCCCACCGCTCAGATCATCTCCTCCCTACTGCTCTCTCTCTCTTCCGCTCTGCCCACCTCTTACCTCACCCGCACCAGTCCTCTCATGCCACGCCTCCTACACCGCCGCACCTCCTCCCCGCTGCACTCCTATGTAGCTGGCAGCCGCACCTTCTCCCTATCTTACTCCTCCTGGTATCTGTGCTACGCCCCTCTCATTCATGGCTGGCGCTGCCGTGGCCCGCCTCTCCCTCATCTTCGGCGGCCACCAGCATAGCGCGGGTGCGTGGTGGCCTACGTTGCGCGGGGTCCGTGGCCCGCCTCGCCCTCCTGTGCGGTGGTCATCGGCGTCACACAGGATCCACGGCCTGCCTCCCCCTCGTCCGCTCCATCCCTCCTCCAAGTCCGTCTGGGCACGCCTCGTCCATTAGTCCATCGCCTCCCTTCCACCACCGCAGTCGCCTACTCCAAGTCCTAGCCAAAGGTGTGAAGAACAACAGTTGGAGGAGAGTGATGAGTGCTTTGAGTCCACGTGGAGGAGAGAGATCTTGTGGCGTAGGAGCGCCATGTATCCCTAGATATGGTGTGGGAGAGGGCTTACGCTACCATAGCGTAGCCTTCCCAGTCGCTCGGTGCAGCAGCAGGCCATTGAGAGTTAGATGGTTTTATTTCATCCAATTATGTCAAACCGTATATATGTATTGAAATTAATTGCATTACTGGTCTACGAGACCGCAAAATGAAAATGCACATTGAGAGATAGTGTTTCATTCATCAACTCTAAACTAGTTTCGATGACATGGCCTATTAGAAAATGTGAAATGAAAATCACCATCGAGGATGACCTTACTTAGTCAACAATGTAGCCCACATTACCTCCGTCTCAAAATCTAGGTCGTTTGACTCATTGTCTCATTAAACAATTTGTAATTATTATTTATTTTTATTATGTTTTAGCTTAGCATATAAATATGTCTTAACTATGATTTCAATCTTCCTACACTCGGATAAAGTTTTAAAAAATGAGTTAATCAAACTTTGTATTAAAAATACCACACGTAGGAGGTATTTTTAAGAGACACGTCGGCCAGCGCACTCGTGGGGCCCACGGGAGCACAACCATAACATTCGTTGTCGAGCCGCTGTCGCTAGCGCCTTGCGAGCGTCAAGCCGAAGCTGCCACGCGTACCCCGGGCCACGCTAATCACATTCACAGGCGCCCTCCCCCACGCCGCTTGTAATTTCCGCTGATACCGGCACCGCCAACAGGCGGCGCCCTGTCCCCTCCACGTGTCGGGCATCGGCCCCCGCTTGGTGGCGCCTCATCCGGTCCTCCCGCCGTCCCGCGTGGGGTGGGCGAGGGGAGCTGCACGCCACGGCGTTCTTATTGCGCTGGCGCCCTTGCGTGCGGAGGCTCACGCGTCTCCGAGGGCGACGGCGACGCGGGTGCGTTGAGGATAGGGGGAGGCGCGAGCCAAAAATCTAGAGCGCGCGCGCGTCGTTGCGGTGGCATTGCGTTGCGCCTCGGTCCTCCGTCCTCGTCCTGGGCCTCCTCGAGGACGGGAGCCGATCGCGCCCCGTCTTCGCGCGCCATGGCCGCCGAGATTTGCTGCGAGGAGGCCAGGTCGACGCCGGATTCGGCCGTTACGGCGCTTGCCAGGCGCCGCCCCAGGGTGGAAATGGCCGGGGCCGGGTCATGCCGCCCGACGCCGGCGGCGGATGAGGGTGGCAGTGGCACTGCCGCGCGCGGCCGCAAGCGGCGGAGGGTAGCGTGCGCGGCCCCCGGGCGCTCGTGCGAAAGGCCCGGGGCGGCGGGGTTCGGCTCGAGGTGGTGGCCGAGGTACGGCGTCACCTCGGTCTGCGGCCTGCGGCGCGAGATGGAGGACGCCGTGTCCATCAGGCCGGACTTCCTGCACGCCGCCGCCGCCGACTCCTCCTCCTCCTCCCCCGGCGGCAAGCACCATTTCTTCGGCGTGTTTGACGGCCACGGTTGCTGCCATGTACGCGTGCCCACCTCGTGTGAATAAGCAAACGAGCGATCAGGGGAATGCGCGCCCACCCATCTGTGCTGAGTTCTTGTGCCGTCAGGTTGCCAGGATGTGCCAGGACAGGATGCACGAGCTGGTCGCGGAGGAGTACACGAAGCAGGCGGACTCCGGCGAGAGCGGCGCGGCGTGGAAAGAGGCGATGGAGAAGGGGTTCGCGCGCATGGATGACGCGGCTGCGGCCAGGGCGGCGAGCCGCGGCGGAGGCAACGACGACCTCGCCTGCCGCTGCGAGCTGAAGAAGCCGGCGCGGTGCGACCACGCGGGCTCAACCGCCGTCGTCGCGGTAGTCGGCCCCTCCAGGGTAGTCGTCGCCAACGCCGGCGACTCGCGCGCTGTCCTTTCCCGCGCCGGCTTCGCCGTCCCCCTATCGGTCGACCACAAGGTGAGCTAGCTCTCTGCACACGCTCAGTTGCTCGTACGCACAACTGTCGTCTCATCACCGGTCACCGCCTTCCTCGCCAGTTGAGCCGTGTTGTTGCTTACCCGTTTTGCTTCAGCCTGACAGGCCCGACGAGCTAGAGCGCATCCAGGCGGCGGGTGGCCGCGTCATCTTCTGGGACGGCGCCAGGGTGCTCGGCGTCCTTGCCATGTCTCGAGCCATCGGTGAGCACCCCACGCACTTTGATCAAAATTAACACGAGCTTTCTGTCATCCAACAATGTCGATCGCCATTCGGGCGTCCACGGTGCTTAGTTAGTTTTTGACGTTGTTTGTGGGGTCGCGCATGCAGGCGACGGCTACCTGAAGCCGTTCGTGACGGCGGAGCCGGAGGTGACGGTGACGGAGCGCTCGGACGAGGACGAGTGCCTGATCCTGGCGAGCGACGGCCTGTGGGACGTGGTGTCCAACGAGACGGCGTGCGAGGTCGTCAGGGCGTGCTTCCGGAGCAACGGCCCGCCGTCGCCGCTGTGGCGCGCGGCCGAACGGCGTGCTCCCGCCCGGCGGCGCCGGCGCCGCGGCGGCGGTGAAGGGGGTGGACAAGGCGGAGTCCGACAGGGCGTGCTCCGACGCGGCCCTGCTGCTCGCGAAGCTCGCGCTCGCGCGCCGGAGCACGGACAACGTCAGCGTCGTCGTCGTCGACCTCCGGCGGAGGCCCTGAACGCCCTTATAGCTTGATAATTGTTCTTCGGGCGGCACGATTACACGCCCCGCCATTGCTTCCGCTGATGCGCACTTGTTGAGTTTCTTTCTCCTGCTTCATGGTGGATTAATAATAAATAGCCTAATTCTCTGGTCTGCGCAAATCTTCACTTATATATTATAAGTCTCGTAGGATTAGCTGATCGGGAGTTCGTCGCAATCAGCAAACGGAATCATGTGTGGCAGACAAAGAACATCCGGTCGGTCGACTGGGCTACGTGGCAGTACTGCACAATTATGTCAGCGTCATGTGCTCTGTCGCGATTATGTTACGCGAGAGACGGACATAATAACATGCGCGATTGGTGCACTATGATGCTTCAATTATTCGCTCAACACCTTATATATACGCGTGATTGGTGCACTGAATCAACACAACCTCATCCTGTTGCAACCAAACTCCTCTGTCAAAGACGACACCCATTCTTGTATGGACTCCACACACACATACACTCCGATCACTCGCTATATTCACAGTGCATACCAATACCAGAGACCACATCAGTCCACCGATCGACGAAGCGCCGACCACCGTGCGAGAGGAGAGCTCACTCCTTCTTGCCGATGCCATGGGACATGTTGTAAATGCCGCGCCCCTGCACCAAACAACGAGACGACGCACGTCGTCGGTCCAATATCAGCACAGAGCCACGGATCCATGCATGGCAAGCTATTAGTGGAAATGAAGCCCCCCAATGCAATGACGCGACTGAGCTCGTGCGTCCGGACTGGAGAGCAAGTAGTACTTACGACGAGGTACATGCTGGAGACGGCGAGGGCGAGCGGGATGGCGACGGAGGTGACCACGTCGTGGCGGCCCTTGAGGTACGTCGGCCTGTGGACGCTCTGGAAGTACCTCTGCTTCTCCAGGATCTTCTCCCGCGGCTGGAACGGCGGTTCCGGCTCCGACGACGGACGTCGGCGGCGCTAGCGGCGCCATCTCCGACGAGATCACCGACGAGAGTGAGTTTATTATCTGTAATAGATACGTAGTAGTCAGCAGCAGCAAGCTAATAAGCTCCTAGGGTCTAGGGAAGGTTTGCGGGGCTGGAGTGCTGGTCCGCTGGACGACGGAGCCTAGCATCTTTAATAGATGCTGGGGTCCTCGCGACCAGAACCCCCCAGAAAGCTGAAAGCGCTCAAGAAGACATAACAGGAAAGCTACGGTGGCATCGGCCAAGTGGGGTTGTTCCTCCGTCGAGCCCCACCACCGGAGGCACGCCGGCACCCCAACGATCTGACGTCTCCAAAAGTGTCCAGAACGCTCTGCGGTTTGCTGGAAGCCCGGAACTAGAACCAGCCGGGGCTGCACGACCTGCACTCACTGATCGTGCTTCGGCAGTTGAACTGTTCATTGTTTCAGCTCCTACAGTAGTGTCATTGGGAGAGAGAGTAAACCGTCATTTTTTTTTGTAGCGAAAATGGCTACTTCGTGGCAGCCGATCAGGGCCAAAACCAGGCCCATTCCCAATCTGGAATCAGGCCCGCCTTCGAAGACCTGGGAGTTCTTTTGGATCCTCGACCAGAAAGAGCTAGCACATCCAAAGACACCGAAGAGCTTGAAGAATTAAAGGATTCCATCTTGTGATTCCTTCGTATCCAAACAGGTTTAATGTTGAAAATCATTTTAACACTAATCTAATTCGATATTAATATCCAATTCAATTTCACTAACTCAAAATATCTGCAGCCAAATGGATGCTAAGAAAATAAGACAGAGAAGAGAACATAGAAGTGTTGTTCAGTGGGCCTGTTGGGCCGGCGGGCTGCGGCTGCAGCTACACCCAGAACTAATACAATCACAGTAGCCATAATGACAGGCTACTGTGGGGCGGCCCTCATCCACCTCGCCGTTGCGAGAGCTTGCGGTCGAAGCCCGCGCCGGGCGCTAGGACGGCGGCGGCGGGGCTCCCTCTCCTCTCTCCAACCTCCTCCGTCCTCCCCTCTCATGGCCTGTGTGGGGCGAAGTTCTGGTGTGCCAACGGCCGGATCCGGATCCCTGACCACTAGATCCGTGGTCCTCATCCCTAGATCTGGGTGGCCTTGCCATCTTGGCCCCACCGGTGCCCTGGCGCACCACATCCCGAGCGGCGGCAGGCTGCGTTGTCGGCGGCGGATCCGTCCACTTCCTCTACAACATCTCTCCCTGGTGGCTATGGTGGCTCTCACCAAGGGTGTGGTCATTGCGCGTACGGAAGAGGGCGTGCGCGGCATGTACGGTGGTTGCATGGGCCGAGGCGGTATCGATGTAGGCACCCGCCAGGGGGGTCTGGTGGTGGCGGTGGAGGCTGAGCACCGCTTGCCCCGCCTCGGATCTACGTAGGGAGTGGCTCCTGAGGCTCGCCACCACTCAGATCTGGGGCTCCCCCGCTCATATCGGGGGTTGCAGCGGCATTCATGGCGTCTCGTTGGCGATGACCTACTCCTAGCAAAAGTTTCGAAAGCACATGGCTAGTTTTGCAGGGCTGAAGTTCAATGGTGAAAACCATGCTGGATCTTGTTTGTTCAAGCACGACGACAGCGTCGCCCCCTCCATGGAGCGTCGTTTCAATCTCAGCACCCCTGCTTTGTTCTACAAGGTGAAAACCTCATCCTTTGGAATGGACGGCAATGGCGGTCTGCGTCATACCCTTTATGAAGGTGTCATGGTGGAAGACTTCTATGTTTGAAGATCGTTGTTGCTGAGATATCGTCCAGCGGTTGATGTGTGGATCTCTACTCTCAACATACTCAACAATCTTCGGTGTCAGTCATATCCTTACATCCTGTGGCCATGTAAGGTCCTTGTGGTGGCTTGGTTTTGGTTGTCGGAGTGGAATCAACTCAAGCTAGTGAAGACATTCTTCAGCAAGGGTGGAATCCATTCATGCTCTTCTTCTTTCTCATGCACGATGAAGGTTACGAGTTAGGAGAAGTTTTGTTCAGAAGAGGCTTATCAAAACAAGCCATTGAAGACGTGTACTGGTTTAAGTATGTTGGGGTTTTATAGTATTCTTTTTTCCTCTTGTCTAAGTGTTCTGGCCACATACTTCTAGATTATGTGCCAATACTTTGTAATAATATGGTTTGAAGCATCATCTTTGGATGGTGCCTCAAGCCGGAATTTAATTCCATTATTAAAAAAGCCATAATGGCAGGCCTCGGCTGGCAGCGGCGGTGGCAGCCCACCGCTGCCTGCCAACCGAACACAGACAATATTTTTACTGCCCTAGGCTGGCGTATAACTGAACCTAGGCTACTTGGCAACAAAAAGGTAAAAAGTCCATTTGACAACATTAAATTTTCATGGTTGTCTGATTTTCAATCTTAAATTACGAAACCGAGCAACCAGAACTCCTGAACTAAACAAACCGGATGAAACCCCTCTGACTCAGTTCAATGTGGTATTGGACGATGTTTTCCATTTATGAAAAGAGTAAAACCTTGTTTTAATATCTATAAATTCATATTTAATTTATTTAAATAAAAAATAAAAGTTGTACCAATGTTTTTTTTCTAAAAATTTAATTTATCTATTGGTGTTGTATTTGAAAATATTAGAACATATTTATTCCTACATATATTGTATTATCGATCTCATTATAATATTAGAAATAGCAACAAGTAAGTTTTAAAAATATATAAATAGAGCACCAATACATAGATTATTTTTGTATATAGCATTTGATACAAGTTTCATGTTTTTATGATTTAAATAAATTAATTGTGATTTTTAGAGATTAAATACAATTTTTTTAAATGTAACCACCATTCGAAAACCTCGTTCAAAATGGCCAAAGGGGCTTTTCGTCCAGTTTCGTTAGTTTAGGGGTCTTGTTACCCAATTTCATAGTTCAAGATTGCAAATTGGAACTATTGTGACAGTTTAAGGTTTTAAAATAGATTTTTTTCCAAAAACCCTACCCACGGGCTGATTTGACCCGCAAGAATCAAGGGTTCAGGTACAGGCCCATAATTGTTTACCCAAAATCTGATCCGATGCTAGGCAAACAAGTTTCTAGGCGCCTCAACTTTATTTGTGCGCGTTAAAGTCATTCCGCCATCCTCGTATGGCCTGGAAGAAGTCATTCCCCCATCCTCGTATGGCCTGGAAGAGCTGCCAGTGGCCACCGTGCCCACCGAGAACTCCGCAGGCCGCACCAACGATTTTAATAATATATAACAATAGTAAAGCACGGATATTTGCTGCATTTTCATCCCCTTTGTTTACTTCTTGAGAAGATATACCTAGATGCAGAATGCCAGAAATCCATGTGTCCTCTGCTGCTTGCAAAACTGCAAGACATCTATTCAGATAAACTTTAACCCTGAACATGGACACCCTGCCCTGCACTGAAGCTGTTTTGGACTTTGAAGTTCGTTATGCTTATGCTCTGCTACCAGTGGCGGAGAGAAGGGGGCACGCGCAGGGGCCAGGCCCCCCTCCAACCATCACGTAAGTCCATCACATAGGATTAAAAAAATTGCTAATCCTATTGATTAGACTCCCCTCAACAGTCAACCCTATTAGACAGAGCATGGGCATAGCAGACTAGCGGTAGCAATAGTGGTGTCAGCACCTGTACCAAACAGTGTAATCACGTTTCCCAATGCAACCAAACAAATTTGGTTAATCGTTGCACTGCAAACGATGGCACCCGGAGCTGATTTCGCTACCGTTCCCACTAACTTTGTTAAACCAAACACCACATGGCAATTCCGCGGACGACATTCCGCTGCTCCATACCTGGCAACCGGCATCCGCAAACCAACCGAAGCTATATGATCATCTGTACTGAGAGGAATTAGTAGCCGAAATTAGCTCTCTACTTCTCAAAAGAATATAATGTATGATACATTATTTTTATATTAAATAGATTTAATCACTAGATGATGTATAGTACAGCTTATGTTGTTTTTTCTTATTATCAATGCTATATGAAAGTTGGTATATGCATACGTATATATCATCGCAGTATTGTTGTCGCTTTATATAGTTAGTGGATTGCCCTCTCTTATCTGAATCCTAGCTCCGCCGCTGTCTGCTACTTCGTTGTTCCTTCAATTCCTCCATTAGGCACGGCACAGCAAATGTTCAAATGTGTCGAATCCGCCTAAAATGCATGTGCGTCACTGGCGCCAAGCCTTCGTCACAACTGTCCGCGCATGCATACATGCCGGCAGACCGCCGACGGGCAGAGCCAGCAGAAAACCTTGAGACCAGCAACTTTAATACCCACAGGATTATGGATGGGTGTGGTAATCGTTTTCCGATACACTTTACTTAACCAGTGAAGCTCAAAGGTCCCGAGTTGAAGCATATCTAGCTATCAGGTCTGCCGTCGAATTCCGCTGCAGCTTCTGATCCCCAACCAGCCTGAATCCAGTTAGTTGAGACGAGCACATCAATTCCAAAACTGCCGATTTTAAATTATACATTCAACGATGTCATCAACCTGTTCCTCCTCTGCAGCTGTCCAGTCCAGGCAAGATTAGAGAAACACTCCAACCAGACTGCTGACGCAGGCAGGCAGCACCGAAATACAAGTAAATAGTCGCACCTGGTGGTCAGTCCTGTGTGAACTCCTGTCTCTCCGGCATCTTCTATCTCCCACACGATCAGACAACAGACCATTAATTCTTTGATTAGAAAAAAAAAGATAACAGCCCATTCCGAGCTAGTTTGGCACGGTCAACGTAGCGATCGTGCGGCCATGCTTCAGCTCCAGCATCCACACAAGCTGCAGAAATACGGTTTTCCAATGATCTCTGCTCTGATCCGGTACGCCAGCCAGCTAGATGGAGAGGAGAGAGGGGATCAGCTGGAGTGACGCGAGATCGACCGGGATTATTCTCCCGTGCTGGCTGGCGCTGCTGATTTCCAGCGGATTACGCCACCGGGAACGCGCGCGGATTAAGAATTCCGCGGGATAAGCAATCATGCATCGTCGATTGGTCGGGGGGGGGGGGGGGGCGGCGGCTCGGTCAGGGATCCATGGGGCTCTTCTCCTTGGCTTCCTTTTTCTTTTCTTTTGTAGCAGGTAAGCCGTATGCTTCCAAGAGAGTTGAATTGCGAGAAAGATATCTATCGCTGCACTGAACTGAACTCCACCGCGTCGCTGTCCACTTGTAAAACTCAGCCTTCTAAGACTGAACATCCCTTGCGTTCAAGTCTCCTGCCCGTGCTACAATTCTACTACCGCGCATAAACCATCCTTTAGTTCTGACTGATCAGAAATGCCGGCCATTTCTTTTCTTTTCTTTTTTTTGGGGGGGGGGGGGGCGGTGAAAAGTACTGAATTTAAAACCGTTTAATTAAGAAAAATGTGGGCGATATACTTCTAGACTCCCTTGCTTTGTTATGTGTTTCTTCAAACTGTGTCAATCGTGTCCTGAACTTTGGCCATGCAACGACAGTCAATATGATTATCCCAAAATCGTACTGCAGGTTGCCTGATCATTTGAGTGCCTTGCCATGACACTATAAATTCAGAGTTACTCTCAAGCTGTCAGAGAATAATAGTTGTTATTGGTAGTACCATCTTAACGGGACATAGTATATTTTAGTGGATACAGCAATAAAATAAAGATCCTTGGAAAACACTCTCCGTTGGTCTCTATCCGCTTCAAGTGTCCAAATCATGCATCTTTGTCTCCCTTTTAAAGCTCGCTCTCCCATCCTTAGCCAACCCGCCGGGAGAAAAGCCACTCTCAAGACTCGTAACTACTTCTCCTTCCTCCTCCATCCTCTTGACCTCTTCCGTGCCTTCCTCGCTCCCCCCTTCCAGCTCCCTGAGCTCCTGCAGGCGCTTACGCCGCCGGCCGGCCATGGAAGGCCTCATCCCGTTCATCTACAGGGCGATCGTCCAGTACAAGAAGGAAGGGCAGGTCTCCCTCGGCGACCTCTTCTTCGACGAGCCGTCGTCGTCGCCGACGTCCTACTTCCGTCTCCCCGGCGACTCCGGGCGGTATCCGCAGGTGACGGCGAGCGACCTCTTCTCCCAGACTACGGCCAGCTCCGGCGGCGCCGCACGACGCTCTCCGGTAGGGTGCCCGTCGCACCGCCGGCGTCTCCAGGTCCAGGACCGTGACTCGTGAAGGCGTACGTGAGGCAAGAAAAGTCGTCAAAGGAAAGCAGGCGAAGAAGGTTTGCAGCGTGTGGTATATGTTATGTGGATGATGCATGCTGAGCAACTGTGAATATTTGTAGCCTATATGCTGCCATGAAAGTGTACATAATCTTTCTCTGTTTTAGCTTACCATATTGTACTGTACGTGATATGCTATGGAAACATATCATAACATGCATGGTTGCAGGTCCTCCCAAGGAGGGCTTTGCACCTTGGAGTGAGAATTGTGTATTGTCCGTTGGAAATAATATGCCAGACAATGAGATAAATGATGATGGAACGAGCGAATTTTGGTACTGCTGGACTGCTCTTGCAGATCACATACAAAGTTGCTATTGTCAGAACTCAAAGTTCATCCCAGTTTGTTCAGTAGGATTAATTCCTCCTATTTCCAAGGGAAGCTTTACCACTGTCTTCATCAATCTATTAAGATTTATTAGCATGCCAATCAAGCTCGTTCGGTAGCTTTGTTTACCAAATAGTTAGAATTTCTCTGAGAGATGCTTGGAAGGAGGAAGTGGGCATCTTCCGAAATTCAGAAACGGTGATTAGAGAACTAATGTCCCATGTCCCCTGTTTGTGCTGTGATCAGCGACTCAGCGTCCGTGGAGCGCCCATTCGGCCTGTTGCTGCAGCCCACCAACAATGGGCCACGGCCGACAAGCTTAACTAAGTGTTTTTCATGTTGTTTGTATTCCAATATCCATAACTATTAACTAATCATATATCATTGCATTACGATTTTGTATAAACACGAGTATTTCAGTATTTATGAAATGCAACAGATCTAAGGTGCCTAATTCTGCATTTATATAATATGGTTCAAAAATTTATATATGGAAATGTTATACTTAATAGTGTAATCTATTCACAATGTTTTTCGTTGACACTTAGTTGTAAATGGTATAGGTATTATCCATTCATATCCATATGCTAGAAAAGCTTGGATGAGTTCAGACACGTCCATATCTAAGAACGGATATTTGTCTGATACCATATTTAGATGATGATATTAAAAGTTAGATATATCACATATATGGTGTCAATATCCATTCACATCTTATCTAGCATATTAGCAATTGGCCCATGCGTTGCTACGGGACAAATACTATTTTTCAAAGAACGAAATGCAAATAAAGTGACAATATTATGAGGAAATCTAGAATATAAAACTTTTTTAGAGAACAAATATGTGAAGTGCATTATCAAAATATTTGAACATTGAGAAAAGAATACAAGAAAAAAGATGGCGGATCATAGCGTCCCACATATTTGGGTAGCAGGAGCGGATTTACTTTTCGCCTTAGTGTCCTAGATAATCTTGAAGGAAAGGAACGCCTGGATAGGGATGAAAGCCGTAACCTGAAAATTCCGTTTACCGGGGTCTTTATTGAGGTTTTACCTGTGATTTTAGGTGAAACGGAAACGATAATGATAACCGAAAAAACGAAAACGATAATGGTAAAAAAATATGGAAACGAAAACGAAAACGATTTTTCCACTTTTCGATAGTTTTCGAGTTTTACCATATTTTTACTGGTAATTACCAGTTGATATTATACTGTTTTTAGAAGTTTAGTCTAAGCGTCTATATGCAACACAAGGACCATTAATCATCATCCATCAGTACGCACTTCTACTGCCTCCCTTTAGCCTAGATTTTGTTTACTTTGCCATCTAATAGTGAGCATATTGGAATGGTGAATCAATAATTATATTTGTGAATTTGAATTGTTTAGTTATCATGAGTCTTGTACTATTAGATTTGGTATGTAATATGTGGTTATTTTTTTAGTTTGTGCAATATTTGTAATTTAGCTTGATGTTGAGTTAAAATGAATCAATTATATTTATCTTACAAACGTAATTTATTAAATCTATATATGGTATTCACTAACCTGTTTTTAAATTATAAATTATCGATTCTTGACCGATATCGAGCTATTCCCGATCGGATAGTTTCGTTGTCGAAGTTCCCATAATACCGGCGCTGTACTCGTTTCCAGGCAATATCGTTTTCGCTTCCGTTTCTGAGCAAAAAATATGAAACTGAAAACGATTTAGCCTTCTTCCGATTCGTTTCCGACCGTTTTCATCCCTACGCCTAGATAATCTATTGGTGTTGTTTGCAAGCTGGATGGCGCAGGATGTTCATCTATAAACACCAAACACATTGTTTAGTTAATTGAATCAGTACCTGTAATGAAAGTCGGTGAACATAACTCGTAAGGTCTCCTAGTAGAGTGCGATCACCAGATTGTTTGAAGACACTATCTACGAGGAACAGAAACAGAGAACAAGCAGATTGCCACAAGTAGCATGAGAACATGTTCCTAGCTGTCATGGTTTGATCAGTGCACCAGTGGACATATACTGGCACAAGGCGAACCATTGTTTGTGTTGCAATACTAATGGCAAGCATCTAAGTTTGTACAAGTAGGACCTGAGAAAAACATAAGCATTGGTTACTATTTGCATACAGGCAGAACACGTGAACTGAGGCCACAGTAGTACTTACCTTGTTCGTCAGTTGTGCCTTTCTGTCCGCCTCTTTAATAAATAGGGCTGCAATTAGAAACAACCGGCTCAATTAGATACATACAAAGAAGAAATATGAAACAAACTGTACTCTCAAGTATTCTACAGGTGGAAACATACAAATATAAATTAACGAGCCAGCCATTAAGCTAAAAGGAAACATCCAAACCAAAACAAATAAATAGCAGCCGGCCAAAATTGTATTAAAATGGTACAAGTGATTAAGTTAACAACACAAAAAAATGGTACAAGTCATACGGTGAGAGGGAAATCAGCCTCCCGCTCGCCTCCCCCCAGCCTGCCAGCGGCAGCCACGGCTTCCGTGTGGCGCCAACCGCCTGCCTCATCATCTGGGCAGCGCCTGGCCTCATCTGATCCGGTCGCCCAGCCCACGACCTTCCTGTTAAAATATTGGGTTAAAAATGCTTTGCTCATACAGTGCGAACATGTGAATTAAAAGGATGCAAACAAAAGGCATTGGCATGAATTTTAAATTGAAAAGAACCATTGTATTAAGGTGGCATGAAATTATTTGTCCGTAACAACGCACCGACATTTAGCTAGTAAGAATAAAGATCAATATTGTCTCTTGAGGAACCCTTAACTCTAAACAGAACTACGTATAGATTTCCTAGGTGATATAGATATATTTATCTGGTGAGAAAAAGGTGATACCTAGAAATGGATCTTACAAACAAATTGCCTATAGCAAGTAGCAAGCAGGATGCTCCTTTGAGTTAAGCTTCCTAAGGATAGTACCAACGAGCTATTTCTCGCACACCAATCTCCACGTTACTTTCACCACCTTCTTTGTTTCTTATCCATCTTTACCTCTCTGAACATCCACTCTCTTAAACACATATAATAAACAACATATCCATTCTCACATACAATTTATCATATTCAGAACCCACAGGATATAACAAATGTAACGCCTAAAATTTAACACTCAAAATTTTCTTCTAATCTCTCTCTAAATTCAAAATTAATTGGTTGTTGCTTATTTGTTTTGAGTGTATTAGCGTGAGGTCAACAAAATTCCAAATATCGCAAATACTCTCCACCAAAATTCTTTCTAAAATTCATTTCCAAAAATTCAATTCCAAAAAAATATCCACGCGACACTTGGACCTCCAATCTCCGCGCCATGTGGACCTCCCATCTCTGCGACACTTGGACCCGACGTCTCCGCGCTATGTGGACCTCTCATCTTTGCGACACTTGGACCCCCCATCTCCGCCCCATGTGAATCTCCCATCTCCGCGACACATCATCGGCCCTCTTCCTCCATCGGCTATAAATAGCCCCCCACCCCATGCTTTCATCCACACCAAGCTCACCACCGCCGCGACCAGCCCTCGGCTCACTCGGGCGTTGCCCGCTGCAGACATCTCCTCCCTGCCTTCCCCCTCCTGCGCACGCGCAGCTCTCTGCTCCTCCTTCGTGTTCACCACCATAGCCACCAAAGTCCCCGCCTAACGGCTGCCATAGCTCGATTGCTCCGACTGTGAACACCTCGTCACATCCCTCCACCATCCCTAAGCCACGCTCCCCCCTTCTCACTGCTTGTATCGAGCTCTGCACGAGCTCCTAGGTCGCAACCAATGGCTGCCCGCAGCAAGCACCTCCGTGTCCACCACCTCCACCGCGCTGACAACCACCAGAGCTGAACGCCGGTGAGCCTCTACCCGTTGCTCACGGCGACGCGAGGAAGCCTGCTCGTGCCCCTCTGTCTGATATAACAGCCCTCCCTTTTCTGTGAATGACAGGTGGATCCACCATTTATTTTTCTCACGCCAACCACCAGCCACTGGTGATTAGACATCACTAATTACGTGTCATTCGAGCTAGCAGGTCCAATCTCATACCATTCTCTTCTTCTATTCATTTATTTCCGAATTAATCTCTCGACCATACGACCTCCGATTCCATCGATTCTTCTTTCTAAATTCATCAAAAATCAATATCTACCATCCACATTAATTTCATGATTTTAAGAGTTTTCAGAACGGCCTATGAGCCGGTGCCACATTCGACATTGTAGGCGTGGACCGTTGACACCAACCTAAAACTCCGCTCGCAAACAGTATAGAAATATTTTCTGCTACTCCAGAATCCAAAAATACGATTTTATTCTCTACTTTCCAAATATTCGGACTTTGGAATATTCCAGCAATATTCCTTTCTCTTTTCCTTTTTCTTTTTTTTTCCCGAATATACAGAATTCATATATTCTCCGTTCCAACTCCGATTCGGGTGATTTCTTCACCTAAATTCATCTAAAATCAAGCTCTGCCTACCCATACACTCAACATAATCTTTTATCCTAGCCAGGAAGCCGCCGTCATGCCACCATGATGTGATGCCCCCGGCATCTCAAAAGCCTTAACACGCGATTAGATTAGCGTTAATCAAGGATTTGGACTTAATCATAGCTTAGAGATGAACAACAAACAAGCAGCGTTAATCAAGGATTTCGTACTTAATCATGCTTAGAGATGAACAACAACCAGGCTAGAAAACCACTAAGTCAAAAAAAATTTCAAGTTGGATATGCAGAAACATTGAGTTGCTTGATCGAGTAGTTAGACATTTATACATTTTCATGAGAGACTTCAAATACAAAAGTTTTAGTTCAGGAAGTTACCTTCAAATATACTTATTTTGACCATTTTCAAAATCAGATGTCAAGGGGGCCCAAAAGCTCAACCAAACCTAGATAGCCTACACTCAGAAAATTTTGCTAAGTCTACGGTTCGACACTATTTCCCAAATTTCATTCCTAAATTACTTTCGATTTGACCATACAACTTCAAAATCTTCCTTTGTATGAAATGAAATTAAACTTACTACCTTCCAAATGCACTAGACCTTGACCTAATTGGACTTCATTTGGTGATTCAAAAGTTGGAAATGAGAAATACTACACATAAATTGAAACTGCAGTTTTATCAAACCCTTGAATACAATTGTGCTTATAGTATAAAATATAATGTGATCTAGCCCAAACTTTCTATACCAAACCTTGTAGACAATTTGATGAGTAACAACTTTGGTATTTTGTATGTTGACATGCATAAAGGTTTGCCTGGTGCTTTAGCTTAATTTCTAGTCTTCTAGTGAAATCTGTCAAACTAGGCCTGAGTGGGAAATTTAAATTTTGAGCAACCAAAATGCATGATCATGCAAAGCTTTGTATATGAAAGTTGTAGGAAATGAAATTATTAACAACATTGGTATAAAACTCCCTTACATGAAAGTGGCTAATAAAAATGACTTTTGGAATTTCTAAACTTAGGGGTGCTATTGGTCAAACTGGGGTCACAACTTTTGAGTTCAAATTTCTCCTAAACTTTGAATATAACATGGTGACACAAATTAAAACAAAGTTGTAGACCATGAAGTGTAGATCATTTCTTGTATTATGAGTTTTCCATGATTTGGCCTTATTATTACTCAAAAATGTGATATTCAGACAAAGGGTATGGAAGTCAAACATCAGTTTTCTATTTTTCGAATTTTCCATTTCTCGCTGTCTCTATGACAAGCGGGCGCCACCTGTCGTGTCTCACGCGTCGGAGGATGCCGACATCGGCGCGTGGGTCCCACATCGCACTCCTCGGCAGACTCGGTCCATGCACCACCGTCTCCATTCCTTGACTTGGTCTCACCTGTCATTGGCACTAGGTCCATGGACCATGTCCACCCACACCCTCACCCCTTCCTCCTCCTCTCCCTTGCGCTCACGCGGCAGCATGCGTCGCGCCATGGGTGCCGTGCGAAGGCCACGCTGGTCGCCGGCCCCTGCCCGCGCTACCCCGCGCCCCGGACAAAGAGCGGAGAGCTCGGCCCTCATTCCCCCACGCCTCACTCGCCCTATCCCCTGCCTCGCCTCGTCCGGGACCGCGCAGCGCCGTCGCCACCATTGGAGCTCGCCCCGAGCTCGCGCGCCGGCCTCCTCCGGCTGCCTCCGCTCCCAGCAGCGAGTGCTCCGCGGTCGCCCGACTCCGCTGCACCGTCCCCCACGCGCCTTAACCGCCGCCATCGCCCCTGCCGGCGCCGCCGCACGCCTACCGTGGCCGCTCCAAGCTCAAGCCCGACCTCATCGTCGACGGCCACCATCCGGCCCTCCTCACGCCTCCGCTTCACCTTCTCCGAGCGTGCCTCGACACTGCGCAGCTCGCGCGCCTCACCGGAGCTCCCTACCCCGCTGACGGCGCCGGATCGAGGAGCGCGCTGCCGAACCTCGTCGCCGGGTTCACCGCGGGTTCGTCGCGCGTTCCTCAGCCACTGCAGCCTCCCCATGCGACGCGACCATGGGGGGAAAGCAAGCCCTTCACCAGGAACACGTCCCTAGGGTGACTCGGCTCCAAGGCCGAGCCTCCACGCCGCCGGAGCCGCCCGCGACACCCTCCCCTGCGCGCGGCCTCACCCCTGGTGAGAGGTAGAAGAAGACCGCCACTTTTGCGATTTAACCCTAGGTTTTATCAATTTCGCAGTCCTAATTTATGCACTGTACAATGTGACTTGTGGGTCTTACGCGCTAGCCCCTGATGTCAACAGATATTCACGAATAGGTCCCTGTCCGTTATAATTTTTGATTTATTGAATTTCTATAAACCGAGAACTTTGAAAATTCATAGTAAATCAAATAAAAATAAAAAAAATGCAAACCTTGTTGCATTGTGCTCCTCTTAAGTAGATCTACAGAATGGAAAAGAGAGTGATCCATGAAATGACTTGTTTTGCCCCTGGATGCTTGAATATTACGGTTTCTTAAATAATTAGCAAAACTAAAGCTAAACACCTTCAAAAATTATGAAACTTGGACAGCTGATTTTATATGATGATTAGGAACTATGGTGATTTTTGGAAACTCTAGCCATGCAATGCTTAATTACTGTTCTACCCCTATGTTTGTATTTAGTGTATTTTTAGTAAATGAAAATATATACCATAGAAATCATATTGTGCTCATTTGATCCGATGTAGCTTACAAATAATGTTTCGTGTGTTTTTATCATTGTTTGCTATGTGTTTTGAAAATGACAAGTGATAGGGTGGTTTAATCTATAAAATAAAAAAAATGCTATTCTATGTATTGCCTCGTGAACATCTGACTGAATGGGTGTACACTTGCTCCATGTTCACGAAAGTATTTTGGATTAAGTAGTTTATCGAATCACCCTTCTGCCTATCTATAAGATGATTGTCCAAATGTGCGCTTTGACATTCATAGCATTTCACTTATAAGCATCATGCATGTCATTCATATAGTGACGCTTAATGCAGATACGTGATCAAAAAGCAAGTGCGTGGGACTACTTCAACAACGATGTCCAAAAGACCAATTAAGACCCAAATACCACCTGGAGGCCCCTGAAGTGGTATTTGGAAGGAGGAGCTGTCCAAAGTAATCAACTGGGTTGCCTGGGGCAAAGCCTCACAACCCGGCAAACTAACCTAGTTTAGTTTGTTAGTTTTGATAAGAACAAGCAAAGGTAGGACAGGACCATGAATTTCCCTAGCTAATCTTATCTTGATTGATGATTACGCATCCGCATTAGGAGTCGATTGAAAACCCTTGCATTAGACTCCCTGGCCGCCTGGCCCTAGCTCATATACCTAGAGTTCGTAGGACGAGTTGCATAGAATTGTTAGGTACGAGTAGATACGAGTGAAAGGATGTCACTCGTCGCGTAGGTGGTTTTCAAAAATCTCAGAAACTTTTACTATTGAGAAAGTAATATTATGCTCATGATTTAAATAGTAGATCGGGCGGAGAATAACTTTATTTTATGGTGTGCGTTGTTGTAACATTTGGCTTCCGCCCGAGTCGTTTAAGGCTCGTCCGCTGTTCGTCTGACTGATCAGGCATAACATTGCTAGATTGCTTAACCGGGATATGGGACCGGTGAAGTCTTACCTGGACTCGTCCGAAGTTTTCGAGGTGCCACCCATCCACTTGCAGGAGGCCGTTGGGCCCGGGGGCGCTTGTACTCGAGGGAGGGCTGACTCAGTGCGCTGTGGTAACGCTCCTGAGAGAGCACAACCCGGGGGTTCGGTAGGGGCGCTTTGAATCTTGTGACAAGACATGTGCAGATGGGGGAATATACATGAGAACATGATAGCTAGTAAGCATATACCCCTGGCAAGATAGTTATCCCGAAAATTAAAATCGATTCGAATCGCTGATGCCCACCAGGTGTGGGAATACTAATATCACTAGTCGGGCAACGTACTAACTGCTTGAATATATTAAATCTATTTCACATGTTTTCAAATACTACATGCTTGTACTACTGTGTTGTTGACATTTCTGCAAGTTACTATTATTATGGAGTTATATGCAAATGATGAAACATATCAGTTCATGATATTATATCTCTGATTAAAATCAGTGGCTAAGGATCCACATGTTAGTAAGCCATTCCATTAAGTCCTACTGAGTAATTAGTACTCAGGGTTTGCTCCCACCTTTTGAGTACAGGTACCGATGACTTCTGAACAAGTGTATGGAGGAGGGTAGTACCGGTGGGCTCGGTGCTGCTCGCCTCGATCATCATTGCATGAAGACTACTAAAATATTTAGTTTCCGCTATGAGATATTACTAAAGTATTTCGTTTCCGCTGTGAGATATTACTAAAGTATTTCGTTTTCGCTGTGAGATGTTTTTGAAATCGCTTCCGCTATCTGATTCAAACTTGACATTCGTATGGCATTATGTTGAAACTTGTATTTTATTTCGAATTGGTTTGTAAAGTAAATCTACTTATACTCTATTTCAATTGCCTGTGATGATGTAACTATTGTGGCTCCATCGTGGGCTAGATGTGTATGATGTTGGTTTCTCTGGGATTTGGTAATATCGGGAGCCGAATTACTCGCGACGGACGACCGGGTTTAGTTCGGTCTAATTACACTGCAAGCCAGAGGTGACAGGTGTGCTTAGCCCGAATTAAATTGGCGGTTCCGCCACACATTACGCTGTCCTACGCCAAGTCAGTGCTTCGCACCGGTCACACAAACATTGTGAGCCTGGTGATCGATGCCGTTGATCTCATATTCCACATAAATCCTAAAGGTTTCTGTCTTAGCCTGTCCGAGCATTGAATTCAGATGATGACGATACCGAAATTCATCTGAACATCATTGCTCTCTCCACCACTTCAAAAAAGATCTTCTCCAAAACACCAACATGCAACCGCCACCCCTTCGGCGTTGTCAACCCCGCATCTCGCGTCTACCACCCCTACCTTAGCGTCTCCGTAACTGACGTTACCAAACCCGCCAACTCACCTGAAACTCGCTACACCCCAACCATTTGCAGTAATACCATCAGTAAGAACCCAGCAGATTCTCATATTCGCAATCCAATCTCTACACCACCAAACCCGTTGAGCTCATATTATGCTTCGATTTGTTTGTTTTCCTTGTTTGTGCACAAGGCTTTACCGGAGAGTCCGTTCGGTCTGCCCCTCGCTGTGTGCTATGCGATGGTCGGCGCCTAATACGTGCAGCAACTGTTATATCAACCGCCTCAACAAAGTGAAAGGCAAGCCCACTGGAATCCCCACTTGATGCATAAAATTCTTATATTTCACAAACATAACCCTTGGCCTGATAATCACATAAAAACTTGCATGTTTTGCTTGCTAAGATAACCCAGCAAAATATACAGCCACCTAAGCTTATTTTAGATATAGTGCGCATAGGTGGGATCGCTCATTTAACCATCTATCATAATCTTGATGCTAATAATGTGGAATATATTAGGTATGGGAGAGTGGATGTCTGTGTGGTTTTTGAAATAAAATGGGAAAGAATCCCGGCAGCCGACCTTGTCGGAATACGGCTACGCGCCGAAACAGCTATAAGGGCAGGGTATGAATGGGTAACTTAGCTACCTGCCGTTACCCTTTGTCCCGGGATTCATAAAGAATACCGGATAGGTGGATTGCTCCCGATGTCGAGCATTAAAAAGTTGGAATGATTCTTCCTGAGCTCTCCGTAAAGACCGTTATGATTTTTATCTTGCCTTAACTCTTTTAGTACAATCACTCGCTCTGTATGAGGCATTGGCCAGGCCCGAGCCGGAGTGGATAGCCTAGTAGTTTCTGTGCTGGCGCGCAAGGGGCTAGGGGATGGGTGGTGTGCCAACGGGAGTACCACGGGGTACTGGAGTGGTTCGGATGCCCGAACCCTTAAAGTTCGGCCAGATGATGAAACAAAGGAAAACAGCTTGGTTTGGAATTCGGGCAGTTACGACGTGCATCTGAGTCCAACTTGTGGGAATTAATATAACCTCTGATTTGAGTAAAACCTATTCGAATAGTCCGTGTCCACTGGTATGGATGAGTTACGGCTTGGTTGTTCAGTTAGCAGTTTTCATAAAATAAAATGGAATTATTTTGGGATTTGATAAAAATAGTTTTCGTTCAGCAGAAGATGCTGGATGTGTGAAAAATGTGTTGACTGGAAAGCCAAGGGCCATCTTAAACCGGAAAGTCCAGTGGCAAAACTTTTTGAAAAAAACTCAGTTTTCAGAAAGATTAAAACTTGATAACTATTTCAAACCCTGTGTACAAATACTTTTCTGCAAAACTATTTGAAGCTCTAGATATATCCTTTCATATAGTGTTAGTCTCTCCAAAATTCCTTTGGAGGAAGGTGGGCTGCTGAATACGTATGTAGTCACCATTGCTTTGTTGTTATTTTCTCAATGCAATGGACATACATCGGTCTGAGAACGAGTAAGGGTTACGACCTGCTTTCCAATTGTGGCGTAAAGAAGATGTGCCTACATTTTATATTCCGCTGCTTAGATTTTCAGGATTACGCCTCTTTGTGGTCCGACCCGTTAGGGCGAATCTGTATCACTCTGATGTAAGAATGTGATTACCGAACCATGGGATGATAATAAAGTATATTTTAGCCGCATTATGAAAAGCGGACGCTTCAACAAAGCTATGCACATCTTTAATCTGCTCTTAGTATTACAAAGATAAGTTGAATGTACCTTCCGAAGCATCTGTTTTGGCGTTGGTTGGTCATCAAACTGCGAGATGCTGAAGTAAGACCGGAGCTTCTTGGCTGCCTCCATGAAATCCATCAACTGGCGTGCCTCTCAACATCGACTGTTCAAGACAGCACAAAGCACAACACTTAGGATCTCCAGTATGGTATTAGCGAATCGTATAATTCAGTTTCACTTCTTTAATTCTTTAATAACCATACTATAAAAATGTGAGTTTTTCTTAATCTATTTTACACCTAATTCTCATCTACCCAAAATTATATCCATCCATTGGATCCTCTACTATTTTGATTCCAGCCATTTAACCTGGACCCATAAATCTTATTGGCATAATTAACACCTACACTATTCTCGGTCTTTTGTACTGCAATATAAGATTTTCTTACACATTTCTGTCAGATCCCTCTCTCTTTTTTTTTCACACGAGTTTTCTTACCCGCCACCGCGAGGCCTCCGGCCAAAAACACCAAACATCTTGCCCTGCTGGGTCCAACCAAGCCTCTCCTCTTCACCCTCCAGATCAGGACTGCCACATCTCTTGCAAGTCCGAATACAACTATGAATTAATCAATAAAGAAAATCAATACAGCATATCCACCAAGGCCCAATAACCATGGGTAGAACAATATCAGTCGAAACGATGATATTATTATGAACATGGTACATATATCAATATGCCACGTCGCAAACTGTTCTCTAAATTATCTAGCTCATAAACCACAACACATTGACACAGCCAGGATGCTAGACTATCAATAGAAAGGAAAAGAATATCACAGCAGGTGAGAGGGACACCAGATTAGTGAGTGGCCGGAGTCAGAAGGCTGTGGCTGACTACCGAGTGGCCGCCATAGTCCCAAAACGAAAAATCAGAGGCAAAAACGAAAGATCCGAGTGGCCACCAGTCGCTAGAGTCCCAAATCGAAATATCAGGGGTGCATCGAGTCACAAATCGAAAGATCAGGGGCCACAAACAAAAGATCAGAGGGGGCAAAAAAATCCCCAAAGCTGCAAAAACGAAAGACCAGAGGTGCAAAAAAAAAATCCCCAAATCTCTGGCAGAGAGGGGAACCAATCTCAACACACAAGGGCACTCCACCACCACGCTGCTTGATCTGCGCAAGTTTAGAGACAAATAAAAAGAAGTGGGCGAAAGAGCTGCTGCTGGCGGCTAGGACACGGAAGCGAATGAGCGATGGGAAAAATGGATTTTTTGACGAATCTTGATGAGCTCGTCGCCGGATAGGCCATATCTACGGAGGACACATGGGTTTTGTCCACTCAAGTTTGGTGGCTTTTAGACTGCCGCCACGCGTATCAGCGAGGCTGCTGTTCGCCGCTGCCCCGAGGAGAGAGAGAGAGAGGGGAGTTGTGAGGAGAACACATTTTAGGGTTTGTCGTATCTCGTGGGGATAGGGGACGGCGGTGCGGAGAAGCACAGGGAGGGTCGGTATGGCGGTGGAGGCCCTGGCCGCCGTCTTGTCCACCGACGGAGTCGCGGATGAGGCCAAGGAGGTTGTCGTCGCCGTGCTCATCGCCGAAGGACCTATGCCTGCATCGCCGTGACGCTGCTGGGCATGGGCTCGAACTGCGCCGCGGTGCTCGAGACAATCCTGGCGTCGCCCGCCTGCCGGACGCCGACTGCCAAGACCTGCCATCTGCCGACCGCGCTGAGCTGTTCCCGGACCTCGTACGGATCCTCAGGGACGCCGTGTCGCACAGCGGCCATCCGCTGCATGGCCGCAGGCAGTCGAGGTGCGGGGCCAGCCCAGCGTGCGTCGATGGGCACCGGCGGGGCGAGGATGCGGCGGTTGAGCGGAGCGAGCACGCGGCGGGGCAAGGGCGGAGGAGGAGCCTACAAGAAGAGGAGGCCATCGGCGTCGGTGGACCTAGCCGTCGAGGATGCAGAGGTGGCGCGGCGGCAGATCTGGGCGTCCAGAAAGAGGATGCGGTGCCGGCGGCGGGGGGCCCTCCTCTGTTGGATGATGGGGCCGTGGGTGGATGGTGGTGGAGAGAGGGCACGCGGGGTGCTGGCGGCGGAGCGAGGGATAGGGGACCGCGGGACGATGGTGGTGGCCACGAAGGTCGGAGGCTCGGAGCGGAGGTGTGGCGGTGACACGGTGGGGATGCGCACTTTTGTGGGCACGGAGGAGGAGGGATTGAGGCAGTAGGGGTGGGGGCCGACTCCCAGGAGGCGGTGCGGGATGGAGGCACACCGAGGTCGGTTGGAGGCGGACGAAACCGGAAGGGTTGGGCGCGGGAGGCGGTGCGGGAGGGGAAGGGAGACGGACGACGGACCGCGGGGGGCCACGGAAACAGCTCCGTTGGAACCTTACGAATTTTTAAGGGGTAAAGATAAAGATGTGACATAATTCATACCCAAATCTAAATCTAAGTTTGAGAAAAATAGATATGTATATTTTTATATGTAAACATCTATCTGTATTCGATCCATTTTCAGCCTTAGTTCAAAACATAAGAAAAGTTGATCCACTCACAAATCTCAGCAAAGTAAAAATAGGAATACATAGTAATATAGAACAAAAAAAAAGAGAGGGAAAACCCCAACCCATATGAAACTCATTAGGACATTGTAGCATACTCGAGCAAACTAGGAACACATACCACTGAAAGAATAAAGCCATTAAATCCTAATAAATAAATCTTGGAAAATGCGGGCACCCCAGTTCAGCATAAACGATTATAGATTTCAATCTTAAAGTTGAGACATGATAATTCATAATCGATTGATATACATTTTGGGGCTTTAGGGTGGTGTATTAGGCCTTCTAGATATTTCTGATTGTTCAGTCCTAGAATCCGATATTTCCTCGGTTATTTCGGTTATCTCAAAACAGGAATCAAATTTAATATTAGTTCCATTCAGTTTTGTTATTTCTGTTCGTTTTTTCGGCTTCGGTTAGTTATGCCCACCTCTAACCACGAGGAGTCTAACCGGCTGAACTATGCACATTTTGTGGTAGGTAGGCTAGATTGTAAGCTTTAGAAGAACCTAACTGAACTATCACTGGTAGTAGCATAAAATTTTTTTCTATTGCATTAGTAAAGTTGTACAATAGAAAGTGTGAAATACTGATTTTTTGGATAAAGGATGAAATACTGACTTACTTCATCTTTTTCTTCTTTTAGGTAGGACCCTGATTATGCCCACCACTTGAAAAGGCGCTATAATTATTTATGTCCATCTCAAAAAGCTATATTTAAATCTCGTCATGTCAAACTGACCTGCATATGTTTATTTTGCATTATTTTGGTTACTTTTTTTTTGGTAAAGATAACTTAGGCCTCAGAGAACCTGCTTTAGTTTTGGGCCTTTTTCGGCTGAGCCCAAACTACGGCCCACCAAAACTAGGTGAACCCCAAACCCTCGACTCCTCGTTTATCCACAAGTGTCCTGCGCCGCCACCATCTTCTTCCTTTGCAGCCTCTCCGCCCGCCACAACCCTGTAAGAGTCAGCTGCAGCATCACCCCTCCTCGAGAGGTACGCATCTTGCGGATCCAGGCATCCAGCTCTTAATCCTTGTTTATTGGAAATGTGAACCGACCAGCTATCGGACTTCGCTTTGCTGTCTCTTGGCTCTTATGGTGCAATTCGATCTTATGAACTAATCAATTTTCAATGTCTGATGTGTAGTTCGGTTACATTGTCTTGACGACCTCTCTTAGTATCATGGATCATGAAGAGGCTAGAAGGAAGAACGTTGGTGGCAAGGAGCTAGGGTTTTTCTACTAAATAGAAGTTTGATGAGAGGATCTTGAATCAGTGTAGTAGGTTGTTTGCCCTTGACTTGTATTCCTGAAGTTTTTGAACGAGCTAGATCGCACAAATGCAGTCTACTTTGGATCATACCTGTGTCCACATGCTTGCTAAAAATCCAAAATTAAGGAGAGAGGTCGATTGTTTTTTTTTCTTTGGTCTACCCTCGGTTTGTTTAGGAAAGGCTTTCAGCCTTTCAATTTTGTACCATGGAAGTTCGAGATTTGGTGCTTTTTGATCCTAACATCCGGCGAGGGTCAGATGGTTGTTGCTATTATCGCGTTGTACATTGACGTTGGTCATTGATGCAGTACACTGCCGTTGTTTTGATAACTCACGATTGAAAGTTGGGCGTTTTTGCTAAAATTGCCAAAAGTGTTGTCACCACTTGCCTAAATTATCTAACATGAGCCTGAGAAAAAGATAGCCACAACTTAGCTTGCAAGGATATCTTGACATGACATTATGAGCACATCGTGTGTGGGTCAATCCCCACCCTAGAAAAAAGTTTTGGGCGCCTAGGTTGTGACAAATGGAACAAGATGCTAACTTGTCTTATTCAAACTAACTCGTCTGACTTGATGTTTGGCCATCAACCAAAATGGCTTCAGCAGTAATTCTCCGGAGTCTTTTCTAGACACACCAACAATTAGATGCAACTGAGCTGCATGTTCGCTGCCACGATGTTCAGATCTGTGGATGTCCGTCGCCGTGCTCCTACATGCCTGTGGCTGCCATCCATATTCTGCATGACGCTGCGGTATATGATTCCTCTTCTTTCTTCTCTCTTTAGCACTCTCTCCGTCTCAAATTGTAATTGTAATGGGTTCTGCACTTCTATCTCAGATCTGTGATTCACAAGTTCAGACACCCACACACGAAAGAAGGTAGAGATCAACGTGTCGTCGCACTTTGCGAGACGCATGCAACTGGAGGCGAAGATCACCGCAGACTCCGCAGCGGCTTGAAGACCTGGGACTGGGAGTAGGGCGAGAGGACGGCCTCCTGCACCATCCTGCGGCACACAGCAGGAAGTGCGCCGCCGCGGTCTCGTCCTGCCACAACCGCCAGGCACGTCGCCTCCTTCTCGCCACCGCGGGCCTGCTGCTGGGCGTGGTGCGGACGGGCCGCCGTCGGCGCCGCCTTCTCGAGCACGACGAACGTCGCGTTCACCGTGTTGGTCGCGGCCGGGACTAGGTCCTTGAGCTTCACCGTCCGGACGCTGCTGGCGTCGGCCTGCAACGGTTGGATAGGTTAGTAGTGGCCGTGGAGTAGAAGCTCGTGCAGGCGCATTTGGTCGAGCACCTCGCGCGCGCGTCTCTGATTCGCATGACAGCGGGAGCAATTCCGGCTAGTGAGAGGAACGCTAGTCCCAACACAGGTCAACACAAGCAATAGAAACGCACGGCGTCAGTAGAAACGCACGGATGCATCGTAGAAACGCGTGATGGGGTCACCACTCCGTGATCTGTCACAACTCACAACGCCGACGGGAATCGTTACCTTTGCAAATAAAGGCCACTGCTCGGTCTCGGTGTGGAACATGGGGCTAACGGCCAGCACGTGGCATTGGGGCTAGCCCCCCATTTAGCTATCGATCGCTCGTTTGGAGCTGAGTGAGCGATCCGCTCTAGAGGGGAACCGCTCCCACACCGAGTGAGCTGGGCTCAGGTGATGGCGTGGGGACGCTGGTCAGATTGTCTAAGTGAGTCTTTTTTCATTCGTGGTTTATTTTTTTTTTTTTCGTTAACTCTTTCAATTCTTTTTCTTTTTGATGTGTATCAAAAAGTTACGATCAAAAATTATTGTCTTAACTTTCTTCCATTTCTATCTAAAACATAATTCTGTTTTTCTTTTTTTTACAATAACTTTATTGAAATATAATTTATTATGATAACTTTTACGCAACCATGACTTATCACAATAATGTTACGTAAGCATAATCTATCACGATATTTTATAAAAATATAATTTATTAGGATAATTTTATGGAAACATAACTTTATCACGATAAATTTATAGAAGCATAGTTTATCACGATAACTTTATGAAAACATAACTTATCACGATAATTTTATGTAAGCATAAATTCATCACGGTAATTTTATAGAAACATAATTTCATCACGATAACTTTATGGAAGCACAACTCATCACGATAATTTTGTGGAAACATAACTTTATCACGATAATTTTATGGAAGCATAACTTTATTACGATAACTTTACCTAACTTATATTTGTGGCATAAATTTTTTTTATAGCCTATATATAAATGTGGTGTTGTTTTGTTTCTAAAAATAAGAGGATCGCAAATATAAAATCAGTTTAGTTAATGGACATCTTAATTAGAAGCTACGTAGAAAAAACAAAGTTAGAAACGTTCTGTTTCCATGCATGCAGTGTTTAACCAACCGAATGGAGAAACCGAGGGGCCCACGACACTGGAAAAACGGCATCATTGCATGCAGTGTTTAACCAACCGAATGGAGAAACCGAGGGGCCCACGACACTGGAAAAACGGCATCATACGCACGGCGCTCAAGGGTAGAGCTGTGGGGGCCGCGACAGCGACGTGAAGGGAAAAACACGCTAGAGACCGTGTGCACATGGGGCCACTGGTCTGATCGCTCGCTCAATTTGCTCATAACGAGCGCTCACGAAATAGACAAGCCTGGGCTGGCGTAGTCTGTTTGTGCCGAACATTAGACACAGATTCAGAAACAACTGCCTTGAGAATATGAAAGCGGCCAACTTGTTTCGTTTGGTCGACAGCTCGTAATGTAAAAATTGCATCACACAATATACATGCAACATGCCATCTCTGTAAAGAAAAAACTCAAAAAAAAAAAAAACAAGGCTTTGTTTACAGTGGAGCTGCTTGATTGCAGTATGTGAGCTCACCATGTATGGAGACCGAACTCAGATAGCGAAAGGTAATTAACTCACCAGATCTGAAGCAAACTAGCAGAACATCTATTGCAATTTCTACCATTAGCAACTATTCATTCCAAGGACTTGACTTTACATGATCCCCATAGTTGAGTTCTTGGGCTATATGGTTTGCTAAATAATGGTAAATTATCCTTTATAAAAGCTACAAAGAGAGAAGAACAGAAAAGGAATCCTATTAACATTGCCATCACAAGATTGCGCACAAAATTAGAATGGAGCCAGTAGCCAAAACATGATCAAGGCTGATGTAGCACTCAGTGCCCAAGACAGGAAGGCAAACGCTGTGGCGAGCTCAAATCTTCCACAAGGGAGTTGGGGATACCTTCTGCAGAAGAGCACATCCTTTTGAAATAGAATTACTACACCAGCAGATGAGCTTGCTGCAGCAAATGACAGAATTGCTGTTACCTGCATTACATAAATTGGTTTCATCAGTGCTGCTGAAAGTGTTGATGTGGTTAGATGAACATCACCCAAATGAACACAGGGCTTAGAGCCTTAGACTGCATGTGATATCTGATCTTTCCTTTGTCAGGTTGGTACAACCCAAGCTGGCATCAGAATGTATCATAAAACCAAATCTGGAGGGCATGAACAATGTACAACATATGCAGCAGACCAAACTTTGCCAAGTACTACAAACTAACATTAGTTATGCAAATGTGAAGCTATCAGCTCTTTCCAAAGGGAAAGCTATCAGCTCTTTCTAAAGGGATAAAACCAGCATGTATTGCATCATTGAAGTATCAGCCATTTGGTATGCGCAGTTGATCAATTTTGAAAATGAGAGATTGAGGCACACCGATTATTGTTACTCCATCACATACGAGTGGTATTTTGCAAATCATCTTTTGTGATATAAATAAACTTAAACTTTTAGAGATAGATCTACAAACAGTATGTGTTTGATGTCAATATTCACAAAGAAACTGGTAGCTAAAAAGTTCAAAGGCTTTTGCATCAAGAACCCTAAAGTATATTTAAAAAAAACTACAGGATCAGCATAGCAAAATTATGGATAAATAGGTTACATTTCCCATTTATACGAGAGAGAAAAGAAGCGCAAAATTATCATTCATGTTCGTTTCCCATATGGACAACTTAAGTGCTTGTACAAAACAGTGTAACGTATACATGATGTTAAAGGATTATATGAGAACAATTAAGTAGAGCACATAAAAAACTTAAGCAAGCAAGACAACATGATACTTGATGACTAGAGTCCATAAACGAGTTCAGTCATTACCCAGTCTCCAACCACAAATAAGCTCAATAGAATGGGGGTGGCGATATTTTTGTTGAATTTAATGGCATATCCATCAAGACACGCAAGTCCAAAGCTCCACATCGTTTGAAGTCCCATTGATGCAATCAAGTAGCTGAAATGTAAAAGACAAAATGAGGTCATCGTACATTTCAAAGGAGAAAAATTACAAGTCCAACGAGCTGTGGCGATCTGAGTGTCTAGTACTAAACACCAGGAATTAAACCATCGCAGCAATAGCTAGGGAACCGTTGGTCAAAGGAATTACTACAAGCTTCCAATCACCCACGTTTCGGGAAAAAAAAAACCCCCAACGTCATATCAAACAAAACGGATTATTAGAAATTTAGGATACACCTCCAATTTCACCATTCCAATATGCTTTTCAGAATATCCATACAATTGGACGGCGGCAATCATACCCTTATCAGAATTTTCCTCTCAAATGCTCCAACCAGCTCTCCCAACTAAAAAGCCCCTTATAAAGTAGCTTGTTAATCGCCCCTCCCTCACTCCACGGTTCCCCTAAATGAAACTAACTACTATGACTGATGATCCGAGGCAAAATGGGGGTTCCACTAGCACCCCTAAGTCCTAACTCCTAACAGCGCCTGAAACCCCAGCTTCCAACTGAAGACTAAGCACCATCAACCCGCATTGCTGCAGCAGAGAGAAAAGAGTGAACCTAAGCTGCTCAGATCGGCCTGCTCCCAGTCCCCGCCAAGGGGGTAGACTCACGCGAGAAACCCCGAGCAAGTGAGAACCGAGGCAGTCTAGATTAGAAGAAGAAGAAAACCACAAAAGGCAGGGTCAACTAGGGAGGTTTGCGGGTTTCGTGTAGCTTACCAGAAGGCGGTGTAGCTAGCGAATCCGAGCGAGGAGAACATGACGCCGACGGAGGCGGCGGCGAAGAACGCCTGACCCACCCGCAGCGCCAGCCCGCCCCAAGAACCCGGCTTCCCGGCCATCGCCGCCATCTCCTCCCTCGACGCACAACCCCCCCCCCCCTCCCTCCCGGCCCCTCCGCGGTTGTCACCGCTCAGCAGCGGCCGCACCGACCGGCCACGCGCGCTCCAATCCGGTAGGTTGGTGGTGGGTGCGCGGATCGTTTGCAGGTTTTTAGCGGCGTCGCGTGGAGGAGAAAGCGAAGGGGATTTTAACAAATTGACAAGTGCCCAACAGTAGTAGGCTAGCAGCGGACCAGGGGATGGTGGAGGAGACGGGAATTTCGGGAGGGGTGGAGGCTGCTGCCCTGCCCGGCGCCACGGCGGCGGAGGTTGTTGGTGTGGTGCGACGCCCGACGCTCCGGCGGGGCCGGCTGGAGTGCTGGATCCCAGTCCCAGTCTCCCAGATGGCGACGCTGGAGCCCGCAGCCGGGGCCCGGCGAAAAAGCGCCGCCGGGTTGCGTGCTTCCGCGTGCGTCCTGCCGCGTCGGGACCGATCCATTGGCCGCTGTTTGCTCTAGAGTAGTAACCGATCGGGCAGTGCACTAATTCGTCAGAATTCGTCAAATAGGCAGCTGGTCTCTGAAAAAAACGATGAGAGAATGTAAAAGTGAGTGTGGATCCGATACTGATTGTTCAGTGTGTATTATAAGGTCGACGTCACCCTATCTTCCATTCAATTTTTTATTTTAAATTGTACTCTGCACATCCTTTTACACACTTTGCTTACAACAATATAACCAACTTATTATGTGGAAGATTGGTTATAAATAAGAATGAAGCTAACAATTTAGCAAGTTGAAGACTTTTTTCCCATTGTTACCTCATGTACAGCTAACTGAATAGTCCTTCTAGATAATCGTTGGCTACACATATACGACCATAAATACTTAGCCCACCTTGATTCTCTCATTATCTCAGTCTCTTGGCTTTTTACTACCGCTTCTTTTGTCTTCTCTTCCCACCTTTTTTATGACTCATCATAAACTTGACATGATGTGGCAAATTTTGCAGCTTTTTTATGTCATCTTATTGTTCTTTCTCTAAGAGTAAGGCTAACAATTACTCTGTTGTTGTCTTTAAAAAAGTGATATATCGCATGCAACTAGCGAAAAGGTATACGATGATTTGTTTTTGTCATATGGCGTATAATTATTACTTGGTCCATCTCTTTCTCTGCAAAATTTTTGGAGCTTGTGTTTTCAACTGGTTGCAAGTCAGTTGTCTACCTTTCTTCTTTGTCCCCTTCTCTCTTCCATATTATTGACAATCTAATGTGGCACTTATTGCAGTCCATCTACATCATCTTATAATACCTAGGCGCCATATCAGATTGTCTATACCAATATTATCATGTAATACTTGCTCTATTGTATAAAATACATGTGCCACATCAGATTGTTTTATATAAATTGATTGTCAGCTTTAATACATATTGTTTATAAGTCATTTTTATGACTAGCAATATATATATCTAAAAGATTCTATAGAAATACTCATTGTGGAATGAGATTAGCTACTAAGGTTATTCCCAGTGTGTCGTATCGTGTCACAAGAGATTCAAAACTGCCATGTCATATGAAACAAGAAAGAAATACACCTATCCTAATGCATAGTATCATGAATTGATTCTTAGTCCCCACAACATAATTAAATACTAGATGTTTATGAGTATAAATTGTGAGCCACTTAGATTGTTCAAATTTCATTGTCTATGCCATGCCATCTGAGCTACACAAGCTCTCAGTCTGGGTATGTACTCAGAAATACAAATGAAATACATTTGTTTCGAGATAGAAAAATTCTTTTATCCTTTGTCTTATATGAGGCTGGATTTTCTTGTAAAGTTGGATTTGATTGTGTTATATAAAGAACTTGTGCACAGCACGTAGAGTTTTTTTATACATACAAACTAGTACGTTTAAAATGGTACGGTGTAGGTGTTGGGCTATGTTTAACGGACACGCGACGGCGGGAGATCGAGCCATGAGCCATCGGTGCGAATATTCGTTGCAACATTTTGCGTCGATTGACAAATCGGCCGGCCTTGATAGTTTCCTCTCAGGACAAACAGGCTCCAAAGTCAGACGGTTTTATCGGTCCGATTTTTAAATTTTATCATGCCACTTGGGCGCATTAATCGCTCCTCCATCTTTCTCCCGCCGAAAAAAGGCGTTGCCCGAACTCCGGACCACTCCCGTCCCATCAGCCTCCAGAACGGAACAGCTCTGTCGAGGCCATTTCCAAACTACCCACGGCAAGATTGCAACCGATCATCCCGTATCTGGTTGCCGGTGACCACACTGGCCTGCAGGTCAGAAGTCAGAACCGGCCGCAGCATCGCTGAAAACTTTGGTTTTACGCCTCTGGTCTCTTCGTACCGTCGTGGCTTGCCCACTATCATTCATTCTAAAACTGGACTTTCACAAAGCCATTGTGTTAATCGAGGGATTACTTTCCATCCTTCGCCATGCATCGAGGCTAGTTTGGCAATCTCATTTCTCCTAAAAAATGAAAGAGAATTGAGAGAAAAATGAATCTAATTTTTTTCTTTCCTCTTCATTTCCTAAGAAAAATGAAGTTGTCAAACTAGCCTTTAAAATTTATATCTCTATATATTTGCCATTGATTCTATTAGCAGCTAGTAATAATTAGTTGGTTAGCTCTTAGTTGAAATGAGCTAGCTAATTGTTAGCTAGTGACCTATTTGCTAGATGTCATTAAGTTCATGTAGTTAATAAGTGTTTGAATTGATAAATGTCTTGAGTAACCTCTACACTCGCTACACACCAACATAAGTTATTAGCTGATTAGAACCTTTGAACTAATGAAGTAACTGTTTGCTGGATCTAGCTAAATGTTAGTTGATTTATTTGTATTAGCTAGCCTTATTTAGTTTTTAGCTGCTACCTCGGTAAAAAAGAATACAACTATAACTATGTATAAATAGAAGCCGAATGTGCATTTTTTTTAGACGGTGGTTGTGGCAGAACCGTCTAGATTAACCCGGATTTAGTGCTTAATCACCAGATCCGAACTAACCTCGATAGTCCTTTAGGATGTAAGTATCCTGACTTGGCCTTCCCATCCGGATCGAGTTTGATTTTTGGGGCGACTCTCGAAGGAGTCAACATGTTACAACATACACATCACATTTATTACACAAGTTAGAATATTACACATAGTTTTTGGTACTTATTACATTTCGGCTGATAAGTTCCTCAGCCATTAAACAAAAGTAGCATAGTTCTCGTGTTACTTCAACTCATGCACACAGCTAACTGCTTCAGTTGTAGCCAAGCTTAGATCAGAAGAAAGGAGGATTCAGATAAGGGTCCCATTCAAACCACGTGTATTCCGCACCTGTAAAAGAATAGGCAAGAAGCCTGAGTACTAATTACTCAGCAAGACTTACCCGACCACTGGGTCGAAACCCGACTTCCTAACTCAGGCCGGGGCGGTTAGGTCAACTCACACTGCGGCAGGCCTAATAGTAAATCCTTAGCTTTTAGAATTTAGTTCACCCTTTTAGTTATTACCTGATCATACTAAGTTATTCCTATTCTACTAACCCACCGGGAAAAACATGTTGTCAAACATTCATCATTTACAAGATCAATTCTCTTGCTACGATGTTGGTCACGATTAGGCAGCTTACAATCGGCAAGCCACAGACGATTCGAATCGATTTTTCCACCTCTCGAGAGGGATACTCAGACACCCGTCGTATGTGTGTACACCGACCCCACATACGACAACCCAACATCCAGTACCACCTAGCCGGAACCATCCTCACCGAACCCGGGTGTCAGTCCTTCGACACCCGCCCAACCTCCTCCTTCCAGTTGGTCTCGTCTAGTTCCGCGCTTAGGTACAACAGGACGGAAGGCTTACCGGAGCCCGTTAAGGACGGTAAGTGAATGAGGCGCGTTCGGCCCAACCAGGCCACACATCGGACGGCCTTATGCGACACAGGCAGGATCAGGGTCCATAGCAAATAATCATAACATGTAAAGTACGAAAGCGAAACTGATCCCGCCGCATGCCTGTCAATTTATTAGCCATCTTCTTATTCGCAACCAATAACTTGCTGTAAAAGATTTCCTTCCTAGGCCTTTGCCACCTAAGCCATCTACTGAGCATAGGATTATATGCTGGGTAATGAGTCATCATGCTCTAGGGTTTCAATCAATTCCTAACTCTAATGCACAAGCATAACTCTGATTTAAATTAAGAAATTAAGAAAACTGGGTAATGCACCGGGGCTTGCCTTGAGTCACAGGATCGGCCTCTGTCGGTGACTTGGAGTCTCCTCCTGCAGGTATGAAGGATGCCTCGGTCGCACCGGCTTCCGGATTTTCCGTTGCAGTGGAAGGCTCTTCAACTGGAATCGGTGGGACCAACGTGCCTAAGTTGATGACATGCAGGAGTTTTAAAATATGAGGAGGATCAACCTGTTGAAAAAGTAAAATGTACCATTTTCTAAAGAAAAAGGGTGGTTGGGGTTAAACATGGATATTCTTCGAATAAGGATGATTGTCCTAATCTTTAAATGAATTACCAGGTATTTTAAAATATTTTTAAATAATTTTTAAAGCTTAAATGAATTTTCTAAGAATTTTTGAATAATAAAAATGGATTTTTGAATTAATTTTCTATTTTTAATGCTCTTTATGAATTTTTCGGCATTTTTAAATAAAGGCTAAATCTTTAAAATATATAAACTCTAATTTACTTTCTTTTTTTGGAATTACCAAATTATTCATATGAATTAATAAATAATTTTTCTAATTAAATTAAACATATTACATTAAAGCAAAATAGATAAACAGATTAAATTTAAAAGGAAAAAGAAAAACAGAAATACTGTTGAAAATCGGCCCAGCCCACAAAAAGAAGAAAACAAAACGTTCTAATTTCCCCCTCCAAAAATCGCCTGAGTTCCCCTTTCGGCCTGGCCCGGCCCGGAGTGGGCCGGCGGCCTGCCTCCCCTAAGGCGCGGCCCAGCCGCTGCGCGGTCCTGCAGGCCGGCCTGCCAGGCGGGCGGCCCAGCGGACCGGCCTCGCCCGGCTCGCCCGGCCGCCCGGCGCACGGCGCGGCCGAGGCCGAGAGGCCTCGCCGGCGGTGGCCTCCGGCGCGGCGCGAGCTCCTCTCTCTGTCCCTCCCCTTTTCCCCTTCTTTCCCCCTTTCTCTATACTGTGGGGTCGCCGCCCGCCGCGGCTTTGCGCCCGCCGGCGCGTTGCCGGCGAGGTAGCCTCGCAGCGGCGGTGGTGCCCGCGGCGACCTATCTTCTACTGCGCGGGGTGCGCCACAGCGCGCACCCGATGCGCGCACCGGCGGGAACCCTAGGGGTTCCCGCGCGCGGGGACCGCGGCTACGACGCCGCGGTGGCCGCGGCGCCACGCGGGGCTCCGAGCTCGGGCGAGCTCGGGCCGGCGCTCGGCGTGGCGCAGAGGGGAGGAGTGGGGTGGGGGCGTGCGGACCGACGCGGGGCGCGGCGGTGACGGCGACGGAGGCGGCAGCGACGGCGCGGGGCTGGGGGCACGGCGCGGCGCGGGAGCGTGGGAGCGGTGCTCCCCGCGCGCCGCGGCGGGGAAGAAGACCCCGCCCCCCCGCAGTCCCACCTGTCAGCGCCGCCTGACAGGGGGCGTGGGTGGCGGGGGGGGGGGGGGGGCGGGCCGCCGCCCCCGGCTGGGCTTCGCCCAGCGGGCCCGCGGGGCTTTCCCGGTTTTTTTCTTTTTTTTTTTACTTTTACCCTTTTCATTTTTAACCCTAGATTTTGACATTTTTCAACAGGGGTCCAAATACAAAAGTGAAAGGGCTTAATTTAAACTACCATTTCACATTTTTGCCCCTGGAAAACTCTAAATTTTTAAAAAGGCCTCAAATTTAAATTTGAATCAAATTTTCGAAAGAATAATTAGGGTAAATTGCAAATGCACTTAGGTGTTTAAAATACAGAGTATTACAGTGGTATTGTTTGTTAGTGGCTAACTATTAGTTATAGGGACCAAACATGCCCTTAGTCATACCATAGAGATAATGTTAGTAATTTATTTATTACACTTTATTTTTCAAGAATAGGATTGTTGAGGAATCAACAAATGGGTCCCAAGACTCGGCCCCGAGTGGTTCTTTCTTAGGGTAGTAGGGTGCCACCACCTACTACAACGGAGGTACGGGGAGGAGTCGCTAGAGATGGAGGACGCCAGAATTTCCAGAGAGGTTCCGCCGGCTGGAGACGTTTATTGTGGTGTCTATATATTGCGTAGTAATTTCTTGGCTGTAGGCTGGAGTACAATGGAACTAAGGTGCACGGAAAAAAAATAGCTGGAGCTAGTAGCGTGTGGGCATGGGTTTGTGCGGTGTGTTCGTGTGGTTTTGAAAAGTCTGCCCAACACGCTGGCATGGTTTGTCTAGCACGCGATGGTCCGCGGCCTTTTATAGCACAAGAAAATAGTCAGCGTTACAAGTCTGTGTGTTAAAAAAAATTTACGAGATCTAATGCGGGGCTAAAATAGTATTGAGTTGGTGAAAAAATTTATTGCATTCGTTGCATATATGCAGAGCATACAAGCTGTGCCATGCTTTGTATGCATGCGCGGGTTGTAGCTTTTTGCCACAAAATCAAAATGTGTTGTCTTATTAATATGTGAGGTCTTATCCTATGCTCTGCACACAATATTAATAGTAGTTTGTAACCATACAGATGGTCTGTAAGGCATGCGCAGTATGCTGTTGTATGTCCATACTACACTCTTTGTTGCTTTGTATTTAACTGTGTACGGTGGAATACTTATTCCAACCATTCTGCGCACAGAGCCGGATGGAGGCCAAACGCGAGGCTGCACCCATGGCCGACCATGTGGTGACGATAAGAGGGCCCTGGGAGCGCGCCACCCCCCCCCCCCCGCCCTGGGGCATCATCGTGCTTTGCATGATATTGTATATTTTTTCTCTACGTACCGACATATGTACTTTGGGTATCATATGTACTTTGGGTACCCTTATTCAATACCACTGATAAGGATAATTTCAAATTCCTTTCTTTTTAATTTGCACCTACATTCAAAGAGAAAGAAAATGGGAAACCGGTTTTGCTACATCTATTTTGCATCTGTATTTACATTTTAGGCTTTGAGAGGATTAAGTGGAATTAAATCCCAGCCGGTCAAGTTCCTCTGAACCTTACCCAACGATGCCTCAGCGGAAAGAGAGAACCGGATATCAGTTTCCACCCGCTTGTAAGGACGAGGTCGCCCCAGCCGCCCAGCGCCCATAACTCACCGTCTGGACCGCCGCGGCGATCGCTGCCGCATCGGCGCCACCGACGATGCAATGCTATCGACGTGCCCGGGCTATAATAAGTTCGGGGGGCCGTGTTGGCTGCTCTCTCTCTGTCTCTGTTCGGCGCGATTGATTTCCATTTGGCACTGTCGGGTGTCGTGGCATATAGTCTGCGGCTCCAAAGGTTTCGACACGTACAGCAGCGGCCAGCGGATAGCGAGCGAGGACATGGCGAGCTACTTCGTCCTCAACACCGGCGCCAAGATCCCGTCGGTCGGGCTCGGCACCTGGCAGGCCGACCCTGCCGTCGTCGGCGACGCCGTCTACTCCGCCGTGAAGGCAAGCCCAGTGTGACCCTTTGCCCCCCTTGTTATCTGGTTTCAGCTAGTAGTGTGCTGCTGTCCTGCTGCTCAATCTGTGTGCCTGCTCTGTTCATAGTCGCCATTTTAGATGCTCATCCAAAACAATCCTAGTAAATTGGGATACTGATAGATGGAACGAGCTCATAATCTCGATTAATTTATGTTTATCGACGCCTACATCCAATTTGGATGCTTCAGTCTGCTTCCTATATATTACTGGTAGTTCTTTTTTTCCCTGAACCATTGGGTTGCAATACCTGAATATTCGTTCCACTGCATAACGTGTGTAGGCAGGCTACAGGCACATCGACTGTGCTCAAGCATACAACAACGAAAAAGAGGTGATTTCATCCGCGCATTTACTCTTCAATAAAGCGAATGGTATCTCAATTGGTTGAAACTAACCGCTGCCGCTCTGCAGGTCGGACTGGGTCTGAAGAAATTACTGGACGAAGGGCATAAGTCAAGCGTGAAGATCTCTTCATCACCTCCAAGCTCTGGTCAGCACTCTCTCTTGAGTCTGGTTTTACGAGACCTGAACATTATCAGGAGTTGTCAACATGGATGCTTCTGCATTCTGATTGCAATAACCTTGGAAGTTGGATCATTCTTGCAGGAACACCAACCATGCGCCGGAGGACGTCCCGGTTGCGCTGGAGGGCACACTGAAAGATCTGCAAACGGACTACGTGGATCTTTACCTGGTAAGTCTGCTGCACCGCAAACGAAATTGGTGCATCATCTTGTCAGAAGATCAAAAAAAAATAAAAAAACAAAGCTTTGTTAATTATCTGAAGATGCTGGTGGTGCCGTTCGTCAGATTCATTGGCCGGTGAGGATGAAGAAAGGCGCCGGCTTTGGCCCGCACAGCGTTATCCCGTCGGACATTCCCGCGACGTGGGCCGCGATGGAGCAGCTGTACGACGCCGGCAAGGCGCGCGCCATCGGCGTCAGCAATTTCTCGAGCAAGAAGCTGGAGGACCTGCTCGCCGTGGCGCGCGTGCCGCCGGCCGTCGACCAGGTGGAGTGCCACCCCGTGTGGCAGCAGGGCAAGCTCCGCGCGTTCTGCGAGTCCAAAGGGATACACCTCTCGGTACGCTCAGTCCATCAGCTCAGCACTTCAGTCTTCAGCAGCTCACGCTGAGCAGAATCCTTCTCAAGAGTCTGTCGTCTGTCGTGTCGTGTCGCGTAGGCCTACTCGCCGCTGGGCTCGCCGGGCACGACGACGGTGAAGGCGGGCGCGGTGCTCGAGCACCCGGCCGTCGTCTCGGCGGCGGAGAAGCTGGGGAAGACGCCGGCGCAGGTGGCGCTGCGGTGGGGCGTCCAGATGGGGCACAGCGTGCTCCCGAAGAGTACCAACGAGGAGAGGATCAGGGCGAACCTCGACGTCTACGACTGGTCCATCCCGGACGACATTTTCGCCAAGCTCTCTGAGATCGAGCAGGCAAGTGGCATGGCACCTGCAGATCGGAAGCTGCCTGAAACACGAACTGCAGCCGCTGCACGGCAAAAATCGCTTACGCCTCGCCTTTTTAATCTATGCTTGTGGCTGTGATTTTGCAGGAGCGGTTGATTCGCGCCAACTTTTTTGTGCACCCCGAAGGCGTATTCAAATTCATCGAAGAGCTCTGGGATGGCGAGATCTGAACGATGGTCTGGGGGTGGGAGGAGCTGAAAAAGGGACAGTTTTTACCTGGCCAGGGCCGAAAGAACAAATTTTATTATTTTCTGAATAATTGAATTGTGGGAGATGATCTTTTTCACTATGTTGCTGTCGCGTTGCTGGCAAGCAAGAGGCAAGGTACCGTGGAGAACCACGGCAAACTCTTTACAAAAAAAAACATCTTTGCAACGATTAACAGCGTGTTTGGTTTGAAATTGAATCCATCCAGCGTGGGTTGAGGCATGCAACATCGTGCCGTCCGCAAATTTTTCTGAGGAATGAATCCGTTTTGAGAATTGGCTTGCGAGAAGTACTAGGAGTGACTTGGTGGTGACAGACCACCTGGTTCCATAACGCAAACCAAACGCAGTGAATAGGCTTGGTTTCTGGATCAGATAATTAATTCCGAGCCAACACGTCTACCAAACCGAACACGCTGTAACTGAAGGAAGAACACCATTGGAAAAGAAATCAAGCCATTTCCGATCTTCAAATGCTCCAGCAACCAGCACCATGAAGATGAACAATGGGGCTGCGGACTGCCAGCTGAACTCTGAAATGTTCAAAGACTTAAGAAAGGAGGCGCACTTGAAGATTCAGAAGTGCCCAACACCTTGCTGCAAAGTCACAGGTCAAGAAGAGGTGTTTCAAAGATCGCTCCTCCAAGCTGATAACACAAAGGGCACAGTCAATCCATACTCTATACCGGACGATCCACGTGTATAATCCAATCTGTAATTTGAGTACTCCTCGAAACCAGATGATCCAAACAATTTTGGTAGCCTAAGAGGAGGTCGCTCGTCCGCGCGCGGGCTCTTCCGTGGCAGTCCGGCACCGATCAGCCTGATCTTGTGATGTTTCCGTCAGCACTCGAGTTCAGTTGTCATCTTCTCACAAAAAGCCACGACCTGACCTGCTGCTAGAGCCTAGATGCGCCACCTCAACGCGAGGCACGCATTGCATAGCAAACACTGTTTGTCCTGCTCGAGTGCTCGCCCTGCACGGATCGCCGGCAATCTTGTCTTCGTCTTCTGGGGCTGGGCTAAGAGTCCTGCTGGCAGATGGCTGGATCCTTCGTCCTCAACACCGGCGCGTCGATCCCGCCGGTCGGCCTCGGCACATGGCACGCCGCACAAGGGCTCGTCGGCGGTGCCGTCTGTGCTGCCGTCAAGGTCTGCGCCGCCTCACTGCTGCATGATGCATGCTTCGATTTGCGTACAACTCCACTGTTCTCATCGTTTGGTGCAGGTTGGTTATCGGCATCTTGACTGCAGCTCCATCTTACGGCAACGAGAAAGAGGTAACTACATGTACTTATCGTGCACGTATGCTTTGTGAGTTTGTGTAATAATACTGCTGAGTAAGTTTTATTTCTCGGGTCGGGGGTCCTTCTCTGTCTCCGTTTCTAGGTTGGAATGGCTCTGCACAGGCTGTTTCAGGATGGTGTGGTTAAACGTGAAGATCTCTTCATCACCTCCAAGCTGTGGTTAGGCTTCACCTTCCCAAGTCCCAACCTTTGTTGCGCCCATCCATGCGTGGATCAGACGAGGACATAATAACGTAGCCTGAATTTATGTTCATCGCTGATTATACTGATTGTTGGGAATGTTCTGATGTTTTTTTCTTCAGGTACAGTAACAATGGACCTCAGTATGTGCCAGAGGCAATCCAAACTACTCTCGATGACCTGCAGTTGGAGTACTTAGATCTGTACCTCGTAAGTTCCTGAAGAAAATGCATGGTACTCTTGTTTGCCCCGTGATTGATGTTCCATAGCCTACCTTATGTGTTGCTTCCTTCAGTAGACCATGACTGGATAGGTGCCCTGACAGTGTCTTGTGCGCCATGGTTCGGTTCTTGCCGGGGCCAGTGACATCCATATACTGATATCAATATATCATATATATACATCTCGCAGATCCATGGCCCAATCCGTCTCAAGAAAGGAAGCGCCCCGATCTCCGAGAACTCCCTCCCGTGCGACATCCCCGCGACGTGGGCAGCGATGGAGAAGCTGCACGACGCCGGCAGGGCGCGCGCCATCGGCGTCAGCAACTTCTCCTGCAGGAAGCTGGAGGCTCTGCTCGCCGTGGCGCGCGTGCCTCCGGCCGTGAACCAGGTCGAGTGCCACCCGGGCTGGCGGCAGGCCAGGCTCCGGGAGCTGTGCCGGTCCGCCGGCGTTCACCTCTCGGTAAACCGCCGGCAGCCCAACTTGGCAGCACCGCACGCCGCCGTCCGTTTGTTCCGGCGTCCTGGCCCGGCGCCGTCGCCTGCTTTCTCTTGCTCGTCGCTGAAGCCTGGACGTTTGCCGCAGGCCTATTCGCCGCTAGGTTCGCCGGCGGCGGCCGGCGCCGGCGCGCCGAGCGTTCTGGGCCACCCTGTCGTGGCGTCCATCGCCGGCAGGCTGCAGAGGACTCGTGCGCAGGTGGCGCTTCGCTGGGGCCTTCAGGTGGGCCAGAGCGTGCTCCCGAAGAGCACCGACGAAGCACGGATCAGGGAGAACCTCGGCATCTTTGGCTGGTCCATCCCTGAAGCGTTGATGGCCGAGTTCTCTGGAATCGAACAGGCGTGTTCTTGACAGTGCACTTTTGATGATTTACTAGTCTGTTCCACCCTGTTCCTATTGTTAAATTTCTTCTTTGCCTGTTCCATCTCACAGGTTAAGCTGCTAAGGGCTGAGTTCGGAGTGAACCCGGTGAACGGTTACAAGACGCTGGAGGATCTCTGGGATGGTGAGATATGAAGCTTCGCGTGATTCTCGAGGGCAGCAATCTTACATTTGTCATCGTCCAGAGAGACGGTGTAAAAACTCTACTTGAACCTGCTAAGAACAAATCTCCATTCCAACTGAAAAAGAACGTGAAATAAGGACGGATCAAATGAAGGAAGAATTTGCGCCGTAACAGGAGGAGTGGGATACCCCCCGCACTGTCTTCTACATCTCCGTCGTTAGTCGCCGCACACCATAGTTGCATGAATAAAGTCTATTTTACCCCTCGAAACTTGTCACTCAATCTGAAACCCCCCTCCATAACTTCAATACCGGACAACACACATCTCTTAACTTGTTAAAACCATGCAAATTACCCTATTTAGTAGGTTTTACTTACAAGTGAACTCTACTTTTACTCCTCTCTCATTGAAATGCTGGGCCCGCCTCTTCTTCCTCCACACACTGGTAGCCGCTGCGAAGCTAGCGATGGAGTTCAGGCTGCCGGGTATAGAGCTCGTGGATGAGGACGACAACAAGCGTGTGGGGGTGGAGGGCGGTCCGCGAGGCTAGCGCGTGGGGAAGGGGGTGGACGGCGAGGTAGATGGGGTGCGTTCAGGTGGAGAGAGGTCGGCGGGGCTGGCGCATAGGGATGAGGGTGGCCGCTGGCTGGCGAGGTAGCCGCGACGTGCGGAGGTGGAGGGCAGTCATCGTTGACTCCCTTTCCGTCTTCCTACTGCGTAGCGCTGCCTTCTCCCTCCCGAATGTGCGCCCTGCGCCGTTGCCATCGCCTGCCTCTCCTGTTGCTCCATCACCCCCGGTTGCTGCGCTCCTCCTTCTCCGTTAGCGGGCATGGGGTCATGCCCTCCTCCACCATTGGTTGCCTCATGCCGCACCCCTACTCCAGTGTGCCATGACGGCCATGCCAAGCTCCTCCTCCTCTGTCGACAGACGTGGGCCGCCCCTCTACCTTTGGCAATTGCGCAAGGGAGAGGGAGGAGAAGGAGGCGGCGTGACAGGACAAAGAGGGAGGCGACGGCGCGGTGGGAGGTAGAGGGAGGTGATGGCCGGCGATGCAATAGGAGGGAGAGGAAAGGACCACAACATGGAGGAGAGAAGGCAGGAGGTAGAGTCCACATGTCATTGAGAGAGATAAGAAAATGTGATAATGTTGACATGTGGCATCGCATGCCACATGAGCAAAACTGGTTTTAAAACCACTTATAACTGTTATAGGAGGTTATTTGTCCGATTTTGATAATTTGGAGATGTATGATGCTTGGTATTAGAGTCCAGGGCCTTTTATACTCGAAACGGGTTCAAGGGGTACAATCCCTCCACCCATCCCTTTTCCCATGGTCGGCTGCCGCCATCCTCTACATTGCCATCCCAAATCACTTGGCCTGCCGCCGCCTAACAGTGTAACACTCCAAAATTTAGCACCCGAAATTTTCTTCTAATCTCTCCCTAATTCAAAATCAAATTTTCGAAAACTTTGGTGTTGCTTATTTGTTTTGAGTGTGTTAATATGAGCTCAACAAAATTCCAAATATCGCAAATACTCTCCACCAACATTCCTTTCCAAAATTCAATTCCACAAAAATGTCCGCGCGACACTTGGACCTCCCATCTCCGTGACATTGGACCAACCATCTCCGCGCCATGTGGACGTCCCATCTCCGCGACACTTGAAACCCCCAATCTCCACGCCATGTGGACCTCCCATCTCTGCGACACTTGGACCCCCATCTCCGCGCCATGTGGACATCCCATCTCCGCGACACATCATCGTCCTTCCCTCTCCATCGGCTATAAATAGCCCCCCACCCCCATGCCTTCCATCCACACCAAACCAAGTTCACCACCGCCGTGACTAGCCCCCGGCTCACTCGGGCGTTGCCCGCCGCAGGACATCTCCTCACTGCCTTCTCTCTTCTGCGCATGCACAGCTCTCTGCTCCTTCTTCGTGTTCACAACCATAGCAACCGAGAGCTCCCTGCCTCACTCTCACACACGCAGCGCACTTCGCTGCACACACAGCACACACACTCACACACTCCTTCTGTTTGCTGCACAAACGCACAAACAGACACTATTCTGATCGATCGTTCGTCATTCGTTCATCGTTCGTTCGTCCGTTCATCGGCCGTTCATTCGTCGTTCGTTCGTCTGTTCATCGGTCGTTCGTCGTTCATCCGTTCGTTCATCGTTCATGCACAAACACACACTGATCATATCGTCCGTCCGTCCGCTCGTCGTTCGTTCATCCGTTCGTCGGTCGTTTGTTCGTCGTTCGTCCGTTCGTTCATCATTCGTACACAAACAGATACTATTCAGATCGTTCGTTTATCAGTTAGTGTACGCAGACTGCGTACTATTCTGTTAAACTTACAGAATCAATATCTCAGTCGTACTAACTCCGATGGCTGTGATTCTTCTTTCTAAATTCATCTAAATTCAAGCTCTTTCTATCCATACACTTCACATAATCTTTTGTCCTGCCCGAAAGCCGCCGTCATACCACCGTGACGCCGTCCTACGCCCAGTCAGTGCTTCACACCGGTCCCACAATTTTTATGTGCCTGGTGATTGATGCCGTTGTCCACCTACTCCACATAAATCATAAATGTTGCTGTCTTAGTCTGTCCGAGTCTTGAATTTAGATGATGACGATACCGAAAATCATCTGAACATCATTGCTCTCTTCACCACTTCACAAAAAGATCTTCTCCAAAACACCAATATGCAACCGCCACCCCTACAGCGTTGTCGACCCCGCATCTCGCGTCCACCACCCCTACATTGGTGTCTCCGTAACTAACGTTACCGAACCCACCAACTCACCCGAAAACTCGCTATATCCCAACCACTTGTAGTAATACCATCAGTAAGAACTCAGCAGACTCTCATCTCCGCAATCCAAGCTCTACACCGCCAAACCCGTTGAGCTCATATTATGCTTCGATTTGTGTGTTTTTCTTGTTTGTGCACTAGGCCTTACCAGGAGAGTCAGTTCTGCCTACCCCTCGCGGTATGCTACGCGATGGTCTGCGTCCAATACGTCCAGCAACTGTTATATCAACCGCCTCAACAAAGTGAAAGGCAAGCCCACTGGAATCCCCACTTGATGCATAAAATTACTATGTTTCACAACCACTAACCCTTGGTCTGATAATCACATAAAACTTGCATGTTTTGCTTTCTAAGGTAACTCAGCAAAATATACAGTCACCTAAGCCTATTTCAGATATAGCGCGCATAGGTGGATATCGCTCATTTAATTATCTATCATAATCTTGACGTTATGTTGGATTATGGATGTGGGATATGATGGGTATGGAGAATGGATGTGTGTGTGGTTTTTGAAATAAAATGGGGATAGAACCCCGGCAACCAACTTTGTCGGAATACGGCTATGCGCTGAAACAGCCATAAAGGGCAGGGTATGAACGGGTAACTTAGCTACTTGTGGTTACCCCACGTCCCGGGATTCGTGGAGAATACCGGGTAGGTGGTTGCTCACGCCTGTCGAGCATTGAAAAGTTAGAATGGTTCTAACTGAGCTCTTCCGTAAGGACCGTTATGATTTTTCATCTTACTTAACTCTTTTAGTACAACCTACTCGCTTTGTATGAGGTATTGGCCAGGCCCGAGCTGGAGTGGATAGCCTAGTAGCTTCTGTGCTGACGCACAAGGGACTAGCGAATTGGTGGTGTGCCAACGGGAGTACCGCGGGATACTGGAGTGGCTCGGATGCCCGAATCCCTAAAGTTTTGCTAGGTGCTGAAACAAAGACAACGGCTTGATTTGGAATTCGGGCAGTCACGACAGTAACGTGCCGCTGAGTCCAACTTGTGAGAATTAGTACAATATCTTATCAGAGGTAAAACCTAATAGAATAGTCTGTGTCCACCGGTATGGATGAGTTACGGCTTGATTCTTCGGTTAGCAATTTTCATAAAATAAAATGGAATTGGTTTGTGATTGGATAAAAATGGTTTTTAGGTTCAGCGGAGGATGCTAGGATGTATAGAAAATGTGTTGGCTGGAAAGCCATGGGCACTTTGGACCGGAAAGTCTAGTGACAAACTTTTTTTTTGGCAAAAACTCAGTTTTCAGAAAGATTAAAACATGACAACTATTTCAAACCCTGCGTATAAATAATTTTACGCAAAACTTTTTTAAGTTCCAGATATAACCTAGCATACAGTGTTAGCCTCCTCAAAATTTTTTGGAGTAAGGTGGGCTGTACGTATGTACTCATCCTTGCTTTGTTGTTGTTTTTCTCAGTGCTACGGACGAGTAAGGGTTACGACCTGCTTCCCAACCTGTGGCGTGAGGAAGATGGGTCTACGTTTTTATATTCTGCTGCTTAACTTTTCAGGGCTGCGCCCCTTGCTGTCTGACCCGTTTAGGGCGGATCTGTATCACTCTGATGTAAGAATGTGATTAGCAACCCTTAGGATGGTAATAAAGCATATTTTAGTCCCATTATAGAAACGGGGCGCTTCAAACAGGCCCATGATCGTGAGAGGTATTCGCGGGTGGGTGGGTGGGTGGGCAGGGTTAACATTTCCGGTTTTTACTAATTTCCCGTAGTGCACCGGAAATGAAATTCCGACCGGAATTTTGAATTTTCTGACCGGAAGGAGAATTCAAATTCAAATCCAGTTTTTCCGGTTGGAATTGTAGACTTTCCGGTCGAAAAATGGCATTTTTTGACTAGAAAATAATCCAAACATATGAAAATTTAAATAATTTGATAGAATATTGTTTCTATCTTTTGTATATTGCAATGTACGATGCATATTAAATATAGTACACACAAATTATTCATAACAAATACATATTGTGACATAAAACCCCAAACAAAATGCAAAAAAACTAAATTTATCACAATAACATAAGTAAATAGTTACAATCCATAAACCATAATACAAATTTACATTACATAAATTGCATTGTACATAGAAAAGCTCACATTCAATCTAATAAACAATGTCTATGTATATCACGCAGTACTTGATAAAAGTAATGAAGATAGAATGGAAGTGTAAGGATAAAGAAATGGGATCTCTTATTTCATTCAAAAGGTATATTCTTTTAACCTTTTGACAGTACAGACACTGAAAAGTTATAAACCCTAACTCATTAGACTACAAATAACCTTGTCTTTTAACTAAAATGCAATTTTAACCTAGCAAATGATCTTAGATTCGAGTGTGTTCTAGTCCTATTTGCTCAGAAAAACACCTAGTTTTTTATCATATTTTTTCGATTTTTTTATATTTTTTAAAAATTTTGAATTTAAAAAAAAATACCGAAATTTACCGGAATTCCACTGCCCATATATTACAAAACGAAAAATTTACTAAAATTTCGGCGAAATCCGACCGAAAAGTTAAACCCTGTGAGTGGGTGGGGGATTGACATGTCATGGGTTAAAGACGGATCCCGCCGCCTTATCCATGTGGGTGGGGGATTGCCATGCATGGGTTAACGGAGCCCGCAGCCTCCGTGAGTGGATGCGGGGATTCTAGACCAACCATCCTTGCAACCGCATCACCAGGTTGGTGTCCCCATCTTGCTTTATACACTGATGCTCTCTTAAACATTTTGTGGCAGATAAAGGCGGCTCCTTTACAGATCATTCCGGTCCCAAACTACAACTGCTAGCGAGTGCTGCAAGAAACTTTGAAAATTCTGCGTTCTGCTAGAGTAAGAGGGAAAGAAAGGGATGTTCTAGAAACTCCACTCCACTGTCCCTGACGCAGCGCCCTGCTCCTGTGAGCCTGCCTGCCGCATATGTAATAGTAGTTGACGATGGAGGAACCAACAAAATCTCAACTGCTCCACCACCTCCACACACACGGGCCCAATTCCATCCCACCCCAACGAACCTCTGTGTCTTCTTAATTGGTAGCCTTTCTCTGCTTTACTCTTCGATCTTGCCCCCGTTCTCCCTGAGCAAGGATGGCAGAATCCTTCCTTCTCAACACCGGCGCGAGGATCCCATCGGTTGGCCTTGGCGTATGGCAAATACAACCTGATGCTGTCAGCAACGCCATATATGCTGCTGTCAAGGTTTTGTTCCTCGACCTCTCGGATCCCCATCTGATTTCCCATTCGTACAAGAAGGTTTTCAGGTTCTGATTGATTTGTTGCTTTTAAAGCTTGTCGTGACTGTATGTGTTGAGTCTGAATTGCCAGTTCACTTCATCAGGATATATTAGGCTGTACAATTTGGTGAGGTCTATGATCGAACAAGCTTATGTCCAAGTTAGAAATTTCTGTTGATGAAACTACCTGGGCTATCCTAACTAGTTACATCGACTATAAAGGAACTTGCAAAGCCAAAGTATCTTGCTCCTGGGCTGTTGTTCATATGCAACGCTAACTTAAACACAGATGATCATGGCAGTAGTTGTTACATTTTGAAGTCTTACTTTGAGAGAAGTATTCATGATTCGAGGATGGATCGTCAGATTGTTTAAAAATGCTGCTTGTTTTCTGATGCAGGCTGGGTATCGGCATATTGATTGTGCTGCGGCATACGGCAATGAGAAGGAGGTAAGTACTAATTACTTTCGCCACAGTTTTCCATCACATGATATATGACAAACATGCTATTATATCTTAGCCTTTATCTTGATTTCTTGACTTGTGTTGTTTATCATTTAGAACGTCTCTTTGCAGAAAAAATCAGTTCATTTTTTTTTTCTCAAAATAGCCATGTCCAGACATACTGATAATAACCGAAGTGAATACTCTTATGGTATTCACAATCAGGTAGAAGTGATAAGATCAAAAAAAGTTGTGTAAGGTAACACAAGAATTAAGTGAAAGAATAAGAGAATGTTGGGAGGACAACCTTTGTAGTTTTACTTTTGTTTGATTGATTTTGAAAACATATATGTAGTGTTGCTAAGTAAAATTTAAATGTTCCCTTTCATAGGTGGGCTTGGCTTTGAAGAAATTATTTGCGGATGGTGTGGTTAAGCGTGAAGATATGTTTATCACTTCTAAGTTATGGTTAGTCTCTATTTATCGTTTGGCTAAGTAGCTTATACAACTTCATTTCAGAGTGAAACTGTAAAAATCAATTTTCTGAATTTTACAGGTCTACTAATCATGCACCAGAAGATGTGCCAGAAGGAATTGACAACACACTTCAAGATCTGCAGCTTGACTACTTAGACTTGTACCTTGTAATTCCTATGCTTCATAGTTTATCCCGTTAATAGCTAACGCTACTGTTCTCATGCCAAGATATGCCTGTGGTCAACTGAACACCGGAATTAAAGTTGTTGCACAACTAAATAATTGAATTCCATTCACTGTTATGTTTGTGACTCTGTCCAAACTTTGTGATAACGAAGCACAGTGACCATCGAATATTAGCTACATGTCATTACTAGGGCTATATAAAATGAACACCCTTTGTCTCATGTTTCTCATAAAACAATCACAGCTTTATTTTCAGACGGGTTTAGTGGATTTATATATATGTTTATGTTTCCATCTTAGCAACTATTAGAGCACATAAGGTAAGGCTATGACGAGGATTAAAGAAAATATAATTACAACACTCACTTGAATTGAGTAAACTAGTCCATCAACCCATGATCTCGCACGGGTTATATCCTCAAAAAATACGTATGTTAAAATTTGGTAGATAAATTTAATATTAATTGTTGATAATTTATAAACATATAATTTTATTTTTAGCTATTTAAGTAAGATAATATTATATATTGGTAATTCAGATTTATGTTTTTCTATTTTAGTTATCTTTAATGAGTGGAAAATTTAGATACAAATTTGAGAGGTTACTTAATATTATCTACCCTAATAAAAATTGTGGACATTTTAGATATCAATTTAATGGATTTGTTGGAAAAGGATGGGTTATTTAGATACATATTTGGGGGTTATTTAATATTAAACTTTTGTTTTGCTATAGTACTTGAAAATAAATGGTACATGAGAGCCGTTGATGATAAGCAAGCTAGCAGCCTGCCCACGTCGCGGCATGGAGAGACGTGGTCAGGAGCAAGCAGTAACGATGTTGCATTATATATATTTTTTACAAATAGAAACTTGTCTTTCTTGGTCGGTTTAGCGGATAATAAAGATTGTGGTGGGGCGCGAGCTTCGGGGAAGATATCACTGGGGTATTTTTTTTTTATTAAACTGATTTTTTTATAATGGTACGGTGGATAATTTATATACAATTTTTTTTGAAATAAAATTTATATATAAATTGAGGGGGTTAGTTTTTCATAATGGTATGGTGGGTAATTTTTAGAAAATATAATAGATCCAATGGCTTGTATTATTGGATATTACTTGATAGATGGGCAGATGTTTCTGATTTTTGTGAGAATTTTTAGGATTTATCTTTTTTTCTAGCGCGCTTTGCAATCCGTATTTTTTTAACGTCTAATTAGTAATAGTTTTACAAATAGAAACTTGTCTTTCTTGGTCGGTTTAGCGGATAATAAAGATTGTGGTGGGGCGCGAGCTTCGGGGAAGATATCACTAGGGTATTTTTTATTAAACTGATTTTTTTATAATGGCATGGTGGGTAATTTATATATAAATTGAGGGGTTACTTTAGTGATCTTTCATAATGGCATGGTAGGTAATTTTTAAAAAATATAATAGATCAAATGGCTAGTGTTATTGGATATTGCTTGATAGACGGCGAGATGTTTCTGATTTTTGTGAAAATTTTTAGGATTTATCTTTTTTTTAGCGCGTTTTGCAATCCGTATTTCTTTTGTAACATGTAATTAGTAATAGTAAGATAAAATAAGATGGTCCCAAGCAGAATTGACTGCTCTGACTCTCCCTCTCCCTTCTTCAACTGACCTCATTTTGCAGATCCATGGTCCAATCCGCATCAAGAAAGGAACTAGTACGATGAGCCCTGAAAACTTTATCCCTACAGATATCCCTGCTACATGGGGAGCAATGGAGAAGTTATATGACTCTGGCAAAGCTCGTGCAATCGGTGTGAGTAATTTTTCTTGTAAGAAGCTGGAGGATTTGTTCGCCGTTGCACGGGTGCCTCCAGCAGTCAACCAGGTTGAGTGCCATCCGGTTTGGCAGCAAGACAAACTCCGCAAACTATGCCAGTCAAAGGGTGTCCATCTTTCTGTAAGCGACTGATACTCTTTAAAAATAAAACTGTTTTTTTACCGATCAAGCTTCTTCATCTAAACTCTTACTGTTATTGTTTCAGGCATTTTCACCCTTAGGCTCGCCTGGATCACCTGGGATCAATGGGCCAAGTGTCCTCAATAACCCCATCGTGGTCTTTGTTGCTGAGAAGTTGCAGAAAACACCTGCCCAGGTTGCTCTACGCTGGGGAATTCAAATGGGCCAGAGTGTACTCCCCAAAAGTGGCAATGAAGCAAGGATTAAGGAGAACATCAGCATATTAGGCTGGTCTATTCCTGAAGATTGGATGGCAAAGTTCTCTGAAATCAAACAGGCAAGTCGTTACTGTTTTCTGCTAGTTGCATTTTTTTTACTTCTTGTCTATGATAATACATTAGTTATCATGTAGTGGAACAATATGCATACTGCAATATTCAATGCACAGTACCACGTACCATTCTGAACAGTGGAAATGTGATGAATGAAGGTTTCCTGTGATTCAACTTTCATTTTTCACATCTGACATTCCTTGCTGTTTGTAACATATAGGTTAGGCTTCTGACAGCCGAGTTTGCAGTAAACCCTCAGAGCGGATACAATTCATTGGAGGATTTTTGGGATGGTGAAATATAAGGAATACATTTGTCCAGAAAAAAGAGACGGGGGAGGAAACTATTCTGTATCTGAGCATAGTTGCCCCCAATGCTGCTGTTCCTATAGAAGCTGCGTGTATTATTGTACTATACAAAGATGGTTGTGCTGAACTTGTCTTTTCATGACAAGCAAATGATAGTGTGGGGTAATACTGTCCCAAGTCTAAAATTAAGGTTTCACATTTACATGCCTATTTTCAATAATAAAAAGTCTATATAACTCTCCTATATATATAGGGGGTTATCCATATCGCCCATTGAACTACAATTCAAGTATTGGAAAACGAGATAAATAACTGCTTTAAGTGGTTTTAAATTTTAATTGCTGGTTTTAATGACATGGCACACTCACGTGACATCTCAGTAACACGTATCATGAGTTTTTTCCACTCCCTATGTATAGAGCTTTTTTTAGAATTAGGAAAAAATTATTTCGGTCTCTGCAAGAAGTTTGTACTTAACCAAACTTATTACAAACTAAGCAAACAACAATAAACTCTCGAAGAGTAAATATATTAAGAACAAATTTTTTAAAAGACGACCATCCGTGCTTGACGAAAATCTCCATGGCCATAGTTTCCAGCGCTCGACACGCCCACTTCAAAATCGGTCTGTTCTCCTCCTATAGTAAGCTCCAAAAACAAGTTCAATATATAGCATTTGTATAATTGTATTTTTCGTTTCTTCGTGAACAAATTGGATTTCAAGTCCAACTTTTGTGGGTTGATAAAAGGATATCACAACTCATGCTAAAAACATGTATAATGATTTTTATTATACTTTTTATAGGTTAGATATTCAACAATAAATTAACCCTCGGCGTCTCCATCCTCTCTTCCGTGGTGCTATGGGTCTGTTTGGTTGCTTGTTCATCTGTAGCCCGGTCCCCCTCCCTTGGCCAGCCTAGCTGTGGCCAGATCACCATGGACTATTGTACTCCAACATGCTCTGTCTGGTTGCAATCTCTACTTAGCTCGGCCAGACCTGGCTCCTGTTTGATTGCTCACCGGCCCCTCCCGCCCTCTCCCACCTTGCCGCTCGGTTGTCCCCAGTCGCTCCGCACTTCGTCGCAGCACCCCTCACGCCCTCCCGCAGACCCCATTGCTGTCACTCCCTCCCCACGCAGAGCTCGCCCCGGCCACCGGCGCTCGCGTAGCAGCGAAGGATGCGGAGCTCCGCCCGGCCGCCGGCCCTCGCCGGCTCGCACGGACGCAAGGTGCGGCCAGGGAGGTAGAGGAGGTGAGCAGCTCGGTGGAGCTAGGCTCGCCTGCCCTCTCGCGGCAGCAGCCAACAGGGAGATCGCGTGGGCCACAGTTGCCGTACGTCGCGCCGCTCTGCCTCCCCGCGGCCGACGCCGGCGCGGCTCCCCCTCCCCTTCCTTGCGTGGAGCGGCGGCGTGGATGGCGGCAAGTGGTGGAGCGGCGGCATGGAGTGGGAAGTGGGGCGGCGGAGATGGCGACACAGCGTGGAGCGGCGGTGTGGAAACGAGAGAGGAAGAGAAAGACGAGCGAAGACGAGGTGAGCCATCAGGGGCGCAGCGAGCCTGGCCAGAGAAGAACGCCGATTTGGCCGTTCCCTAGAGCCACCCTGCGGGCTCCTCGTTGCTCCGCCGGAGCCTGACCAGGGCGCGGTCCGGTTAGCCGAACACCGTTTGCCGCGAGCGGCGAGCCTGACCCCCCGAGTCCCGACGGGGTCCTCCGCCGCGTGGCGCGTGCGCTGGCGCAGCTCGTGTGGCTGGCTGCATCCGCGTGCGGATGACACGAGCCTAGCCGCCCCCGTTCCCCATTTCCGCAGGGCTGTGGCTGGCCTGCCAAAGCGCGGTGCCTGCCTGGTGGCCAAACTTCCGCTCGGGAGAACTATTTCTGGACTGGTGGTCAACTATTTCGAAATATTCACGTAAAAAAGAACGGTTAGCATGACCGAAAAAAAGTATACTCCTACGAAGCATGCAGCGACATTGTCCAAATCTATTAAGCATTCATTAATAAACACGCCGCCCCACTCGCGCCATAGAAAAGGTGGGGTTGGGATGTTCTCTAAATAAAATTAGCTGCGCCACCAACGATGGGGTGCCAATGTGCCATCCACCATAGACCATATGGCTGCTAGCTGATCACAAGAAACTGTGGGAGAAGCTTCACGTCCCCCACCATTTCCGCCAGAATCTCAGGGACAACGAGCCAAAACCACAACCACTGCTGCTTCCCTGCTGCACATACCTTCGTTCATAGCCATTTTCGATCCAGGCCCTTTACTCCACTCTGCTTGCTTCTTTCTTCCGATCCTCTGTCTAGAGAAAGATGGCTGAATCTTTCCTTATGAACACTGGCAGCAAGGATTCCATCAGTTGGTCTTGGCACGTGGCAAATAGAGCATGGAGCTGTCAGCGACGCCATCTATGCTGCTGTTAAGGTCTTTAATTTCTGATCGCAGAATTTAAGTTCCTGCCGATTTCCCTTATTTTTTAGAGAAACAAAAACAGTTTCTCCAGATTGCTTATTGTTGCTTTTCTTTGTCTCTAAAGCTTGGCTGCATGCATATGTATAAGTGAGCTGAGTCGTCCTTGTTTTACCTTGAGCCTATTGAATCTGTAGAATGAGCCCTATGTGAAAACTGAGAATGAATGTATGTCAGAATTTGGAACTCCTTTGATCAAGTTAGCCAGCTAACCACCTAACTCGTTTCGTCTGTTGCAAAGAACTGACTCAAGGTTAGCTTGCTCTTCAAGTGTTCATGGACGCCAAATGTTATTTCAGAATAGAGGAGCAAAGAGGAAGTTTATTGTTCTTGAGTTCTGATATCTATCCGTCAGATTGCTCTCTCGTATTCTAGTCTAAACTTTTTTTGCTGCTGGTTCTCTAACTCAGGTTGGGTATCGGCATATTGATTCGGCTGTAGCATACCGCAATCAGAAGGAGGTAACTAGTAGTAGTAGTAGTAGTTATTAAGTCCTTTTCTAGCATCATCAAGGTGACCAAAATCATATCACTCCATGACTTTCCCCCCATCCATGCTAATTTTCAATTTTTACTGTAACTGATTAAGTTGGACCCGTTGGCACTTTCAGGAATTGTTTTTGACCTAGTTACCATTGTATGATTTTTTTTTATGCGTCGCAAGAATGTGACATGATTTTATTGCTTGAATAGTAAGATATATGGTAAACATGATTTAAAGTCTTAACCTTAATTTTGACTTGCGATATATACCATGTAGCAGAGCTGTCAGGTGTAAATTTAATGCATCATTTTTCAAAACAACTAGTCGTGTTTTCTGCACACATGTGCAGTTAGATCCTAAAATATGGGAATTTTCTGTGCTATATGTTCAACATATACTACAATTGTAATATCCTTGGGTATATCTGATCAATACTCAGATTTATCTATGGGTATTTTATGTGCTTTCTTCAATTGCTCTTGATTGTTGAATCCCAAGCCCTTAGAGCTAAGGAGATTTCAATTTGGGAATTTAACCAACAACTTTGGTTCCCAGATATTTATGTCACTTTCATTGTACAATTTGACCTGTTGCCTCTTTTTATATAAAGCGCATGAACTGCATGAAAGATACACGAGGGGAGGGTGCAACTCCTATGACTCATTGCAAGGGACAGAAATATTTTGATTCTGAAATGCAAAGTATTCTTAGGTTGGACTGGCTTTGAAGAAATTGTTTGAGGATGGCGTGGTTAAGCGTGACGATTTGTTTATCACCTCTAAGCTCTGGTTAGCTTTCGCGTCTCACCTTATCTGATACAATGATAGACAAATATCTACTGTTCTGATATCAGATACTATGAATTTTACAGGCCTGGTAATCATGCACCTGAAGATGTGCTGGAGGATATTGTCACTTCCCTTGAAGATTTGCAGCTTGACTATTTAGATCTGTACCTTGTAAATTCCTATGCTTGATGCCTATCAGATAATAGTTTTCCTTACTGTTTACTTCAGATTATTAAAGACAATTCAAAATGCCAAAATATAACTCTCAGTTAGGCTATGTAAAACAAATCACCAAGCACAATTTACTGCTTTAAATATTTGCTATTTGTTAGTACTTGACTTGTGCTGCAATGACCTTACTCTACAGATTCATGGTCCAATCCGCATCAAGAAAGGAACTATGTTTATCCCGGAAAACCTCATCCCTACCGATATCCCTGCTACATGGGGAGCGATGGAGAAGCTATATTACTCAGGTAAAGCGCGTGCGATCGGTGTGAGTAACTTTTCTTGTAAGAAGCTGGAGGATTTGCTTGCTGTTGCACATGTGCCTCCAGCAGTAAACCAAGTTGAGTGCCATCCAGTTTGGCAGCAAGAAAAGCTCCGTAAGCTATGCCATTCAACAGGCGTTCATCTTTCTGTAAGTTTGACAAAATAGCAGCATTCCAGCATTTATTTTCAGATTTCACTGGATCTTCTAAACTTCCGGCTCTGTGTTACAGGCATATTCGCCCTTAGGTTCACCTGGATCACCTGGATACAGTGGGCCAAGCATCCTTAGCAACCCCATTGTTATCTCTATTGCTGAGGAGTCGCAGAAAACGCCTGCCCAAGTCGCTCTACGCTGGGGGCTTCAAATGGGCCAGAGTGTACTTCCCAAGAGTGCCAACGAAACAAGGATCAAGGAGAACTTCGACATATTTGATTGGTCTATTCCTGACGATTTGATGGCGAAATTCTCTTTAATCAATCAGGCATGTATCAACTAACCTCTCCATCAGTTGTTTGCCATTGACCTCAATTATATCTTGCAGCAGAATAATATGCGTACGAAAATCTAAACATGTTATGTTATATATTGATCTTTTCATGGAGAATCACGGTGAATCCGTGTACATTTTCAGTTTTTCTATATGATATTTCTCTTGGTTTGTAACATGCAGGTTAGGCTGCTGAAAATTGAGTTTGCAATTAACCCACAAAGCGGTTACAACACCTTGGAGGACCTTTGGGATGGTGAAGTGGATACTGGAAACAAAAGAACCGAGCCTGAGGACCATTCTGATTTCTTGAGATGCTTTTCTTGAGCAGTTGAGAATACCCGCCTTCGTAAGGGAAACCCTGAGAAATAATGGCCTCTCTGCTGTTTTTCTGTAATAATTGTGTGCCCTTGTGTTTATCCACATGTGTAGTAGTCAACAAGTTTTGCGGTCGTTGGTAAAAAACCAAGAGCCGTTCATTGAACAAAATCCAACAATTTAGAAATAAACGGTACCACAGTATCAGTACCAAATAGATAGGTCCCATACCCAAAATAGTAAGAATGGTATCAATACTCTTTCGGCCTTTCCTTCTTTACTTGATTATTCAATAATTTGTTCAGAAAAAAAATTAAAAGAGAGTGATATGTACCGGTAAGTTTCTTTCTAAACACAGTAAAATGTCTCTTTGTATTTAACTAGATGAATAGTCATGGGTTGTGGGAGTCATATACCCCCGATATCCTATGACGACTGATCGGACTGTCCTGACAGGTGGGATGAGAGGTTTCGACCCTTGCCTCAAGGAACCGGTTGGCGTAGACGGCAAGTAAACCACTCGGATCTCTGAAGATAAGGTTCGTTAAGATCTGTCCCTAGAAATCTGACATGTAATCTCATGAGTCGGTTGCTGGCGGCTCCCGAGGGACGTGTTTTATAACCCTAGCTCCTCGGTCTATATAAGGAGAGCTAGGGGTGCGGCATAGATCATCTCATCTGTTGCACAAGCATCCAGAAATACCACTCATCCCATACAGTACGTAAGTTATTACGCGATTTAGCGGCCTGAACCTGTCTAAGTCGTTGTGTTCCTGCATGCTGTGCACCATTCACGATCTTCTTATCACCCCCAACCGATCTCAAAACCACTGCAGGACCTACCCTGTGGTGGGCTGCTGGGACCAAACTCCCACATTGGTTGCAAGGGAGCCAAAAAGCTTCGGTGGAATTGTTAAGTTGAAGTGCATGCACAACTTCTCGCTCAATACTCGACGTTTGTTAGTCTACACTATATAAAAGAGCTGAGTTTTCTGAAAATCTTTTTTACCTAGAAAAGCATAGATATACCCCTCACATCGGTCCCGCTACACAGTTTGGGCAAGGTTAAAAAGGAGTGGACAGACGCAAAACTCATAGATGCAAAATATTTCATCCACCCTCCATCTTTTTTCTCACCTCATTTTATACCCATACCCACATGTTACTTTTCTTCTCTGGGTTTTAATGAGAAAGGAAGGACACCAGTCAAGCATGTCTCATTCCTTTTAATTATATTTCTATTTTTTTCCTTCCTATTGCCTGATTAACCATTTCACAACACGTGCGTGTTGCACGTACATGTATATTAGTAAATAGATAAATGGTGTGTGCTGCAAAGGAAAAAATGTGTACTCTATTTCTCAAAGAAGGGAAGTTTACTGGCGTGCAGACTTGTAGTCCAATGGTAGCTCTGCCTGTTGAGATTGGGGTTCTGGGTTTCACTCTCCGTGGGAGCAAATTTAAATTGGAGCACGTTGGCTATTGGAAAAAAAATGTTAAGGTTGAGATCTTATGTCTTATTTACAATGCCATAGGTCGGTTTTTCGCCCACTGGTCGAGTTTTTTATTATTATTTTTAAAGAATGGGAGTTTGCTATTACACAGTTATGTCAACATGGATTGTTCTGAGCTATGGTCAACACGTTTATAGACGGGAAATACCCTCCTTATGAATCACTGGAAAAATAGGTCATTCATCAGTTGAAGAGGAAACTCAGGCAGCATGGTGAACATTCATCAGATTATCCGTTGACAGACAAATAAGCCCACACGGAAGTAATTCAGCGGAGCAATTTTCAAAGGCCCAAGAAATGTTCTTCACTCACCGGGTTATCCGTTGTTAGTATTGTTGCACCACTAGATAAACGGGCCAACAATTGGCTGGAGCAAAATGCTTACGTATGCACTGAATATTTGGTGTTGGTAGCAAAATGGGAAGCAAAATGCTTATGTATGCACTACATTGGCAGATTATGTTGAAGGGCTCTAAATTTTACTTTTATCTACCATCAAAAGTACTTGGCATGTGAAATCACGGGGGTGACTTTCCTGTTAGTCCTTGGCAAGATTTTCCCGTGTCAAAAATTATGTATAGATTTTCATTTCTATTTAAATTGACTTGACCTTCCCTCCAAAGAAATGAGTTCATCGTCGATGGTGCTTAGCTGGACGAGCTTAGCTATCTGTATATTTTTATCAAAGCTTCAACTCATGGCTCACGCAACCAATTATGCTCTTTGAAATCTTCTATAGACCAAATCCGGGCACAAAGCTTATCGGGTACGGTATCCACGTCAACCGTTAACCCAGTACCGTTCGATCCCGCGACAAACCAATGTGGGCCATCTGATGCGGAGCGAATCGGGTGTGTTGCCCGTTAAGGAACTAACCGGGTGCTCCCGAAATCTCGCGAAGGCACTCGGTGAAGCGTCCGTACCCGACGTCTCCGCCGCTCCCACCGCCTGCCGCGCTCTGCTTCTCTCCCTCGTGTGCGACTGCCGACGACACGCGAGCCGCACGTCTCGCCCGGCACTCCACCTGCCCTCCCAACCCCGGACCCCGAACGGCTGACACGGCCTTCTCTACCTCCGGTAGGCGCTCACCGCCGCCCTACCAGCCCACACACGCCGCTCCCCACTCCACCCCTGCGCTCGCGCGCAAGGACCTCCTTGCCGCCCTACCGGCACCACCTTCTCTACCTCCGGTATGCGCTCACCGCCGCCCTGCCAACCCATGCGCGCCGCTGCCCACTCCACCCCTGCGCTCACGCGCAAGGTCCGCCCTGCTGCCGTATCTGCACCACAGCTGCCGCCGGCCTCGGGCACCACCACCCGACTTTGCGCGTGTAAAGGTGTTCCTGCTCGGGTCGAGCCTCGCGCAACGCCTCCACGGTGTCTCTGCTGCCCGGCCCCAAGCCCGTCGGTCCGTCCACGTCCACCCTACCTCGGCTCCTGTTGAGGTCCGACTCTTCTCCCGCGTGTATGTCGAGCAGCTCAAGTGAGTGCCCCTCTCCCACCAATGGGTTTGACTTCGTTCTCAGCTAGTAGAGACCTTCCTGGCCTCTATTTTTTTTTCTCTGGGACCTTCTATTCATAACCACACACAAGGTACTTATCCCTTTCTCTTCTTGCCCGTGATCCCTCTCCTCTCGTTGTCAGTTAGCAGATGCCACATATTTGTATTGAGAATTCAGTTACCTGATTTTGATGATGGATCAGTGTTAGTGTGTGCATACCATTGATCCAATTATATGGAACTAGAAATAATGGATATTGTAATGATCTTGCTGGATTGAGCTATGCCTATTCTAATCTTTTCAATTTCTAGGGAGATCCTGAAATGCATTTGGTACTGTATCAGCTTTACTTCCAATCGATTAAGGATATGCTATCCTGCTAGCGTGATTATAATAGGGTATTTTGTGCAGATTGATATGGTCATAACAATGCGTTAATTTCAGGAAGAATGCAGGAGTGATAGTACCAAAACTGAAGGAGGTGGAGCCTGGAGATAAACCAAGTACTGTATGTGCTCAGGTGAATCCTTACAGATTTTGTGACAAGGGGATTGGCAGAAGGCATTTGCTAGCCATCTCACATGTAATATTTTGCACGTTTTCCGTACTCATTGTTTTTGAACTCACCTTGTGCTTTGCAAGAGACGGTGAAATATCATGTATCTGCATTTATAAGTTGACTTGGATTAAGTTTCTTGATAGTACCGACCATAAGGTAGTCCTCATCAGGGATTACCATTTCGTTTTGGCGTCAAATCCCAGACACTTCCGGTATCGGAATTCCGGACGGAATTCCGCCGGATTCCGTGTTTTCTGAACGGGAGGCGAATTCAAATTCAAAAACGAAAAACCGCCACTTTCCGAACGGAATTCCGGAGAATTCCGTCGGAATTACGGAGTTTTTGGCCGAAAAATGAAGAAAAAGATGGGAAACACATGGGAAATTTATGTACATATGAAAAAATTGGAAATTTTGGCAGAGTTTCCCCTGATTATGTGTATATTGACAGTTTATAATGCATAACATATACGTAACTCCACCCAACAGTGAGAAATACAACATTAAACACATAGGCCATGTCCAAAGTCCACACCTCTAATGCAATACATAGTCCAAAGTCCATTACAATTAGTTCTACGTAGTCCAAAATCCATTAGAATTATTACAACACAAACATACGACAGAGGCAAAGTCATAGTCCATACTAAGTCCATATAGCAAAGTCATAGAACACAATCACCATGTCCATCCAAAGTTCATGAAGCAAAGTCATACAACACAATCACCATGTCCATCCTATGTCCAGAAATCAAAGGCATAGTCTCTGCATTTGAAGATTTGTATGAAATGGATACAATAAGTAGAGGAAGGAAAACATACAAATAAATACCATTGATACGATGAGTACCTGCATTCTTTAGTTCTCATATCTCTCTCCCGATGGTCCCTCATAGGGATACGGTGGACCTGGTGGTGGCAATGGTAAATATACATACGTAGGCTCCTGATATTGCAAGTGTGGAGCTCCATGTGGTAGGTAGCCGGTGATATTCCAAATATGGCAATGCTGCAACTGACTGCGGAATAACCGTGTTCGCGGTCCCTGGTGGTGGCTACAGAAAGCCCCCTTCAGGGGGAGAAGTGCTGTACGGGTTCACGATCCCTAGTGGTGGCCACTGAACACTTGAGGCAGAGCTAGAGCTATCTTCATCATAAGCAAGGGCAGCCTATCGACCACGTCCACGTGCGGATCGTGTCTGTCGTTGTGATGAGGGTGCTCCATGATCTGTATCTTGTGTGGCTTGGGTGAAATTCTCCTCCCCAGTGAATAAAATAGTACGACCTTGATGCGAACCTGAACCACCCCCGCCGCCTCTACCCTTAGCGTCTTTACCATCACTCCCACCACCGTCGTTGTCACCACTGTCGTCACCGCTACTGGAATCACCATCACCATCACTATGACCATCACCACCATCCTCAACCCCACTAGGTTCAGGAGTGGTATCCTCACTACCAAGCTGCTCCTCATCATCAGTCCGCGTTCTCTTGCCTTTTCTCTATTCTGGAGCAATCTCAGTCTTCCTTTTTCCTAGATGTGTGTCCCCAACTGTTTTTTCAGCCCATGTCTCCACATCTTCCTTGTCACCATGAGCACGTCCTATCTCAGTGAACATCTGGCTGGGCAATGGAGTGTCACTGAAGTCTGAGTCTTCATCAAAAGTTGGGTCTGCATTTGACCTTGATAGCTTCATCGAGTCTTCAATTGCTGACGCGTGCTGGTACAAAGAAAGATCCATGAAACCTGTAATTGGATCAAAATCATATGGCTGCTCCACTTTACTAGCACGATCCAGACGGAGGCGGAGGTTATAGTTGACAAAGACCAATGTATCCAATTTTTTTTGGCTCAACCTGTTGCGCAGTTTGGTGTGGATGTATGCAAATGTGCTCCAGTTCCTTTCACACCCACTAGATGAGGCACACTGTGACAATAAGCGTCGCGCTACCCTTTGCAACATTGGTGTATCTCCCCCAAATGTAGCCCACCAAGCAGCAGGTGAAGTTTTACGGTCCATGGCCATTCGCTTAGCAATGTCAGTACAAAACTCACCAAGCTTCTTCGTGAATGATTCAAATTCCTGCAGTGCACATGCCGCAGCATCAGTCTCCAACATTTTGTCAAGTCCTTTGCACATTAACCGCATCACACTCTGTGATGTGCCCATAGTATAGTGCACATAAGGGTTAAGAGCACAAGCAGTGGTCATAAAGTTGTCTGACATGACGGTGGTCATCCTTTCATCTATCACTTTCATGATCCTTTCAAAGCGAGGCAAGTCAGTTGTCCCTAACTTGCTATGATATGTCTACCTCATGTTTTGATACTCCATCACCACCTCACCCAAATTTGGAGTCTTGTCTGAGTCAGCAAATCTCAGGAAACATGTAAAGAGGCTCCACATCATTTATCACCCACCCCACGTTGTTCCACCATTCAAGATTTGTCATGCACTCAAAAGCGTACCTTCCCATTGAAGTACCGAAGTGGCGGGAGTTTCGGTACTCAGGTGAGATCATCCATCACATGAACTAGTCCTTCTTCTTGAACATGCTTTCAAGGAACATGTAGTTCGTCCCAAATCTTGTTGCATTCCACTTCAACTCCCCACCAATAGCTTCCCTCATCATGCTATGTAGACTATTCGAGTTGTAGAGCCAGCTGCAAATTCGCTGCGCGCTTCGAATGCAACAATCATGCTCCGCCCACTTCCCTATGTCCTTCAGCATAAGGTTGATGCTGTGGGCAAGGCAAGGCTGCCATGCGATGTGAGGGAACTCCTCTATGAGAACCCCACACGCCTTTTTATAGTTGGAGCCATTGTCTGTCACCAGCTGAACCACATTATGATACCCCACTTTCATCACCACAGCTTTGATCTCCTGCACAACAATGCCATGGTGACATGAGTATGATCCTGATGGTCATTAGGGTTGGTTGGATGAATAAAAGGCTACAGGGTTTACCTTCAATAAGTATTGGTGGTCCTGTATTTTGTCGGTCGCATTGATCGACTTCAAGAAATACATGGTGCCACTGCTGTACACCAAAAAATTGATAACGGAGTTCCGCATAGGCCCCGTCCAGGAATCACACATCACGGTCACGCCACATTCATCCCACTCTTTCTTCCACTGCTCTATCTCCTTCTCTATCTCCTTCACATTCTCATCCAAATATTTTCCATCAATCTCCCTTCCTGTAGGTATTTTGATGCCAACACCTACAGTCACATAAGAAAAAGCATTCAGATCACAATGTCGGAAAGAAAAACATTTTACCTAAAATAGACGTAGTTACCTTGTTGCTGGGTCTCCATGATGGCAGCCTTGAAGTATGGGTCATCAACCTTCCGGCCCGGAATACCTACAACATGACATGCCTTCACCCATGCCCTCCCGAGAAGCTCCCTCGATGTCTTTCCCTTCACGGTCCATGGCCCAGTATCTATCCGTTGCTGTCGTGGAGCTGAGCTCAAGCCAAGGTGGTAGTCCCTAACCCTCTCAGTGACATGTGACTGGCTCCGAAGTGAACATCGAAGGCAGCGGTCCACCACTCTCTCCTACACCAGTCCCTCGAACACCGCTGCCTCAAACACCACTGCCTCCAGCACGACTGCTAGAACCAGATCCACCGCCCCTCTCATAATGTGGCCCCGCGCGGTGAATAAAATCATACTCTTGCCTTGACGCGCGTAAGGCAACCTGCAACTCGGCATCCTCATCGTAGTGGCCTTGGCCCATGTCGTCCTCTGGATCAAGGCCAACGCGCGGCACCCTTGCCGTTGCATCCCTCAGCAGCTTTTGTCGGGCCCTTGCTGCTGCTTTAGCCTTGTTCCTGTCCAAGTGCTCAATAAAGAAAGACTTAACGTCGGGTGGAACCGAAGGACAGTCCCTAGCCCCCGGGTTGTGCCCCCATGACGAGCCTGCCGACATCTCGGTCTCCCCGCCATGAGTACCAAGCTCCCCCGGGCCACCTTCCTGTCAACCAACGGGTAGGAACGTGTCTCTGTGCTTCGGACGAGCCCAGGAAAGACTTTACCGGTCCCATTTCCCGGTTAAGCACTCTAGCAATGTTATGCCGAACAGCAGGCGAACAGCGGACGGGCCTTAAACGACTCGGGCGGAGCCAAATGATACAACAACGCACACCACCAAATAAAATTATTCTCCGCCCGGTCTCCATTTAAATCATGAGCATAATAATAACTTTCATAACAGTAAGATTTCTGAAATTTTTGAAAACACCTACGCGACGAGTGACTCCATTCACTCGTATCTACTCGTACCTAGCAGGGCCTAGGCAACTCGTCCTACGAACTCTATATATAGGTGCTAGGGCCAGGGTGGCCAGGAGATCTAATGCAATTGTTTTCAATCAACTCCTAATGCGAATGCGTAAGGAAACAATCAATTATCATATTAGCTGGGAGAAATCATGGTCCTGGCCTACCTTTGTTTATTTTTATCGAAACCAACAAACTAAACTAGGTTAGTTTGCCGGATTGTGAGGCTTTGCCCCAGGCAACACCTTGATCACTTGGACAACTCCTCCTTCCAAATACCACTTCAGGGGCCTCCAAGGTGGTAGTTGGGCCTTAGTTGGTCTTTTGGACACCGTTGCTCGAAGTAGCTCCCGCACTTGTCTATCGATCACGTATCTGCATTGAGCATCACTATATGAATGCCATGCACCATGCAGTGAATGTGATGCATGAATATCAAGCACACATTTGGACAATCATTTCGTGGATAGGCAGAAAAGTTATTGATAAACCTACTTAAGCAAGAGTACTTCTGCCCTGGGTTAAGTTATTGTTATCTACATTGAAGCATTACTGACAAGCGGTGTTGCCTTGGAAATTGAAATTTGGTGGTCATAGATACAAGATAGACACTTGTTCATGGTTTGCTTAGCATTAGTAGCTTTATGGTTTTGATGACATCATGCATGCACAAAATATGAGACTCCTCTAGGAATAATTTCGCACACATCAAGAATAATGGATAGGAGAAATCACAACTAATACGTACACGCTCATTAACCTGCCCCCTTTTTATCTTCTTCGTTTTTAAGCCTACTAGAGTGACTATACCTAAGCTTCTCATGAAACAGCACCCAAAATTCTTGAATAATCACATTAGCATCCTTGCACAATAATATTGCTACATGAACTCCGGTGGGATTTTTATAGCATGTTAAATAGCTCTTTTCTATTTTACAAGTTATATTAACCTAGCATGTGTTGTTTGTAAATCACATATCAAACGGCAACTATAAATTTCCTAAAAACACTTCCTGGGACCTAAACTTACACATGAAGCGTCATGATTTTTCTTAGAATTTATTTCGCACTACAAAACCACCTTTCCTATTATTCATTTTAACATGAATTTCATTTCATTATTTCAAAACACTAATAAAACATAACATACAGGGCTTCCAATTTTTCCAGTAAGCTACATATGCATCAAAGAGCATGTACAATTTAGGGTATAATTTTTGGATCATGTTTTATATAGCAAGCATTTTCCATGCTAATAAAAGGCCTAAAATACATGCTCAAGGGTAAATCAGTAATCATACAATCAATTCTAGGGCTACCAAAAATCACATAGGGTCTAGATACTCTAGTACAGGTTCTGTCCAAATTTCATAGCATTTGGAGCTCATCTAGACCACTTTTACCATTTAAGTTGATTTTGCATGCATGCAACAAACCGAGGGTAAAACAGTCCTTTCACATGACCACATCTTACCCATGCTGTAGATCTATTCACAAGGATTACAATGCAACTGAGTTTGTCATTTTTGGATTTTTATTTAATTTCCTATGAATTTTCAAAGTTCACTGTCGAAATATTAAAAATAAAACGAAAATCACTTGACCCAGGGACCTATGCGCAATTAACCATATACTCCAGGGGCCTGCAGAGAAGACTGGTATGACTCAGCAAACAGCGCATCTAAATCAATATAACAGGAGGAGGTTTTCTGTAAATCCACCTTCTTCTTCAACCTTCGGTCGACAGGGAGGGGGGCGCGGCCGCCGGGGTTCTCGCGCGCGGCGCGTCGCATGGGGTCGCACGCTTGAAGCCGAGGCGGTCCGGGGACGCGTTCCTAGCGTGGGGCTTCCTTTCCCCCAAGACGGCGTCGTGAGAGAAGGCCGGAGCGCGCGAGGAACGCCGGTGAACCGGCGCGAACCGGAGGTTGGGGACGCGGTGGCACGGTCACCCGATCCGGTGGTCTAGTCGGGGAAGGAGGCCGAGGATGGGCGTGCGAGCTGTGCGGGGAAGTGGCACATCTGTTGGTGGGGTCGTGGAGGCGCGGGGATGGCCCGGAGCTAGGTCTCCACGGCGAGGCAGGAGATGGCGCGGTGGTGGGTGGCGCCGCTCGCAGGGAATGGCGCTAGAGGTGGCAGCGAGCTCGGCCGAGGTCTGGGAAGGGAGGAGGAGTCTCAGGGACGCGGTGGCACGCAGGCGTGGGGAAGAAAGGAGGCCCGAGGTGGCCGGCACACGAAGCTCTGTCGGGGCTCCAATGGCGGAGGCATCCGCGCAACGGGGAACAGGGCCGAGGGAGCGAGCTGGGTGGGGCAGGCGAGTGAGGCCGAGCGGAGGCCGAGGGAGAGGGCGATGGGAGTGGGTGACGCGAGCTCGGAGGGAGCAGGCAGAGCAGGCCGGGCGAGGGCGTGCTGGCGCCCATGGCGCGGCGCGGGCAGCCTTCGCCCGCCGTGTGGGCGCAGGGGAGCGGAGGAGGAAGAAGGAGTCGCGTGGGTGGACGCGGTCCGTGGACCGTAGGTCACTGACAAGTGGGGCCGAGGCGGAAAAAAATAGAGATGGCCTATGGACCGGGTGCGGGAAAATGTGGAGCTGTGGGACCCACCCGAGGATGTCGACATCCACTAGCGCGGGCGACCTGACAGGTGGGGCCCGCTTGTCATAGAGACAGCGAAAAAGGAAATTTCGGAAAAAAAGGGAAAAAGGCCATTTGACCCGCTAGGAGACATGTTTTAAACTCGCCATTTTGAATGATTTAGGGGCCGAATCTGGGAAAAATCCAAATACAAGAAACGTTCTAAATTTAATTCTCTACAACTTTGTTATAGATATCTATACCAAGTTCTGTGGAAAATATAGGTTAAATTTGAATTGAATCAACTAACTCTAGTTTGACCATTTGAAACCCTCAGCTTAGAAATTATAAAAGTCTATTTTAGGTATATTTTCATGAAAACTTTTCTATACCAATGTTGTTGACAATTTCATTTTCTACAACTTTCATATTCAAAGTTTTGCATGATCATGTCTTTTGTTTGCTAAAAATTTGAATTTTCCATTCAGGGTCTATTTGGACAGAATTCAAGTGTAGACAGAAAATGAGCTAAAACACCTCGCAAACCTTTATGCATGTCAACACACAAAATACCAAAGTTATTCCTCATGCAATTTTATACAAGTTTGGTATATAAAGTTTAGCTTAAATCACAATAGATTTTGAAATACAACCACATATGTGTTCAGAGGTTTGGTCAAAATGCAGGTTTACTCCATGTAGAGTATTTCTTGTTTCTAACTTTTGAAGCATCAAATAAAGTCCAACATTTTGAAGTCAGATGCATTTGAAAGGTGATAAGTTTAATTTCATTTCATAGAAAGGAAGATTTTGAAGTTGTATAGTCAAATCGAAAGTAATTTCAGAATGAAGTTTGGGAAAGAGTGTCAGCTCCAGACTTGGCAAAATTTCCTGAGTGTAGGTTAACTGAGCTTGGTTCGAACTTTTGAGCCCCTTAACATCTGATTTTGAAAACGGTCAAGATAGCACATTTGAAGGAAATATCTTGAACTAAAACTTTTGTATTTGATGCCTTGCATGAAAATGTATAAGTGTTTAACTACTCAACCAAGCAACGCAAGGTTTTGCATATTCAACTTCGAAAATTTTTGACTTAGTGGTTTCTCCACCAATCCTCATCACTCTCTAAGAATAATTAAATCCTAATTCACCATTAGTGTTCATGTAATCGTGTGTCAGGGCTTTCGAGATGCCGGGGGCATCACACCAGATGCTCCTTGAACCGTGTTGCCCCTCCCCCACTCTTCTGTTCCTTGCAATACTTGCATATGAATCCACCCTTGTACTTCTGCCCATGCTCCCACATGGGGTCCGTCATCATATGCAAGGGCCACTAGAGCTATCTACATCATTCATATTATTAAAAAATAAGCACTAGGTTCCATAGATCGACATCAAAATGCATCAAAATAAGCACTAGGTTCCATACATCGACATCAAAATGCATCAAAATCCTAGGCTTTCCAAGCATTTAACCACTAACAGTCCAAACCTTAGGTTTTCCAACTGCACACGTTAATATTATTCACAAATAAGCATTAAGTTGCATAGGTCGGTATCAAAATGCATCGAAACGACCAAAACCCCATACCTTGCTTCGGTTTCTGACCCTGCGGCGGCGGATTTCGGACAGCAGAGGCGGTTTCCCGGTGGCCGGAGTCGGTTTTCCGCTCGGAAGTAACCGGATTTCCTCCCCGGGGGATTTCCGCTCGGGAGGCGGCGGCTTCCGCTCCGTAGACGGCGGCTTCCGCTCGGGAGGCGGCGGCTTCCGCCTACCGACCCTCCCGGTCGGGATCCGGCTGCTTGGAGCCGGACCGCTCCCCGGCGGCGGAAAGTGGCGGCCGGGGCGGCGCTCGCCATGGGACCGCGCCGGAGACCGCGTGGGGAGGGGCGCAGGGCCGTGGGGGACTGGGGGAAGTGAATGGCGTCGGGGTGGCCAGGGAGAGAAGCGGATAAGGTGTTGAAAAGAAAAACGGGTTTTGGATTCTTAACGGTCCGAACCCAAATCGTCAATTTAACCAACCAAATCAACTTGGATTTGAACGATTTCAAGTGCTAATCGCTCAAAAAAAGACCTAGTTTATTATCATATTTTTTCAGAATTTTTTACACATTTCTTATTAATTTTCTCAAAATTTTAAATTTGAAAACGGAATTCTCCGAAAAATTCTGGATTTTCATTTACCGTATTAGTCCGGAAACGGAAAATTTTCTAGAAAACCGCCGGTTTTCCGACGGAAAGTCAAACTCTGGTCCTCATATCCCCCACCCATCCACACACCCACACACCCTTGAAATTGCATTGAAACGTCATATTAGCTCTATTTGTTTCAGCAGCTTTAGCTAGGACGCATTATCCAATAACAGTTTGTGCTTCGATCTTACATGGTAATTGACAACACTTACACAAATAATATTGCAGCCATGTTTATAATCCAAAACAACAGCTTAGTTATATAGGCTTCAATACCAACAGTTAGCCTCTGACTTATTCTAACCGAGTTGTAGAACGAGGCTACACCTCTGTGGCATCATCTCATTCTCTCCCATCTAGCGAGGCTGGGACAAGGAGACTATGATGCGCTGCTATTTTCCTGTTCTTTTGTATAAGCCTTGGTTGAGTGGATACAGTGCATCTCGGTCCAAATAATTTTAGTTATGATAATAATGTAAGTTATACTAATTCAAATCTTATCTATTTGTTCATATACCTCTATATGTTTACCCAATCTAGAAAGGTCTAGATTCCTATTTATGTGCAAGTCTTAGGGCTAACCTACTGCTGAGAAGACTTTAAATGGAAATCTTTTTTTTTTTGCAAATCTTAAACTATCGCTCGCCTCAATGCAATCCATCCAACACATTATACGCAATCTATCTGTGTTCATAAAACTTTACATCGTGCCAAATAAATTACAAATTCATTCAAAAGGTGCCTCCACATAACTCCTTCGACGTGACCACACCTACTGACATGCTGCTATGAGCTACCTACGGAATGAAAAGGAGACATTTAGTAACTATCATCTACCTTACCTCTTTTCATATAGCTTGAATGAGGCAATCTGATGCTTGCCTTTAAATGGTGGCCTCCTGATTCAACTCTAGATACTCCGTTGATAGATTAATATTAGGCTATGCATCATCTAGATACACGCCGACTGGATATATACTATTTGATCCGTAAAAGAACTATAAATGGACGACCCCTTCCATTCCATAGGCTAAATCCAGTTAGAAGCTTAACTGCAGAGCTAGGCTTGGGATTCTGAACCTACTTCCACTGTTAGTCCTTGCCTTCCATATTTATTGTGGGTTTTCTTTGTGGAAATAATGTCAAGTTTGTGCTGTAGAAACCTGATCTGACCTCTTCAACAATGTTTTTTTTTCTAAAAATGGTTCATGTGTATCTCCAGGTAAAGATAATTACAGAGATGCAGAGCTCTATGGAATTTTCTCTGAAGACTTATAGGAATCAATTAACGACAGAGCATCTGACTTTGCTACTTGGTTGACTTGGAAGAAACATTCCACTTTCGAATGTTAATCAACAGACATTCATTTTCTATTCAAATTGATAAGCTCAACAAGTTTTGATGTCATCGGTTTTATTTATATAAAGCTAGAAATTTAGTGTTTGGGTAATTTTTTCCCCATATGATTTGCCACCCTGTTTGTTCATCCTGCTGTCGCTGTTTATTGTTCTTTATCTCTAATTTTCTAACCGTCGATATCTGTGTCAATGTGTGCGTGATGATATGAACCTAAGCGGCCAAATTAGCTTCCTACCTATTCTCTACTGGTGTTATCCAGGCAGCACGATAGCCATGGATCTAGACTCTGATCGATTTCTTCTTTACTCTCACAGTAAGGAAATGCGACGGCTAACTTCAAGATGATAGAAATACGCTGACCACCTGATGGCGCGGCAACGCCGCGCCTGAGTTTTCTAGTGGAATCTCAAAAGTTTGGGGTCCAGACATATCCTGCCAAATGAGTTGACCTACCAGGCTCAACTACTCCTCCAGTCACTGATGTTCACACTGTCTTCCTCGAAGTTTGTTGATTTGCTTTTGTACAAGTCATTGATATCTTCATCCTGCCAAGCTCCAGCAGCAAAAGCTACATGTCCTTTCACTGTTCAGTTTATGCCCTTCGCCAAGCTAAGTTTGGTCTCTGGAGACGTGGGATGGCCAAGTCCATCCTAAACACCGGTGCCGCTATCCCATCGATTGGCCTTGGCACATGGCAAATATCCCCAAGTGTCGTTGAAGATGCCATTCGCGCGGCTCTCCAGGTCTCATCACTTCATCAAGCTTGTGTTTTAAATCCATTTCTAATGGTCTTTTCCCATTTTGTGTTCTTCCTTCTCACCGTGGATTCACTTGAATTTTTAAGAATCCATTGTTTCTTACATGGAGGTTTCTGTTGGTTAATCATCCAGTTACCCCCTATATGTTAATGGAAACTGTGGAAGCATAAGGTTTTCATTGAGCCCTTGACTAATGTGTGCTAATTTTAATTTTACATGAAAGGAAGGCATTAACATTTCAGGTTTTAAGTACATAATACGCCTTATAATCTTCTATTTGGATGTAATGTTTCTACTCCTAATACTGCAGGCAGGTTATCGTCATATTGATTGTTCTCCGCAATATGGTAATCAGAAAGAGGTAATTCCTTTAAAGTCATTTTTTCATAAGGGGGCCCTTTCGAAAAATAATAATAAGGGGGCCCTTGAAATAAATATGCCACTAGTCTGTGTGTGTTAAGTCTTCAGCAGTCAGCTTATGTAAAATGTATAAGTTAGACGAGGACATAGTGCCAGACAAAACATACACTTATTCCTTCACTGCAAGGTCATCACTTCTATACGGTGTAAACAGCCATTACGGCCTGTTTTGCAGGTTGGTTTTGCCCTAAAGAAACTATTTGACGAGGGTATGGTTAAACGCGAAGATTTATTCATCACCTCTAAGCTGTGGTATTTTATTAACCTTGATAGTTGATACTTCCCAGTTGCCATGGCGCCAAGTGGATTCTGTTAAGATGTTCTGAATTTTTCAGGTGCACTTATCATGATCCAGAGGATGTTCCGGAGGCGATTGATAGCACGCTGCAGGATCTGCAGCTTGAGTACTTAGACCTTTACCTAGTAAGTTCTAAAGTCTAAACCTGCTGCGAACTGTACGTAGTTACCTGATTCTACTGCTCGTTCTTCTGTTCATATATGTAACTGAAAACTCTGCTACTTTAGAAGAACAGTTTCATGAAGTGAAATGGTACTTACTATTAGCACGTTGAGGTCCCCTGCTGAATCTTCAAAAGAATAAAAAAAATCACTGATGGCTCGATCGTCAGGTCCATGGTCCAGTTCGTGCAAAGAAAGGAACTAGGCTGAGCGTCGAAAACATCCTCGAGCCTGACATCCCAGCTACATGGGAAGCAATGGAGAGGATCTACGATTCAGGCAGAGCTCGTGCCATTGGCGTCAGCAATTTCTCCTGCAAGAAGCTGAAGGATCTGCTCACCGTTGCACGCGTGTCGCCGGCAGTCAACCAGGTGGAGTGCCACCCAGTCTGGCAACAGCACAGGCTCCGCGAGCTTTGCCAGTCGAAAGGCATCCATCTATCTGTAAGCTCCACTCCTCACCCACACACCATTTGCCGAGCATCTCTTCTGATCAGCTTGACAATTGCCTCCTTGGTATGCTCTTGAACTGAAGGCGTATGCGCCATTAGGTTCACCTGGATCACCAGGAAACGACGGTCCGGACGTCCTTGGCCACCCCACCGTCATTTCCGTTGCCAATGAGCTGCAGAGGACCCCCGCTCAGGTCGCGCTTCGCTGGGGCATTCAGATGGGGCAGAGCGTGCTCCCGAAGAGCGACAGCGAGGCGTGGACGAGGGAGAACATTGGCCTGTTCGGTTGGTGCGTCCCCGACGAGCTGATGGCAAAGCTCTCCGAGATCAAGCAGGTACATATATGCTCATGCATCTTTTGGTTTGCACTGATGAGTTTGTAGGTGAAAACCCTGCCGTCCAGCGTTCCTTCGCGCTATCTGAAAGTGCCTGTTCTGTTTGCGGAATCACTGCAGGTGAGGCTTTTCAAGTACGAGTTCGTGACTCACCCGACGAGCTTTTACAAGTCCGTGGAAGATTTCTGGGACGGCGAAGTCTGAGGTGGTGGCCAACGTGAGTCTCTCCCAGGTGCTTCACTTAAAAAACTAGAGCACATTGCTTCGGCTTCCAAACAGAATGTTCACATCGTTCTTTTTGGTTGGAGTGCCGATAAAACACGAACAGTTACTTTGTTCCCCGTCTCTGTTCCATAAACCTTGTCTAAAAAGACATATATCTAGACAAGCATTTATACAGATAAACAATGTTATTGACAAAAAATTTCAGGGAGTAGTCCCTCGTACATTTTTTTTTCTGTATTTGTGTATATTTCTTTCTCGACGAAGACTATGATACTCCTCCGGTAAAAATAATAATGATACCGACGATAAATATTCAAGAACCGATATACAGCGGTCTGAGTAGCGGACCGAGGTAGGCCAAAGTACTAGCAGCCGTGGCAACACCGTGGCGATGACCGATGAACCCTATCCCCACAGTGCCCACCACCACAGCGGACATTTGCCTCAGTCCGGGCCGCAGAATACGATGAACAGGGAACAGCCCAACCATCAGCGCCGTGCACAGGGTTCACCTGGGAAAGAAACTCACCACTCAAAAAAAAAAAAACTGGGAAAGAAACTCTCTCGCAAAACCCCCGGCCCCGTGATGGCCATCACCTCCGCCCTCCGACGCGCACCTTGGGCGGCGGCGGTGCGCGGTCTCCTCGCGGCCAGGAGCGGCTCGCGTGTCAGTCCTCCCCGTCCCCTTCCGCCGCACCGCGCCGAGCACTCCGCTTCTCTCTCTTCCCTCTCCGCCCCGCAGCCGAGCGCCGCCGACGCCCATCTCCTCCGGGTCATAAATTATGAGATCTCCTGCGCCCAGCAAGACTGCAAGAAACGCGACTGGGTATGCGACCCTTCATTTCTGCTAGTTTTCTTTCGTTTGGCAAGAAAAAACTCCAGCAGCAAATTTCTGCATCTTGAAGGTGACAAAATCTTCCCAGAAATTTTGTTCATGGTGGTATGCTTTTTTTTTTCCGTTTGCAATTGGCGATTGTGGGGGTCGCACATGGAAACCTGTTTCAGATAGGATTAGTAATTGTCAGTGTCGATACCATGTGGGTAGTGAAATATATCATCTCTTTGATCTGGGGGTGTAATATTTGATTTTTGTTCGATTAGGCGAAGGTGATGGGGGAATGGTTCCCTTTTGAGATCCAGGACAAGGAGGGTACCAGTAGGATAATTCTCACCAGGAGAGATCAGGAGGAGCAAATTGAAGTGGAGGTGTTCTTGCCGAGCCCTGCTCATCCCGTGGAGCAAAATGGTGAGCAAGAGGACAGTACCGAAGACACCAACCACCAGGGTCATGCCAGCAATGTAGCTGCAAATCAGTACTACATCCCACTGGTGGTCAGGATTCACAGAGGGTTGCCTTCATGGCTTGAGATCAGCTGTAGATCTTACCCTGATGAACTCACCATTGAGAGTTTGGCATTTGGACCATGGGATGAGTCCAGTGATTCATCAAATGTTGAAGCTAAGATAAGGTGAGCATTGACATTTGTATCATTGTATTGTGATGTTGCGGTTTCACTTATCATGGCCTTACATTCTTCTGCAGTAATCTTCCTGAGGAACTTCAGCAGGCATTTTATTCCTACTTGAAAAGTAGAGGCATTTCCTCAGATGTTGCTAATTTCTTGCATGCGTACATGATAAACAAAGAGTGCCATGAGTACTTGGCTTGGCTAAGAAAACTTAAGGGTTTGATTAAAAGTTAAGTGCGACAAAAGTTCCCTGCCACCAGTTCTTGAGGCCCTTTTTCAGTGGCATTGTGTTATCTGAGATAAAGAATGGGGTGGGGAGGTGCACCGCTAGAAAATGTACCGTTGGGGTCATGTATTTGAATATTGGTGTCCTTTGCGGTCAGTTATGATTTTTGTTTTGGTTGACAAGATTGTTCCTTCAGATTATTTCAAGATATCTTCCTTGAATTCCAAAGGTCTCCTCCATTTCATATTTGTTGAGGTCCAATCCTTCTATCCCAGTGAAAATTGGCGGTCACTCGTCCGTTGGGATTGTATGGGATGGGTCTATGGGAGTACTGGAGAGCTTTATAAGCACAATGTGTGTCCAAAATCTAGTGGAGCTTGTGGGCAGGACAGCCCATTCAACTTACAAGAAATAATACTCCATTCAAACTGCTGCCTTCTTTGGGAGTAGTAAGCAATTCAAGTTTGAGCTAAATTGGCTTCAGCGGGAAGGTTTTCATGACTGTGTCAAGGAAATTTGGGTTAAAACAAGCAAGGGCCAGAATTCGATACAAAGATGGAATAATAAGCTGAGCGCCTTGCGGAGGCGGAGGTTCCTCCGAGGTTGGGCGGCTCAAACTAATGGAGATTACAAGAAAAAGAAATCAGAACTCCAAAACATTATCTGCTCATTGGATTCTGAAGCCGAAGTCAGAGATCTGAATGAGGTCAAGCTAGAATGTTTGACTCAGTCGCGAGACCACCCGACTAAGCTTCTTAGAGAAGAAGAGATTAAGTATTATCAACAGACGAAAGCCAAGGATGTCCTCCTAGGGGGATAACAACACAAGATACTTACATATGATCGCCGATGGGAAACACAAAAAAGAGAGAATCTACTCACTTGAGAATGACGATACAAAAGTAGAAGGTCATGCTAATCTTAAAAGCTTTATCACCGAGTTCTATAAAGGTTTATTTGGTGAACCGGAAGAAAATTCCTTCACTTTAGATGAATCCATCAATCATGACATACCTCAAGTCTCTAGTCAGGAAAATAATTTGCTCACAGCTGATTTTTCAGAAAGTGAGATTAAGGAAGCCATCTTTTCAATGAATCACAATAAGGCTCTAGGTCCGGACGGTTTTTCAATTTTATCAACAGTTCTGGGAAACTGTCAAGGGGGACCTATTGCAAATGTTCAGGGATTTATCCAAGGGAGACCTCCCTCTGTTCAGCCTTAATTTTGGAGTGATTACCCTCATTCCTAAGGTTCAAGATGCAAATGTGATTTAGCAATATAAGCCAATTTGTCTACTTAACGTGAGCTATAAAATCTTCACCAAGGTGGCCACCAACAGGCTAAGTGCGATAGCAGATAAGATAGTTAGTCCGGCACAAACCACTTTTGTTAAAGGTCGTAATATCTTGGAAGGGTGGGTAATCCTTCATGAAACAATACATGAGCTACATCGAAAAAAACAAAGCAGAGTAATCCTAAAGCTAGATTTTGAGAAGGCTTATGACAAGGTGAGGTGGCCTTTTTTATTTCAAACACTTCGGATGAAAGGCTTCTCGTCCAAATGGATATCTTGGGTTAAGACCTTCATCTCGGGTGGAAGTGTAGCGGTGAATGTTAACAACGATGTCGGACATTACTTTCAAACAAAGAAAGGGCTCCGACAAGGGGACCCTTTGTCACCTCTCTTGTTCAATATCATGGCGGATATGCTAAAAGTGTTTATCAGTAGGGCAAAAACGGATGGACAAATTGTGGGTGTGATTCCCCACCTGGTAGATGACGGGGTTTCTATCCTCCAGTACGCAGATGATACTATACTCTTTATAGATCACGATCCGAACAAAGCTCGCAATATGAAGCTTCTTCTATTTGCATTTGAGCAAGCTTCAGGCCTAAAAATCAATTTCCATAAGAGTGAGTTGTTCTGTTTCGGGGCAGCCCAGGAGGAGTTAGCACTATACACGGATCTCTTTGGATGCAAAGCGGGGAACCTTCCCAACAACTACCTTGGTATCCCTATTCACTTCAGAAAGTTGAGAAATCGTGACTGGGTTAAAGTTGAAGAATGCTTTGAGAAAAGACTTAGTAGCTGGAAAGGGAAACATCTGTCTATCGGAGGGCGCCTGACTTTGATTAATTCGGTGCTTAGTTGACTTCCGATGTATATGATGCCCTTTTTTTCCTTACCTAAAGGGGTCCTTAAGAAGCTGGATTACTTCCGTTCGAGATTATTTTGGCAGGGGGACGAAAACAAAAAGAAATACAGACTTGCTAAATAGATCATTCTGTGTCAACCTAAAGACCAAAGGGGCCTTGGTATCTTAGATTTGAATACTAAGAATATTGCCCTTCTTAGCAAATGGCTGTACAAATTACTCACCTCTGATGGATTATGGCAACAATTACTCTGCAACAAGTACGTAGGCTCAAAGCCTTTGGCTCAAGTGGAATAGAAAACTGGTGACTCCCACTTTTGGTCATGCCTTATGAAGGTAAAGCCAATTTTTCTTCGCTTTGGAACCTTTCTCGTAAAGTAAAGGACGGATCCCAAGTAAGGTTCTGGGAGGATGCTTGGCTGGATGAGATCCCTTTAAAGGACCAATATCCATCCTTGTATAACATTGCGAGATCCAAATTCATATCTATAGCCGAAGCTATGAGTTCTTCTCCCCCTAACTTTTCCTGGCGGAGACAGCTATTTGGAACCAATTTGGGCAATTGGTTCTCTTTGCTGTCACGCATCGAGGGTGTGGAGTTGTCCCAAGACCAAGACACCTTCCTCTGGAATCTAACCCCGAATGGTAGATTATTAGTAAAATCACACTATGTTGCTTTGATGATTAGGAATATCCCTAATGTTAACAAAGAGCTTTGGAAGTTAAAGGCTCTCCTGAAAATTAAAATTTTTCTATGGTATTTGCGAAAGGGTGTTATTCTCACAAAAAATAATTTGGCTAAACGAAATTGGCAAGGCGGCTTAACCTGCGCCTCCTGCCACAAGAAAGAGATCATTAATCATCTTTTCTTTGAGTGTCGGCTGGCCCGGTCAATCTGAAGTATTTTACAGATGGCCACTGGCATCAATCAACCACAAAACGTGGAACATATGTTTGGAGATTAGTTTCGGGGTCTTAATACAGTGCTGAAACCTGTGTTTCTACTTGGAGCGGCGGTTTTGTGCTGGAGGCTCTGGATCTGTAGAAACGGCTTAGTTTTTAAGAAAAAACTCTTTTGTTTTCTTTTGCAGGTTATCTATTTTGTGGCACAATGTTTTTCAAGTTGGGTTATCCTCCAGCGAGAGGAGATACAGCCGTTGGTTGCTGCGGGGTTGTGGCTCTTGGTGCGAATAGCCACGGCTTTTTTTTCCCAGGCGCATGGCTGGCGCTCTAGTCTTCGGATTGACTGCCGCTAGCCTGGGGACGGTGCTGCATTTTCTTTTCTTTTTAGATTGGCTATGTGCTTTAGGCAGAGACCGGAAGTTTATACCAAAACTTTGTATTTTCTTGGTGTAACGCTTTGGTAACATTTTATAAAGCTTCCTTTATCGAAAAAATTCAACTTATAAGTACCAGTAAATACTCTTTGTAATTGCTAAGCTTAAATATTCTTTCTAATTGCTAAGCTGACGAGACCCAATGCTCCACATAGTATACCTGGAAAAATGTAAACTCATGTATACTCTTTGTTGGTGCCTCTAATATCAACTCTATATGATCAATAAGGCCCCTTTTGAAACAGTCAAATTTCAACAAAGACACACATAAAACAGGGAAAATTCCCATATTTCAAAAGGGCCAGTTTGGCTGCCTAGTAAATCAACATACTATTACCTTGGCAACATAGAAAAGGAAACCATCAAATTTAAGGCTCCTTTCTGTGTTTTTTTTTAAAATTACTATGCCATGTTTAAAAACACAGAAAAAAATGTATGATTTATAAAACTTCCCCATGTTCAGAAGGCACCGATGTCTTCAAGCTTGTTACACAAATACACAATTCTGCCATGTTATGGGTGCATTCAGCACTCTGGCCTCCCAGATAGATGAAATGTGCCTTTTCTTTCCTTTTTTTTCCCCTGGTCACCGCTTGGCCCTCGCGATCTGAATGTCATTCTTCAGCACCTATGACGAATAGCCTGGGACCGCAAAATATGACTGGTAGTTACTTCCAACCACCGTCTGCAACAGCAAGCTGCCCGTGATCAGTTTTGTTTCTAGAACCTGGCCAGCGGGAAATGAAATGAAGATTATCAACTAATGAGAATTCTAATCGCTGCCAGTCTATTGCACACGTTAGGAATTTTCTGGATGATATGCTTCCACAATATTTTTGTCAAGCTAGAAAAAACATAAAAGCTTTTCAACAGGAAACATCCAGCGTAACTAGTAGTGCCAAATCAACATGCCAGTTATATACTCTCTCCGTATTTAAATATAAGACGCAGTTGACTTTTTTTCAAAACTTCAATCGCTTGTCTTATTAAAAAAAATTTATCATTTACCATTTATTTTGTTGTGATTTGTTTTATCATTATACATAGTTTGAGCATGACTAATTTCTTTTTATATTTACACAAATTTTTTGAATAAAACAAAGGATCGAAGTTTTGAAAAAAAAAAACAACCGTGACTTATACTTAAGTACGGAAGGAGTACTAGAATACTGTATGAGATGTAAAGGCACACATATTACACTTAAAATCGTGAGATCCTGGCAACCCAGAAAGGATTGTACAAAGTAAAAGTGCAAAACTGTGCGTGCGCCCACAGAGCAAAGTGGGAAGACTTTCAAGTGCAAATTTAGGTGCGAACTCAGCAAACACTGTATGGCACAGCAGTAAAATATGTTCACTACAAGAGAAAGAGAAAAGAACTTGCAAATTAGACACTTCAAATTGGACAATGCTCAAGGGTAACAATCTAGGGTCAATATGTATGTCAAGTTGTCGAGTAAAGCTGCCTTGCCCTGTCAAAAACGTTTTCCAGAACAATCTGTGGACAAAGTGCAGATCAGGTCACCTGCCAAGAAAATTTATCAGAATCCAAAGCCTCAATTAAGCAATGTCAGAGGGTACATGGGTGCAAGAAAAAGAGTCAAACCTTTGCGAAATAAACAAGGAAACCTCAGGCAAAAAAGAAAACTTTGATGAACAGTGCCAGAGCAAACTGCAGCACTGCTGCACTAGCTATCAAAACCATCAGATCCGCTCCTTCAGTGCATTCCTTCAGGTTTAAAGCAATGAACCAAGATGATGCACCTCCAGCAAGAGCTATGATTACCCACCGAAGAAATTCCACAGGAATAAGTAGAAGTACCTGAAGCAAACAAAACAAGAGGGCAATTCTCATTAAACATAATGGTACCTTCTGTATGTTCTACATATGCACATTATGTAGTAATATCATGGTTTCTTTACACTAAGGGTTAGTTTAGATGATGGGAGAAAACTCATGTGGAACACAATCATGATGGGGTTTTTTTTCAGTGCATCCCCTGTCCATATTCCCTGAAGCTTAAATTCAGATTATCTGATGAAATTCAGAAAAGTGTCAAAAACGTTCATCAGTCCACATCTGAAGTTTAGCTAGGCCAGATATATGCATCTGTTCTGTTACCCTGTAGCACCAATCATGGACCAACACTTAGTTGATCCCGACCTCTCAAAAGTAAAATGAAGAGATTGACGTGTTTCTCCTCGGTGGCAGGACCGTGACCCAATTGGGGGGGAGGGGGGGGGGGGGGGGGCCGCAATTGAGTGATACTTCTGCCGCTTGCAATTTGAGTCTGCACTGCACTGCGCCGCATGCATGCAGTGAATGATTCTGCTGCCTTTGCTCTGCAGCGTATGCATGAATGGTTACTGCCGACTCTACTGGCCGCGTTTGGAAGCCATCAACTTCTGCAATCCAGCTTGTAGAAGCTGGGGAAAGCAAAAGCTTTTGTAGCTTTTGGTACTTGGCTGTTTGGATCCTGGATTGCAAAAGTTGAAGGATGGGAGAGGAGAGAGAGGGGGGAAGAGGGTATTTTCGTAACTCTACCCTCCACAAGGTAGCAGAGATAGGGAAAGTAGGGGTATTTTCGTAATTATGCACTCCACAAGCTAGGTTTCATCAGCTCCTCAGATTGTGCAATCTGGACTTCTAGATTTTACAATCTATTGCAAAACCTAGTGGTGTTTGGATCCCAACCAGCTTTTTAGAAGCTGAATTGTGCAATCTGTGAGGGATCCAAACAGGCCCTACCACACGTCGCCTTTGCTCTGCAGTCTGCACTGCACGCATAGTTCTGCTGCCTTTTCTCTGCACGGCATGCATGAACGGTTGCAATATGAGCCTCGGACTCTTGGCCGGGGGGGGGGGCATGCCCCGTTTCGCCTGTACCACGCGCCGCCCCTGTTTTTCCTCATCACGGACTGACAGAAATTGAATTAAATTGCTACCTGCTCGAACACATGTAGCAGTAAGAAACATGTCATCACTGCCACTGCAGTAATGCCGTTGCAAGCCCTGTCGACCAGTACCTTTGCTGTCACCATGCTCCAACCTCCCAGTACTCCCTAACAGCGGTAGTGGCTTCGGCAAAGATGCCAGCATCGGCAACAAACCATGAGGGGGCTATACTACATCGTTTTTTTTGGGGGGGGGGGGGGGGGGGGGGGGGGCAATAGTGGAATGCGGCAGCATAGGCTGCAAGTGAGCAACAACGAGGGGGAGGGGGAGGCAGGGAGCAGATCAGGCAGAGGTGGTGACTGGTGACCAGATGGGGCAAAGATGAAGAATCAGGAGCGAGCAAGCAGCATGGGAGAGTTGCATATATCAGGAGGGATTTTCCCTGCCCATGGGTGGACAGGATATTGAGGAATCAGCGAAGGTTATTCCGTCCCGTGAATCCATGATGCATCCAATGGGTCACCTAGGCATGGAGGGGGAGCATATCCCCGGGCTAAATTTCAGCCAGGAAATGGACCAGGATCCCCATGTTGAAAAGGCTACCACCTAAGGACATTTTTAGAACCATAATTGCTGCAAAGAGAACTGAAAACTAGTATGCATGTGCACAATGGTACAAATTGAATGCCTTGCCTGTGACATAAAAAAGTAACATGGAACTAGAATACTTACAGATGCAGGTATGAAGACAAACAGAGAATAGCCCCACATACACCAAAATCGAACAAGACTTGGGCGTGATCCAAAATACTGAAACAGGAAAAAGAATACGGCAGGCACGAGGATAGCATAACCATACATGACTGATGCTGCCCAATTGAAATAACCAACATCAAAGCTCCATATGTCCATATCCTTTTTCTTTTGCATCAGATAAGTGGCAAAGTTACCAAATGCAACTAGCATGAATATCAGAGTAGTGGTGATCCATAAAGGCCCATACCTGCAGAAATGAGAACAAACACATAAACACAAAAGAACATGGAATCCATATATCCAAATCCAAAAGATTAAAGCACAAAAAAATAAAGATTTACAACAAACTTTATTAGACGATCAGCAAGTAGGCCAAGCATGCAAAAAAATTGGATCAAACACCATTTCAAATACTGACTAGTCCAGTTCTCTTAAAACTATTTGCAACAAAATAAACAACATCTGCTGCAATATGTATAATGGTGCTTTTGTATCCTCTTGTAAAAACTCTGCAACTATTATATCCGAATTGCCATCTCATGCTATTATCAGTTTATCATTGAACAAGGCAACAGTGACGTGTTAAAACAGATTCTTAGTATGCACCTTATATAACTTTCAACACATCCTGCCATATTAACCATGCCTAGTTATAATGAAAAGTACCATTTTTACCCATTCTTTATCATGTATAATTGCATATTAGACTGTCGCATATAATTATTCACAACAAATTGAGGCAGATGGCAGATTGGATTCATCAGGAACAGGAACAGGAGAAACTTACATGTCAGGATTAGCATCAATCTTCCTGTAAAAACCATCCATTGGATAAATTGAACTGATGAGCCTGTCAACGACAACATCAGTATCGACATTGAAATATGGAGCATAAGATGCAACATTGAAGTATCCTCTCCAATTTGCTTGGTTTTCTATATCACCATCTGCAAAAGTAAAGAGAGACTTCAACATGGAACAAGGCACATACAAAAGGAAAACAATAATTATATCCAATATCTAGCATAAGCAAAAAAATCATTCATTTGTACCCATAAAAACAAAACAATATCACAGATAAAAATTCAAAGCAACAAAAGACATAATAAAATGACTCAATGGCGCTTTGCTTCGACTTAGAGATGGTTAGAACTTAGAACATCATGATGTATGTTACTAACTTCGAAAAACCAAAATGTATAGACATTTAGTAGTTAGTACGCATGAGCAATTGTCACTGTGCTTCATGCAACAGTCATGAACAACTATCAACCAACATAGACAAGATATGCAAGTATCTGATTATATGGCTTCTAGCTACAGTTACCTTTATGATGCCCTGAAAACGAAGCAGTACAGGACTAACATTGCCACATTTAGGAGGCCACAATGTATTCATTCGAAATTTCTGAGATAGGAGATATGCATTGTTTCTACTAAGACGAGTGCATCAAGATATTCTTCTTAATAAATTCTCCTAAATCCACAGTTCCTATTTCGATATGGTCTGCATTCAAATAGAACTATGTATCACAACCCACTTGCACAGCAATATACTCAGTTGTCCGCACCCACAAATCAGGTAACATGTGCAACTGTGCATCCATAGCTAGACCAATTCGAAACCCAAACGAACTTCTGCAGAACATGGAGACAAATGAGAGCAACATCAGTTACCTGCAGAGCCTCCTGGTGGCCGATACCCTCCTCCATTACCACCAGGAGCAGGCGGGAACTCCTGCAACCGCGAGGTGGCAGCTGCATCTGCATCCGAAAAAATAATTAGTGACAGTCACAACAACCGGAAGACACCCGCGTGCACGAATTCACAGCTTCACGCCACACAACGAAACCTTGGGCGGCGGGGGCACCGGGCTTCCTGTCATCCTGCGTCACAGCCTGCAGAAACAAACCGCCCCAGATCAACTAATAGCCCTACCGAAACGAGAGACGAGGAGAAGCGAGTAGGGATTGCGTCGGTACGGGGACGGAGCCGAGGAGGTGGCTGGTGGGGAGGTTGGCGTAGCCCTCGTCCATAGCCGGTGGCGTCGTCGCGCTGGCGCCCTCTCTCAGCACCTGCGCATGGCCGCGCGGCGCGCGTTCGCCGGAGCAGGGATTGGGATCAGGGCGGCTTGGGATTTGAGTTGGGTTGGGGGAGAGGGGAAAGGGGGAAAGAGGACTGCCGTGGGACGGGGGGAGAGGGGAAGTCGTCGTCGAACGCCCTGCTCGGTGTAGCTTCGGAACGAAGCAGGTCGCCAGGCTTGTGCAACGGCCAACGGGGACATGGGCCCAACAAACAAGAGGCCCACCAGGGATTGGAAGTTTGGAACGAGTTTTTCCATGCGGAGAAGTCCTTCCTTGACAGCCAAAGTGCGAAGTCAGCCAGCTATTTGGCCATCATGCGTTTCGCCACACTGCTATCATGCATATTAGTTTCTCTTTTCACCGTTGCCAAACGAGGTTTCATTCCTAGAATACTATTTCTACAATTTCTCATCCATTTAGTTAGTTTTTAGAGAATAGAATACCTCCTCTGACAAAAATACAATGATCCACATGCCATACCACCCATTTTCATCTTCGGTCCACTGCCTCCCCATCCTCATGGTTCTTCTCCCCTATGCACCGATTCTTCTCTCGTGCGGCTCCATGGTGCCGCATGCGCTCAACACGACGTGGCTTCTCCACCATGACGCGCCGACATGCCCCTTGATCTTGATGGGCCTAGGCCTCGGCAACACCAGCAGCGGCGTAAGCAAGACGTCGCAGATGCCTCACCCTACATGTGCGGATCGAGGTATTGGGCGCCGGTGAAACTGTATGATCGTTCAGCCACGTCGGTGTTGAAGCAATAAATGGGTAGCCCACAGACATTGGCCTTCTCCAATGCTAGAGCCATGTGCCTCACTGACTATTTTGAGAGATATTGATGGTGCCCCGAGAACCCAGCACATGCTCCATGTCAAACAAATGTAATTTTGAAATCGCAGGTCAAAATTGAAATTTGGAACTAAAAGTGAAGGAGGTAGATGAATGATTGATTTGGAGAAGCAAAAGATAGTACAAACCTTGTATGAGTCAATTTGGGGCCGAAAGGCGATGGTATAATTAGTGAGGTTGCAGGTGATGAGGTAAACATGGAGGTGGCATAGTCATAAGTGTAGCTATAGACAAGCACCTGATCATGAGTGTGGTGGGTGGGGATGCCCCATGCCATGGCACTCAGTCTTCCTAGATAGATGCATAGTTGTCATGTCGAAACGTTGAAAGCGTGGCCGGAGCAGCCTAAAAGCGCCCCGATCACCCCCACGGCGCATACAGCGACCACAATAGCCCTAGTGCTAGCGTGAACCTTGCTGTCTCACACAGCAATGACTCCCATAGTTAGATATACAAGTCACAATTGTGTGTTTGGGCAATTGAATCGACCCAAAGTGTTAATGAAATGAACTAGGATGACTCTTGTAATTAGTTGAGGTGAAGAAATAAACTAAAATGGCATCCTGGCCTGATTAATGAATTTACTCACAAAACGCTTATGGGTACCCATGTGCATCTCTACCCGTCATCGACAAGGGATGAGGTAGCGGGGTCGACTCATATTTCATGTGATAGGGGCAATTTGGACAACCATCTCCTTATTTTCCAAAAACCGATTAAATGACCTATAACTCTAAAAAAGACATTCTAGCCATGGTATTTTATTTGATAATGGCGAAAACAGAAAACCTATTTAGACCAAGGTAAAGTGGCGGAGCACACCAACCATAATGCCCAAATGACATTTAGCTCAATCATGTAGCAGTGCGGTTACTCCCCCATGATACATTGTCTATTGTAGCGTCCCTCTACCTACATCCGTCCCCACACTCCAACTCTAGCGCTCCTCTGGCCACTTGTGCACCTTCACCAAGAGTTGGGCCTGCGCTTCTCTGTCCCCGTGGGCTCTTTCATTGTGCCATCCATGAGCGCTCCCTCACCCGTTGTGGCCACATCCACGCCAATTGCCTGGAGTCTACTTTGTACAGCTAGCGGTCTCATACCTCCCCACAACCGTCATTTATACTCCAAGGTTGTGGCTCTCCGGCACTCCTCCACACAAGGGCCTCCCCCGCTAGGCCGTAGTTAACCCTTCTCCTCCACATCCCAACCTCAAGTCTCCTAATGTCAAATGGTACACTAGACTTAGCGCAGTGCATGGTTCGCCATAGCCCGATAGAGATTTGCAGGCAAACCACTCCACTCGGTGGAACATAAAAAACCCCTAGAACACTTATATGCTTAAAACAAACTTTACATGTCCATAGTTTTATCTATAAGTTGAGATGCAAACCCCAATCAGAAAAAAATCATATGAAAATGATAAAATTCAAGTGCAAAGTGCACTAGAAGCTAAAAAACCTGGATTTTATCTTCTATCCTACTATGCATATGAAATTTGTTATTTTTATAAGATTTTTATGTAACCATATGTCAACATCTCAACATAATATATGTATAGATGAACTATGGATTTTATACACGAAATAGTTCAGTTTTTTAACATGAGTCGGGAAAAACTTAATTGGCCTTAAGATTAATTTTAGTACGTTTTCTAAGAGCGTGCTTTTACGTTTCCACCGAGCAGATCCTTTTGTATCGTGATGTGGCGCTGCGACCCGCCGCCCCAGTACCCCACTGTATCTCACCTCGCCCCCTCCTCACTGCTCTCGCTTTCGCTCGCCATCCGCTGATCCTTCCCGCACATCCGCCCCACCCTCGCGATGCCTTTGCCCGCCGCGGCCGCGGTCGCGTCGGCGCCTCTCCACCGCCTCACATGCGCGCGTCAGCGCCTCCCTTCAGGTTCCCGCTTCTTCCTCCCGTCCCGCGCACTCCTCAATTCCGCGCCCCTCGTCGTCCCGGCCCCGCGGCCCGTCCACGCGCTGCCTCCCACGGCGGCGAGGGCGGCTAGCCCCGACGCCGCCACGGGCGTGAGATCGCCCACATCCGGCGGCCAGATGCTGGTGCGGATCTGGTTCTGCCTCCCTCTGCTTCTTATCCGTTTGGCACGCGCATGTGCGCTTGGATTGTTAATGAGTTTCCTCGTGTGGTCTGGGGTGTCACGTGTTTGTTTCCGCAGGTGTTCGTCCCTCCGCATCCGCTGATAAAGCACTGGGTCTCCGTGCTGCGCAACGAGCAGACACCCTGCGCCATCTTCAGTGAGTGCTTCTGAATTGCATAGTAGAAGTTGGATAGTAGTAGCACAATTGAACCCAGCCGGTTTGTAGGAATTAGTTGCGCATGCGAATTTTGTTTGAACATCGTTGGAAGTGTTGCTGTGGGCGAAGTAATAGCTCAATAAACGAATTTACCCAGCTACAAATTGAGATAACAAATTGCAACACAATATGGTAGGATTTCACTGAGCCTTTCTTCATTGTTTTGATAGAGAGTGCCATGGCAGAGCTTGGTCGGCTGCTCATATACGAAGCATCCAGAGATTGGTTGGTGAGTTGAGATATTTTTCTTGCCTGTTATCTGGGATTCTTCTTGCACCTGTAATGCTTTAAAGTTGAAATTAGCACGTAGCCATGTGCTAGTTTAGTCTGTGTGAAGCAAAGTTTTGACATGGTTTGCATAATGATGTTTGTCTAGAAGAATGTTGAGTGACAGTAACATCTGAATCAAAACTCATAACAACGTTTCAATGTTTTCATTGCCATCTCTTTTGCCATATTTTCACTTGTACTTTGCAGCCTACAATCACAGGAGAGATTGAAACGCCTAACAATGATAATCTTTTTATCATCAGAAGTCATGATAAATCGTTCTGTGCCCTTGCAGCCTACAATCACAGGAGAGATTGAGACGCCTATAGCTGTAGCCAGTGTTGAATTTATTGATCCGAGAGAGCCTGTTCTGGTGAGTCTGTTTCTTATCATTAAAGACTGGACATGACATTTGTAGTGTTTCTACTATTGTATTTAGTTATTTACATGACATCTGTAGTGTTTCTCCTATTGTATTTAGTCTTTCTATTAGCATGTCTAACAGGTTGTTCCAATACTGAGAGCTGGTCTTGCACTAGCTGAACATGCTTCGTCAATTCTGCCAGCCACCAAGACTTATCACCTTGGTAAGTTGATTACACAATGTTTTGTGTCCTTTTTGTCTTCGCAGATCAGAGTCAAATTCTTTTCTTCCCAATTGAAATTACAATAAGCTTTTTATGCTTACATATTCCTAACATAAGCTTCACGGCATTCCAAGCTGATTTATTTTGCTTCCCTGTGTGTGTAACCAATGCTTGATATTCCAGGTTTAGTGCATGCATGTTTGTCGGTCAGATGCACAAATTTGGCAATGTGCAGATTCGTGTTCATATTTGTGGTGCCTACGCCCTGTTTGGATGCGAAATATTTTTTGAGTATTGGACAAATACTACTGTTTTGCAAAATAGTTTGGTTTACAAAGGCTGTTGAGTGTTGGACAAATACTACAGTTTTGCAAAATAGTTTGGTTTCAAAAGCTGCTGAGCATTTGGATGCAACAAACCTTCTAGGCTTTGAACATATGGTATTGTCAAAACCATACTTTTTGGAGTTTCAGAAACTCCACTTGGGACTTGTTTTTCTAAACCAAGGTTTTCCACGTCTTTGGCTTATAGAACCACAGTTTCTTGATACAATAGTTTTCTAACAACAACATCCAAACAAGCCCTTGCCTTCACGTCACACTAGTATTCTACTTGCCAATAATGCATTTGTGATAGTGCTAAATAAATAAAAGAAGATCATCAGAATTATGTACATACTCTGGAAATACAAATATTTTAGTGGTTCTATTTCGATTACTTGCACAAACCAGAATTCATCTTGAAAGCGATGGACAATTATTCTTATCAGTTCGATTTCATTTAAACATGAAGGCCTTCTTAGGGATGAAGAGACACTCCAACCTTCGATGTATCTGAACAAGTATGTTTCCTTCGTCCTGCAAGATCTACTTTATGTTCTCACTCACTGTTTTGTACTCCATCCGGTGATCCTTGATGCTTTGACCTAGATCAAATCAATTAATATGTGGACTATCATTAACTTCTTAAATATTTACTTTGGAAACATAAAATCATCTAGAGACATTTGTCTTGAAAATACTTTCATGGTCTCACAGTACGTATTAGAATCTATAAATATTCCCTCCGTTTCAAATTATGTGTTGTTCAACTTTTTTGACCCCAAGTTTGACCCTCTCATCTTATTAAAAAATGCGAAAATATGTAGAAAAATCCTATTCATGATTAAAGTAGATTATATGATAAATTAAACTATAATGAAAACAAATGATAATTATAAAAAAATTGAATAAGATGAGTGGATCAAAGTTGGTGTCCAAAAAGTCAAACCACTTATAATTTGGAGGGAATGAGTATATTCTAATAGAAAACATTGTCAAAGCTGCACCTTGAAACCATCAAAAGTCAAAAGTGTGAGTATTTTTTAACGGGGGGAGTATTTGGACAACTGGAATTGGACTATCCCATGCTATAGTTTGTGCAATTGCTTTGGTTGCCACTTCAGGATCACAAGAACCTATTAGACTACTGAAGCATAACATCTTGCAATGCATAGTAATAGTATGCAAATATTAATTATTAACAAAGGTCCCAAAATTGCAACAAGTACTAGTTATTTGTTGTAGCAAGTACCCAATTTTGTATTAGTTATTAATGTCACCTTACTTCCTTATTTTGCTGACCTGTTCTTTCTACCAGCACTGCTGAAGACCTCAAATGCCTACACTAATTAGAGCACCACCAAGAATCGTTCTTCTCACTATCAAAAAAATAATGGCTCATTCTTATTTTTGTTTTCGTTCCAGATTACCAGACAAGATTCCAGAGGGGGCTCGTGTGCTAGTTGTTGATCCAGTGCTGGCCACTGGTAAACCTCAGGCTCTACATAAAGTTGTGTTCCGCCTAAGCTTCTTAATTTGAACCTTTAAATTTCTGAAAAAGAAAAATAAAAGAAGTTTCTGTACCTGAACAGTGTTATGCATGAAAAACTGTTGTTAGCAGTTAAACAATGTGGTGCTAAAGAAGCTGTGATGTATGATAAATTGTACATTCATGGCATACCGTGAGTTTGTAACTGTAAGCATCATGAGATACATTTAACCTCTTTCTTTAGGTGGGACGATTGTTGCTGCCATTGACTTGTTAATTGAGCGTGGAGTTACCAGCAAGCAGATTAAAGTTGTAAGTTGGTCGAGACAGCAAGACTTCCATATGCTTGTTACTTGACCATTTTATTAACCTCTAACACTATCAACTCCGAAATTCAGGTATCTGCAATTGCAGCACCTCCTGCACTGCAAAAACTCAGTAACAAGTTCCCTGGGTAAGAATAGATGATCTTATGTGTTATTTCAAGTTCATCCTGCATGAAGTATTTACAATTTTGCTTCCCTTCCAGACTCCATGTGTACACAGGAACAATTGATTCCGAAGTAAATGAGAAAGGGTATTGTTCTAAACTTTATCAGCTAATTGTAAAACTCATTGGGACGTATTGGGGCCTATTATTGTCGCACAAATACCCCATTTGCCCTTCTGCTGATTAACAACTTCCATTGTTGTATTGTGCCCGCAGCTTTATAGTTCCAGGGTTGGGGGATGCTGGTGACAGAAGCTTTGCCACATAATCGGACTGCTCAATTTGATTGACTAGTGCTGTACTGGCGAGAATCTTCGCTTGAGTTTCAAAGAAACAGAGCAACAGCGAGTAAAAGAGGTGTCAATTGCTGTAGATCGCCTTCATTTGAGATTTTGTTCCTTCTCAGCATGTGCACTGCCAAGTTGTAACTATCCATTCTATATGATTGCGTAGATATGGTTAGTTCAGGTGTCTCGAGAGTCGAGATAGAGGAAAGGACTGAGGTTCCATTCAAACGGCTCATGCCGTATTAGTGAAGCAGTGCTTCCTAATATTTACCCAGTCGAAGGAATAAATCAATAAAAGCATCTCATTGTGTTTTATTGTAAAAATTATGACGGTGGGGGTCTCCGTTTAGGCTTAAAAAAAAGTGTCCATCCAACTATTCTAAAAATACAATAATTAGGCATCTACGATTTCTAGAAATTGTAAGGGTGAGAGGGATATATGTGGAAGGAAGAATATGGACAAGAATGGCGATGCCAGCGTATGCAATTAATTTCAAATCTAAAAAGTATATACTTTTAGATCTGAACATCCGAACAAAATCTAAGTTGTCCATTTCAATAAAACTTCAAATAAGATCCCACTTAAGTATATTTTGATGACACAGATCAAAATGATAAAAGAAATACTTTATGAAACAAAACTCACTTCTTCACGCATCAAATGTTAGTTCCTGCCACATTTACATACATCAAAGTTACTTTTCAAAATAGTAAAGTTGCGCAAGTTACATTCATAGACAACAAAGTTATTTTTTCTAACATTCAAGTGCTACAAAGCTACAAAGTTAAATTTTATTACTATTTATAAACTACAAAGTCAAATTTTATTACTATTTTTTATGCTACAAAGTTAATGCACTAATTAATTTATTCTCATATTCTATATCTACAAAAATACATTTTTTCTATCATTTATGGACTATAAAAATATTTTTCCTTTTAAGCGGTGTTTGACTAAACAATGTTTGAACGGGTAAAAAAACAACAGTATTAAATGGCTTACATGGTCTAAAAGGGACGAGTTAAAAAGTTACTATACGGGCTAAATGGTTGTGTTAACATGGGTTTACTGAACACTGTCAAATTCGTTTTGATAACTCTACTTAAGTTTGACTATCTTTAAGAAAAGTAGCAATATCTATAAGGCTATACCATGAAATAATATATGAGCAATACTAATTCGATGTTATCAATATTGGTGTTTTTTATAAGCTTAGTCAAATTTAATATTACTATACTTTGGGTAGCTCCCCTCACTATTTTAAGATGGGGTATCAAGATAATATTGGTATTTTTATAAGCTTGGTCAAATTTAATATTGCTAGACTTTGGGTAGCCCCCTCATTATTTTAAGATGCTTTTATTCGGTAGGGTACATTTCATGGCGGGTTTGATAAAATAAATTTGACATTGTAGATGTCGATAGTTCTGGTGCTTGATAGGTGAATGGTTGGAAGTGATCATCCATATGGATCCAAGTGTTCTCGCACTAGCTCATATTACTCGACACATGCTCAAACAAAATTACTGTCACCAAAATGGTCCCAAAGAGGATGTGATAGAATCAGACATTTCAAATAACATCATATTGTTTGATCGAGATCAGGGTACATTTTTACATCCTTTACATGCAGTCCTTTCTCCAATGCTCAGTTAGGGAGGAGACTGGAAGAAAAATTATTGTTCTGGAGAGATCGCGTACTGAATCAACCAACATAAATTCACCTCCCAAAAGAGCAAGTAATCCATGCAGCGGTGTATCACCTTCATCTAGATCTCCCAGCACAACGCACAAACAGCATGGATGTTTCAGCACGAGACACATTCTCTTACCACATTAACCTGCATTCAAAAGAAATACATGGATCAACGGAAGTGCAGGATCTTTCCAAGGCATATGTGGGTCAACATTAACCTACTGAAATGGCATGCAATGGAAACAAATGATGCAGCAAATACAGGTATTGATAAGATGATGACCTAGACAGCAAAAGAGGTACTTACATGACAAAGGATGTCTTAAAGCTCACTATAATTCCGCCAAACAGCCCGGAATTCCTCTCTGAATGTATTCAGACGTGCTTTCAGATTAGGAGTTCGGAAGCTTGCATGAAGAACAGTTGCTGCACAGCAGAAAAGAACATAAGGGCATTGAACGCAATGCACACAATTTCTAAACCATGCACTGTTCATACCAAATAGAGCAATGAGAAGTGCCCAGAGCACTGTGAGAAGACTGCATGAGGTCAACCAGAGTATACAGCTAACTGCAACCAAGAAAACAGGTAGTCACTTTTGAAGACTGGTGAGATATACCACTACATAGCATTTTACATAGTCCAGTGTTTTCACACCTGCAGAAAAGAACAGGACAAACACCCATCGAGGTCGCCCACAAATATGAATCGATCTTTTTGAGCTTGGTCGACCACGAAGAACAGGGCTGGATGTCATAAAAATGATATTAGAGTCACTTTGTATTTAACCATGAATAGTAAAAGAGAAGAAAACATTGGAATCTAAGATACCCACGTTATTGGGGGTCTCATCTTTGCAGCTAAATGTGGTGAAAACTGTCTCACTGTCCTTGTGACTTTCTCATTGAAAGTGACTGCAAAACTGAAATCCAAACATCATAATTAGATTTAACAATCATACAGGGAAAAACAGATGACTTCCTGGCAAAAGAAATGAGAGATATGTATCACAAATAAAGTCAAGAGAAATCATAATTGTCTGCTTGATAATTCCATGGCTGAAAAGCTAGGAGCTTAGGACACATTCATTCATAATCGCAATGCAAAATACAGATACGTTATTACTCTTTTCATAGCTCCAATCAGAATAACAGACCGAGGTAAATTATATCAAATGAGAAAGCAGTCGGATATACAATTGTTTGTCTTCAAACCATTCACACTCACAATATTATAAATGCAATGATACACAGTCTCCTGCGTGTGCGAGAGAAAACTACCAATATTTCAATTGTTACCAGGAAGACAAGTTACAAAGTTCTACTGCCATAGTATCTGGTCTTTTGGTAGCTTAGGACTGAATCAAGGAACAAGGACAGTAGAGGAAAACTACGGTGCTACATAGACATGTGAGTATGTGACATAACTCGGTACTCTCAAAACAAAAAATTACCAACACTAGTGTATAAATTCTGGAGCACTTCATGTATCAAAGGCCTGATGGAACAAATTGCAGCATGCAGAGTTAAACTTAAGTAAATATTTCTTTTAGGTCTGTAAACTTCAAAATAATATATTGGTCGCAGAATGGCAAAGGTGCAAAAAAAAAAAAAAATGCAACTAGACAGTTTTAAGGGCCTCCACAGATAAATTGTATAATTTGGGGCCTAGTTTGGCATGGTCAAATATGAAAACATGTGTGTCATCGATTTCTTTGAATTCATTTATCTACATTTGTAATTCCATGGAATTTTGAATAGTTTGCTAGGCTTTTCAAAATAATATGGTAGTCTCTCACACTCCAATCGGACCTATGGCTTAAGTCGTAACAAAAAGAATATAACTAGAGCACAAACTAAACTAGAAAAGTGCAACTTGTCGATGTTCCAATGTTAGCTTGTACATACAAACGAGGTTATCTATCAAATGAACAGAATGCCAAATGTCAAGTAAATTATACAATTTGCAACATAGGGCTGACACCAATTGCAGCTTCACACTGAACAGCTTTTCATTGATCCAAAGATGGGGGGAAACCTACTAGCTAGCCACTACTGAAGTTTACAGCAGAATGCATTTTATTAAAACAAGTATAAATGGCATAATATCTTTGTTAGTTCAGACTAAAAACAGAACCTTTAGCCTGTGTGACTGAATAGCTGAAAGAAAACCAAATTACCTGTCATTGAGAAATGCAATGCTGAGTCCAGTCATAAAAGCTGCAAGGATAGCAACCGGCTTCCAAAGGAAACCCATCCCTGAATACCCATGGTAGCATGTCAATATTAGCCTACAAATAGGATATTAGGATGACAAGAAAGCTTATATACCATTTTACTTACCAAGGATGAACATGATCAAGATGAAATAATTTGTCCTGTAGCTGCAGATAAAAGGAGGAGTTAATTCTAGAAACACAGTACAATATACTACCTCCGGTCAAATTTAGTTGATGTCTGTACGTCACTTTTTAGCCCAGCGCTAGTTCATTTTCCTTGTCCAAAACATCTTTTTATGACAGGAACAGGATGGAGTAAATCATGCGCCCATCTAACAAGTTGCCAGTGCATTATAAACCTCTCTGAGATGGGCGTATCTAAAGTAAATAAAAGAAAACAAAGAAAATATTGCGTACCATGCTTGTCTTGTAAATTAATTGGTACCAATCTACACCTATACAAAACTACAGCTCTAAGCCCCTAGCACTGGTACATAAATATATGCATACACACATTGCTCCCCCCTGAGAGTAAGCCGCTTCACGTATGTAAACAAAGAGCGTATCCCCATAATTTCAGCACATCATAATCCAGCATATGCAATCAATTAAACAAGCTGAGCTTGCAGATGTCAACACAGAGGACTACTCTGATGATCTGTGTCATCAAACTACCAATTCATTGAGGTTTTTAGAAGGGTTAACCCACAAACAGACACAGTATCCTCTTATGTAACTCATTCCATAACAACCTAACTTGCTGGGACTATACATATAATGCGTGCTCTTATGAGCAGCATGCGTTTTGCCTACCCTTGGAGGCTGGAGCCCCTGACGTCTTACGCCAGAGCCAAGGGAATAAAACAAGGGCTGAGATTGCATAAACTCACTAGGTCGGATCTGCTGTTAACACAAGGGGGATCTGCAACCAATTTATATGCATTATTGAGTATTAACCGTGCAAATAAGAATGTCCTGCAGGCTAGACTAACACAGGAGTTATACAAACTGTAGCGTGCATACGTGTTCTAGTCTACTCATTTCAGAGAGAAGGAAAGAAAACGCCTGATCCAGCACGAATCCAGTCCAAGTCTCCAGGTGGCCGCAAATCCTAGTGCAAGCAGCCAAAATCTAGCCCGCCAACACAAATTCCTACCAAAACCTTCCCAATTCAGCAGAGCACGGCGAGTCCCGGACAAGTCGCGGATGGCGCGCGAGGCACGGGGGGGGATTACGCTAGGCACCAGACAGCGCCGAGGGATTAGGGGGAGACGAAGAGAAAGGGGGGCGGGACCGTACTAGTAGAGGTTGCACTTGAGGCGGCTGGTCCACTTGGAGTAGGAGCGCGGGACGGTGAAGCGGGAGAAGAACTCCGGGACGGGCCGCGGCGGCGTGGACCAGTCCACCTCCCGCAGCGCGTCCACCAGGTCCTCCGCCGTCACGGCGCTCCAGTCCATCTCCGGCGATCGATCCCCGCCCCGCGGAACCCTAGGGAGCGTGCGACGGCGCGGGCGGCCGGCGGCGGCGACGCTTCTAGACGGTCAAGGTCCCGGACTCCGTTCCGGTCGTGCGCGAGGGCGTCGCTTCCTTCGGGGTCGGGGCTGGGGGGGATCGCGTAGCAGCAGTTTGTGGGCTGCGTGGAGACGAGGGATGCTTCTTTGCGCTGTCGCTCCCTTCGCGTGTGCCGCGGCCGCCTTCTGTCATTTCGGTTCGGGGAAGAGATTGCTTGCTTGCGGTGGGCGGTGGCGTACGCGTGGTAGAGTGGGCGCCCGCCCTGGCGTAATGGGCCGAGCATAGTTGCCGGGGAGGTGGCTGGGCCCTCTGCGCGACGCGATGCCGGGTCGGCCTGGTAAGCATACGGGCTGCGCTCTGAAGTCTTGGGCTGCTGGGCCGCCTGCGACCCGACCCATGGCGTTCCTTCCTGTAACAACCTCCCTTGCCCCATTTTAGCGCTGTATCTGTAACAACCTCGTGAACAAACTTCACCGAAGACCCCCGGGGGTTCACAAAAAAAACCGTGTGGATACCGACGCGTTGCGCCAGCGCGTATTCGAACCCAGCCGCCGGGTTCCCCGCAACAGAATCTGGGCAAACGCGGCACAGAATTTGAGCTCAGGCTCAGACCTCTCATGCTCTCTCTCCCTAGCCTCCGCCCTCGAGCACGGAAGCGAAGAGCCTGACGGCACGGTCAAGGCGGCCGCCAAGTGTTCCAATCAAGGAGCTCCTGTGACTTGTGGGTTGGTGGGGCGTGCCGTGCCGAGAAGCGCCAAAACGCCGCGGCGCGGGCGCGTGGATCCACCACTTTTGTCGCTGCCAGGGGACGGCGGCATATGCTACTAGTACGGAGCAGTTGGTTGAGTTTAGATTCCACTCGCCTCAAGATCAGGTCGCCAACGACGTTTGTCGCGTGCGCCGCATTTTCCACAGAGGCAGAGCGAGTAGCCTGTAGCCGTGCCCCACGAGGCCACGAGCGAGGCGTATCGATCCGTCGTGCCCGATCGTCAATCCCTGACCATTCGTGCGTGCCACCCACACATGACACAAACTCCATCGGGATGTACCGGCGATCGCTCGCGGCCCCTGTCTCAATGTTCGTGTGTGTGGCATGTCAGTCAGCGTCCCCCGTTTTCTCATCTGTAGTCCCAAATTGTAGGCGGGTGGAGTAAAACGCCGCAGCGGCGGCTCGCCCGGTTTCTGGGTGACTACACGAGAAAAACTGCAAGCCTTGTGTTATTTTGTTGTTGCTTTTGCAGAAACAGAAGCTGGAAAGGAGAACGAAACCGCACTTCCAAAGTGACATTCTAAATTTTAATGCTGAACACCTTCTTTTTCCCAGCAAAACCGCCAATCATTATATCAACGAGAAAATAAAACGAGTCTAAAAGAATCGAAACTGGTCCAATTAGGCAGTGTGCAAAGACAGATTTGCCACGGCTAGCAAAGGAAACACATAGGAGTAGTAATTATGGATAAATCTTCAAAAATCTTTAGTGGCAGACATGCCACATGCACCGCATCCTAGCCCGATCCCTACGTCCTAGATGATAGCACGTCTATTTCAATTTTTTTATTAACCCCAAGGCCACCAACACAACTAATGAGAAGGCCAGCACTGGTTGTGAGCTTGTCACCGTCGTTCCGTGAAAATGAAAGTTATCATGTCCTAGTGTGGGTCCATGTAACCAAAGCATTGGCAAGACACCAAGAACCAGATATACATGCTCACCAGTAACGTCCAAAATAAAATATAGGTAGTGCGATGGGTGGACTGGCGTGGGTCGATGCTGATTTGTGCGGGGGCACTGTGCGATGCGCGCGCGCCCACGGCGCTCAGGCGTCCCCGCCGCAGGCCCCACACAGGTGTCAGTGAGAGGAGCGCAGGGTGTGCGCCGGCGCCATATAAAAATTGGATGATTTGTCTGCTATTGTTTCGTACAAAATTATGTGCCTAACATATTATGGGACCCAGTCGTGGATCTGGAAATGAAACAAAAAAGTATTTTAATTAAATGCTAAAAAATCAATAGCACTATGAAAACTCTTTCAGGTTAATGGATGTAAACATATATTGCTCGATATAGCATAGCATGCTCCATTCAATCATCACCAAAATTATATGAGTGATCTTTGATCTATAGTGGGCGGTATTTTTTCCAATTCACAACTAGATAAAATACAATTGATTTTGGGGGTGCTTCAATTTGTTTATAAGTTGTTAACCAAAGCAGATAGTGCTTCTCTGCTCACGTCACAAGTTGCAAGGGCAGTTGAGAGTGCTACCAGTGCTTAGGGGCACTGCTACCATTTCACTGCTCTAATGACAAATGAGTGTGAGCTCTAATGATCATAAGATAGACTTGAATTGAGCGGCACGGCTCTTACACCAATTAAAAATTCGATAGGACCGTGAGACGACGTACTAAGAGGGTGAATTAGGATTCTAAAAATTAAGACTTTTTAATAACAATTTATCATAATATATACAAGATAAATATAGAAACAAAACATGTGCACTAAGATTTTGGTAAGTATTGATAAATCTACTGATGTTATGTCTTGCAACCTAGTTTTATCCTAGAATCTAACCTATCAAGCTAGTTTAGAAAAGTAAACACAAAATTGCAAGAAAGTAAATGCTTAAAGGTAAAAAATGAGTACAGTGATTGCAAACTCCTGATGACGATGGTGTTGACGATGATGTCACAAGTCGGAGATGCCTCTCCCTCTCTCACAAGACATGTGACTAAGATTTTGTTAATTGTTGCTACCTCTACCGAGATTAAGTCTTGCAACCTAGTTTCACCTAAAATCTAACCAATCAAACTAGTATAAAAAAAGTAGGCACACAATTGCAAAAAAAAAAGTAAATGTAAAAGTTAAAAAGATGAGTAGAGTGATTGCAAACTCCCGATGACGATGGCGTTAGTGACGATGACATAAGTTGGAGATGTCTTGCTCTTCTTTATTCCACGCAAGAGGACTAAGCCTTGACCCGCACAAGGATCAACGTTGCAAAAAGGTGACAACTTCGGATATTCCCGGTTCACACCTACGCGCAAAGTGGGGTCTTCTGCAGGCCTCTCATGGACATTCACTGCTGTCTCCACTAATGTGAGCTTTGGTTAAAACACCGAGGGTTTTCCTCCCTCTTATAAGTAAGGTGACGCCATTGGCCACTCGGTGTCATGGAAATACTACAAGTTCCACACTTAGAAGTCTCCGTACGCGCAAGCATGAATAACTAGAGTTTCGCAAACTCACAACTACAATTGATCACGAGTCACGACCAAAGGCAATGCACTAAGTGAGGCCTAAGCAAGTTGCTCGCAAGCACTAGCTATAACTAAGTATGCACTATTATCTCTCTCGATGGATTGGGTTCTCAAATATGTGTCTCAACACTGAAATGAACTAAGGAATCACCAACCATACAGTGGAGGCCAGATAAAAAGGCATAAACAGCCCAAACCTAGATTTAGCTCTCGGGCTAGAATATCTGGAGCATGCCCACAGTCTTTCGTTGATGTAGCTCTTAGAGCATAACGTCCGGTGCATTCATCGGATTGTCCGTGTGTACCACCGAACCTTTTTGATGCGTGTAAATCTTGAACGCACTCACTCATTTTCATCTCTGCCTATATCATCCGATGAGTGACCACTGGACCGTCCGATGCGTGTAATTCGCACCGGGTTTTGAGTCTTCAACTTGCGATCTTTTTTTATTCACGGGACTGTCCGTTGCGTGAATATTCCGGGCTTCATGACTTTGATTGTCGGTGTCTTGATCTTCTCCCGTGCCTTTTAAACCCTCATTTGAGATGTTGGTATCCCAAGTCTATCACATTGCATACTTAGAATTTAAACAAATACATTTGCAGACACATTAGTCCCTAATGGTACATGTTGTCACTTCAACCATCTAAATCATATTAGAAAACTAAACACAAGATTTATGGTCTATTTCCTTACAATATCTCATTTTTTGGTGATTGACGACAACACGACCAAGCAAGCAATAAAAAGATACCAATGGAAAGAAACTGAACATACTACTTGCTACGATGCAATGCAAAAGCAAAATCAAAAGATGGTAATTGAAACATGCATTAATACCAACTTAAGTAATAGGTGCTAGTAGATTGTACACAAAGTAACTAATTTATTAGCTCCAACTAATTTCACATAATTTTGCATAATATAATTACTTAGGCGTATTCAAACGGTGGCTCCTCTATTTCTACGGATGCTCTGCAAGCAGCAATACAGTGGAAGCATTGCAAACTGCGCATCCTAGTTGATACCTATCCATCCGATATGGGTTGTATCTATTTTTCTTTTTATACAGTAAAAGAGTAAGGTTTTCAATACCATTTTTTACCAAACTTTGTATCTCTCACATTGTTCCCCGTATGTAGATCGGAAAGAATCGGAAATGACGTAAAACTGATAAAAAGAAAATGTTTCCACCACACAAGGTACTTTCTTTCTATTAGAATTAATGTAAAAAAAGTCGTCAATCAAGATGGTCTCTTTTTTTAGTTTCATTTTTTTTTTACCTCCTCCCTTAATTGCTCGGCCAGCTGCGATCTCTGATACGATCCAGCATTTATGCAACACGTACATCTACGATAGTCTTATCGGAAACGTGGCCGTATATTTTGTCTAAAGAGTTCTCTTTGTAGAAGATCAGGTGCAAATCAGATTATTGCAAAAAAAAAAAAAACCTTGTGCCACATGAGTTGCCATCCAAATCAACGTGCTCGGCTTGGCACTACAGTGACCATCAAAAGTTCCAGATGAACATGCCCCCTCAGCTGTCGCCGTACTGCATGATCTATCTAGGATAAATCTATCCGAACAGGCCAAACAGAACCCGCCATCCGCTCCACCCCCTCGCGACAGAAGCGCCGCCCCCGCCGCCGCCCCCGCCGCCCGCCTCCCTGCTCGGCTCACCTTGCATCCACGCGACTCCGCCCTTGGTGCGCAGGACCTTCCCCTACCTCGCGACAGAAGCAAACAGCCCGCCCCCGTCGCCGGCCGCCCGCCTCCCCGGCTCCCCTTGCATATACGCGACTCCGTGGCCAACAGCTGTCCTCCTCCTCGCATCTTTGTTGTCTAATCTAACCGGCCTCTAAGGAAGGCGACCTGCAAAGCGTCACAGGAGTCACTGTAGCTCCGCCCCCGATGGCCACCGTGGACCGGACGCGGAGCTTCATCAAGGACGTGAAACGCGTCATAATAAAGGTAATCATCCCGTTGGCGCCCCCTGTTGACCTGTTAGATCTGAATGATACCCTAGGGTTTTTGTTTGGGTTTTAGATTCTCTCATGTTGATGTGACGGGTGACGGGCCTCTACGTATTTGAGATGTGTGTGCGCTGATTCGTCTTTTATTCTCTTATTAGTTGCGCTTGATTTCTATCAGATGTGAACGCCTGAATTCTGACGCGCTCGCGAGCCGAGTTCGTGGATGCTTTTCGAATCTGAATATAACTTACCGTTTTTCGTGGTGATTATTGGATCCATCATTCATCCCCTGTTTCTGTGGGTAACATTGGGAGCTGTTTTTTTTTTTCTTCTACGCCGTTCCTGTTTTTTCTTCAGAAGGGAAAGAGCGGAGAGGGTGGGGTTAGGAAAACGTGTCTTTAACATCTGTGGAGGGACAGCTCTATGCAGTCTCACCACAAAAGTTGCTACTTTGGGAAAGTACCTATACGTCCGAGGAATCAGTTTTTTGAACACTGATTTTCTTACCTTTCGCATAACAACTTTTGGAAAGTAGGAATCAGTTTTTTGAACACTGATTTTCTTACCTTTCGCAAAACAGGTGGGCACTGCAGTTGTCACCAGACACGACGGGCGATTGGCTTTGGGCAGGCTTGGGGGTCTTTGCGAACAGGTATTAATTCTGATTCAAAATTTCAATTTTTCAGAATTTTATATCAAAAGTGCAAGTATCTGGAAGACTCTTATCAAAATTTCCATATTCGTGGCAATGCAGGTGAAGGAACTAAACACTCTTGGATATGAGTTGATTATTGTGACCTCAGGTGCTGTTGGCGTGGGGAGGCAGAGGCTCAAATACCGGAAGCTCGTCAACAGCAGCTTTGCTGATCTGCAAAAGCCACAGATTGAGCTGGATGGAAAGGCTTGCGCTGCTGTTGGTCAGAGTGGACTCATGGCTATTTACGATATGTTATTTACCCAAGTGTGTTTGTTAACTTGCTATTGAATTTTATTGACAAAGTTCTGTGACTGTTCATCTTTTTCTAACGTTAAACTTCTCGTGATGCAGCTTGATGTGTCCTCTTCTCAACTTCTTGTGACAGACAGTGATTTTGAGAATCCAAACTTCCGGGAAAGGCTATGCGAAACTGTCGAGTCACTGTTAGATCTTAAAGTTGTACCAGTGTTTAATGAAAATGATGCAATCAGCACTAGAAAAGCTCCATATGAGGTGCGTTTTGTACCATGCGGTACTTCGAAATTTCAACTGTGTTGGCTGCACTGCTCTATAAATGCAATAATTTGCTTGTTCTTATACACTTGGACCTTAATCAATGTATGAGACTGTAAAATTCTTGGTTTTAGCATACTCGCTGTGACCCTAACTAACTATTTATTTCTATTTCTTTCTACAGGATTCATCTGGTATATTTTGGGACAATGACAGTTTAGCCGGTCTTCTAGCTATAGAACTTAAAGCAGATCTCCTTGTTCTACTCAGCGATGTGGATGGCCTCTACAGCAGTCCACCAAGTGAACCTCAATCAAAAATCATACACACATACATTAAAGAGAAACATCACAATGAAATTACTTTTGGGGACAAGTCACGTGTAGGTAGAGGAGGAATGACAGCTAAAGTTAAGGCTGCTTTTGTGGCTTCAAACAGTGGCACACCTGTTGTCATTGCAAGGTATGTATTGCACTTGTCACTCTTTAGCAAAGAGAATAATGCCTGTGCTTAGTTCCTCATTCATATACTCCCATGTGATCTATCAAATTTTCACTGTGACATGCAACTAGTAATAGGTAAAATGACTGATAGATTGTGACTCATTGTATATTTGTTTTGGCATACATTTGACTCCAGCGCACTTGCATCTGAAATGATGCGAAAAATTGCTTTTCCGATGCGCCATATACCTTATATATAGACTCTGAATCCATTCTTGTGATGTTCAATTTCGTTTTTTTTTCTTTATTTACATTGTGCATTTTATTTACTTATAATATTGTCTGTTGTTCAAATCCAAATAGTAAGCTTGTGACAGTGATTTGTATTGTCTCCACAAAGAATGTTGAGATGTTTGACTTTCGTTCTATCGTTGATTGAAGTGGATTCGCACCTCAGAGCATTGTTAGAGTTCTCCAAGGAGAGAAGATTGGTACTCTGTTCCATAAGGACGCCAGTTTGTGGGAACCATCCAAGGATGTTAGTGCTCGTGAGATGGCTCTCTCTGCAAGAGAATGTTCAAGGCGCCTACAGGTATGTTATCTCAACATAATGCTTGCTGGAAAATACAAAGTACTTTCATCCATTTCTTTTTACTATAATATACTAATTCTTTGGACATATAAAACAGAGTTTGTCATCGGATGAACGCAAAAGAATACTATTAGACGTTGCAGATGCTTTAGAGTCAAACGAGGATTTGATTAGAACTGAGAATGAAATTGATGTGGCTGCGGCACAAGATGCTGGATATGAGAAATCTTTGGTTGCTAGATTGACCCTGAAGCCAGGAAAGGTAGGCTGAGTATATATTTAAGCATACAAGCATACATTATAACCACAATTGTATATTGATTCCATGTTTCTTATATTTTTATTTGTTGGCATTTTTTCTCTTGTGTTTTCTTTCCATCTGATTCAGCTTAATGTTTCATTATTTTCAGATAGCAAGCCTGGCAAAATCCATCCGCACTCTTGCGAATATGGAAGACCCGATCAACCAGATACTCAAAAGAACAGAGGTGACTGCTTATAAACTCTCTAGCAATGGTAAAGCTGCTATATTTTTTTCCAATGACAATGTTACATCTGTAAGGGTACCTTTTTCAGGTTGCTGAAGATCTCGTTCTTGAGAAAACTTCTTGCCCTTTAGGTGTGCTCCTGATTGTTTTTGAGTCCAGGCCTGATGCATTGGTCCAGGTATCTTATTATGATAATTTAGTATACCTTTTTCTCCTTGTGTCTTATTCATGCTTAATACTTAAACATATCAAAAAGCTATCTTTAAGCTTTGATATCATCCTGTAGATCGCGTCTTTAGCAATTCGAAGTGGCAATGGCCTTCTCCTAAAAGGTGGAAAAGAAGCCATGAGATCAAACGCAATATTGCATAAGGTATTTTCTCATGCTGACATGACATGTGTATAGATCGGTGCCCTCAAAGAAACTTTTTTTTTTCTTACAGGTTATAACTGGTGCCATTCCTGACAACGTGGGTGAAGGACTTATTGGCCTTGTTACGAGTAGAGATGAAATTGCTGATTTGCTAAAGGTGAGTGTATTATACTATTAAAATAATGATTCCACCAATATGCCTAAACTCATATTATACTGTACAGCTTGATGATGTCATTGACCTTGTCATTCCAAGAGGCAGCAATAAGCTGGTTTCACAAATCAAGTCATCAACTAAGATCCCTGTCCTTGGTCATGCAGGTATTTTTATTTCATTTTTTATTTTTTTGGGTACAAACAGATCACTACAATACTAGAATATGGCAACTTATTTGATTTTTGTATTATATTCCTCCATAGATGGTATCTGTCATGTATACATCGACAAATCAGCTGACATGAATATGGCAAAACAAATTGTGATGGATTCCAAAATTGATTACCCAGCAGCCTGCAATGCTATGGTATGCCTGATTTGTTAACACAGCTCTTTTCAGCTTCCTTGTAAATAACCCTTTTAGTGCATATTTACCCAAGAGAACCAAGTAACTCATTTTTACGTATATAGACAGCTTAAGAGCGTGCAGCCTTGAGCGGGCCAGTAACTCTCCGAACTCCCTAGTATTTGTTTTTCTGTAATCCAAAGAAAATTCATCCGTAATCATATATAGACATGTCATCCTTGATTCACCATTAACATTTTCTCTCCGAAGTAACTTAATATATAACGGCATTTCCATATTAAGATGTTGATTCCTTGTAAGCTGTAACTCACCTTTCCTTTCCAATGACATATTTACTTTCAAAGTAGAAATCGTCATGGTGATATTTTCAGCATAACTCATGGTATTGCTACTCATTTTTCAGAGGTCTAGAGATGCCTTAATTTATTTCAGACAATGACATATTTTGTTTCTTTTTCCTGCAGGAGACATTGCTTGTTCATAAAGATCTTATAAAGGATCCAGGTCTTGAAGACATCCTTCTCTCTCTCAAAACTGAAGGTTTGGGTCTCACTTTAGTAGCTGAACCTTAAAATATATCTACTCCTTTCTCTTGATAAAAATAATGCATATACTGAATCAGGATAATATTTGCTACTTTGGCATTGTTGTTCTACATTGTGTTCAGAAGTGGAATCAAATGAGCTTTACTGCTGTAGTGAATCTTTTGCAATATTCATAATATGCCTCTGTTAAGATTGCACAGAAATAAGTTGCAGGTTAGTACATAAAAAGAAGTATGTTTGTGGGGAAGAATAAAATCATGGGCACAGTAATATATGCAAACTAATGTTAGTATTTTGTTAGCAGATGTATAGATATCTTGTATCTTGGCAGATGCTTGGTATTTTGGATACATAAGATTATGTTGGGTGCCCTGATACACTTAGCTCACCACTTAGTGTTGTGTTGAATTATGAAGGCATGCTGATTTGTCCACTTTAATCATAGATGTATGACCTTGTGGGTTGTTTCATTGTGCTTAAAAAGAAAAACATGGTGTATTGCAGGAGTTGCTATTTATGGAGGGCCTGTTGCACATGAAGTACTGCGCATCCCAAAAGCAGATTCATTTCGTCATGAATATAGTTCTATGGCCTGCACCGTTGAGTTTGTTGATGGTGTACAATCAGCAATTGACCACATACATTGTTATGGAAGGTATTTAGAGCTGTTGCTCTCTATCCCTCCCTCCTCTCTCTCTCTCTCTAATTAAATATAGTAAATCATTTGTTTGTTTTGTCTGCTTTGTCTTTTTCATTTCAGTGCACATACAGATTGCATTGTCACTACAGATGATAAAGTAGCAGAAACTTTTCTGCGTCAAGTTGATAGGTATGTTTAAACATAAGCACCCCTTCTTTTTATTCGTTTTTTACTTACTATTTGTGCAATCTTAATTTTTTTGCTGTTACTGTGTGCTCCCTCTGTCCCATAGATCCTTTTAGCAATCTTTCTATCTGTTCAAGTTTTGGATGTTGATGAATCTAGACATATATACAAAACACATTCATTGAAGCTAAAAGGAACTATATTTTGGGACGTCTTTTTGTTCTGAATTCAATGATGATTAGATATCTAACTCATGTTGTTTTACTTCTACAATTGCAACAGTGCCGCTGTATTTCGTAACGCAAGCACACGATTCTCTGATGGGGCTCGTTTTGGATTGGGTGCTGAGGTACATCCTATTTTTTAAGTCCTTTTAGTAAAATTTTCTAGACCAATGAACTTATTTTGGGTACATTGGATAAGCTACTGTATCTGTTGTCGTGGTGATTGTTTACCATTTTTACCTTCATATTTATTACCTTCGAAATATCTTGAATAGGTTGGCATAAGCACAGGACGCATACATGCTCGTGGACCCGTGGGTGTAGAAGGTCTCTTAACAACACGTTGGTAAGTGGCTTTTGATTCAATTGCTACCCTTGTTATTCTTCTGTTCCCTGAACCATATGTATTATTACTATTTTATCAGAAGTGAAAAAAAAGAGATGTGCAGTTGCTAGAGTTCTTTTGGAAGTAAGGCATGTATCTAGTCTATTGACTTGTGGAAGGATATAAACTCTGCTATCACTGAAATACCCTGCACTTGATAAACTTTGTGATTGGGAGGCTTTCTGCTATGGTGCTTATGGTATTTAACATAAAGCTCTCTACATTCATACTATCTGTGGGCAATTTGCTTATGTTTTAACAGTTTAAATGATGCGAGCTCCTTGCTTATTTACTCATTTGAGCGATGAACATACCAAACACTGATGGCTCTGTTACCCTAGAACTTGCTTTGAAAATTTCAACTGATCTGTGTTTTCGTTAGCCAGTTCTTGAACAATTTAGAAACAGTGTAAATATATGCTCTTTTGAATAACTGGAATTTCTAAACTGTACAGTCTGTATATTTATGGATGATCAATTTTAATCTGTAGGATCATGCGAGGAAGTGGGCAAGTCGTGAATGCTGACAAGGGTGTTGCATACACCCATAAGAACCTTCCTTTGCAATGAGGCAAGTAATTCTTAATTTGCCATAAACCTGTTGCAACTTGTATGCTGTTATAATAGTTCTGTTGCATACATTTAAATTGCAGAGGGTTAAATGTTTGAGGGGTAAATCTGAACTCATGCAAAGCAACTATGCAGGCCGCTTTTGATCTCGTTCGGGATTCAGTGTTGATCCAGTGATGTTTGATAGTTTCATCAGACGAGGAGGTGGAGGAGAATGGTGAATCTTTTCAAGATTGAGGACAGTGAATCCATGGGTGGTTATATATTTTGTAGACCATCATATTGCGGTTTTGTGGTGGGTCCTTCTGTATGAGTTTGGGTACGAACCCTGTGAACCACCCCCATGGGGCGGTGAAGGGAAAGCCCCTATTGGTAGGAAAAAAAAAATCCTATCCTGCGCTTGGAAGAAGAACCCACCTCCTGAATAAAGCGTTGCTGGGAGCAACCGGAGCTGTGCGTGTAGGTTAAACCAGATAAACCGATTACATTGTTTGATCTAGTATTTTATATGTCCGATCGAACCTATATGGTATTACCATTCTTGTGCCAACTTATTTATTATCGTTCCGCTGCTTCATCATATGGTTTATGATCAATCCTATCCGTATCATTGGTCCATTTCGAGTCATTACTACATCTTCTATCATATTAGTAGGCCGCAATTGTTATCTGAATTTCCGTTCTCGTCAGTGATCTTCGTCTTAAATAACTCAAAGACAGGCCTGTTTTAACAATACCGCCTTCATTGCTTTAACATTATGGCTGTTACATAGACTTCTCCGATCGGCGATGATCGCCTGAATTTTAGCACAACCCGTTCATATTTATCCACTACACAAGCACAAACCCTGCTACACAATCATCAGCACCCGAAGTTGTCTTCAGGCGTGCTTTGGTCAAATTCTACGCCACAGAGCAAGCTCGTGGCTGTGGCTCGGGGGCAAAGCACCACCGATGGCCATGGCCACTTTGGCCCGTTACGCCACCGGCGGCCAATGCGCGGGGTCCTTGGACGTGTCGAGGGACGTCTGCGGTATCCACTGCCAGAACGCGGCCGGTGGCGGGTAGCTGGGGTACGGGATGAACTTGCCGGCTTGAGCAAACGCCGCCGGGTGGAACGGCGGTGCAGCGGCGGCGGGGTGCGGGACGAAGGCGGCCGGAGCGGCGGCGGCGCTGACGCCCTTGAGCATCTGCTCCAGCCTCTCCCGCTCGGCCTTGAGCCTTGTCTTCTCGTCGCGCAGCTCAGACTTCTCAGCCTGCAGCCACCACATATTGAAGTGAACCGTAAAGTCTCTGAACTTCCATACGCTCCAGACGAATAGGTTATATCCTGGCGCTTTGTCAGGTTGAAATACCTTGAGGCTCTTGATGGAGTCCTGGAGTGATTCGTTTGATTGCTTGAGCGTCTGGGCCTCCGCGCGCAGCTGGTTCAGGAGACGAGCAGCGTCGCTCAGAATGGTGACCTTGTCGGCCTTTGGCGGCTTCCCGGGCTCCAAGACGGAGCAAAGCTCGTTGAACCTGAAGTATTTCACCAAAAGAGACGGATCAAAGGCAGATCATACGCTCATAGTCGATACGACAGTGCAAAATATGCCTGAAAGTGCTGGAGCAATCGGGGAAGGTAGATTCATATCGGCCACTGAAAAGTCTGAACTTTGAGACACACCTTTCGTTGAGCTTCTCTCGCCGGAGCTTCTCACGGCAAGCCTTGGTGCCAGGCGGCGCGCTGGACTCCGGCCTGGATCTGCTAAGAAGCAAGGGGAAATGAGAAGCACTGCCAAATCTACGCTCACGGAGTCGAGGAAAAATCGGTCCTAGAGTTCGTGATGGCTCTCAGCATCTTCGATGTGGACGCTTTCCACTTTCAGTGCTAGGAGTTGTCACTCTGATGACAGTACGAGTGAAGTCAGGCTCCAAAGTGGAGCCTGACAGCAAATCAGCTAAACGTGCCTGGGAGTAAAAGTAGTACTGCATCTTTTCTGCGCAACATCGTAGGCTTTCAAACCCAGTACTCCGTGAGTTTTGTTTTACCTGAGGACGACAAGTTTAATGGCCAGACTGCCAATTCCTGAACCATCACAAGCTCTACCTTTCCTGTTTCTCCTTAACCAAATCAGAGAACTTGGAATGATCTAATCAAGTGCTACTAATTCGCATGCCAGAATACTCAAGCAGGGGGTGTGATACTAGTACCAAAAGGCAATATACTAATACATATCCCAAACTACTCCTTGATCACGTCACGGCGTGCTAAAATCATCGAGCTCTCTCTTCGACAGAAAAAACTCATCGATGATCGAGCTTAACTACACGCCAAGGACCAACAGAAACGGATGGAGAGGGTGAGAAGATTGCCTCTTCTTGGCGCCGGAGCTGCCCTGGACGCCGCCGCCCTCCTTCCTGGGAGCGTCGAATCCCAGAATCACGCTGCAAAGCCACCGTCGGCCGCACGTTAGTCAGCAAGCCATCAAGAACCCATCCAAGCCGCCGAAGCGGCCGGGGCTGCCTGCCTCACCTGGAGACGGCCGGGTCGTCGACCATGTAGATGAGGTCGGAGCCCTGGATCTCCTCGTCCGTCAGCCCGTAGTCCAGCAGCCAGCCGCCGGCCTGCCCCCCGCAGCTCATCGCGTACGGAGCAGCAGCCTTCGCCCCCGCCTGCCGTGCGGTGGTGGCGGTGGTGTGGGTGGTGCCGTGGATCGCGTGCGTGTGCTTGTGCGTTTGTGCCTGCGCCCGCCTTGCCAGCGCTCCCCTTTCGGCCTTTTGGCGCCGTGTCTAAACAACACGCAACATGGACGCAGCTCCCTCCCCTCCCCTCCCCTCCTTGGCTTTTGGCGAATAATCTAGAGGGCCCGCGCGGATGGTTCCGACGGAATCGCTTGTTTAATCGGGGGAGCGGGGGGCGGCTGCGCTGCGGGTGCGTGTCGCGCTGGTCGCTTCAGAAAAAAACAATATATAAACGCTTCAGAAAAAAACAATATATATTCGGTGGTGGGGTTGGCGGCTTGGCGCGCAGGGGGCCCGAGCCCGACCGGGTGCCCTGTGGTGTGGAGCTGGGACCGGGTGGCCGTGGCGTGCGGCTTCACATCGGCACCACCGGACCGTGCCGTCTCTCGCGTTGCTTTCAGCGGCACCCGCGGGTGGTGATGCCAAGCGAGCGAGGAGGAGAGTCAAACATGCACGGCCCCATATTTCAAGAACAGGCAAGGAGCGAGAGGTAGAGGAAACTTTATTATGCCTCTTGATCAGAGTTGGGTTTGTTTTTGACATCCCAAGGACGATGAACCTTATGTAGGGCTACGCATGCACTGGCACTGCTTCGTGCTGATCGTGCGATCGACCTGTGCATGCGCGGTAAAAAAAATAATAATAAGTTGAACATGTGAAGATTCCTTTGGACCCTTGTAAATTTTTTTCTCTCTTAATTAACTTTATGTATACTAAGGAAGAAAAAACAAACAACTGGCTAAATGGTCTCTAGCTCGTTTTTTACACCTCTGCGCTTGCACTCTTGCATCATGCTGTGTTCTCCGCTCAATTTTTTTCCTTCTCTACATTGAAAGAACTTTTTTCTGTAAAACGAAACGAAAATATTCTCACCACTACAAACGTATTTTCTTTAGAGTGAATTGCACGCCAAACTACTAACTTACCCCGCGCATGGTACCTTTTTTTTTATAACAGCGCATGGTACCATTTAGGTCGTGGCGTGCAAATCTATTGAGCAACTTGTATGACACACGAACACATCGTTCAATCCGACCATAATAGCAAGTGGGTTGCTAGATAATGTAGTCACATTTAAATATATGTAACATGTTCCTCTGGCACAGCTAACAAAGAACGTGGCTGCTTTCTCACCTTCTCTTAGTCTCTTTTAAAAGAAAAGCAACGCTCCAATGACGGCATCGGAGGCTCATAGTGACTTCATGATGGATCCACGAATAATCGGCGTGGGACAGTGGACATGCTTTCTAATCCAAACCTACCGCGCGTCTGGTATGTACGTGGTGACGACTGATTCATAATAACAGCTCATAGTACCTAAATTCCCTATATTGTTTTTTTTTTGTCTCGATATACCTCCTATATTATCTCTATCCTAAGTTAAACTCCATTAGATTCTAGGTAATGTTTTTAGAAAAAAGATACTAAGGCCATTCCTAGTGGACTGGTTTTTATTGCACAGCTACCAAATAATGCCACATCAGACTTTGTCTAGGTATATGTGCATGAAACCCTCTCTCCTCCTATGAAACTCTCTCTATCTCTCTCCTCATAAATACAATGACATGTCACCTAAATATGCTGACTGTATCAATGCATTTAATGAGAATGAAACTTGGATGAAACTTATACTGGGAATGGCCTAACATCTAAAATATCATATAAATATGTAATAGCGAAATATATTGGAAAAAGTCCAATTTTGACCATCCAACTATCGTCAAAGTCCGGATTTAGTCATCGAACTTTAAAACCGGGTATATCCGACCATCCAGCTATTGGAAACCGCACATATTGTCCCCCTGGGTGGTTTCAGGGGCAGGTTTACATTTTTAGAAATAATAAAAATTATATTTAATCTTAAAAAATTCATAACAAATTCATTTTAAATCAAAAAAAATATGAAACCTAGTACCAAAATATTTCTAAAAATGTAATATATCCATTAGTACTGTACTTAGAGTTATATGGATCTCATTTATTATCCCTCCTACTGTTTTATTGTTCGTATTCCATGTCTAATATTTATATGTATTATTGTTTTGTACTATATTAAATTAGGAGATAACCCAAAATATTATATTTTTAGAAAAAAATTGGTACTAGTTTCGTATTTTTCTGATTTAAAATAAATTAGTTGTGAATTTTTGAATAGTAAAAAGATTTTGTTTTATCTTTTAATCTTCAAAAATTCATAACTAATTCATTTTAATTCATAAAAAATATGAATATAGTACCAAAATGTTTCTAAAAATGTAATATTTTGGGTTATCTCCTGATTTAATCTAGTGCAAAACAATAATACAGTATAAATATTAGACGTTGATATGAACAATAAAACATTAGAAGGGGTAAGAAATGAGATCCATGTAACTATAAGGAGAGCACTGATGGATAGATTACATTCATATTTTTCGATTTAAAATGAATTTGTCATAATTTTTCTAAGATTAAATATGATTTTTATTATTTTTAAAATAAAAACCTGCCTCTGAAACCACCAGGGGGACCAAATATGTCCGGTTTCGAATAGTTGGATGGTCGGATACACATTGATTTTAGAGTTCAATGACTAAATCCGGACTTTGACGATAGTTGGAATGGTCAAGAATGGACTTTTTTCAAATATATTCCTTTGTGAATTTAATATATAGACACAGTGTTAGCCTAAACGATAATACGTAAATGGACGGTCACACACCATTTAGCAATTAGATGGATTAAACGACCATTTAAACAGGCTAAAAACTGATTAAACAGGGTACACGGCCGACACATTTAACCTTCCGAGTAGCATTCAAATGGCGTGTAAACAGTCTACAGTGGCCGTGTAGGCGAAGAAGTGAAATGTTGTTCTAGATGTTGGTGCCTTCTTTTGTAAACTTGGTCTAAACCTGAGAAGTTTGTTTTAGGACAAAGATAAAATGGACTATAATTTGGAATGCAGTGAGTATTTGCTTAACAGCACTAACAACCATGAGTTGATATTTTGGTTGATATACTTTGCGCCCTAAGTACTCAAATTTTCAACTAATAATTATTTTTTAGTGGTAGATGACCTATACACTAACGATGGGATAACTATGGAAATTCTAGCAACCTCAGGTTTATTAGACTATTCTCACCAATCCGCCCATATTTCAAACTCTTTCATTTGTCTACAGTGCAAAATGGACAACCAAATGGACGGCACTGTTGTAGGACGGTCTTAGGCTTATCCCCAATGGGAGAGTAAATGGACTGACTAGTAATACTGTTTGACACTGCAGCGCCACTGTAGACAGAGAGAGAGGTAGTTAGGAATAGTAGATGAATAGAGGATATGCAATGATTTTGCACATCCTGGTTGGAGATGGTCTTAGTAGCACAGCCTTCCAGAGGTGTCCATACTGGTATGTGTGTGTATTATATACTGTAATCATTTATTGAGGTAAGTATGTGTGCACATAGTGTACACATATGTACATAAATGCATGTGTGCCTCTGCTATATATATACCAATAGTATCTCTATCCCAAGAAGAAAGTTATTGTATTTTATTAAGTCAACCATTTTAAAGTTTGACCAAGTTAATAGACAAAATCATCATATCTATGGCATCGAAAAAAGAATTACTAGGAGAGTATATTTCATGAAAAATATAACACTACCTATATGGTGTTATAAATATTGCTATTTCTGTGTACAAAATTTGTCATGCTAAGATGATTTGATTTAGGACGAAAACTATTATAGTTTCTTTTACTGAGGGGTACTATCGTTCTTATGCTGCTAAATTGTAAGGCACATGCAATAATATATGTTGCTTTTCTTGGAGATTAAAATTGAGCATAATGGGAAACTGTTTTGAAGGAGAGCCAATCTTTAGAGGTGGTGCCGCGCCAGGGCATATATTGTTGCCAATTATGGATGGCCACTCAATCATATGCTATGCACTTAATTTATTCTAGCTATCTTCTTTGTTCATGGTTAACTATCGTGATAATGGACATAGGTGGTACACATTGGAGGATAAAAAGGCCCACACGTTTCCTTGTCTAAGAAAAACACGAAGAACATACTTGGGTATCTCATATCTTAGACTATGAGTACTAGTGTTGAACTACATCAAAACCGTTAGCTCAGTGTAATAATCCTAAAAACCCTGTCACAAGATTGTAGTGTGTGTACGAGTACCTACAAATACAATGTCTTGAGGAAAATAATATCTACAAAATATACTACCTACGTTTTTAAATATTTATCGTCCGCTAGTTTATTTTTGAACTAAAATGTGATAAATAAAAAAACGGAGGAAATAACACGCAGGCCATTGGTGATATTCAATAGCCACAGTAGTAATCAGCATTTTTTTCACGGGATATTTTCCCCAGCATTCGTATTCGTATGATTGTATCTAGTATAGCGTGACTAACATTACTCCGTAGATAAATTCCTTAGGCCTGTGGCCGGAGCACGCAAGCCACAAGGCCCCCGAGACTATCATAATCCCTTTTCGTAGCTTCGAGAACCAAATTAAGATATTCTATCGGCGAGACCGTGGCTGCCACGCAGCCACAGTGCTCACGGCTCATGAGCTTTTGGAGACGGGGAAAGGCCGTCGTCGCCCGGCCAACTTGTCAAGAACTGATTCATTAAAAAAAGCTTGTCAAGGCCTGTGAGAGGGACAAGCTCGAGATCGAGGCTCGGATGGAGCAGGAGTACCAAATAAAAATTATTAGGAGAGTATATTTCTAATAAAAATTATTGTTCTACAGTACTCCCTTTGTACCACAATATGGCATATAAATTTTTAGTATAGGTCTTTAAAGCATAACTTTGACGATTGTTTTTTAAATACATCAACAATACGTACAAATTTATCATTATCTTAAAATACTTTTGAATACGAATCAAAATGTATAACTTGCATACACTCAAGTGTATATATTTTCTACTCAATTATTTGTCAAATATTAAAAAATGACTTTTTGAAATTTACGGGGTGGAGGGAGTTTTTTTTGTTGATTGGTTAACGTAATAATGGACCTAGCACGGTGTTACACACGGGGTGATAAAAGGCACATACTTTTCCTTGTCTAAAAAAACACTAAAAACATACTTGGGTATCTCATATCTTAGACTAGGAGTACCAGTATGGAACCTGTTATATCAAAAACCATCAGCCTGGTGTAATAATCCTAAAAACCGTGTCACAGAATTGTAGTGTGTGTACGAAGTACCTGCATATACATGTACCATGTCTTGAGAAAAAGAATAGGGATTTACAACAAAATATAACACGCTGGCCAGATGTAACATTCAATAGGCACATAATAATGTTGGCGGTATATGATCGTATCCAGTCTAGTGTGACAATTATTAATAATTCTTTAGGCTTGTGGCCGGAGCACGCAAGCCAGATAGCGTGGCTACCAAATTAAGATATTCCAGCGGCGCGACCGTGGCTGCCACGGTGCCCACGGCTCATGATCCGACTAAAATTATCAGAGAGTGGATATGGATATAAAAAATATTATTTATATACTGTATATAGAATAAAAAAATATTGTTTACACACTATAAACACTACGAATACACGTTTGGTCTTACGGGGAAAGGCCGCCCTCGCCCGGCCGACTTGTCAAAGCCTTGTGAGAGGGACGAGTTGGAGATCGAGGCTCGGAGTACGCAAGTACTAGCTAGGGAGCGGAGTACGAAATTGTTTATCCCTCGGGGTTTTGTCTTTTTTTGCCAGCATTAGGATAGAGCTGCGTGGCTTATCATTGACTTGTGCGGGCAGCCCACGTTGGGAGGCTGCCGTCTTCCCGGCGATGCCATTGGGTCATGTGTGGTGGCCCATCAAATGATGCGAAGATTCTGACGGTTACGGGCCGTGTTCTTTTCTTTTCTTTTTTGCACGAGAGGGAAATGTTCCATCTTGACTTGACGCCGCACAGTCCACAGCATTGTGGTATCGTGGCGTACGAAGCCCGTAAGTTTCTTGGTAATAAGCGTCGAGGAAGTACGTTACTGCGAATTATCAGATCTGTTTTTTTCTTTTCCGCAGCAGATTAGGCGTAGATAAACTGTAGATTCCATCTCCTATCCTAAATACACAACAGATAAAGCACACGAAAGACACATGTGGGTGGAGCTTCTAGCCTCTTCTCTTATTTATAATAGATGTACATGATGTATATATATATATATATATATATATATATATATATATATATATATATATATATATATATAGGTGGATAACCCTTCGGAGGTATATTTGGTATGAGTCCACCAAACCCTAATCGGGTTAGGTTTCTTAACACTCCTCTTTGGGCGAATACCGCGAGCAGCTCATGTCTCATTAAAACTCCTAAAAAACCCAATGGGAAAAATATGGAGAAAGAATACATAGTACCGCATGTTGCATTTGCACTTTGTTGCCTCGTTAAAAACCTCATGTGAGAAACTTCAGCAAAACTCACCAAGAAAAAAAGAGTACAACATATGTCTTCAAGACAAATTGCGATCTTCAGGATCATATTCTATTGAATCTACTGCAATGGCTAACTTAGGGACGTGCTACCCCTGATCCTTGCAATACTATCTCAATATGGCAAACACTTTTTCTAGAAGTAAATGCACATAGATATTTAGCAAACAAATTGCATATTGATGCAAGGATTATATCGGGAACTTCACCTCGATTCTCTTCCAGGATTCATGAGGTAAGTGTACATAAGAAACATGAGTAAGCCACTTTTAGTGGTGGTGTTGATCTCCTAGATCATAATAGTGATAGAGCCTTCCATGAAGGTTTACATATTGATCATCAAGGTAATGCCTTTGAGGCATACAATAGGACATTCAGTGTCTTACAAATTAGGATCAATATTGGGCATTCGCTCCCCCTGACAATGACATACGTCAAAGTCCTTATTCCTCGTAACTCAAACATAATCTTCAAGATATGTAGCTCATTATTCTTCTAGAATAACGAGTGAGAAATCTTAGAGTACTGCATTCTCATCTCTATTATAAACCACAAAGTATACATTTGTGCAATGCAAATAACATGTCCTCTCAAAGGACTTCAGGGATAACATAGTTGCTAGAATGCATATTTCAGATATGATTCATCGCTTCAGTCATTCATTCACTGCAATTTTTATGATAATATATCAAAAGTTAAAAGTCTATCAAAGACAATTTCTAATCCTTCAAGGATATTCATTTATCAAGTACACTGATATAGTCCGTCATTCTAGCACAATGGGGATATTTTGCCAGTAACACCATACCTTTTGAGTTTCTGCCTTCTAAGACATTAGAGGATACCGTCATTCCAAAACTTCAGGTGGAAATGAATTATAGTGAATATATATCATGTGTGTACATACATACACACCCAGTAAAACTCGTGAAGCACGTGCTTAACGAGTGAACTTCAAGTTCTTTGGTTCCTCATTTCATTTTTTTCTCGGGTCTTACATGGGTCTTTTATCCCTCTATCGGGATTATCAAATTTTAGGTGTTCAACTCAGACTTTTATTTCTTTAAGAAAATATTCTCTCTACCAGGAGATATAGTCTCTACACGAGAGAGTAGTCATTCTTCAAGATGACATGCTTCATCAAGAAGGCAATATTGGTAAGAGATTTACATGTTGCATACTTATAATTTGATATTCTGAGTCCTACTAGGATCTCAACGTGGATTTTCAGAATCCTTTAGTTGCATATTTTAAATCATGCCATTTGCCAGATATATTGCCTAACAGAACCATATTTACTCAACACACGTGGGGATGGGTCTCTTCTAGGACCACTTAAACCATCGCATTCACCACACATTATTTCAATAGTGACCCATAAATGTCCGAACTTCAGGCTCGCGACTTTCGTTTTGCGATTTTTGGTTTAGCCTCAGTTGCACTTTTCATTGACCCGATAAGAAAGCTTTAAGCACTCATGCATAGGACTTTGTTCCGGATCCGGGTTCTCCAAAAGAGAATCATTTGCAACTGGAGAGGCAAGATAGGTGTCGACACATTCGTCTCCCACATTTAATTAAGATCTTCGTCGTTTCCCAAAATGAATGATCAATCATGTTCCGTATTCCCAACGTAAAGATATTGCGCGCATTGCTAGGAATTTCATCTTCAAGATGAGCCTCTTCATGAGGCATATCACCAGCAGGGTGAGTTCATCGAAGGAGAATTTCACATATGGCGTGAATCTGCATCCAGAGCATATGCTTGACTAAAGCAAATTGATCATATTCGCAGGCGTCCCCGCAGAATTAGATCAAATGCCAATAAGTCAACTATGGATATGATATTAATCCCGGATATATCCATATCTACTTCAGGTAGAAGCATTTACAATGTATCTCAACGATTTTCTAGCAAACTCCATAAGCACAGGAGTATACACTGAACAACAAGGTTCAGTTCGACTTTTTGTGCGTTTCATTATTCTACAGAAATATCAAGGCATTACACAAGATGGACTTTTATCTCCCCCTAATGCCGAGATATTTCAAAGCATGCTAATACGATCCCCTACCACAATCTTTTGGTTCTGGCCAAAGCATGCTATGGTGATGATTTATTAGGAAAATCTTACGCACATAGATAAAGATGGTTTACATTTAAACATTATATACAGTGAGCTTGGACTTAGACTAATGCAGTGGCATGAATACTGCATTGGGTTCCTTCTACTAGAAGGGTTAGTCTCAACTTCCAGTGAGACACACAACTACATGTTGTTCATCAGTTACAATTCTAGCAAACTTATTACCTTTGCTATAAATTACACATGTAATCTTTAAGATTTTACAATGATATATGCAACACAATATTAGTCCATATAAATTCTTCAGTGGCTTATGCACATTGTTTGCCATTTAGAGCAAATAGTTGACTTCGGATCAACAAGAAAAAATGGTGTCTCCATTTGCAGCGCTCTCAAACTCGAGCGAATAGTTGATTTCAGATCAACATCATGATTTCTCTATTTGCAACGCTCTCAAAGGCATAACAGGTTGCATCGCGCTTTCAGGCGCGTAGAGAAATAGTCTGCATATATTAGGATAGCAAAGTACATGGCATCTGGCCAGTGCCTGCCAAGCAGTGATTTTGGTGTGCAGAATTGTATAGGTCCAGTTCGTTTAATATTTGCCCATAGGTTTATCCAATTACTCATACCATTAGAAAATTAGGATATTGTTGATTGTAACATTTTTAGGTATAATGGTTATGAGAGAATTAAAACCACATTAAGCAAGAATACTTGAGAATAAACAAGGAAATATGCTTACATATAGTTTAAGGCGCGGTTGGATTTCAATGGAACGACCGACAGGGCCGATGTACAATGTGCATCTTCAAGTGTATAGTACGACCAAACAAAAACACGTGGATGACTTGTATTCTGCACAAAGCCAATGCACAAACACAACTTCAGGTGGATGATGCCAACACGTTTAATGGTACGGATGGATATGGATGTCAAAATATCCGAATTATCCGTATCCGTATCCGGTAAAAATGTCAATATGGATATCCGTATTCGTATCCGATTTTAATATGGATACTAAATGGATGTATCCGAATCCGTTTTTCATTGTTTTTCTCTATCCGATTCCAGATCCGTATCCGAAACATTCGGTACCATCCGTATCCGTAAAACATACGTTATATTATAAGCCATCTAAATGTTATTTATATGACTGGTAATTATTATAAAATGATTTTAATTTAATATATGTTGTTGTGTATCATTTAAATTATTCAAAAAAATATTTATATGGATATATTTATTTAATATTAATTATTTTTATGCATTAAAACTTTAGATATTTGTTTGAATCTTTACTTATCAATTTATATTTTACGCTTGTGCTTTAATCTTTACTTGTCTAATAATTTTTTTCTACTAAAACCACCGTAAATCATGTTGATAATCATTATTGTTAAAACGAAGTAGATATCCGAATTTAAATTCGTATATGAAGCATCAGTTTTGTATTCGTATCCGATGACATCCGCATTCGTATCCGAATTCGAATAAAAATATGGTAATTAGTGACATCTGAATTCGAATCCGTCCGTATCCGATCCGAATCCATCCCTATTTAATGGTTTCCCAAGTCAGTTATTTGTGGTGCAAGTAGTCAACAGGACAAGCTTATCTCCTCATATTATATACCAATTGTTCTAAAAATCACGATTTCAAGCTCTTTATTTTTTAGCATAAAGATAAGCTTTAGAACAGAATAGACAAAGCCAAGAATTAACATAATCTGGAAAATATCATCCAAATGCAAAGTTTATGACTAAGCAAAGGATGACAACTGCTTGGCGAGAGCGAAACATGACCAATATCTTTCTGGGACAAGTCTCATTCCACAAACAATGCTACTCTCATATGAAGAAATCACCAGGACTAGGGAGAATGCTACAGGTGTCCACAAGATCTTCATCGTATCACAAAATATCATCACTAGCAAATATGTGGTCAATCGTATATGGCATTTCGGCGCCGAAAATTACAGTGACCATATATGGGTTAACACCCAATGTAGCTTCTAGCTATGTAGTGATGTGGGATTTCATAACTCTCTTTTCGATGTTCTTACTTTTGGTAGATTTTTCGAAGGGGTACAATCTAAGGTAGTTCTGCTACGTAAACCCCCAACTATATATCCATCAAGGACTGACCTTTATCGTTTGGCATACTCCCCCAAAAGCCTATTTAGTGGCTACGATTTGTCTAAATTCTGAGAATTATACGCTACACGAGCAAATGGGGTCCAAAACAGGACGACTAAGGTGGTTCTTCAAGAACATACAATTCTTTTCCACACAATACATGGCGAAAAGATTCTCAGAATAAACTTTCGGTGCATTTGCAACTTCATGTTGCTTGGGGGTTATTGCCTTTTATCTCATATCATGCTTTGTCTTTTCAGCGACAACGAGAGCAATATGCCGACTGCAAGTCGAGCAATTATATAACTGAGACTGTGTGCTATTATTTAATAGCTAGAGCATTGGTAAGGCCTTTTAAGCTCACGACTTGAGCACATAAGGAAGATCCCAATTTGTGATGTCTTATTAGTCAACGAGACTTTATTGCATTATGTTATATTTCTTCTGGTTACTTCAGGTAAAATAACTTTATGCATAAGGAGAGAGCGGAGAGAGCATAGAGACAAGAATGGTCCTATATGTGTTTCATTAATTTCCCAGATTTTCAATTTATTATATAACTTCTTTTTAGTTGTTGGCCACTTGGCTATATATGTATATAACATATGGTGGCACACAACACAAAAAACATACAAAAAATATATAGGGCTAACAAAAGAAATTGTTTATGCATCTCACAATTTAAAACCATATCTTTAGAGGTTTGCATGATCCATCACGTCATATGCGAGCCCAAGCTCTAGCGTATAGAAATGCCCGCGCATGTGTGGCCATCAGAGCCACAGTAGTGTGCAAAGCAGCAATAGATCAATCATGGCCATCACGGCAGTAGCGGCGTGCGTGGCTTGCCCATGGTCATTAAGGTGTCCGTGATAGCAATAAAGGCTCTCTTGGAGCCTACCTGACTTGCACAGACATGTGACAAATATAATGCACGTTTTCAAATTGCAACGCAGTCTCACGCATCCGGCGCGGAAACATATGACACAACGGTGTGTTAAAAAGACACGAAGTGGCGCTACAAGCGCAAAACAAATTGTCATATATATACGGCTAGCGCAACATAGAGTGGCATATGACAGCACAATAATAGTTTGACGGATGTGGCAGACCTGCAGAGCATGTAGGCTCATATAACGCGTGACATGTGCGATGAACTAAAAACCTTGTGTGAACCTTCTGGGCACAAAAAACAACCGGGGAGAAAAAAAATTATACATACAGCTGCAGGTCTACAGAGCAAATTTTGCATAATTTCCCGATTACATGCATTTATAAATTTTCTACGAATTATTTTCTGCTGTAAATAATTAATAAACGTAGAATAAAAATCATATGAACAGACATGCATGTATACAGAAATTGTTTGCATCTAAAACATGGAAAAAGTTTTCTGCAGAAAACAATTCGCAAGAAAAAAAAAACACGGTCAGCCTGCTGGGCGGTGCGGCCCATCGCGCGGGGTGGCCCAGCAAGGGCATGGGCGGCAGGCAGCGGCCGTTGCACGCACGCCGCAGCAGCTGGGTGATGGCATGGCCCAGGCTGCAGTGCGGCGCAGCCCAGCAGATCTGGCGGCTCAGCAGGGGCATTGCGCGCGACGCGTTAGACTGGTGGGCGCAAGTGGCGTCGGCGCGGCGCGGCCGTCGGTGCGGCGGCGGTTCTAGCAACGGCCAGTACGTGAGCGGGGCGGCGCACGGCGGGCAGCCTGGGCTGAGCGTGCGTCCGGCGCTTGTTGTACAGGATGGTCACGCACGTTCATGCCATCGACAGGATGATCCACTAGCCGGTCAGGAGAAAAGGGTCACGAGCAAGCGGCCAGCAGGGCGGCTGTACGGCTCGCGATGGCCGGCGGTCAGAGGCACGCAACGCAAGCGGGCAAGCGGCACACGTCGAGCGCGGCAACGTGCCTAGCGCGATGGCATTGGCACGACGGCGTGGCCTGCATGGTCGATAGGCTCCGCATGCGGATTAAAACAGATCAAACAAACGATTTGATTTTATACGTGTTCAGCTAGGCCAACAAACCGATCTACTAGATCGTCCGTACAAATCAATTGAGATTCCGCGGTGCAGGCGGAGATGCAGGCAGCGAGGTGCCGGCGGGCATCAATATGCGATCTACGGGATGCGACTGTGTTTGTACCTCCGTTGATGCAAGGAATCGAAACCCTGTCGCGTAGGACAGTTCGGCTAGGCCATTGACCTGCCGGCACAATGAAGAGTTGACGCAGAACAAATCTGATCTCGCAGCAACGCGATATTAAGATGGAGCGTGCTGATAACGTGTTGAGAAACTGCGTTACCGCGGATCACCAAATCCGTTTTTCTTCCCTCCCGCTAGCAGATCAGGCGTGGAGAAACCGTAGATCCTGTCTTCCATCCCAGATACACAACAGATAAAGCACACGAAAGACAGATGTAGGTGGAGCTTTCTAGCCTCTTCTCTTATTCATAATAGATGTACATGGATATTGTATATATAGAGGTGGATAATTCTTCAGGGGATATATTTGGTATGAGCCCACCCAAACCCTAATCGGGTTAGGTTTCTTAAAAATAAGAAGAAGAGCTGAGCTGACCATAGCATGTCTACATGTATATAATTTACAACGATAATTCAGCAAGCTAGATAAAAAAGTCAAGTGATACGAAAGAAAGATGTTGGAAAACAAGGTAGCTGTTTAAAGATTGAGAAAGTAATACTTAGTACTCCCTCCAACCCAATTTATAGGTCGTTTGAATTTTTTAACACTAAGTTCGACTAGTTCATCTTATTCAAAATACTTGTAAAAAATGTAAAAATAATAATAATTCGTAGTTAAAGTATATTATATGTTAAACTAAATCATAATGAAAATAAATGGTAAGTGCGAACTGTTTTTTAATAAAATGAGCCGGTTCGATTTAGCGTTGGGACGGAACGAGTATTTTATAGACAAGTTCTATCTCAGTTTTGAAAGCATGTATTTAACAAAGCACCTCAAACATCAACGCATGCCGTTTGGATCTTTCTTCCAAAAGGAAATACTTGAACAGTCAGAAAATTGTTTGGCAGAAACTAATCTCGCTGCCGGGAAAATATCGGCAGCATAGCCCGGATCAATCCTAAAGCGCGACGCCTAATTCAGTAATTCCTCACAGCGCTGGATGCCTGGATGGGGACCAGAACAGGAGCAACAGTTTTGGGCTAACGTGCTGGGCTGGAGCCGGTATTCCAGAGGTTCCACCAGATCGAAATGGCCACTGTTGTGTCGGCACCCTCGTGATGGGATTTGATGAGCCTTTTGCAGTCCGTTCACCAAGAGGAATTTAGCCTATAGGGCAAACGACGACAGCCCAAAAAAGAGGCCCAGTCCACGTCCATACTGGTTGTAGTCGTCCACGCCAGCCCAACAAAGAGGCTCACCGGGCCGGCGGTAGCCCTCTCTCCGCCTCTCGTGTCTTTGCCTCTCCGTCACTCGCCGCAAAACCCAAGAGCTCAGCTACGGCAGTCGTCACGCCGTGCTCAGCCACCGCTCCACCAGGCCGCCGGCAACACAAGCCGTCCGGACTGCGGCGGCAGCACCGAGGCATGCGGTATGCCTCCTGAACTCCCCGATGCCCAAGATAATGTGTTCTAAGTTTCTAACTTCAATTGCTAAACTGAAACTGAATCATATACGGTTTATAAATCCCTGACTTCTGTAGGCAAAAGAAAATTATCTTGGAACGGTGCATGTAGCAGTGGGTCGTTTTATTAGACGAATAAAACGGGAGGGAGGGGTGATTTTTTCTTAGGCTAGTTTTACAACCTCATTTTTCGTAGGGAATAAAAGGGAATGGAGGGAAAAAGTAAAAATATTAGTTCATTTTCTTTTATTTTTTAATTCCCTTCAATTCCTTAGGAAAAATAAAGTTGTCAGACTACGCCTTAAAGAAGTCATAGCTATTCTCCTACCCAACGAAAATCCTCTTGTTTCCACTATTGAAATATTCTTAGTATCTTACTCTTAGACCTATAATATGACCATATTGTCACGTTCAAAAATAATAATATAACCATATTGTCGCTAGTTACTTGTATTTTGCATATTGCATTCTTTAATTTCTTTGTCAATGTCCTACTTGCATAGTATGTGTTGGCATGGGTTCACGTGGCAATGTTAGACCAATGTATAAGAAGTGAGGACGAACCTAATCGTTTTTATTTAGGTATTTCTTCTGTACCATATCATGTTATGCCGGGTTCATTATATAATTGAGTGTAGCCAGCTAAGGTTCTATTCGTCTGTAGTGGCAAAGCTGTCCCAAATTAGCGCACCCGTTCGATTGGCCAATCGTACGACTTGAAGGGATGCGGCAGCGTTACCGCTGCAATAACACTGGAACCGAACACTCTCTAATCTAGCTTCGCCAAGCTACTACTGTTCGCACCCCTGCCTTAACGCTCGGGCAGCGATGTCCTATGGCCTTACCAATAATCTACCTCCACCAGGTGGACAAGGCCGCCCACCAGTAGTAGTGGATTTAGAATATAGAGCTCTATTGTCAGCGTGGGGTAGGCGGTGATCAAACCCTACCGACACTTTTAAGGCCTATTTGGAACTCAGAATTTTTTTTCTATTTCTATTTTTTCTAATATTGAACTTGTTACTGTAAAATCCATCCGAAATTCCTATGAAATTCCTAAATTCCAAGTGTGACAACGTAGTGGCTCGCTAAACCTCTAAATCCTAACCATGGTGGAGTTCCAGGTGAAAGCGAAGAGATGGTGATAAAAAAAAATCAAGCGACAGGAGACTTTAGTCATTTGGGGGCGAGATTTGGCCTTACTTTTTTTCCAGTTTCACATAAAAGCACTTATAATAGGGTTTGATTAGAGGATTGCCTCACCCGCCTGAAAAGGGAGCCGCTAGGACGGATCCAGCAAAAGTGTGCCGCATTATTGCGCAAAGAGATCATTATTTGCATAAAATATCTTGCGCTGAATCGTGGCTAGAATTTGGCCAGTGATTCGCTGTATTGGCCCAAGGAAAACCGTTAAGCGGCCATCCCATGGAAATGGAGACGCGAACGAGTGCAATCTGTGTAGCGTAGGTGACCTGAGCTAGCAAACCCAACAAACTGAACAATTTCTTTATAGAAAAAGGGCTATGAGTCCCGATGACTTGTTTTATCCATCCATGCAACAGGCAGTGGCAGTGGCAGGCTAGCAGAGTAGCAGTGCTAGCTGCAGACCGCAGACTGCAGACAGAGAGAGGCCAGGGCAAGGAAGGGGTGCCGTGAGGGGATGCATGATGCAAAAGCCATCCAATCCACTCCAACGATTACTTGCACTCCAGTTCTGGTTCAGCGCGCCTGTGCCTGTGCCTGCCTGCCTGCTCGCTGCCACCCGCATTTCCCAAGAAAAGCAATTATTCTATGCGGCACAGTGCTGCATGTCATTTCCGAGGCGAAAGCACGTTGCGCCACGGCCGCTGCGGCGAGACGGTGATGGTGCGGCCGGCCGGAGCAGGAGGAGAGGAGGTGGCCACTCGGATTAGACAAACAAAAGGCACGAGGGGCCGGGGGGAGGGGGCATTGGCACGGCGGCATCTCCCTGTGGAAAGTGGCAAATCCATGGACGGATCGTCAGATCGGCCATATCTTATGAAGTGGAAAGAGCATATGCTTAACGAGAACCCCACTACCTGGCGCGGATTAGGCCAGGATCGAAAGGCCATTGGCCTTTTTTAAGCTTGGGGTGCTGTGGAGCTCGGGCATGTGGCTCATGCACACGCCTGCGATGCTTTCATATCCTGTGCACCACGTCTGAGAAAACCACCTACTAATTAAAACCGTTTGATGGTCAAAGTTTTCTGGTTTCAATAATCTGATGGCCGTAGATATCGTCTTTTGGTGTGATGGATAAAGCATACTCTAGCAATAGTTTGCTTCAAAAATTAGCTTCTTCCAAAAATAAATTTCCATACAGCAGAAGGGGGCACGACTGTATATTACAGGTTTTCTACGGGGCTGATCGGTTGTAATTACTGCGTTTGCTGCTTAGCATCAACAATAGATACAAGAGAGTACATATGTGCAGTGCAGGCACAGTCATTTATTTCAATCACGCTTATTGCATTGATTCCACCACAATAGAGCACCACTCAGACTGAGTTCAACAGATCAACATAACACTAAACACTGTCGTCGTAGATGTAAAGTTTAAATATTGATATGAAATGGGCAAGTTTAGTGGCCTAGGAGGCGTGGCGGGTAAGAAATAAGATGTCGCATGGACGTCTCAGTAGGGTTACATTGGAAGATTCAGTGTTGCAGGAAGTTGAATACATTCATGAACTTTAATAAAGGTAAAATGCTAAATTAAGCTGTCCATTCTTCCCCAAAGGGATAAAACTGGCGACAAAAGGAACAAAGCACGTAAACTGGCCCTCTTCTTGGTCCCATCAGTAGTTAGGGTACGTTGAACTTTCTCTCGACGAGTCCACACTCAAATCAAACCTCCACAGCTCCATTCCTTATTCCTAGGCTACCAGTACTCCCGTCGTGCTCGGACGCCGAACGACGCCCCCTGCTGAAAGATGCTTATTTTACAGCTCATGAACTGAACTTCTGATATGAGTTAACGTGATCTTGACAACAGAGAGTAGAGTGTTCCCCTTTTCACGTCGAAAACTACTACTCCTAGAACGTAGAAACCGGAATGTCCTGGCAGCCTTTCCTCTAGCTCCCACCCACCCATGCCACCATCACCATGCATGCTCCCATGAAGCTCAGCTCTGCTGCTGAAGCTGAACCCTGATGAGTCCACAGTCCACTAGTCCAGTACGTTCTCCCTCCATGAGTGGCAATGATCGCCCCTGCTTTATCCATGAAGGCATAGAAAAAGGCAGCGCATCATGTTTTGCCCAGCAGGCATGCAGAATCAGAGAGCAATAATCTGCCCATGCAGGCACCACTAGAGCCTAGCAGCAGAAAAGAAAGCTCCCAGCAACAGTGCCCTTTTTAAACAAGGAACACGGGCTGCTTTCTGCCGAGAAGGAGCTGAGCCTGATGAGCAGCAGTAGTCAGTGACGTGCATGGATTCCCTCCACGCAAAAAAGGGCGTGAATGGAGCCCCCCCAGCTGTTATTCTACTCGCCAAAGCGTACGTCAAATCGGGCGCTGCAACACCGAGGGCCATGGATAACTGATCCCGGGTAACATGGGCTTTTTTTTTTACCCTGGGGAGGAGTGAAAAAAATGTTTTTGACAGGACATGCCGATCATGGCGTTGCCCATGTCACCGCTGCCTAATTGGCCGGTTGTTTTAGTGCGTCGATCAAGGCGGAAGCTAGATTACAATAGGCACAGCTCAGCCCTAACAGCAGGTGTTAGTGTGGTGACAAAGCCTCCGGGGGAACTGGAAGGTCATGTAGCAGATGGGCAAATCATGGCCTGTCCAAGCTTTAGGAGGCGAACTTCATCTAAGGATGCAAGATCTGGCACAGGTTAATACTGCCGCCACCTGCTTTATTAGTTTAATTAATGGAGTACATGGAAAGGCTAACCATATATATACTGTACTACCCAACACCACCGAGATAAGGGCTACCTGTCCGATCCACCAGTCATATTTTAGGGCTACAGATTTGGAGCTACTACGTATAGTAGATTACTATTGTGAAAAAGCATTTCAATCAAACTCCTGGGCGTACCGCTGAAGAAATATATAATTTTGCAACCCATCACTTCAATTGCATGTCAAGTCAATGGAATAGTAGTACATGTTAACACGGCTTAATCGATCGCCTGGGATTAGAACAAATAGGGTTCAACACTGCAACATACAGTACAACAGAGATCTTCAAAGGTATGGTCATGCCCTCTATAGCCCCCCACATTGTCAAATATCGACAACATTCCTGGATTGGATTGGATTGGATGGATGGATCTACACCACGAGACGAGAGGCACACGACGAGCGACGGCCTCTTTGTTTCTTGGACTGTCCTACCCCTAATACAATACATGCTGACCAACACCCTCAACCAACAAAGTCATGAACCAAATGGTGGCCACCCATCTCCTTGGCGAAATGCCGTTCTTGGCCGCCGAATGACCCCATCACATAGGCGTCGCTCACGTCGTCAAGCCCGAAACGGTGCGCGAGGTTGAGCGGGAGCGCAGCCGGAAGGGGCTCGGCGATGTAGGTCCGGTTGTTCTGGTGAAGGCCAAGGGTGAGGGAGACACCGCTGTTGGCGGCGGCACCACCGACACCAACGCCGGCGCTGATTCCCCTCAGCTTGCTGCTGGGGGTGTGACAACGCAAGGCCATGGTGGGCGGGGAGCCCATTGTACGCAAAGCTCACCTGGCCGGGCATGTCGTGGGGCATCTGGGGGAGCTTGCCTTGGATGTGGCGGGATGCCGGGGAGCTGAGGTTCCTTGTCATGCCACTGCTTTGCCCCCGCTGAGAGCTTGACGAAGGGTCAGAAGGCTTCCCGCTGCTGTCCGACGAGTGCTGAGTTTGCGGCTGCATGCCCAGCTGATTCTTGTCAAGCGATGTGTTCTTCTGCAGCTGTCGCATCTCCAGGTTGTGGATTTCTTCCACCATTGGCTTCCAAAGACGCACCCTTGCGTTGATAAACCAATTTGACACCTGCCCATCGAATTTAAGAGCTTATCAGTGACACAATGAAGTTTCAATGGTTTTACTATATATAGTAAGATTGGCAATGCAACAGTTTCTCCGACAGTTGAAAACATTGCTGAGGCAAAATTCAGTACAGGATTCATGGTTACTTACCTGGTTCCTTGTTAAGCCTGTCTGTTTAGCCAGCATCTGCTTGTCACTATCGGTCGGATACCTGGAAAACAAGCACCAAATGTTACAATTTGGATACACAAAACCCCGCAGGCAAGATAGCAGCACAAATGGTGCATGAAAGCAAGTGATTATAATTTATATTGAACTATCGTCGACTAAACTGCTCACTGCAATAAAAAGGTACATGTAACATGTAATTAGAAATATATGAAAAGAAGCAGTATTTTGTCCACCCGTTAGTGCATGAGACCGAACACCACTACAAAAGATAATAAATCTTGCACCTCAATGCAATAATTAGGTGGCCTAGTATCCTGACGCAAGGATTTATTCCAACAGATGTAACAATTAACGCAAGCTACCACCGCTCACAGAAGCAGCACGTGCCAGGTACACTGGAATTTGGTACATGTCTAGCTCTAGGCATTTACTCCCCCTTTCGAAATCACATGGTACGTGTCTAAGGTCGGTTGCAAATAAGCATTTCTCGAGCAGCTTTAAGGATGAACTAACTACAGGTGGCCCCCTGAGGAAACCCGAAACCAATAGGCATCTAGTGACAGGAAAGAATACGTAATCAGATAGTACAGCTTGTTCGGCAGGCATGGCAATGGCTGCGCTGCTATATTGATAATTCCTCTAAAAAAATTCAAGCATATATATCATCTGTAAAACATATGCATGTTAACCAGTGGCCATTGTGCACCTATCACCACAAGAAAATATTATGCAAGGCTACAAACTTTGAATAAAGCAAACAAAATTAGGCCATTGGTTTTGTTGGAAATATGTAGGCATTTATCCGATGATGCCTCGGATCTTTTGATGATTCTCTCACCGATAGGAATCATGATTATGTTGCACAAGCAGAATATAATCATGACATGTCTTGTCTGTGCTACCCATTAACCCAATGGTTGCCAAATTTACCTTAGCATCATAACATTGTACTTTCAGATGGAAAATTCGTATCACTATAACTACTGCTCGATACCCAAACTCAGACAACTACAATGTTTTGAAAGATGCAGTTTTACCAAAACCTTAAGTACTTCAAACAGAAGAATATGAGAAGATATATCACTTACGGATGTAAGAAATGTTCAAACAACCATGAGCGAAGAACAGACACTGCACGCTCAGGAAGCCCTCTTTGAGGCCTCCAAATGTTGTGAGGCTGACTGAATGCATTCAAGCTGTTTCCCCTCAGTAGGCCTGCTCCACCACCCATTAGTGTGAAGTTAGCCATATCCTCTTTGCCAATACCATCGTTGGCAGCAACCTTATTTGTGTTTCGCAATTGGCTCATTATCATGCTCTTCAGACACTTGAAATGCTTTGACATTGTCCGGAGAGCCATAGAAGCAAACGGGGCAGCATTGCTAAGCCCCGCAACGGACTCAAATGAGGAGATCACAGACTGTAGCTGCTGATAATACTGTTTGTATCGCCTGCAAACCTGCAAGGTAGATGTGACCGAGTTAACAGCTAGAGCAAACCAAAAATATGGGTAGTAGTACTTATAACTAATAACATACGAGTGCAGCCAATAAACCTGATCAGGAAGGTTAGCATAGATATAGGACATGTACTCAAAAAGACTTTATTTCCACCCGCTAGACAAGCATTCACCAAAGCATTTAGTACGTTCAATCAATCAGGATGCTATCAAATAACACCTTCGAACAATACAGTTATTTAAAAAAAATGGTCAGCAGATAAACAGAATCTTTCTACTGCTTACACTGATGCATATAGCACCCTTTCGAAAGAAGACAAAAACTATAGGAATCTTATCGAGTAGGAATTTTGAAAACTTGTACGGGATTAAACTAGACCATCCTGAAGGATTTTGATTTTGTTTGTTCCGATTTCATGATGGTGAACTGCTGGGCCCTTCTTTTCGTCATGAACTTGAAGCAAGATGCTTAGCTTTCACAAGGGAAACAAAAAAAGAATAGAAGCCGCGCAATATCAACAGTGCAAAACAACCAACAATGATTTGATGCATATAATAAACAAAGAAACATATCCAAAAGAGCTCAAATCACAACCCATATCTACAATCATCAAATCAGAAGCACAAGAAATAAGCTGTGCGTGCACAGTAAGTAAAGATTGAAGCAGGATGGAGCCTCCACCTCCATGATGTGACCATGAGCTGTTGGTTAGATTCTTCAGGCCGAAGAAATAATCGCGACATCAAAACATCACACGGAGGCAGAAAAGACTGGTGTTTTTTTTTTCATTGTTGAAGGATATGATCAAGAAGAAGACGGGAAGCGAATCACAGTGATTATTATAACTCACGTCTTCCATGAGGGAGATGAGCCTGGTCTTCCTCCACTGCTGCTCGGCGCCGGAAACAGCGACGGCCTCAGAGGCAGCGCGGTAACCGCCGTCCATGTCATGGTCCACGTCCATGTCGAGCAGCCCCTCGTCGGAGCGCCGGTCCAGCAGCGTGGGCCGCCCGCCCACGTCGCAGATCTCCTCGAGGAGCTTCTGCGCGGGGCCCAGGAACCTGGAGCGGCCGAGCACGGCGGCGTAGCCCGTGAAGGGGCCGTAGGGCCCCGTGGCTACCCCGGCGGAGAGCTGCCTCCGCGCTGCGGGCGGAGGGTTCGAGGACGCCGAGGACAGCGAAAGCGCGAAGTTCTGGCTCGGGATCTGGGCCCCGGCGCCCGCGGGCAGCGCGTGCGCCACCAGCTGCGCGTGCGCCAGCGTGGGGCTGTGCGGCGAGTAGGACGACGTCGAGGAGGACGCGTAGGAGTAGAACGGCGGGGGCGCCGGCCACGCGGCCGGGTCGGCCGGGTCGGGCGGGAACCGTAGCTTCTCGCGGCGGCTGTGCTGCGGCACGTGGTAGAGCTGCCCCGCGGCCTGCCCGAGCAGCAGGTGCTCGTGGTCGGCGCCGCAGCCGGCCCCGTATCCGCCGCCCGCCGGCGAGGACATGTCGGCCGCGCGCGCACGAGCGCCGGCCGGTGCCCGTACGTACGGGCGCGACGTACAAGGCAAGCCCTGGAGCGAGAGAGCGCGGAGAGAGAGGGGGGCGGCTCCGCACTTTGCGAGGGTCTGGCTGGCTGGTGGAATTGGAACTGGGGGGCGGGGACGGTAGCTGCTGCAGCCGGCAGTACAGGCTGCGCTGCGCGTTGCTTTGTCCCGCGCCGCGGCCGCGCGCTTTTGTGCGTTCGGCTCTGGTGGTGGTGCTTTGCTGCTGGTGGAGGGAGGCAGGACCAGGGCCAGGAGCAGGAGGCGTTCGGCTCGCCGCGGGAAGGCTCGGGGTTCGGCTCGCAGACGCTGCCGGCCGGGCGCCTTTCTTTCTGCAAAGGTGCGTGGCAGAGAGGGTGGGCAGGGAGAGGGAGGTGAAAAAGAGGAGGCGCCCGGGACGGGCAGAGAGGGCGAGGCAAGGACGCGAAATGGTGAGCAGTGAAAGCGAAAGGCAGAAAGGGGAGTTGGTGCTTGTCTGCTCGTGTGATTGTAGTGCGAGCCTGCAAGGAGATGGCGCGGCGTGGCTGTGCGTGCAGGGGATCAGGTGGAGGTTGGGCTCTTCAAACCACGCATTTTATGACCACGCGTACATTTCAGAAACGTTACTACGCCGTAACATTCATCTACGGCAGTGAGGATGGAGTTTATTTGGAGTAGAAGATGAGATAAAAGGTCCGGTAACAATAGCCGATAGATGAGGCTGTGCCGCATCACGCCTTCGTGATGTGAACCTTACTACGCCGTAACATTCATCTACGGCTTACTTTTGCTATGGTACATCTTGGAAATCGGCATGATAATCGTCTGCGGAATATTTGTTAGGATCTAATGGTTTTACTACCCTTTAAATAGAGGTGCTGGAGTTCTAAGCTATTAGCTTTTTTTGTGAGTTGTGATTACCTAGTTAGCTAGTTCAATGTTATTTACGACAAGTGATCTTAGCGAGGACAAGCTAGCGCTGGAAAGGCTCAGGGAATCTGCTGAGAAGGTCAAGTTCCTTGGTGTATGTAGTAAAGCATTTCAAAGTGCAACCAGGTGGCGGGCAGAGTTGACATCAATTTATCGAGATAAGACTCCTGAACCTGGGTTCCAGGACCCAAATGAAGTGAAGATTAAACTGAACTTGCATCAAATCTCAATATTTGCATGTAATCATTTCGAAAGTCAACTTACATGTCTCTGTGAGGTTAAGAGAACCTTTTGTTGTCAAGTTTTGGGATCACGGATAATTTCTAACTAGAATTAAATCATATATCAACTAGAACTAAGAAGCGAAAGAATTGAATATTAATTGTTATGATCGTCCGATGGTCTATATCGATTCAAATATCTTGTGTGCCTTGATCTCTTTAACTACCGCATTTACGTTTCTTCAACTACTTTGACTTGTGTGGCTTTAGCATTTTTGGCTAGTTGATTGGGTTTGTCTATAGGTTGCAAGTTTTTTCGGCAAATATATAATCACATAGATAAATCTAAGTGGTAACCAGCATGTGTAGGCCATTCTAGGTTTATATTATATACTAGATTAATATTTAGATTTACATAAACCGATTGGCGACCTAATTCAACTCCACCTCTTTTTGGTCAGATACCCTAGTGATCCTACAATTACACTTACAATACTCCTGGGCTGTCAACTACTTGAGGATTCTAGCTTTGTTTTAAGTCAAAATGTTTTATGTTTGGATCAAAGTTGACGGCGCTAAAATTGTCAGGTAGGTATTCCCCCTCATTCGGATCAAGTAGGATGCGAGATGAACAAGCTAGACTATACAATCTTGGCAGGAAGTAATATGTCCCCCTACATCTCTCTCAGTGCCACTCAAACCATCTTTCACTGTCTGTCAACTCATGTATCAAAGTCTTGTCATATAAGGGGCAATTTGTGGTCATATATATAAATGGTCAGATGAATCCTCCACCTTCTCAGAACATAAACGGTCATGGTAATCTTAGCACGTATAAATAAACTATTTCTTTCTTCGATAGCATCGAGTAATACATCGTGAAAAGCTCATAAATTCCTATAGACACCAGGAAAAGTTCCAGCAGTCTTGAAAGGACCTTGTTGGCTTGAAATCAATTTTGTGGAGGGACCAGACCCGCATCAATTAGTACTCCACCTCGTTCTTAGACGGACAAAATCAGACGTACTCATCAAACGCCCAAAGCCAATAGCACCCGTTGGCTGGCTGGCGCACGACCAGGGATGGCAACGGATACGTATCCGTCGGCTTTTACAGTTCCATAACCATATCCGCGAACAAAAAACTTACCCGCTACAATACCCATACCTGGTCGCAGGTATGAATTTTTACCCATACCCGTACCCGCGTGGGTAAAAAAACCCGTCGGGTAACCCATACCCGATTAAATACCCACTATGCACATATTTAAATAGCACAAATATAATTAAAAATGGCATAATTAAAAATATAAAACACTAAATATGAGTAAATAAATTGAAGACAACAATAAATGGTATTGAAACACGCAAATTAACCATATTTTTGCCTAATATACACTAATGTATGCTTAATTATGTAGAATAAATATATGGTTGAACCGGGTATAAATTACCCATAGGTACGCGGGTATGGGTAGTATGTACCTGTACCCGCACCCGCGTACCCGACGGGTATAAGATTGTGCCCATTAACGTACCCGTGGGTAGAGAAGTCATCCCATACCCGCCTTTATATCGGGTAAAACCCGTCGGGTATTCGGATTTCGGGTACCCATTGCCATCTCTACGCACGACACGGGCGAGCTCATGAGCGACCCCCAGCTGGCCCATTAATAATTGGACCCCCAAGTAAACAATCGGGCATCCGTCTGGGCCCCCCGCCGACGCGACGTAACATTGCCCAGCCCCTGGCCCAGGCCAGTCTCCGTCACGAGACCCCATCACGATGACATGTGGGCCACCTCAGACGGGGATGGAGCAGCACAGTAGTACTCCTACAGCACAGAAGGAGGGGAGAGGGGGAGGATTGTCACGTAGATTGCCCCGGGATACGGGGCGGCGACGCGCTACGGTCGTCACGTCGAGGCGTGTCACGTCCCCATAGGGGGAAAGGCTACCGGCTATACGGCCGAGATACGGTCGCTGCGACGACGCAGTGGATTAGATACCTGTAGAGTGGTGGTACAGGCTGAGCTAATCCTAGCGCTACTCGTATAGTTGTACTGGATTAATGCTTTTGCTAGGGGTAGCTTTAGGTAGTCTGGAGGTGACGTCCCTGCTGTTTCCATTTAACGTCAGATCCATCACTCACGACGACAGCGAAAGGAGGGAGAGAGAGCGCCGGTGGTACACTGGTACTGGACTGGACGAAGGAACCAGTCCTCCGTGGCTGGGCTTTTGGTGCCACTGTAGGCTTTCCTGTGATGCCGCTGTAGCACCGTCACCTCACGTACCGGCGTAGCTTGCCTAGCCCGGCCCAGCGTACGTACGTACGCACGCACGTACACGTCGTCGTCGTCGTCGTCCTGGACTGGACCCCCTCTGGTGGCTGGGTTAAAACAGGCAGGGCGTCGCGGCACAGCAGCACAACAGTGCCGGGCACGCGGACAGGCGGGCCCCCTCTCCCGTGGGGCGGCACTGTGCGCCATTGCTGCACTCCCTGCTCCTCTCCCTATACCATGGCGGCCGCGGCCCGGCCCGGTGGGCTTCATGGGGACGACGACCACCAGGGGCACCGTACCCACCCGTACGCTCGGTCAAGCTAGCGAGCCAGTAGATGCCAAGCGAAGCTCCCCGGGCTCGCGTACGTCCTCGGTCGACTGGTCAGGCGCCGCGTCGGGTGGCGTCGAGTTACTCGCAGGCAGGCAGGGACGCGAGAGTCGGAGACGGATCCGTGATCAGAAACCCGCACGTACGTACCCGATCGGGAGGGGGCGTTTGGCGGTCGATCTGCCGATGCATGCTGGATGATGCGTTGTCGACCCTCCGTCGAACGTGGACACCCTGCCGAGTCACGGCACGTACGCACCGCCGTCGTCCGCGCGCGTTGGCCGGGCCGCCGGGCCAGTGCGGCGCTCTCGGACGGTCGCTGTCCCTCACAGGCTTCACAGGGCGCGGCGCTGTCGCCCTCGCACGCGCAGAGGATGCACGGACGGACGCAGCGTCCGCCGTCCGGGCCGGCCATGGCGGAGGGCAGGCACTGTTTTTTGCTGCCCCACCGCCGGACGGCGGCCATTGTCGCCTTCCTCCGGGCGGGCGGCAGCGGGGAGAGAGATGGATGGCCCGCCGAGTTAGTGGCCGTCAGAGACAGCATGCAGACACCGGCACGAGGGGGCAGCACTGCAGCCTGGCGCCGGCACACGTTCGCGCGCCCGGCGGCCGCCGCGGACCGATCGGCGTGGCGCGACTGCGACGACGCACGCAGCGATCTTCATTTGCTTCAATGAGCGCCAGGGACGACCAAGATCGCTGATGGGGCAGAGAAGGTGTGATGGAGGGAGGGAGGCAGAGGCGCCCGAGTTCCCCGTCGAGCCCATGACGCGACCTCCGAGGCTGGCAGGTCAGGCCATGGGGCGCTGCCGTGTCCGCGTCTCGTTGTGTGTTTGCGCATGTGCATGCACATGCATGATAGATGATGCATGGGTGCAGGGTCCCAGTTGTGATCGTCTGCGTACGGGCCTCGGGTCATCCGTGCATGCGCCATGCAACCGCCGATGCGGTGAAATGTGAGAGGTATCCTTTGACCTCGATGGGTGGTGTGTGCACGAGGGTAGGAGCAAGCAGCCTATGGACATGTAGCAACCCTATATAGATATAGAGTGGAGTTTAAATCTAAAGGTGATCTTTTTTGAAAAAAAAACCATTTAAGGTATACCACGAGATATGATCTGAGCACCATTGTAATGGTTGTTTCACATGTGCGCTCAGTCGCTCACCGCAGTTTGTCTGCCTATGATCATTTCTAAATTTGAATTTAATGTTTGTTTGCACAAGATAACATTGTTGTTCACTTCTAGAGTTGGCTGGTGTTACCCGTGCAATCATGGCTAGAAAATGGTAACAAGTTTGCACCACCTCGGCACCTCTATTTTGGTCGACAACGATGCGCAAAACAGAATATGCATCTAGCAGATTTTGCTAGCCGAGTTGGGCGTGTGGAATGTAAATTCCTCGAGCAGCACAAACAGAGATTCGTAGTGAGCATATATAACTGAGACTGGTTTCTATTTGCACATGTTGTTTGCTTGTTTTGATGAGGGGTTGCAATATTCATATGGACGCCTATAAAAAGATTTTACACACTCGTATGTATTGTTTGCTCGAGGTGGCTTTTAAATTACAGCACAACATCGATGAGAACTAGTTTCCACTGAATTATAACTAGTGGCCGCTACATATGTTGAATTATGATTATGCAGGTGGTCAAGTTGGCGAGCGAAAAGGAAGCCTATCGCCGGGCTGTACATGCGCAAATGGAATGTACGGATTAGGGTTTACTATTTAAGCATCTTGTAAGCCGCCGGAAAATATACGACATTATTGTAACACTCTACGAAAATAGTGAAATTTTGTAGTTGGCTTGTTAGGGTTTACTATTTAAGTATCTTGTAAGCCGCCGGAAAATATACGGCATTATTGTAAACACTCTACGAAAATAGTGAAATTTTGTGGTTGGCTGGTGCTCGTGTTTTTTTCCTTCACATCAAGAGGTTTTCCACTTTAAATCCTTGTGTCTCTGTGATTGGTTTTGATCCTCTTCATTCGTTTATTACTTGTCGATCTCTAACAACATATACAACATCAAATTGTAATTGAGTAATAGTCCATGTTGCTACTGTCTGATAAAGCAAGTTGAACCGAGTAATTGCAATTGGATAAGCAATACTTGTAACTGGAGAGCATGTGATTGCAACGAAGGGCGGAGCCAAGATTTTATCATAGAGGGAACACTATAAAATGAAAAATTAATACATAATTACATAGACATAAACACTCTTTTTTAGCGATGATAACAAGTATTGCAAGGTTCCATTATGCAAATTAGGCAAAATAGCTGCTAATGGCTATTAGATATTAGTTGAAAACCCCATTTAGATTAGTAGAAATATTAGACTTGAATACTAGGATTAGGAGAAAAATTAATAGAAGTCTATGTAATTTTTGCATCATTAGACCATCTCTAGTGGCATATCCAACCAAATACTCATATTTCAAACTCCACTCTCTCTACCATACCAAAACAGAGTTTTGCACATCCATTTGCATATTCCGATGAAGTTGACTTTAGGGAGGCTTGGTTCCCTAGACCCCTCCTTGCGCCTCTATCCACAACCCTAAAGTTCTTAGGGAAGGAATCTTATATACGTGTTTGGAATGAAGGAAATCAGTGTTGCCTTCTAGAGGAAAGGAAGTCAACCTATGTACAAACACACTGGAAATAAACCAGACACCCTATTCGTGGCTTGTTCAACCGTCAAAAGGGGTCAAGGATGGACGGCGGGTTGTTTAGGATGGTCTGCACACGGCCCACACCTAGCGTTTGGTCGAGTCAGGTTTAGCCCACGCCTTCAGCAAGAACACGTCTTTTTTTTTTTTGCCTTGGATTGAGTTTTTCCAAGTTAGTTTGGGTTTCATGTTTGAAATCATGGTCCATGCCTGGTTTGCCACTTGCCGTAAATAAAAGAAATATGACCCCACGTACTACTAGTGCGTCGCTCGGATCGAATGGGGTCGGGGTTTTTCAAACAGGTCGGGTCCGGTGGCCCATGTGTGGGCCTAAGAGGGATCTAATATCCATAATTTTTGCGAAAAACACATATTGTATACATGCATTTTATAAGGATAAAATTTTTATATCCTTTAAAGTTTTGAATCTCCATTATAGTTTTGAATTCTTAATGTTGAAATCCTACACCTGTCTCAAGCATGGTCAGATGCTATACTGCAACCTAAGGGAATGAACTCTTTCTCCCACCTCCGCTTGCCCACCTTCATGTCTCGTATGTCCTGCAGCCACAACTTTCGGCTTTGAATGGTTGAGCCTCAGCCATCCAATAGGACGAAGTGGGAGGGGACATGCGATCCTTGTGTTTAAAGGTGTTTGGTTGTGAGACATTAGGGACAGAGTCATCCCACCGAAAGAATGTTCCTAGTAGCTCCAGGACACAACCATCTTGAAAAATTTTGAGACGAGCTCCTCCCTCATAGACGACGTCTTTTTTCATTCTCAAGGTCCTTGTTTCTCCTCATGTTACACACAACGCAGATGACCTTCGGGAGGTGAGGTGAGCGCCGCTGCTGTCGCTTCTCCTCTTCCTGCTCGTGGTAACATCTGACGGCGCAGCAGTGCCACTCTCAATTCCTCCTCGCGGTGACCTCCAATGGCAAGATGGGCGGCGTCACTGCAGCTCCCCCTTCATCCTCGCAAGCATGGCAAGGTGGGCATTGTGGCGGAACCGCCGATTTAATCCGGGCTAAGCACACCTGCCACCTCTAGCTTGCAGTGCGATTAGATCGAACTAAACCCGGTCGTCCGTCGAGAGTCATTCGACTCCCGATATTACCTTTTCCCAGAGGAACCGACATCATACACATCTGACCCGCGATAGGGCCACAACAGAAACATCATCACAAGCAGTTGAATAGGGGGAAATTAGACTTTAATTATAAACCAGCTTTTACATAAATTACAAGTTCAACATAATGTTATAAGGTAGCAAGTTTGAAGGTTTCTCACAGCGGAAATATAAGTTTAGGGGTCACCATATTATCATCAAAAGATTTGCATTAGAGGTACAACATCGAGCCCACCGATGTTGCACTCGTGCCACTCATGTCATCTCATTCTAAATGAGGGCATGCTCCGCCTCCAACGCAAGTGCAGACCATGAATTCCATACCTGCGCTCAAAATATGGGGGCAAACCCTGAGTACTAATTACTCAGGAGGTCTTAATGGATTTGGCTTACGGCTGACGCGAAGCGGCTTACTAACAAGTGGATCCTTAGCTTTTAGTTTTAAACAGTAACATGTGTAATGTAAATAGCAAGTTTTCATCATTTGTATGACCTTCAACACAATTGTAACTTGCAGTAAAATAAACAGTTTAATTCAACCATGTGGTATTCCAAAAACCATGAGTATTAAACACCGAGAGTTTAAGTAGTTACTACGTTGCCCGTGTGTGCATTATCAGCATTCCCACACCTGGTGGGTATCAGCGATTCGAATCGATTTTAATTCCCGGGAATAACTATCATGCCAGGGGTATATGGTTACTAGCCATCGCGTTCCCACATATAGCCCCCATCTCCACCTGTCTTGTCCCAAGATTCAAAGCGCCCCCACCTAACCCCCAGGTTGTGCCCCCTCAGGAGCGATACCGCAGTAATCTGGGTCAGCCCTCCCTCGAGTACAAGCGCCCCCGGGCCCATCGGCCTCCAGCAAGTGGATGGGCGGAGCCTCGAAAACTCCGGACAAACCCAGGTAAGACTTCACCGGTCCCATTTTCCGGTTAATCACTCTAGCAATGTTATGCCGAATAGCAGCCGAACAGCGAACGGGCCTTATGCGACTCGGGCGGAGCCAAACGCACACCACTTAATAAAATTATTCTCCGCCCGGTCTCCATTTAATTCAGGAGCAACGATAATAAATGATATAACTGTAAGCTTTTGTAACTTTGAAAACACCTACGTGACGAGTTCACACACTCGTGTCTACTCATACCTAGCAATTTCTAGGCATACTCGTCTTACGAACTCTATATATAGGTGCTAGGGCCAGGGCAGCCAAGGAGTCTAATGCAATTGGTTCCAAGCAACTCCTAATGCATATGCGTAATCATCAAGAATAACTTTGTTTGCTGGGTTGAGTATGGTCCTGCCTACCTTCCTCGTTAGGGTCAGTAGCTTCTTCCGGAGCGTAGTCTGGTTCTTGCTGCTGGGCCTCCGGTCCTTGGTGTAGCTCTTCTTCTGGCTCCTCTACTTCGGTTTGGTTCGACGGTTGCTCTTCGCTCGCGGAATCTATATGCATGACATGGTGCAATTGGAGCATGTATTAGTGCGATGCTTGCTTCATGATGCGAGTGCAATGCAAGAAATCAGGGTTTATGGAATAACATTATGCATTTTTTGATAAGACTCGTTTAGCGCTAAGAAATCGTACAAGCCATCACCTAAGATAGTTTGGCTTGTCACATAAAACAACGTGGGGTGAGTGTAGCGAGGTAGCATATACTAGTCTTACATTTTCTATTAGTTACGTAAATATGGATCCTTTCTCCTAATTTTAAATCAGAGCAAAAACCTTACATGCATCACTTTCTACTTTACCAGCAAGTTATGTTCATAAGCTATAGTTCATATTAAATACCTAAAGTTAACTTGAACATTTTTCACCCTATTAATCTTCTCTTAAGTTTAATATATGCTTAATGCAAGACAAAGGCAAAACATTAATTCAATAGTAAGTGTTAGGGCCAACAAAATTTATATAGAACCTACACATGATAACAAGGCTCCTGCCCAAAAATCATAATTTTTGGAGTTCATTTTACCCATACTTCCTATTTATCAAGGTTTTTCATGCATGCACAAGAACGGGGGCAAAAAGGTAATTAAACAGTGAACATCTGAGCTACTAAAAATCATGGTGAGTTTACATACCCTAACAACACTGCTGTTCAAATTTGGCTATTTTTGGAGATCATTTAGTCCTTATTTCCTATTTATTAGGGTTTTTCATGCTTGCATAAAAACAGGGGCAAAACTGTCTTTTTCTACTCAACCATCATATCCATTCTGTAGATCTACTTAATTGGAGTACAATGCAACAAAGTTTGCTATTTTTGGATTTTTATTCACTTTACTATGATTTTTCAAAGTTTCATCATTTTAAAAACATTTTAAATCGAAACTATACAGATCCAGGACTAAAACATAAATATTCGTAGCTTCTGAGGGTTAACATGCAAGATTTACAAGACTCAGTGTATAGCGCTCTGTATGGAAGCATAAAACTGTTAAAATAGGAGGGCGATAGCGCAAAAAGTTCATCTTCCTCCTCCCGTCGTCTTCCTCCTCGCGACAGGAGGAGGAGCTCCGGTGGCGCGAGGCCAAACCGGTCCTACGGGGCACGGGAGCTCGCCGTGAGGTGCCGGGGAGAGAGAGGGGAGTATGGGGAATCTTACCCCCTACTTAATTCGACGGGAGAGGGCGCGAGGAGGTGTGACGACGCTGAGCAGGGGCGACGAGCTCCGGCGGCGCGATGGGCGGCGTCGGGGTGGAATCAGTGGCCTAGGCCGGTGCGGGAGGGTGGAGTCGAGGACGGCGAAGCTCGGCGTGGTGATGGTTGAGCTCGGGAGCGGGCGGAAGGGGCTGGGGAACGAGCTCGGGTGAGCTCCGTCAATGGCGGACGGCGCGAGGATGAGCAGAGGGAACAGGGAGGCCGCGCGTGAGAGTGAGGCTTCGGGGACGGAGGTCGGGACCCCGTCCCGGCCTTGAGGGCGTGCCGAGCGCGCTGTCCGCGCGCGCGCAGCGGCGCGTGGCCGCGGCAGCCGGGAAGGCCGGCGCGTGGCCACGGCACTCAGCGCCCAGCGCCGCGTGGCCGCGCCTGGGCGGCGAGTGAAGCGGGTGGCGCGCGGGTGAACTGGGTCCATGGACCGGTGGTTCTGACAAGTGGGGCCAAGGTCGGAAATGAAGAACAAAACGCATGGACCGGGTGCACGGAGCAAGAGAGCCGGTGGAATGCGCTGGCGCGGGCGGCCTGACGGATGGGTCCCACCTGGCATAGAGACGGAAAAAGAAAAGAAATTCGGAAAAACGAAAAAACCCTTTGACCAGCTGATTAGGTTTCTGAATTTTGCCAATTTGACCAACTTAGGAGCCTAATTTGAAAAATACCCAATTGAATGAAATGTTGTACCTTTTGAAATCTACAACTTTGTCAAAAGGACCTATACCAGATTCCAAGTATAAAGTGATTTAAATTTGTAATTAACTTGCTGACTCCTGTTTGACCATTTGAAACCCCCAACTTGGAAATTATAAAAGTCCATTTTAGGTGCATTTTCATGAAAGGTGCAATATACCAATGTTGCATAGAATCTCATGAACTACAACTTTGGTATTCATGTTATAGCAAGATTTTGAATTTTGTTTCACAAAATTTTGAATTTACCAACCAGGACTGAGTTTGGTAAAAATCACATTTTCACATAAAATGACCCAAAACTAGGTTTCAACATTCATGCATGCCATGACACAAAATATCAAAGTCATTCCTTATGGAATTGCCTACAAGTTTGGTATGTAAAGTTTTATAAAATTCACAACTGTATTAAAGTTATAACCGCAATACGAACACAGATTTTCTGTAAACTGAGTTTAGTTGCTCAATTGACTTAACTTATGCATGCTCTCAAGATAAAATGCATTTGAAAAGATGTCATTATGCTAATGATATAAGTGTAATGCACTTGAGATGCCTAGGGCATCACAGGCATGGCCACCGCCGTTGTCCTTTCTCCTCACCGTCGTCATCGGTTCTTTCCTTCCCACCTCCATCGCCACTTCTCCTTCGTCCTTGCGACCATGGCGAGGTGGGCGCCGCCACCACCGCTCTCCTTCTTGCTACCCATTGCCACCACCGCTACTCCCATGGTGAGCTCGTGTGATGCTGCATTGCTCCCTATCTTAGCCTGTCCCTTTGTGTTGGCTGTAGCGGGCAACGAGGAAGAAGAGGAAAATGCCATCTATGTACGACAGTTGGGGTCCACTGACGGATCATCCACCCCTCCTGGATAACAGGAACCAAATGAAAAATACGGTCTAAAAAGACGGGATAGAACCATCGTATCCGACCTTGTCCCCAATCTAAACGCTATTAAATAACTATATAAAAGTGGATAGATATGGCTCGCATGGTGGAAAGTTGCTGATTATAGCCGTTGGACATTCAGAATATGGTTTGATACGAAGGCTTTGGTATTTTGACTATACTGTTGCTTGATTTTGTGGGAGATAACAAAGTTGCTCGAGGCAGAAGAGAAAAGCACGTGCATGCTAAGTTTTAATTATAAAAATTCTTTTTTCGTTTATATCCCTCTGTTTTGGAACCACATAGTTTTTCACATATCACATAATACACTCATATTGAGAATCCAATCGTATCCCACAACAACCTAAACAATTTTCTTGGGGTAATGTGATGAGAAAGAGAATCTCCAAATATCAGCGTTGGACTGGATATTGTTGGATAACATGCATGGTCTGGATACTAAGGCATCCCATGATTTCTAGACCTCCTTTGGAACACACGATTGAAAGAACAAAGAAATAGGAAAAGCACAGGAATTGGGTAGGAATCCATATATAAAACAATGTTTCAAAAACGTAGGAATCCATACGAATGTGTGTTTGGATGAAAAACACAGGAAACAATAGTACATGCAATGTTAATTATAGAGTTAGTTGTACTTTTATACATGCAAAGGATTGTATTGATGATGGTTATCCTTACATCCAAGACTGATTTGCCTCGATATGACGCGATAGGAATGAAACAAAGAGGCTGGAGTGGATGATTTTTCCCTTCAAATTTCCTATGTAATGAGCCTCATAGAAAACTTTCCTTTATTTTTCCTATGCACGAATCCTACATACAAAAGGGATGAATAGTACTGTTTCTCGTAGGGTTTTGAATCCTCCATTTTTTTCCTTTGAAAATCCATCAATTCAAAGGAGCCCTAAAACACAAGAATAGGAAAATTACAGGTTTGGAGTTGTGCCTTGTGATCCTACAGTAATTCAAAACAGAGAAAAGTTTACAATAAAACGTTTGTATTTCAATAGGTTGGACCTCATGTTAGATTTTCTCTGAGGCCTCTTTAGAGTGTGGGATTCGTTTCCCGTTCATGTGTTTTTTTATGGAATTGCCGTTCCTGTGTTTTTCTATGGAATTGAAAAAATTCTTGCACAATTTCCTGTGTTCAAAACGGTCCCTAAAATTTCTATGGTTGTTTCGTAGGAATTCCATATGATGTGCTACACATAAAAGTTTTCGGCAGGATTCTAATCCTACAAACTTCCTATATTTCTCTTTTTTGTCTAAATGGGCTTAAAAATCCGTAGTGACCAAACACGCGGCCTGGGTGGCAGAAGTGGACTACTCTTTTGTTTTTGCCTGTGGTGCAATAAACCGCCGGAATGCGATGCATGTGGGCTGTGGCCGGCCTTTTCCTCTGTTTCGTGTTTGAGAGATGCTGGCCCTGATCATGTCATACTGTCATACCAGTCAGAGACGTCTCCCTTCATCACGGTTGCCCGTGCCGCAGCGGCAGTTATCAAAAGCACATAGCCGTCCCCGTAATTCGCACTCGCACACGTAAAACACCACCACTGTGTATTTGTCTAGTATTTGACGTGCTGGGCGGCGGGAGGGAGCCAGGAGCAGTTCTGCAGTAGGGTGCCGTGAAGTACAAGCGCAAAGATCTGTCATCCTCCTCGGCTCCTCCTTTCTGCTTTTGCCCATGGCAGCGCCGATTTGACGCCATTTTCTTTTGTTCCCGAGCCCGGTCCGCTTGTCCCATTCCCAGAACACGATCCGTCGTCGAGACGATGCCAGGGGGCCCCTGGTTCTGGTCGTCTCGTCTGGCCGTCTGGGCTCTGCAGCACCGGCAGCTCGCGCTTCACGTACTCCGGCGTGACTTGTGCCATGCGTACGTGCATGCGTCTGCGTGGTTCGAACAAAAGGCTACGGCATGGCGCGCGGTGCTCTCGGCGAGTCGGCACTCGGCAGGCGTGGCGCCGTTTCCACCAGCAGCGCGCCGCGCCGCGTGTTTTTCCTTGGCACGCGAATTTACGACGGCTCTATCTGCTCTCGCTCTCGCCGGTCGCGTCGCGGGGGCGCACCCGATGGCGCCGCGAGCGAGCGCCGAGGACGAGGTCGGCGTCACCCGGGTGGCCGACGGATGGAATGGAATGGAACGGGACGTACGGAGGCCGGGGCTCTGGCGGGCTCGGTGTCGCTCGCCTCCTTCGTTCGAGTGGCAGGTGGCCAGGTGGCCGGGTGGTGACGGGTTAGCATCAGTACCCGACGTGAGACCAGGGGTGCTCCGATCCGCATCGTCGCGGCAGGGGCGACAGGGACGCGGCCACGGCGATCAAGGATGACCGACCGGAGAGGGCCCAGGTGCGCGCAGCAGACGGATGGCAGCTGCGGCGGCGTCGGCCGTCGCCGTCGCGATCGGGCCGGTGGAGGAGGCGGGGCGAGCACGCCACACGCGTGCGGGCGGACGTGACCGCAACCGCAGCAAGCGCGTTTTGGTGCCAGGTCGGGTGGATTGGACGTTTCGATGGCTTCTCCTCAATTCTCCACGGCTGCACCGGAGCAGCAAGCACGGAGGAGGCGTCTCGTCCGTCGACGGCAACTTGTGCGTGCTGTGTGTGCAAAGCAGGCAGGCAGGAAGGGAATTTGACGGAGGCCCGATGAGCGCCTTTTGATGGAGGCCCGGGGAAACAATACGAGCCCACGTGCAGCAGATAGCCGGGCCGAGGGATTTCAGGACCTGGCCTCCCTGCCAACCTGCCATGCCCACGGCCCACTCGATACTCATTCGGCCCAGTGCTGGCTTCCCTCCTTTTCCTTTTGTCCCCATTTGGCCGTCTCGCCGGTCGCCACTCTCTATTTTGTACAGTACTAGGCTTTTCTGATGGAGTCAACCACTTAACAGCCTAGTACTCCTCTCTGTGGGCACCTCCTACTCTTCACCTGCGGTGCGGACCTAGCGAGACGGTCCCTAGTACGCGGGGCCACCTTTTGGGCCCCCCGACCAAAACCGGCTTGGCTTTCCAAAGCTCACCGAATCCTCAATTCCTCATCCCGACTGCTTAGCTTGCTCGGTGAACGGTGGGTGAACCCTCGGCCAGCCCCACTGCACCCGTCGCCGACGACCATCTTTTGCCACCCCCCGCCCCCTCGCGCTGCCAAGGGACGCGACGTGCCTTCCATTCCATTTCCATGCCCCGATACCGACCTGGCCGTCGCCATCGGCAGATCGGCGCCGCGGCCACGCCGCGCGGCCAACTTTTCGGCGACGCCGTGCCGATGCCGTGCGCGTAGCAGTACGTCCAAGCAAGCTTATCCTCGCCCGGTGACGCCGACGGCCGCGCACTGCACGCACGCGTCACCCGACATCGGCCAACGGCCACCCACCGGGCCGGGTGTGCGCCGGAGGAACCGAGATGCATGCACCGCACCGCTCGCGTTCATTCGGGTGTGTACTAAGGATAACGCCGCGGCGCATAAACGAGCCGGTTCGTTCGTTCGTTCGTCTAAAAGAGACGTGCACACCACTGTACTCTGCATATAAAGTAGCTTATCCTTAAACCAGCCAATAGACAGCCATGACATGATGCATCCGGTAATAAGATTTGCTCTTGCCATATCTATTGGGGATCTTTCTCCGCGCATCCTCTCCCGATTTGGTCTGCGTGGCGCGGTTAGTTGCAGCCCGAATTGGAATCTCGTTTCCACCCACTCACAGTTTCAGTGGAGTATTTCACACTTTTATCCTCAGGGACTCAGGGTAGAAAAAAATTTCTTTAGAGAAACCGAACCGTCGGCAAAGGTTTAATTCCGCTAATAGTCTGGATGCATCGCGTCCTCTGATGATTAGAGGCACTCACTCCACTTTTGAATACTATGTTGGGTTTGATTTTTTTAAAAAAAAACTTTGATCATTTGTTTTATTCAAAAAAGATTATAAGTTATTGTTTGTTTCAATGTGGTTTGTTTTATCATTGTACACTAGAGTTTAAGCATGACTCGTTTTCTTATACTGTTAGTATTAACATAAATTTTCGATAAGACAAACAATCGAATATATGGGGGAAAATCCAATGGACCTATATTTAAAACCAAAAGGAATACATCTTTAACAAGACCAGCATGGGATGGCCTTCCTCAATTTTAGCAACTCCGTTTAGTCAGGTAACTAGGCTGATAATCACTAGCTCCGTTTATCCCACAGTTTATATTTTAAATTATATTCTGTCTACAGTGCGCGAACAGTGTTTTGCACGTCCATATATACGGCCAAGTGACACCATCCTTAAGCTTTAAGATTAATCAATCAATTTTTTAATAAAGCAATTCTTAGCACACAATTTTATTTTTCAATTTCGAAAATAACCACATTATATCATGTCTTGGTATACATATCCAAGTTCTATTTAGATGAAACTCTCGGTACTCTTTGTAACATGCTGTCGATGAAATTGGCTTGGAAGCCTGGGACTTTGCCACCTAAATTCAAGGTGGAGATACCTCACATAGCCTCGATGAAGTATATCTCTAACGGACCGAAGATGAAGATGTAGCAGCTAATGAATGGCAGAAGAGCATGTCTCCTCCAAGCCCATAAGGTTGAGCTTAGACCATGTTCAGCAGATCGTAGTAAAAAGTCTCCTAGTACTCTATAGTAAAAAAAACGATACTTTAGTTGCACTATATATATATAGAGTGAAGTTTGGAATAGACGAAGGAGAAAACCAAACTATCCATCTCACTGCCTAATACATGCTCTACCAGTGACCACAACCTAACAATCCTAGTATCTATTGCTATTAGCACAGATTCTTCGGCCCTACTCGACTATGTCTCCGTTTACTACTCTACTCTACGACAAGGACAATAGCGTGTGAAATGAACACACCCATGATAGTGGTGGAGCAAATGCATGCACCGATACTTGGAGTAACTAAATACTTCTTCTGGTATAAATTGTAGTTTACTTTGAGTTTGTTTTAAGTCAAACTTTATTAATTTTGACCAATTTTATAACAATGTATTGATGTCTACAATAGCATATGACTACAGTGTCACTAGTTTGATGTTGTAGATATCGATGCTTTTTAAAAAAAAATCTTTGATCAAGTAAAGGAATTTTGATTTAGGACAAGACTAAAGTTAACTTAATTTAGGATGGAGCGAGCGGTAAATAGTATCATCCAAAGATTTTTTTTTTTTGGTTGCGTAAAACGCTCACCCTCTTACGTGACTGGCCAAAACTGTGGTAAGGATCTATTCTGAAACTAGCTTTTTTTTTCCTCCAAATGGTGGAATGGTAAGAGAACTTTGTCTGCTAGCCTGCTATTGCAAAACCGCCGCAGGCACACGGGAGGGATAGATAGAGACGGATCATTCCCTGAATCCAAATCCGCAGTCGCCTTTTTCCCTCTCGCCAGAGCCTCATCCACCCTGCAGTCGCCTTTGACGGCAACCGGATAAAAAGGTGGGTGCAGGTCATGCAGCATCAACTGGCACTTCACACACTCACATCCATCGCCGTGGGCTCTACATACCCTGCCTCAGCCCCCTCCTACTTGTCAAGGTACAAGGAGAAGCAGAGGGAGAGATCAGCATATGGAAAAGGAAGTAAAGTGGTTGTTGATGACGAGATAAGGATGACCTCTCCCCCCTCTGCTTAATTATTGATGCGCGCATATCATATCTGCACAGGGCCAGGCCATGGCCCATGGGGATCGGCCACTCCACTTGTCAAGATAACATCTTCTGAATTCTGAAGCGGTGCGACGAGCACGGCGAGTTTATCCGGCGAATGGTTCGGTTCTGCCCCTTCCCAGTGGACATCTTGCGGAAGCCTTTTGGACCGGAGCAAAGATGCTGCCGGCCGGAGGTCATAGATATGGTGCTCGTGGTCGTCGTGCACTGAAGATTTGTTGGCAGCCAGCCCCAGTACGCAGGAACTGCAAGTCAAGCGCCAAGCGGTCAATGCAGGTGGATGATTTCCAGTAGCTGCTGGTCAGGGTCAGCCTGGCTTGTTGAGTGAATGGTGAACCTTGATTCCTGACAGAAAGGAACTGGCATCTTGCCCCTTGCGTTGCGTGCTGATAGCTTAGCTGGTTGGCTACCGGCGTGGGCGTCCCCGGTGCTTGCCGACGGCCGGAAGCTTCTCTGCCTCCCTTCTGGACGGAAGCTTCCCTTTTCTTGGATACGAGTGTGAAAGGCTTTGCAGCCGAACCGAATTGATATGGCCGCATCCTATCCAATCAACACGTGCTTCCGCAACCGTACTTCCCGATCTCGTCGATGAAGCCCTTGGGCAAACGACGGTGCTTGCCAACGTTAGTAAATTATATTGGGGCGTATTTTGATTATTATGCCTCCTAAAACAAGGCATAGCATGTGGCTTATTTTGAGTGTATCTCCCAGGGCAAGGCATAGTTTGCGTGCCTGTTTTCTGCCAACGTATGTGCAACGTCGGGACGTTTTCGGATTACAATCCCTGATGTTTTAACCTTAACAAGTCCCATTTGACACAGCTCTGCCGACTCTGGCTACCTTTGTATTCCAGTATTTTTACGGTAGCTCGGACATTTTCTTTCTTATTTTTCCACTTATATTTAAAATGGGCCTGCCCCTATCAAATCCAGCCCATGCTCAAATCATAGCCAAACTGAAATTATAGTCTCTCCCCATATCCATCTCCTTAGGACGTCTAATTCCTAGCAACTAGTTAGACAAGTTAGCCCTAATTTTGGGACAACAACTCTTGCAAGCCTTAGCCAACATACGCATGTGAGGAAGCGTTGCCATCCACGAAAACCTAAGGAAAGAACATCCTGCTATCATGAAGCGACGCCGCGTTGGTGTTCTTAGTGTTGTTGTTGTCCGTCGTCTTCTTTCAGTGCCACAACCATCACTCTATAGCTCCTGTAAAATGAACAGAGCATAAAAAAGGACAACAACTATCATGGTGCCAACATAGCTCTTCCATAGTCCTGGATTCACCAGCGGGAACTGACCATATCATGTTTCGAGGGCTAGCGCAATCGCAACCCAAGTGAAAAGCAATTAAGAAGGCGAGAATTAATTGGCTGGTCACCTTAAGATGGATGCAATTTTTAAAAGAAAAAAGAAAGCACCCAAGCAAGTCTAATTTAGGTGATTTCTCTCTTGTTTTCTATGTCGTCATGTGGGACTGTGATGGGTATGGCTTGTGCTCGATAAACATCCCAACTTGTTTAGGATTGTCTTGAGCTATTATTTCATCTTATATGAGATGTCGTGCCCCTGAGCCTCTCCTTAGGACCTAGTTTATTTAAACGGGTGAGAGGTGTGCATTTCCTTTCTTTTTTTTTACCAAACACAATTCACATGCGGACATTCATATTGCACCTATAATTCTTGTGAAAGCAGATACTACACATATGAGCTTTTTTCAGGAACTTGGACCATTATATATTGTTATTGCAAACATCAAATTGAACGGAATAACGAATCTAGACCAAAAATAATGAAAAATGAAAGGGGATGTGGAGTAAAACACCCCCTCACCCTCGCAATGAGGTTAAAATAGCATTTATGGATACAAGTCGGTGTAGGTGGATAATTTTTAGAACAATCCAAACTCGAACCAGACAATGATGGTTGATAATTCGAAGTTGTTGATGCCTTCTCCATGTGCTTGATTCTTTTTTTTTTGTGACGCCCATGTGCTTGATTCTAGATCACAAGGAATGGGCATCAGTGTGCTTAAATGCAGTGGAAATGTCAATATGTGCATATAGTGAACATTTATTTTTGTATATGTATATGAGGATGTGAAAAGTTGTGTGCAGTGTGCCTGTGTAGAGTTGGAATATATATATTCAGTCAACACATGCATCAACATGGCAATGCAGTTTTGTATACGTAAAATGATATGAATAACTAGGTAGAGTTGGGACATATGGTGCTACCATCGTATTCAGACAACACGTGCATTGGCAAGCATATATGCAAATTTTCATTGTGAAGCCGTGCAAGGGACTTATGCAATCTACAATACACTAGTGCAATTATGCAACTCAACAAGTGAAATAAATGACGGTGTTTGAAGCCAAGAGGACAATGGCTAATAGAGCTAACCGCTTACTCTATTTTATTGTCATGTCATTTATAGTCAATGTATCACAACTAAATATTAGGTTAACATTGCTAGGTTCAAACCGGTTATTGCATAGTTTAGCAAGAAATTAAATGGCCATATTATGAACTATTCTGCCTATTATAAAGAATTGTATGATTTTGTTTGCCTTTTAAAAAAGCGGTAACATTTTTCTGGCCTAAGAAATCTGCCATTCATTCTCATCGTGAGTTGCTTAAACACATTCGTAATAAAAAAAATTAAACCATAGGCATGGTAATTGCGTTGAATTTATGGAACCATTTTAAGTTCAATTGTTTTGTGCATAGTTGACAGTTGAGCAGCCACTGTGTTACAAATTGATAGGCTAGAATTGTTCTGATCAATGGTGTTACAATCGCTAGGTCTGAGTTATGTTAATCAAAATTAAATTTCAGTGGCGGTCCTTGAACTTGCGCTGAGTTCTCATCTACGTCTCGGTAATTGCAAAATGCATTTTCGCGTATATGAACTTGTATTTCATTCACATCTAGGTCCAAACCTCCCCCGCCCGCGCCTAGAACGTCCACGTGGACTGCTAGGTCGGATTACTGCACACAGAAAACCCCTTGAGAAATAAAAGTTTCAGTTGTTTCTTCCACCCCTTACCTCTCTCACGCCTCCTCGCTGGGAGCTGCCGCCCGCCGGCCTGCTCCACGCTCCGACGGCGCTGTGACCAGCTGCGCATGCGCTCGCGTCCCACCACTCCCACGCGAGCAGTGGGTGAAGGTCCTTGTCCAGAACTGTCGCGCCGCCGGTTGACGCGCTCCGCGAGGCCGCGGCACAGCAGGAGGAGGAAGGGAGCATCGAGGCATGCTCTCTACATCCTCTTCGGCTCCGACGGCGGCGCCGACCGCCTCAGTGGCCTCCCTGACGCGCTCCTCAGCAATATCGCCGCGCGCCTCTCATCAAGGACACGGCGCGCACCGCCACTCTCTCCCACCGCTAGTGACCTGTCTGCCTCTCCGCCCCGCTCGTCCTCTACGACTCCCACCTCCTCTGGCCCGATGTGGACAAGATCCTGGGCCGTCTGCTGGTGGGAGACACCCCCATTCGGCGGACCGTCCGCCGGTGGGACACCATCAAGTGGCAGACCATCCGTGCCGGCGCAGCCAGGCACCAGCGGACCGTCCACTGGTGGAATCCACCAGGAGGCAAACTGTCCGCACGGCGTGGCCCCGCGGAGGCCGGCGCGGCGCGAGCCCGGCAGAGGGCGGCGCAGCTTGGCACCAGCACGGAGGGGAGCTGGCGGCACAGCCCAGCGGAAGTCGGTGCGGCACGAGCCCGGCGGAGGGCGGTGCGACACCGGCCAGACGGAGGCCGCCACGACCTAGGGACCCGACGAAAGCCGGCGCACGACACAATGCCAGCGGAGGCCGGTGCGGGCGCAGCGCGAGCCCAGCGGAGGAGCGGATCGACAACGACGGAGGCTGGCGCACTGGAGACGATGATGGAGCCCGGTCACCTGTCGAAGGCCGGCGTGCGCGACAACGACAGAGGCTGATGGCCGAGGGCTGGTCGGCCGTGCCGCCGGGGGCCAGTGGCCCGCCGCGCGCGCCTCGCACCACCCGAGGCCGGTCGGCCTCACCTCGCGTCGCAGGGGGCCAGTGGCCTGCCGCGTGCGCCTCGCACCGCCGGGGGCCGGTCGCCTGCACCGCGCACGCACGCCTCACCTCGCGCCGATTGCCTGCTGTTGGAGCTTGGAGCTTCAAACAAATGAGAAGATGAAAAGATACGAGGGTTTTTTTGCATTTAGCGCACAACCTCCGGTCCACGTGGATGTTCCAGGCGTGCGCGGGGAGGTTTGGACCTAGATGTGAATGAAATACAAGTTCATGCACTGCGAAAATGCATTTTGCAAGTACCGAGACCTAGATGAGAACTCAGCGCAAGTCAAAGACCGTCACTGAAATTTACTCTTAATCAAAAGTTAGATTGTGTTGTGTCGACTTCTCCACCAATCAAGAGGTTGCCCTCACATCACATGAGATCGGCAAGCATGTTCTCGGTTTATATCTAGGAGGACCGATGGTGATACAAAAGTTGTTTAATATTAGGAAAACCACCTTGATCATAAAATAAAAACTATGAAACCGGTATATGATATTTTAGTAATAGATGGGAAACCATCTGTAGCTCGTGTTTTCACAAGTTTTGTGGGAACCCAGAGAACAAATATATTTGCGAGTCACTAGACAAGTCTGTGTTCATCCCTACCTCACTGTGGGTTTTGCAAGAGATCAGCTTTAATACTCTTTTTAGTCAGTTAATATATAATATTTTTAGTTTTATTTGAAACTAAAAATATCATATATTAATAGCCCCGAAGTACTTTAATTTCAATCCTCGGTGCGACCAATGCCTGTAAATTGACGCGTCAGCCTGGGGATGGAAGCAATTATAGATGGCAACGGGTAATATCCGCGCTTACACGCCCGCACCTGCGAGGAAAAATCCGTGCCCGCGCCCGCTATCCACGACGGGCAAACATCCATGCCCTCATCCGCTATCTGTAGGCAAGATATATCCGCGGGTATATCCGCTTACCCGCAAACATGAAGAATAACAGCTCACAAATGAATACAAGCAACATACACTCACCAAGTGGGGGTCCGACCGGATCTGCAGGTGGCGGCGGCAGCATTCGTCGGGGGCTTGGGACGGTGGCGGCCGGCCGGATCTGCAAGTGGCGGCGGCAGCGTTCCTCGGGGGAGTTGGCCGCGGCGGGGGCGGATCTGGAGGTGGCAGGCGGCGGCGTTTGTCGGGGGAGTTGGCCGTGGCAGGGGGCGGCGGACTGGCGACGGGACGGGCGGGACGGGCTACCAAGAGGGGGAACTGGGGGAGGAGCGGAGGGGCGAGGGGGCACTCGGCGGCGGCGGAGGGCGGCGAGCCGGTGGCAGGGTGACAGCGGGAACGGGGACGGGACATGGCCACACGACGACGGGTGGCGGCTATGGACTGGGGGAGGGCCGAGGGGGCGCCCAGCGGCGGCGGAGGAGGGTGGTGGGCCTGACGGCATGGTGACGGGCGGGAGCGGGGAAGGGGACGGGCCGGCCACACGGGATGGTGGCGGCAGGCTACAGAGGGAGAGGGGCGTGGGAGGCTGGGAGCGGGATGGGTTTTGGCCAAACCCTAGACAAGTATATATACCTACACTATAGCTAGGGTCCACATGTCAGTTGGTGGAGCGGGTATGACGGGTTTACGGGCACGGATAGATATTTTCGTTACCCATTAATAAATAACCATCGGGTGTATTTTCGTATCCTTATCCTTACCCGTGGGTAGAAAATCACGGATATATCCTTGGCCACCAGAGTATTTTCCGCCGGTTGCCATCTATAGAAGCAATACACAATTTTCCCCATCAGATCCCTCCGCATCTCGGAAATAGTGAAATTGGGCGCTCCGCCGAGGCCTTTAAATGCCGGCACAGATGTTGGCCGGAGCAGGACGCCACGAGGCGAACCACCAACTGCCTCCTTCCGCGCCGCCGCCTATAACGACCAGTTCACGTGCCCTATCTTTCTCCTCCTGTAGTGTTCACGTCCTCCATCCTCTCGAGAGTCTGGGCGGCTAGGCCCATCTCACGAAGCCGCTTACGCAGCAAACGACTCCAATGGAGGCCAAGAAGAAATCGCCCCCAGCCGCCGCCGCCGCCGCTGCCGGAGCCGGCGCTGCGCCGCCGTCGTCCAACGGGTACTTCAGCAACGTCTTCCCCGCGTCACCTGCGGTACCGGCCGTCTCTTCTCGTTCACGCCATCGTTCTGACCATTTAGCTCTCAGATTCTTGGGGTCTCAAAGATCTTTTTTTTCCTTCATGCGGTGATTAGTCCTCAGTGAATTGGTGGGATTTGTTGAATCTATTGTTTTTGTTGTGATTCGCGGAGTGGACCAAACGGTTTCTCAAATAATTTCGTTGGTTTGACTCTGAGGGGTAATTTTGATGATAGAGGGGCTATACGATTGTGCGAAATCCTATTTGGATATGACGTTGACATTGTGCTTTTGTTTTTGCCTTAAAGGGGAGCGGAAAAGACGCAAAGCAGGCGGACTTGTACGCGATGCTGAACAAGCAGAGCTCCAGAGGGCAGAATGGCAATAGCATTGAAGGTACTTCTGGGTAATCCTGTCGATTACTCGATTTGATAGTTGATATTGCTATTCGATTTAGGTTCAATTCATAAGCAAAACACTCCTTATAAAACCTAAAACAATACGTAGAATATATATGTTGATCATCTTACTTTAGAAGTTACCTCGAGCATTAAATATATCTATGGAAGTTAATTTGATTCGTGATCCAGATGGCAAATCCCATGGCCACCCTACTTACAAGGATGGAAAACATGTTTATCCAAATGAGCCATCAGAATCCCCTTACTTTGGCTCGTCCGTGCATTATGGTGGCCGGGAGTTCTACAGCAGCACTACACAGAAGCAGCCAGCCAATGAACCCCCAAGAAAAGTACGTATATTTTCTTTTAATATAAATATACAGATTGCTTGGAGAGCCAGCGCTTACGTGTAATGGGATTTCTCCTTGCATGTTGAATGCAGTATAAGGACGACAATGCGGATGGCTCTGCTACTAGAGGTGATTGGTGGCAAGGTAAGGGCATCACTGCGTTAATTTGCCTATTACTACCTCGAGCACACAAATTTACATGCTCTAACTAGACTGCACTTTCAGGTTCACTTTATTACTAAATAATCTTCTGGGGACTTTCCTTTTGTGAACAAGGTATATCACAGAATGGCACTTAATAATTTTCCAATTAGTGCTTTCGATCAGTTGTGGTGTTTTAAGTTACAATTGCATCACTGGTGTCACTCACTTTATTTCAGCCCATTTTGGTAACGTCTCTTGTTGTCAATATCAGCATACAATTATTTTAAACCGTACTTTCCCATCTTGAACTAGACTATGCTTGGAATTCAGCAATTTCTCGGAAACTAATTTAAACAATGATAGTTTGGTAGTCTTAAAAAAGGAACCTAATTGCAAGACATACAAACATGTGATGTTGTAGCAGCTAAGTTTTTTGAGTCTGTCTTTCTCTAGGGGTACTGCCCTTAATCATCTATTCGGCGTAGGTGTCCTATCCTAGTAACTCCAAAGCCATATCTATGTTTATGTTTGTGCCATTATCGCAGCCCCATCCTAAACAAATAGTCACTAAAGTCTATACAAGAATGACTAGTTAGTTGAATCCTACAATGGATTGCATAGTAGTGGATGCTGACAACGATCGCTATAAGAGCTATTAACTGTCATGAAGCATGACTTCAATTAACTAGAAAGTCTAGCAGCGGAGAACAGGTCACATCACGATCTATCTTACCTTTCTTTTTATAACTTCGGTACTTTGTGATGATTGATGTTGACTGCAGAGCTTGGTTGATTAGTTGTTTTGGGTCACAACTGTTATCTTATAATTAAGATGCTGGGAAGTGTTACTTTTTGAGAAAAACAGTGAGCAGAGAAGAGTTTCAATATTTCTGAAACCTTACTTCAGTAGTATTGATCCAAAGAGGTCATAATGTGACATTTTGCTATTTTACCTCATCATTATCATGACATGAGCTTGTGGCAATGGTTAGTGCCAAAAGCATTTCAAAGCCTTTATGAACATACACAGTTTATCAGATGCTCCATTGCTTGAAATTTTTGGGGGAGGGGGAAGGCAAAGTATAACAGATTACTGTATAGTATGTTAACTGCTCAGATATTACTGAAAAATTATACACAAGGCCATAAGCTGTTCAGAACAACCTAGGAGTACCATACAGTCGCTTGTGCTTGCTTGATCAGTAGAATCTTGGCACCACCCCGCTATCCCTGTTACATGCTCTGCCAATGGCTTTATCGTTTTATTCACATCCTATTCTTCTTTATCTTTTTCAGGAATAAAAGGAGTAGAGCTGAGCTTGGTTTGTTGTAGTGTTTGGAACTTCTGGTACGAACCGTCAGGCATCGAAAATCATAGCTGGAAGTTGGCGTCGGGACTACATCCGTCCTGTCGGTGGAGGCAGTATTTAGATGCATCATCTCACCTGGACAGATGTGGATGTAGGCCGTTGTCCTTTTCCTCGTTTCCCTTTGTGTTTTTGTGGTTTAGGTGCAACAGTGAACTACTAATGGACTGGTAGGTCAGCAGGTAGTATTTCCATAAGCAGTTGCCAAGAATGGCAGCTCGCAGGATCACCTGCTATATCACTATATGTACTGTGTTTTTCCTTGCTCCTGCTATGTGTCGACAAGCTTGTGGATTGTACAACCTGTTCCTCGTACTAATATCTTGTTCATCTTCAAGTTGGCGAGGGTTTAGTTTATCAAAAAAAAAAAATGTTGGCGAGGGTTTCCTTATCTCCTGAAACCGCAAGTCCGCAACGTTATCTCACAGACGCATAGAGTGGGCTGAATACTACGTATTTGGTGAGGCTTCGGCCCCTACGCTTTGGCGCCCGGGAATGAGACGGGCTTCAAGCCCCTCGCCAAGTCAAGGCTTCTGAGGCGTGTTGTGGCCGCGAGTTGTTGGGACTGGACCGGCAGTGGAGCGGGCTTTATATGAGGGGAAAAGGACTATTTCACATCCTTCAAATTCTAATACTAGATAATACTAAACCTTAAATTTGTTTAAATTACCTTCCTATTTTTAACGGCCTTCCTATTTTTACATGACCTCCCTGTCCTAGTTAAAATATTTACAAGTGGTTTTGAGCCACATCACCTTTTTTTAGTTTAAGAAACAAATGTGGTAAACACAAGATATGGATTTTAACAAACAAAAAATATTTTAAACTTACTAAAAATCATAAAAATATGAGAAAATCCGAGATATATATTAGGAAATAAAAAAAATCCAAGTAACATATTTGGAGCTCAGGATAATATCCCTAGAAGAAGCTAGAAAATAGATTTAATTCTAAAAATGAAATGGATGTCCACAAATTCATGAATTTCTAAAATATTCTAATTGATGTCTAGCCACATTTTGAAAAAAAAATCTACAAAAATACGCAAATGATGATAAAATATGCAGGAATACAAATGACTAATGACGCTAAAACTATTTGTAAAATATTGGTATAAATTTGTAGGAATACAAATGACGCTCTAAACTATTTTTAATGATAAAATGAATCATAACAAAATAATATGTGGTAACTTATGATACTTTGAATGAAACGAATGGTCAAAATTATGAAAAAAAGTGAATGATTGTAGCATATTTCATTACCCTACGCTAAACTCTGTTGTTTGGTTGCCTCTGGAATTCAGAGTTGGAATCAAAACACATATCCTTAGTATTGGACTATAACTAGAAGTTGTCTTAATTTACTTGCAGTTGCTTTTTAAATCATGATAAATGTTTGAAACATACTCGCTCCGTTCTAGAAAACTAGTCATTCTAGTTTGTTCTAAGTCAAACTTTCTGAATTTTAACCAAATTTATATAAAAATATAAATATTTATAATGCCGAATGAGTTGTTAGATTCATTGTCACGTATATTTTCACGACGTACATATTTGGTATCATGATGTCGATACTTTTTCTCTATAAATTTGATTAAAATTAGAGTGACTTGCTTTTTAGAACGGGGGAGCATTAGTCTTCTAAACGAGCCGTACGCTATAGCTCATCAAAATTACTATTTGCCCTCCCACCAAGACTTCTATTCCCACTAAACAAATAGAGATCTCAAACAGATAAGATATTTGTAAACTTGTACGCTACAATTTGTGTTCCCTTGCACGAATTCCTTCCAACCAAATGATTTATGCCACGAACGGTAGACTGTAGTTTTGCGATGGGTGCTTTGGCCCGTTGAACGTAGGATAAAAACTCTCTTTGCATACCAGGTCTTCTATAGCTACATGATAGATGGCACCGTGGCAGGCATACATGCGGAGGGCGGCAAACGGAACCAAGAGAAATCGCCCTGCGATGCAATTGTAAATTCTAACACGCTTGAGAAATCTGGCAAAAGGTCTACACTACACAGTACTACTCGCATGGCACTGCACGGGCAGGCCTAGGCACGGGCGATCACATGTTGAACCCAAAGCGAGTGCCCTGGATCCTCACATCTCTGCTGTGACTACCCCTTCGGGAGTTCGAACACGGCGCGGCCGACCACCACACCCTTGACGACCTCCATGCCAGCGCGGTCAGCCGCGGAGGCCGCTGTTCTCTTGGCTCCGGCTCCAGCTGCCCCTCTGACGTGGTGCGATCGGCGGTCGACCAGCAAGGCCCTCCCGATCTTGGACGGGCTGGACAGCTGCGCCGGCGAGAAGCTCGGCGTGGCGTACGCCGTCGCTGTACGGCGTGCCCGAGACGGGCACCACCGCGGTCTTGCTGCTGTTTCCCTTGCAGGCGATCTTACCGTCCGCGCCGGTGGCAGGCGGTAAGGTGCTCTGGCTGCTTGCTCAGCTCGTCGACGTTGAGCAGGTCGTCGATGCGTGCGATGATGTTGGAGGCCAGGCTCTCCAGGACCCTCGAGTAGCTCTCAAGGATCGATTTCCCAACGTCCTGAAGAACAGGAGAGAGAGACAAAAAATGATCAGTCATCAGCCGTCAGCCTAATTGCCGCCATTGCTGCACATTGATTCAGGAATGCACGAACCTTGTTGTACTGGATCTTGCTCATGTCCAAGCTGGTCTGTGTGAGCCCGGGGAACCGTTGCTTCAGGGATATCAACAGGCCCTCGGCGCGCTCGGCGAGCAGGTCGTCCCTCTTATCCGTGTCCATGATCATGTCCTTGACGATGCCCCAGGACGACTTGGCCGGCTTCCCGGCGCCGCCCCTCCGGCGCCACACGTAGATGGAGGCCTCGACGCGGTTGGCGATCTCCAGCGCCTGGTACTCCGACGAGAGATCGAGGCAGTCGAGGAGGCAGTCCGGGGAGAACTGGTCCGAGGTGATGTACCGGTATATGACGTCGCCCAGCGTCGCGCGCCCATTCTTTTGACACGTCCAGCGTCGATCACAGAAAAAAAACACCGTGTCAGTCAGCTTCAAGATACACGACCGGCACACGTGTACGAGAGAATGTTCAGACATCGTCTGGACCTTTGGCAGGGAGTCGAGGTAGGAGTCGGGCACGTCCATCTCAGCCAAGGCATTGCTGTTGATGGCCATGGCGGCCTTCAAGATCTGGTTAGCGCAGTCACGGCGGTGCTCGACCTGCCGCCGCGTGGCCTCGCAGAGGCCGCCGTGGGGCACGCGGGGCACCGGCAGCCACCACTTGTCGTCGCGGCGGTGGAACGTCTTCCGGTAGGACGCGGAGCCGTCGCAATCTTGGGCGCAGATGCCCTGGTCCACGTACCAGAATTCGGCATCTCTGAATCCCTCTAGGATTTCCTGCATGGAGAGGCATACATTGGCTTGTCAGTGATCAGTCAGGAAATGTTTCTCGCTCCCTTTTTCACTGGAGAAGAATCGGGAGAACTAGCAGGATGTTGAACTCACGAGGAGCATGTTGTCTAGCTTCCGAAGTGCGGGCAGGTTGATGTACAGATCAGAGCGTGGCCTGCTTGTCATGATCTGAAAAAATTGACAGTGCACAAGCAGTAGTCAGTTTACGCCGCTCGCATCAAAATTACTGCCGTACTCTTCAGATATAGAGCCTCACATTGTAAATTCATTTTGAATGAACGATGAGCAGGAGCACTGCTCTTTCTTTTAAGCAAGAAAACAAGTATGAACAACACTAGTTTGTAGTATATCTTTCTTTTTTACTAATGCATCTCGTTGTTAGTACTGTACAAAGCAATACTACATCTACGGGTAGACAAGCACTTTAATTGTCGAGTACTACGTATGATGAAGCACGCACAAGTGACCAGAACAAACGGACATGACATTGATGTGGTCTTTACTCTATGGACCTCAGACATGGCTCGCTCAACTGCCCCTTTTAACACACTAGTTAGGTCTTAAACGGCCAGGTACTACGTATTTAATGTATCCTTGCCGCGGTCCTGTAGAGCAAATTCAAATCGCCAAAGATTAATTTGCGCTTAATCACACTTGGTTAGGATGCCACGCTGCAGTTGCTCTTAATTAATTTCACGGGTACACTACCATAGTAGATCCATTCATACCAGAAATCCTTTTGCAGGTGATCTTGTGTTCCTGAAATTCTATCTATTGAGAACTGAGATCGCCAAGAGTTTAATTTGGTGTTGATCAGTTAATGCCAAGATTTTAATAGAAATTCTATCCATTCTACACATTTAGCGCGCGCGGTAGTAGCAGTTTATACTTGCCTCAAGCCTGGTCCCATCCGGGAAGGTCTGCCACGTGGGGACGAGCTCGACGACGTGGTCGCTGACGCAGAGCAGCCAGTCCATCTCCCGCCGCCACATGGCCTTCTTCTCCGGCACCAGCGGCTCCAGCCTCCAGAGCTGCCCGAAGATGGTGGCTGCAAAAAAGGTGCGCGCACAGCCATTGTAAACTGCCGTCCCAGAACCAGAAACCCAAAACCAAAGGTAACCGTGCGTTCGTAAGTACCGCAGAGGTTGGTGATGGCGTTGGAGATGGCGAGCGCGGTGCAGACGCCCTTGCCGCTGCCGGACATGTCCTCGCCCAGCAGCAGCTTGGAGAACCTCTCCTTCATCATCTCCATCTCTGCTGGATGGGCAATTCGACGATTATTATTCGTCCGAAACCATGCAATCCCACGTACGGAGTAGTAACGTACCTGAGGCCCGGTGCTTGTCGTCCCCCGCGGCGCGCGGCGGCCTGACCTCGTCGTGGGGCGCCGCCGACACCGAGACGCAGGTCTTGATGACGGCCGCCTGCTTCTGCCACTCGTCGGGCGGGGAGAAGGTGTAGGACACGGCGGAGGAGGACGCGGCGTCGGAGCTGGCGCTGCTGGAGCTGCTCCCGCGGCGACACTCCTCGTCGGCCGAGTCCGCCGTCAGCGCCTCGCTCGCCGCCCTCTCCTCCTCGTCGTCGTCGCCGCCTCTCGCCATCTATCCCTAGCTGGTCGCGAGACGGATGCTCTTCTCTCCCTGTCGGTCACGCTCCGAGCGGGTAGCGGCTTGTGGCGTGCGCCGCAGGGGAGCGCGGGACGGCAGCTGGATGCTCCTCTGCTCGTGGTGGATGCGAGAGGAGAGGGAAAGAGAGAGGAGAGCAATGAAGGCTTAAAAGAAGCGAAAGGCGGAGGCGGAGGAGGAGGGGTGACCGTTGGGTTTTGAGTCGTCTTGGTGGGCTTCCGTCCGCTATCCCAGTCCCACCCAGCGGCGACAACCAGACAAGGACAGCAGGGCCGCAACGGTTGGAGGCCGCAGGGTTGGTCGGCGCCGGCGTGCGGCCGCCGGGACCGTCTGGTAGTGCGGTGCGTCGTCTCGACGTATGGACCGGCTGTCAACGTACGCCTCGCCGTTGCACGCTGTCGCTGCAGGTGGTCATGTGGGGAGAGGGTGTGTGTGCGGGGGGGCGTTGCTGGGTCTGCAAGCCACGGAAATTCCGAGGAGGGGCGGGCGCCCAAAAGGGCCGTTTGATGTTTCGCGTCGCAGGGGTTTGTAGTATTGTTTAATGGGCGTCGAACGTGACCGATCAAACGGTCAACTGCAGCATTACATACGGTGGTTGGCGGTATATATTCGGCGGGCACGACGCACGCACGCGTACGTGCCCGCAACCGCGTGCGCCCACCGCCCAGTGAGGAGCGGAACCGAGCGAGCAGGTACGGGGGACGAGAGATAGAAACAGCAGCACCGTACCATCCAGATCTCAAGATGGGAATGGATCGGCTCGGCAAACAACAACCAAACATTTCGATCCCAATCAAATTGAGATAGGCTCTCAAACAGAAAACACCAACGATAGAAAACAAACGAGGAACTAAAGGTAGTAAAACCTAAATCAATCAAGAATCTGACACATGAATAGCTTCTTTCCACGCATTTTTATCCAAACACAATTCTTTCGGCACATTCCATTCTTTCAGATCTATTTTGATCGCCTCATCCTATGTTAGCTTTGGTCGGTCCCTACTTCTCTTCACATTAGTGTCCTGTCTTGCGATGTCTCTATGCACTGGTACATCCAAAGGTCTCCTTTGAACATATCCGAACCATCTCAACCGATGTTGGATAAGCTTTTCTTCAATTGGAGCTAACCCCTAGACGATCACGTATCTCATCATTCCTCACTCGGTCCAACCTTGTATACCTACAGATCCAACGTAACATATGCATCTTCGCTACACTTAACTGTTAAACATGTCGTCTTTTAGTAGGCCAACACTCTGCCCCATATAACATTGCAGGTCTAATTGTCGTCCTATAGAACTTGGCCTTAAATTTTTGTGGTACCCTCTTGTCACATAGGACTCCAGATGCTTGACGCCACTTCATCTATCCTGCTTTAAACCTATGGCTAACATATTCATCAATATCTCCATCTCTATGTAGCATAGATCCCAAGTATCGAAAAATATCTTTCTTAGGTACTACCTGGCCTTCCAAACTCATATCTCCATCCTCATGGCTAGGAGTACCAAAGTCACATCTCATATACTCAGTTTTGTTCCTACTAATTCTAAAGCCTTTCGATTCTAGGGTACGTCGCCATAGCTCTAGCTTCCTGAGTTCCTGTTGACTCCCTCCCGGTTTCCATTCACTAGCACTACATCGTCGGCAAAAAGCATACACCAAGGGATATCATCTTGTATATCTCTCGTGACCTCATCTATCACCAAACCGAAAAGATAAGGGCTCAATGCTGACAGCTGATGTAGTCCTATCTTAATAGGAAAATCATCCGTATTGCCCTCGGTTGTTCGAACCCTAGTCATGACCTTGTTGTACATGTCCTTGATGAGGGCAACATATTTTATTGGGACTTTATGCTTGTCCAAATCCCACCACATAAGATTCCTAGGTATTTTATCATAGGCTTTCTCCAGGTCAATGAAAACCATGTGCAAATCATTCTTTTACTCCATGTACCGCTCCATCACTTGTCTTAGTAAGATAATTGCTTCTATGGTTGACCTTCCGGGCATGAACCAAAAATGGTTCACGGTGATATGCGTCATCCCTCTCAGCCGATGCTCAATAACTCTCTCCCATAACTTCATTGTGTGGCTCATCAACTTAATCCCGCGATAGTTAGTACAACTTTGGATATCTCCTTTATTCTTGAAGATTGGTACTAATGTGATTCTCCTCCATTCTTTTGACATCTTGTTTTCCCGAATAGTTGAACAACTTAGTTAACCAAACTATAGCTATATCGCCGATGCATTTCCACACCTCTATTGGGATACCATCCGGGCCCATCGCGAGCCGTGGGTCGACCCAATCTAAACTTTAGCTATAGCCTTGCTGGTTCAATAGGTAATATGGATCAGTCCTAGTCATTAGTTATCTAGATTTATTTGCTTATTTGCATGCCACAATCAATAGTGTGGTAGGACATATATGTCAAGATAACAAAAAAAATACTTTAGGCGCCTTGTTTTTTTGATGTCACTAAAATTATTATACGCTTTATTTTTACGAAAAAAGTAGATTACAATATATTTCCACATCTACTTTCTAGTTATGTTTTGAGATAATAAATAGGTCAGCCCACATTACACATCGGGTCAAAAAGATTTTGCCTCTAGTGACCCATTTTCTATTTTGAATCGGCTCTGTAGCCCATTGGCCTTTTGAGTTGGTCGGATCAACTATCCAATGGGTCGACCTATCCAGATCCGTAATATTTTTTGACGCATCTCATCTGGGTACAGCTGTAGTATCTGTTCATGTACATAACTCACACCACTACCCACACACACCACACACTCACACCCCGCGTACACTAGCAGACCTACAACTACACACAGATTAGAAGACCGCGCCCCTTGAGAGATCACCGAAGTCATCCTCCGTAGGCGACGAGGTACGTCGCAGTCCCTTCGTGGCTCTACGCGTGAGAGGTTGCATCCTGCGAAATTTATTTGGGGATACTGTTCCCCGGTGAGCACGCGTGCTGAGCAGGGCTGGAATGCGGGCGGGCAGCTTCGCACACTGCGAGCTTACCAACTGCACTACGCGTGGTCCTCCCAGATCCGTAACTTTGGAATGATGTTTGGATTGGGATAGGGATAGGAAAATGTGGGGTGAGATAGAAAAATATAGTGTAGGATAAGTTTTATGATATGTTTGAATTGTGAGATAGAGATATGCATATGAGTATATAATGAATGGAATGGAAAATTAATGGGAGAGTGAGATAGAATTTTTCTATCCCAATCTCTATCCCACCCCCGTCCAAATGCCCCTGGGAGCGAGCAAAGACGCCTCTCGTCGGGCGGGCAGGCCAACAAGGCTTTCAAAATCGGAGAGGGGGGAGGGGAGACGGAGACAGAGACGGGGAGCCGGCCGGAGAAAGGCTGCGATGGATCGGGGCTATGCAACGTCAGGCAGGCAAAGCGCCCAAGGTTTGACTCGGTAGGCGCGCGCGGCAGGACGTCCTCTACTTCGCCGGCGCGTGGGAAATCATGCCCGTGTCGCTCCCTGTCCGTCCGTCGCCCCCCAGCCCAGTCCCCACAGGCCACAGGACCAACCACCACTGGCCACTAGGATACTCTTATCTCGCACCAACCATCTTCAAAATCTCTGTGCGCCTGGGGGGCTCGCTTAGGATTATTGCTCCGGCACTAAAATCTGGAGCGTCACTTGTGACCGAAGCAAAGCGTCGAGTGGTAGCGGAGGAGATCGCAAGAAGGCAAGTAGGCAACGGGCGGAAATGATGCTCGCTTTGGCCCACCCGGCGGAAGGGGGGCTTTGATACAGCAGCAGCAGTATCAGCTTTGCTCGGCAGCCAGCACATTAGCGGCAGCTTTAAAACTTTAACTGATACGGAGTACTGCGGGAGGCTTCTCAGTCTCAGGCTCAACTGCACCTGAGATGTACTACTTCCAGCGAGAGGATGCATGTCTTTGTGCAGGGCTGGCAGTATATATCAGCCGGGTTCGTACCGTACTCCTTCAAATCCTGGTGCAGCGGTACTACAGACCGGTGCAGGGCAGTCCTAGCTTGCACGGCGAATCCTGCACGTACCAAGTAGCTTGAATGGTGCTTCTGTATTTTTTTTCATGTTCCTACTGTATAGTATAGTAAAAAAAATGTGCCTGCCCGAGACGAGAACTCAGGCTAAGGCTGAATGGGCTCCCTATGGCTCTCGAAAATTAAATGACATACTGTTATAGCACTGTTTTGCATTATAGATAAAAAAAAGAGCAATCAGAACAGTGATATGGAATGGAGGATGGAGGAACCGTTGGATTCAGTCTAAGTCTATTGGTGTCTTCAAAATAAGGGTTCACGCACCGTAGATGTGAGTAAAAATTAAAATAATAATAGGAAATGGATGGACAAGGTACCATTGTTGGACTTAGCCTCACTGATGATCGTCGCTCGTCAGGTACACTCGGCATGTTGCAGACTTGCAGGAAGTCATCCCTGGCATAGCGACTTTTAGAATCACAGGAGACGAGGGGGAGATTCGCAATCGCACTTGCGCCACACGGTAACTCCCAAGGCAGGGACGGAGCCGTACCCGAATGTCAAAGCAGAGAAGAAGACGGCCGGGCCCCCTCTCCCTCTGCGGTTCTGCCTAAAAGAATGTTCCATGGACTCCATCCATGACAGTGCGCGCGCCCCCAAGCAGCCCCGAGGGAGGGCAAAGCGTACGCGCGGCGCGCAGGCACTGCTTGCTGGGCTTCCTTATATGCCACTGAAATCTATAACAATCCCTTACGTGCCATTGAAAAATACGCAATCTTTTCTATGCCATCAGTTTTAATTTCCAGTCTCTTCTTTGCCATCGCCGTCGTTGAGCCGTTTCACAACCGTTACATGCGTAGCGGGGCCCATACGTCATACACACTTCCTACCCATCCACCCTTACGTTCTTCCTCATCCTGACGCGGACAAGGCGCCGGCGTGGGTGCTGAGGACGAGGCCAGTGCCCGGTGGCCGCGGCGAGTGGGGAAACGGACACGTGGGAGGGCGCACAGCCGCCGCGCCGATCGCCGTGCGGCTCCTCACTCTGGGCACTCCTCCCGCGTTGTCTCCGTCGCACCTGCCCGCCCCCGCCCTCACCCGCAACGGCGCCGGTCGGCCCACAAGAGCGGCGTGGAGGCCAGCAGCAGCAACACCGTGCGTTCCACCGCCGTGCCAACCATGCTCTTCGGCGTGCACCCCAACGGGTGGAGGCCGGCAGCAGAGGCGCGGGCGCGGGCGCCAAGAGTCCTGCTTCCCCGGTGGAAGTGGAAGACGACGATCAGACGCCCACACGCGCTGGCGCCATGACCTCCCCTCGCCGCAGCGTCGGGAGGGTCGTCGCGGCTGAGCGCGCCGCGGGCAGAGCAAGCTGGACGCGCGGGTGAACGCAGACCACGGCGCCGGGCGCGGATGCCCGCACGGCGCTGGTCCTGGTGGAGGAAAGGGCCTACTTGGGGGGACAGCGCGCGAGCTAGTCGGCGCCGGACGCCGCAGGCCGCAAAGCGAGGATGGACGGCCGCCGTGGCCGCCGCGCGCGCCGTGCGGCGATGGACGCCGGGGGACGGCGCGGCCGCCGGTCCGAGACGGCGCCGCGTGCCGCCTCACCGTGTCGTCCACACGCGCAGCGACACGGCACAGTACAACAGGGACATCCTCACGTAGATGGCCATGGCTGTGAGCCCGTGACGAAGGAGTCCGAGCACCTCGCATGAGAGACTTGAGAATCCAGAGGTACTCGTCGCTGAGAACGGACGGCCGGCATCACGGTAGCATGTGTGCCCGGGGATGGCGCGCAGGCCGCGGCGCGCCGGCTGTGGCGCGCGTGAACGGCCGCGCGCGGGGAGGGCGCGTCGGAGCGGTGGCGCGGGAGGGCACGGCTGCGCGGTGCGGGAAGGCTCGCCGGCACGAAGGGCGCGGGGAGGGCACGCCTGCTGCGGCGCGTGCTAAGCGGCAGCGTGGGGCTGGGTGCGCCTGCCGTGGCGCGCGGGGAAGGTGCCCGGAGCGGTGGCGCAGTGCGGCTCGCCGACGCGGGAGGGCGTGGCGCGGCTCGGGAAGGCTCGCCGGTCGCACGCGAGGGCGAGCCTGCTCCATGGAGCGGCGCGAGCGGACGCCTGAGCACTCGAGCAGAGCGATGGGGAACGAAAAGGACTTGGTGTTAACGGCGATGGCGTAGAAGGAAACAAAATGGACTCCATACTAACAGCGATGGTATAGAAAGGAACGAAAAATGAAAACCGATGGCATTGAAGGGAACGTGTATTTTCCGATGGTATAGAAAGTATTGGTATAAGTTTCGATGGCGTATAAGGGATTTGCTCTTCTTTCTTCGCCTGTCGCGCGCGCCTCCTGCGCCGCGCCCTGGGACGGAGTGCGCGCGTCGCCGTCGCCGGCGAGAGCCCCGGAACCCGACGCGTCCGTTTCCGTGCTGCACCGTCGACGCCGCCGGGAGGCTGACGGAGAAAAGCTGCCAAGGACCTCGGGGCGACGTTCAGTTACGGCGGCCGCAGACTACCGCTGTACTGCCCTGGGCCAATTATTTTGCTGAGCCCAGACTTTTTCTTGTATAAACAAATATCGATCTGTTGGACCCAATAAGTGCTAGAGAAAAGACATTCTTCACTTGGAAGGATTGAGCATACGATTTCGTATGCATACGCTTTATCGTCTAGCCTTTGTCATTGCTTGCCTAGGTTAGCGCTCTGAAGTAGTATTCCATGACAAGCATGGGAACCATCATCCAAACCACTTTCTTGCGTCCAGTTGACATCCTCCAAATCCCCGTACCGCGTGGGCGGCGGATACTAGCACATCAGTGCCATGGCCTACCAGTTACTCTAGTCATTAGCACCGATGGGCAACGTTACATTACGAACATCCCCCAAAAAAATAAGGGGAAAGATTATGAAATAAAGTCAGTGCTGCTTTCAGAAAAACTTTTCTACGGTATGGTTGGTAGGCTCGTTTTTAAATTTGAATGCCAGAATATGGACCACCGCAATTTCATTTTGGCCGTAGCTTACCAGACTACTGAAGCAAGAACCTAACATGACACTGCAGGAAGGAGTGGTCCTAATAATAAAGGGGAAAGTGTTTCAAGAACTGGTGCTACTCATGCCAGCAATATTGAAGTACAAGACACTTCAGGCAATTTATTTTTTATTTTGTTTTTCATCCTGATTAAATAAAAAACAAGGACCTGGAAAGCAAACGACAGGGTATGTAACGATAAACAAGGCTCCTCTTTCCCACTGTTCACATCAAAGCATCATTTATAAATACATCAGACAGGAGCACAGTAAAGAAAGGCTTGTCGCAAGAAAAAAGGAAGTAGATCGGAGCATGCCAAGGAAAGATACATGACAGTATTGACACAAGCAAATCTCGGGAACCATGAAACAAGTAGACATGGCTTTGCTTTTTAACATTTTTCTAACCGTGACACACAAATACTCAGCAAAGCAAACTAACATTAACGCAGCTCGTGTACTTCAGGTTAAAAAATGTGGTTCATGTAAACGCAGCAAAAGACATCTCAGTCTGATGTTTACACCTCGAACATGTCAATCGAATACTACAATCAGCATGCATGCCAATGTGGTGTGGTTTTTAATTTTCAGCCTAAAAAATTAGCAATCTTCAAGCTAGATTCTCTAAATACTAATTGGTGTCGAGACAGCCATGCTGGTTTGCAAGCTCCCAAGAATAAAAGCATCTCAAGAAACTTGATGTGGTTAAAAGAAGATACCAACCTTAACTAAGCAATGTCCAGTACCACTTTACATAAATCCAGGAAGCAGGAACTTTCCTGCAAGAACTCACTAATCTTGCTTCCTGGCAAAGATGTAAAGGTCACCTATCATGTGGTAGTGACACAAAGGTGGAATGAGCCAGTGGAGTAGGTTCTTTTTTCAGGTGACACAAAAGTTAGAATTTGAATTCTCAGAGAACAGCGATCTGTCCATTGAGTTTAAGAAGTAAATCAAACTAGCGCAGCGCACATGAGAAATATGGTTCTAAGTCAAGCAAAACTAAATGTCAATGCACACATCAGCGTCTCCTTTCTTATATCTCACACTGACAAAAAAAACGTTCACATGTAAACAGAGGGAATGAATTTTAGTACAACTGTTTGCACAATTTACAAAGTTGTAGATCCTACTATGAAATAATGCATCACAAAGAAAACTGCCACTGTAACAGTGCTGTTATAAACTTCACTCATTCATCTACAGCAAGAAATCGCTAACAACTAGTTAGAAGCTCCCTGGTACAGAAAACATCACATGTACCTTGTACATATGCCATATGTCCTTTAATGGTTGCGCAGTCTCTGCAAGCACCACAATGGTGCTATTCCATCAGGCAGCAGCATTGAAGAGAAAGAGGCAGTGCACATCCTGCACAATAATCAGTTCACACCCGTACAGTTTAAGAAGTGGACCAAATACAGAAGAAATGCTTCAAAGTTGGTAGCTATCAATACCCTAAATAGAATATCAATTCACAGTTGAACTAGCGTATGCAACATTTAGCATTTCAGCAACCATCATGTCTTTACTGATTTAAGACAAATAACTTTTGGCCCCTATGAAACATGGCATCACTATTGCAGTACTGAAACTACATCTTAAGATAAGAGTCCAGGAGTCATACCTATTGCACATCGCATTTGATCCCTACTCAAGAAATTCCTCCATGAGACCCTATAGAAAATTCAGCATCATATTAATACCAGAAGGGATAGTGAGTGATATAAGGGCATCACAGAGTGAAATGTAGCAAACCTGTGATATAAATTGTTCAGCATCTGTGCGCCTTAGGAAATGGAGTGAATTCTTGGTCAATGATACAGAATGGTCGCCAAGAGATACTTCGCCAATGTCCTCAAGCACCCGAACCTGAATGTAAGGATCCTTGGGAGGAACCATGTCCTATGGTAAAAGGTATATGAAGTCTGACTAAACCATCTCACATCAAAGAAAGCATCAAAAACAGAAAAACACCATACCACTGTCAAATCTATATCCATCTCCGATATGTATGACTTAATGGCCGCAGAGTGGTTCTTGAAGTACTCTTTCTCTGAGAAATGAAGCTTTTCTTGTATGTCATGAGGAAGCACGGGGCCAACTTTCCATCTAAAACTCTGAATAACTTCTGCTCGGTTGTACCTGTTTGGATATAATACTTTCAGCTAAAGTACACACAAAACCAATTTTAAGCACGTGCTATCAGTAAAAAACAGAGAAACAAAAAGTCTCTCTCATCTATGAACTTTTAGGTTTGTACATGTAAGCCATAAGGCATCTCTTGTTACGGAGCAGGGAAAGATGATGGATAGCTGCACCATAGTGATCCTCATTTCTAGTTGTCTCAATGTCTAAGTTTTGATCCACCATTTTCCTGTCATAAGCCAGACCAAGTCAGCAAACTATGCATTGGAAAGGCCTATCGATCAGGGAAATGTTGGATGAAGATGGTCATCATTCTAGTATGATACAATTTACCTGATCAACGACTGAAACTGTGAATTGTGTTCATTGCACTCTCTAATCACCTGATCAAACACATCACTCTGCACATATTCAACGATTGTGTGTTAGGTATGAAAGAAACTAAAATAAATTGGGGTTATCACTTTTTTTGCAATATATAATGGTAAAGTGGTATACAGTGTTACCCTTGGTTTCCTTCTGTAGAATTCAGAATGCATAATTGTTTACTACACACAGTAAAGCAAAACAAATATAACGAAGCATGCCGTGTGTGCATGCGTTTTGGGGGGAGGGGGATTCAATTCATAGCGATTCTATGGGACCTGGACACCTGGTATGGATAGGTCTAACTTGATGGAGAATGGACAATTAAACCAGATATGAGTTTCTTCCAGATTTGGGTAGTACATGCTAACTAAACACATTTAGAAGGGAGAAGAGTCGAAGACACTCGCTCGGTAGCTCCAGAAATTTGATATAACTTTGCAGGCACATAAGTCAGCCAACCAACAATATTTGATCTGATTATTTATGATTTTTTGGGTGGTCTATCACAAGTAAAGTAATTCTTTCAATCGAGAATAAATATAATTTCACCCTCTGAATAGCCAAGACACCAAATCAGACAAAATTGCAGCCTGTCACAGGCATAAATAAGATAGAAGCAGTAACTACTCTGATACCGAACTTGTAACTGAAGATGGGTACGTAGAAGCAGGAATTACATTGAATGGCGCGAGCTGGCCTGCCTCAGAGGAGTCGATCTCCTTCAGCAGCTGTGATGCACGCCTCCCGTACATCCTCCTCCTGACTCCACACTAGCACTTTGGTGTTCCTGTACGGTGGCGCAAAAACGATTCAACCAAAAGGCGAAAAGTCCACAATCAGTGGCGGATGACGCCCAAAAAATAACGTATGGTGGGCATTTTGCTAAAAAAGGTTCAAAACAGGAGAATGTCGAGAAATACCTCAAACGAAGGAAAACTTTCAAAGTACACACCCAAACGACTATTGAAACAAAATAAGTTGTCCAACAATGAGAAAGGCCCCGATTGGTCCTAGCACGATGAGAAAGGCTTCCCGAACGACTGTTGAAGTACACTTGTGCATGACTTAGCACGATTGGTCCTAGCCGATGAATTAATTCTGGCGGTAAGCAAAGTGGGCAATACTGAGGGAAGTAGTGGCTGCTATGCATTATTCGATGATGGCAGCAAGAAGCGGGAGGCATATACAGATTCTCCTTCCAAAATAAGGGCGACTGTGGCAAAGTTGCACTTCACAAAGCTGTGTTTTCATCTGCCAAGTATCTACGTGTCTTGGATTTAGGTGAGTGCTTTGTACAGAAGCTACCTGATGCTGTTGGTGAACTAAAGATGCTGAGGTATCTAGATGCTCCAAGGATCCAACATCAAATGCTTCCCAGTTCTAAAGCTCTTAAAATTAGTTTACCTCGGCCTCTGTGGATCTTCTGTATTGTTGGCACTACCAGATTCAATTGGAGAAATGAAGAGCCTGATGTATCTTAATTTGTCAGGATGTACAAGACTAGAAAAATTGCCTGATTCGTTTGCCAAACTAAAAAAAGTTGATGCATCTCGATTTATCAAACACAGCTGTCAAATAAGCTGAAGGGGCTTCGCTCAGCTGAGAAAGTACATCAAATAAGCTTGAGCTTGGGCGGCCAGCCGGCCAGGGCCAGAGGCCTCGCGGCCTCGTGTGTCGGGAAGACGGTGCCGATCGCCGGGCTGCCGGCGGGCGGCGGGCGAAGCAGCTCGCTCCTGCTGTCCTGCACGCCACGGATTGGGAGAGGGAGTGAGGGATCGAGGCCCAGGGGGCGCGGCCGAGCCGGCCTGCCGGCGCAGTGCCGGTGCCGGTGCCCGGCGAGCACCATGGGCCTGGCCGCCTGGGGACGGGCCGTCGGGGCGCGGCCGCGCTGGGGCGCGTCCAGGGAGGCAGGGAGAGGGAACCAGCCATTCGGAGTCAGTTAGTCAGGGAGGGACGAGGAGGGGGGCTAGGAGTTACCTTACCGGAGTCCGGAGGGGAGGTCGGATGGCCACGCCGCCGGCGCCTGGCTGCTGCCTACTTGCTTCCCTGGCCCCTAGGGTTTGGGCGGATTGGGAATTGGGGAGAACAGGGGAGGTGGAGGCCGTGAGCGTGCGAGATCGAGAGAGGAGGTGGGCGGCGGCAGACGGGCACGGCACTTGCCGCCAGGAACCTGGGAGTCAGATTTGGCGGGGAGGAGCGTTGGCGGCGGGGGCGGTAGAGAGAAATTTGGTGCGGCCGCGCGGGAAGAAAAATGAGGGGAGTATAGATTGGCTGGCACAGCCACTGGTCAGTCTGTCCTCACGCACGGTCACGACCTCTCACGGGCCTTGGCGCGGGGTTAACTGCGACATTCGACGGACCGGGCCGCGTTGGGCCGGCCTCGATGGGAACCCAACCTAGGTTTCATCGCGGCCCAACTGCTCCAACGCGTGCGCTGTGACTGTGAGTATGGCCGTTTGTTTCCGCTTGCCTGAGTCGCGCGACCAACCGCAGTGATGATCGTCAGAATCCTGATTCCCTCCATAATGTTCGATTCTCGATCTGCGGTACAAAACTCTTGGGCGGACTGAAGCGGCCGCCACGAAAATCGAGGGCAACACAAGCTGTTTGGCGGAATTATCCCTGGGTCCGCGCAGCTAGAAGTTGATTATAATCGTTCCCAGGCAGGCCCTATGGCGCAACACGGGGGCCATGACCAGGGTGGCAACGTCGGGGTCGGGGAGGTGCCCCTCGTCCTCGCCTTGGTTCCGACAGCCTCTCCCTGATCCCCGCTAGGGACCCGTCCCTCATCCCCGTCCCTGCAAAATCCCTGATCCCCTGCTAAGGACCCGTCAACCGTCAAGGTGAGGACGATGGCATCAGAGTGCGCAGTAACACCTGGCACGAGGAGGAGTGGCGCTACCTGGCGGCGTGAGTCGGACGGAGAGCAAAAGCATGAGCTAAGGTGAAGGCCACAGGGCGAAGCTCCTGAAGGGCCGGTCGTTGGAGCTCCGGAGCGGTGCAGCGGGCGAGGGCCGAGGGTGAGGCAGGAAGCCAACCGAGCATGGAGCAGTTGAGCCACGGCCGGAGGAGGCGCGGAGCAGAGCCGCAGAGGTGGAGCCGTGGAGGACGGGCAGAGGAGGTGGCAGTCAAGTAGAGGCAAGATGCCGAGCAGAGGCACGGCGACAGAACTAGAGCCGAGCAGAGGCAGGCGCCGAGCGGCTTGACGCTTGCAGGATGACCGATGAGGATCGGAGAAAGTAGGGTTAGTACTCTTTCTTGTTGGGTTGTATCTTGGGCCACTAGTTAGTTCTTGGGCTAGTAAGTTTAACAATTATTTCGGGTCTCAGGGTCCTCCACGGGTCAAATTTCTTCCCCGCCCTTGCCCCGTTAGGGCTAGTTTGTCAACCTCATTTTCTCCAAGGGATTTGGGGGAATGGATGGTAAATTAGTTTATTTTTTACTCTATTCCCCTAAATCCACCTCAAATACCTTAGGGAAATGGGATCGCCAAAGGGCTAGTTAACGAATTGGGGGTCACACCATGTCCCCAGGGGGGGACTTTCCCTGTCCCCGTGAATTTCGGGGTGGGTCTTTGCGGGTCCCCATCCCCAACGGGGATTTTGCCACCCTGACGTGCTGGGAGCGACGGCAACCCAACCCGTGCATGCACACTATCTGAACCCATGGCATGTTTTCAGTCAATCCCAATATTTTTAGCGTAGCCATCCAACGAGTCAATAAAATCAACGTCCTCCTCGGGCTATATCCATAAGTGGCAGAACCAGGATTCATGGCAAGCATGCCTTTGGTTGGGAAGATGAAGTGGGATGGAATGGGGCAATCCCATCCCGAGGGCTATTTGGTTGGAAGACCAAAGGGCAGGGTCATACCTCTTGGGATAAATACGAGACGAAACCCAACACTAGAAAAAAGAGGGGCAGGGAGGGACGCGGAGCGCGGGAGGCGTCGGCACGCACCCGGCTGAAGGCGGAAGGGCGCGGGCACGGGCGCGGGCGCGTTCGGAGGTAGAGGAGCGTTGACCAGCGGTGGGCGCGACCAAAGGAGGAGTGCTGACCGACGGCGGCAAGGTGGACGCGGGCAGAGGGGCGCCGGCCTGAGGCGGGCAAGGTGGGCACTAGCACGGACAGCGGATGAGGAGCGCCGGCCAATAGCGAGCGCAACCAGAGGCGAGCTGGGTATGCACAGAAGGTGGCGGGCGCGATAGAGACACAAGCGAGTGGGGCAAGTGCGGTCGGAGGCGGGCAACACGGAGGCTGGAGGCGGGCGGGGCGGCCACTACGGCGACCAAGGGCGGAGGTAAAGGAAGGAGAGGATGATAGGTGGGTCCCACTAACCAGCTCCATCCCATCCCATATCTAATCCCTCGTAACAAACGCGAAACAGTGATGACTCTAACCCCACAACCAAACACACAGATTGGGCAGTCCCATCCCAAAAAACTGAGTTGCAGCCATCTCATCCCACCTTGACTTCAAACTAGACGCTAACAGTGACTTCAAACTAAACGCTAACACAGTTCTGACATCTGTCAGTTTGAGCTTTGGGTTGGTTCAGTTCAACAAAAAGTAACTTGCGTTTGATCCATCGACCTTGGCTGCCACTAGGGAAACACGAGTTCGGGATGAAAATGACAGAAATACTAAGAGAGAAGAAAATTACTATCTTCTTTTTAAAATTACAGTGCACTTTACACTACTAGAGAAAGGCCTACCAATGTCTTGTAAAAACCTGAAAAGGCATGTTTTCACTGGGGCTCAAACTCAAGACCAACAACATTGCGCGAGATCCATCCAACAGTCACATATGACTACACAGAGGATGTTTTTTTATTATAAGCGTTAGAAAGGATTTAGAATCCAGTTGGAGAGGCTTTAGTACGGGTTAAAACCTCTTCAGAGACTGGAACATTTTTAACCGGTACTAAATTTCGATCTGTATCGGTTGCACCTTGTTTCGGTTCCTATTACTGAGACCGAAAGCCATTTCTCCACTAGTGTTCGTTTTGTTTTAAGGCAAAGTCTTCTTTCTTTGGCTAGCCAAGTTTATGAAAAAACTCACCTTCTGATCTAATTGTGCATTCATTTGGCGTGGTAGATGTTAATGTTTTAAAAAAAACTTAGTCAAAATTGAAAAATGATTTAATAAACTCAAAGAAACTATAATCAGACTAAGCAATGACCAACTAACAGATCAGTCGACATGGCCAAAAAATTAAATGGTCTAAAACTCTAAATGCTCAAATTCCATCAAAATAAGAAGGGGAGCACCAGGAGCGTCAACCTACTTCAGGCACTGCCAGGAGGATCTGTGAAAGCTGCGGGCAACATCATAAATAAAACAGGATCCATACTTTATTCAGATGCTGTAACACCACCGAACATAGTGCTTAACCCACACACACTGCGCGCCATACTCAAACATGTATCACCGGTAGGCTGCCCCGGCCCGGTCATCACTTTCCCTTGACGACGGTCACAGGGCATGATGCATTTGACAGCACGTAGTTTGTCACACTTCCGAGGAGAATCCTGCAGTAGATGCCGGATTAGAGATTTGTGAACAAAATGAAACAGATCGAAATATTTAGGGCGATGATGCGGTATATATTTTGCATGAGTCAAGTTCTGAGCGCAGTAAGCATACTCTCCATTCAAATTTTGTACTTAGTTAAATCTGCATGTAAAAAGGAATATATAACGCACTACGTTTATACTGGGTACTGCTCTTTCCGTCCCAGAATTCTGGTAGAGACGTGTCTGAACAACGCTTGACACGTTCTTTTGAACAGGATTTTTGGGATGGAGGGACTAGTATCAAATATGGCAAGCTCCCGGTAAAGTGGTAGCGTAGGGAGAACTAACGTACAGCTTAGTCTGAGCCTGCTGTAGCAAGGAATGTTTGATCGTTTTTTCAGACAATAAGAGATTAATCTCAAATTAGTTTGACGGTTTCTCTATCCATTTTCTCAAGTGGTTTTGTCTTTATGCTAGTAGTGGAAAATTACAATAATGCTTATCATGCCGTACACGCGCTTATCTTTTCAGGCAAGCTGTCAGCATGAAGATATATTGTACCAGAACCTCTATAGAATAGACGAATAGTTACCCACTTGTGATAATTAACACTCCTATATACGGACTTGAATATCAGAAACACGCCATTCAGATCTCATATGAATCGCTCAGATGCCCAAACTAATGTAGAAGCATTTAATATCAAATGCAGTTTCTGACATGGCCACATGACAAATGTGCCAATCACGATGGGGACATCGTAGGTCGTCGCAAGGACAGGCTAGCGCAGCGCCTCTTCCAAACGACTCACCGCCGCAACGAAATAGTACTCACAGCTCAGCATCACTGACGCACCGATATACAATCATACAAGCAGATTTTATGATAAGCATTATCGCTTCGTTCTTTTTTTAGATAATGTATCGCTTCGTTCTTAAGTACTCCTTCGATGATTATCGCTGTCGCTGAAATGCCATTAATTCTAACATGACGTAGTGAACGCGGATACTGACTTGGCATGCGGCCGGTCCCTATCTGTTGAAGGCTTGAAGCAGTCCATCGTAAATTATGGAGCATCGATCTAATCCATACACTCCAGTGACGCATGTGGTATTGCCTATCTAAACAAGATGCATAGAAATTTCTGGCTCTCTCCATGGATGACCGTGACCAAGGACTGCACATATGATTCTCGAGGAAGCAACATTTCAACGCTGGGATGCTAGGATTACCATACCTCTGGATCGGGCCGAGCCCGCGGCTCCCCATGACGAGCGTGTCGATCTTGAGCTCCTCAACCGCGTCGAGGAGTTTCTCCCTGGCGTCGCCCCAGTGCAGCTTCGCCACCACCTTGAGCTGATCGATCATCAGCATGCAAAAAACGTGCAAGGGTTAGCTAGCTACCCTCGCTGACACGCTTGATTAACACGAACGAGAGGCAGCGCAACAGGAACCTGCTTCTGGCGCGCCGCCGTGTCGATGATGTCGAGCACCTCGGCGTCGGTGCGCACGCCGTAGCCCTGCATCACCTTGGGCTCCCGGAACTCGGAGAGCGGGATCAGCGCTGCCGGCGATTGGGAGGGGACGACGGGACGGGGACACGAGAGAGCGCGTCAGAATCCAAACAAACCAAAGCCAGCAGCAGCGGATTTATCAGAGGTGGGGATCAGTGGGCGCGGGCGCGGCAAATGCTTACGGGATCCGGACTTGGCCCAGAGCTCGTGCTTGGTCTCCTCGCCGCCGCTGCGCAGGACGTGGACGACGACGAGGGTGTCCCCGTGGCGGAGCAGGTTGTCGACGGCCCAGTCCAGCGCCTTCTTGGCGCTGTCCGAGTAGTCCATGGCCACCCCGATCCTGCGCTCCCCGTCCGCCGCGGCGCCGGCCATCGGATCAGAACCCTCGCTCGCGTCGCCTGCTGCTCTCCTAAGTCCTATCCTACTACCAGCGGACGCGGTGGCGGTGGTGGCAGAGCAAGAGCAGGCAGAAGGAGCCGATCGATCGGAGGCGGTGCGGGGCTTGCGGCGAGGCGAGAGCGAGAGCGAGAGCCGAGAGGCAAAGGAGCCGAGCATAAAAAGAATCGGAGCGGAGCCGGTGGCGGTGGGGCCGTGTCGGCGTTCTGGACGGAAGCAAGCAAGCGCGTCTCCTGGTGCGCCAGCGGGACAGGCGCGGGGGAACGTTTCGGCCCGGACCGCGCGCGCGGCGTCGTGGAGTGTGGCAGCGTGCACGTCCAGCGTCCGGTGCGGCGTGCGCGCGGAATCTTTGCACGGTGCCGTGCTCGTCATGTGCTACCTGCAGCCGGCGGTGCAGGGAAGGGCGGAGGACTCGGGTCACCGGTGGTGGGTGGGGTGGACGAGAATGAGATCGCTTATTTATATACCACAGACACAGAGCATCGTTGTATTTACACCTTCTGGGAAAGGAAAGGAAGGTGAAGATTACAAGCCAAGACCTATCCAAAACGACAAACACAACCTGTGACATCCACATAGACCAACACGGCAACACGTATCGGCGCACGGGGAAGGGTAGGAAAATGTGCCGCGCACAGGCACTCGTGGTCCGATGACGCGAACGTCGATGAGCTCACCGCTATTGTGGATGGGGTTAGCATTAGCAGCGAGCCAACGACGACAGGGCGAAAGATCCCAGCCATGTCTCATATGATCGACTGCGAGCGCTTTTGTTGTGTGTGAGATAGTCACAGCGACGTCCACGGGGACGGATCGGGGTCTTGAAAAAGCCGAGAGTACGTTAGACTGGGCTGGGGGGATTGCTTGCCTCTGGTCCGAAAGCTACGACAACCCATCTATCGGGTTGCGACGTGAACGAAACTGTTTCCACGTACGGGCACCGGTTTTGGTGTGGAGTGTTAGCCTAACGGGCTACGTGTAGCCGAGGGCTTTGTCTGGAGATGATAATGATGTTTTATATGATCGTCGAGAGATGCTAACCATAATCCCCATGTGTTCGCGCAATCAGGGAGCGATGCTATCCTAGGACTACCAGTAGACGCGGTGGCGGAGCAGGCAGAAGAAGCCGATCGATCGGAGGCGTTGCGGAGGACTTGCGGCGAGGCGAGAGCGAGAGCGAGCGAGCGAGCATAAAAAGGAACGGAGCGGATCGGAGCCGGTGACGGTGGGGCCGTGTCGGCGTTTTGGAGGGAAGCAAGCGCGTCCTCCTAGTGCGCCAGCGGGACATGCGCGCGGGACGTTTCGGCCCGGACCGCACTCGTCGCGTGCAAGTCCAGCGCGTCCGGTGCGCGGCGTGCGCACGGAATCCTTGCACGGTGCCGTGACGGGTGCCGGGGCTCGTCATGTGCTAGCTAGCTGCAGCCGGCAGTGCAGGGAAGGGCGGAGGACTCAGGTCACCGGTGGGTGGGGTGGACGAGAACGAGATCGTCGCTGATTTATATAGCAGAGCATCGTTGTATTTACAACTTCTAGGGAAAGGGTGTCACAAACTCGAGCAGAGCTCGCCGTCTCGAGCCGAAGCCCGCCGCCACCGTCACCTTCTGGTCGTTCGATAACCCCAATCGATCCCGTTCTTGCCTCTTTCTACAGGTTCTCCATTGACTGCTTATCTGGGCCCTATCTAGCCTAGCGCACACACTTGATAGCCCAGCTTCGGCCCACGGGTTCATGACAAGGGGAGGTGAAGATTGCAAGCCAAGATCTATCCAAAACGACAAGCGCACCGTACATGTGACGTGCACGTAGACCGACACGTATCGGCACATAGATGAAGGGTAGGAAAACGTGCCGCGCACAGGGACTCGAGGTCGCGATGACGCAAACGCCGATGAGCTCACTGCTATTGGATGGGGTTAGCAACGACGAGATAGGGGCATGGGGCGAAAGATCCCAGACATGTCTGATACGATCGACCGAGAGTCTGAGAGTGCCTGTGTGTGAGAGAGGGTCACAACGGCGTCCACGGGGACAGATCGGCGTCATGAGACAGTTGAGGTCTGAAAGTGAGACGATCGCTTCTGGGTTCTGGCCCGGTGGGTCGGACCGTGTGTTTTGGAGAAGGCGGAAAGCGACGTCTCCGTTCGTTCAAAAGCTACGATAAGTCGATAACCTTTTCGGTCCGTCTGTGACGTGAATGAAACTGTTTCCACGGACTACGTGTTAGCCTAACGGGCTGCGTGTAGCCGAGGCCCGAGGGTTTATTTTGTCTGGAGACAATGATGATAATGTTTGATATGATGGTCAAGACTCAAGAGAGCAGAGAGATGCTAACATGATCCTCAAGCAATAGTTTTCCTGCCACGAGCAAAACAAGTTCATTTTCGTCTACTGCTAGCAGCAGTAGCCCATTTTACATTAGGCACGAGCCCCCGACGGATGTACATAGGCACGTGAACTATGGATAGCCACGTGACGGAGGGTGAGGTGTCTGTTGGATAGGAGCAGAGGGGGCTGCACGCAAATAACGCAAAGCACATGGCCGGCTGCTGAAGATAACATGCAGCATGCTAGCATGTTTGCCCGGTGCGTGCAAACTGCAATGCGCGGGGGGCTTGACAGGTGTGTAAACCGAAAATGCAGCTTCCAATTATTTCTCCAACCACTCTCACAATTTGCCTATTATCCCTTCATCTCAAATTACAGATAGTTTGACTTTTTAACATCAAATTAGACTTACTTATCGTATTAAAAAATTCATAAATATCATTTATTTTCATTGTAGTTCCGTTTAGTATATAATGTACTTTAACTATCACTTGATATTTTTTATATTTGCATACATTTTTAATAAGAAAAAATATTCAAATTTGATGTAAAAAAAAATCAAACAACCTATAATTACAAACGGAGGGAGTAGCTTTCGTTTAATACTCCTAAAACAAAATTTCAACATGGTTTTTTCCTTATCAGAAAAAAACATGGTTTCTTACAAAAAAAAAAAGTAAAGTGTTACATAGTCTACCTCTGGTTATGGCCCATACCGTTAGTATATCACCTGACTTTAGCCCATGTATACCCACCTTAGCATATTGGGCTTCCCCTGGCATTGAATTACTTCTCCTTTGAAGCAGCCCACTAGCCCACCCTAGTCAGTCGGTGAGCAACTGGGCATCGCCATGATCTGCTGGGAATAACTACAGCAGCATTTGTTATTTTTGTAGCTTTTGGGATTTTTGAATGATGATGAAATAAAAATCAGGTCTCCAACAACGACTCGATAAAAAACAAGAAACAACGAGTTTGGAATAAAAAGTGGGATAGAAAAACCGATGACGCCTGCGCGCAAGAAAACAACGGGTTTTTTTTCCGCGATTTACATGAGAAAGCGAAACGTCAACCTGAGCCCCTACATCCACACAGTTAGTTTTAGTTTAACTAGCAAAATGGTCCGTGCGTTGCCACGGTTAATATTAGAACATGTACAAAATGGTGCTTAGAGGGTGCGATTAGTCCGAAAACCGGTTTATTTTCACCACGCTATTGGCATATGGCAGTGGGAGCCCCCCTAAGCCCCTCTAACAGTATGTACGTATGAAGAAGAAAATGTGAAGAATTAGAAGAGAAAGAGGGGGAAATAAAAAGGAAGAAGAAAATGAGCAGCCTCTAGTTCTAAATCCTAGATCCACCTCAGGACCTAGTGCTTAAAAGGTGCCTGAGGTGCTTAACTTAGCACTATTGCTTAATGAGTGATAATGAGATAGTTAAGTCTATCTAAACATTTGTTCACATTGTAGAAATTAATTAGCTTATATATCGATGCTTGGAATTGTGATGATATACCCACCTATGTCTAAGCACATTCGTTGTACATGCCCTTACATGTTTAAAGGTCTATATTTTTTTAATAACTATAATGCTATCTCGTTTATCACACGTTAATCTATACAGTTACTTGTAAGTCATTATAAGAAAAAAAAATAATAGTGCACCCCTTGTGATAATATTGGCCACTAAACCATCCATGAGATTTATCAAGACTCTTACTGCAACTGAATGAAAAACATTAGGTGGGTATCAAAATTGTGGGCAAAGGCTGACCGTAGTTCATCGTACATACCCTCGAGCTCAATGGTTGCATGAGACTTGGGAGCACAGATGGCAGGGCGCTTCACGCGATGACGATGACGTGACTTTGCTGACCTCGATGGCTGCAACGGCCTGATTCCAACAGAAAGATCATCACATAGCCTAAATTCACGCGCCATCGATGACCTTGTTGGCGGCAACGATATAATTCCAGCAAAAGGATCATCACACCGCCTAGATTGAAACTACACTATGTATATATGGTTGCTACCGAGCATATTTCATCCTTAAGTCCTTGTGTTGGACACAACCTGACCTCGCAAGCCCCGTCTCATTGACCTCGCTCTCTAGTGTGTAGCTCACCGTGACAGGAGCCATCCATGGAGGACCAGACAAACTCCGGACAGTCTAGAGCACCCAGGGACCGAGCTCGTCGGTCGCTCATGTCCCGTTAGAAGCAGGATGCCGATCGTGTACTCATCTTGTCGGTGTGGGCAACTAGGCATCATTGTCGTTGCGGCATGAGCATGAGATCAAAGGGCCCTCGGCATCCAATAGCAGGATGCTTCATGATTCTTGTGTTGGAATAGAAAGAAATCACGTCTAGGTACATCGTGGTTGGACGGAATTTGTTAAGTACATGGCCTAGCTTTCAGGATCCACACGCAGCACAAAACGGAGGAGTACCGATCAAGTTTGCCTCCAGATGTATATGGAATAAGGAGGGACAATGACAGAGGCTACGATGTATGCAAGACGGACAACGGAAGATTTTTGTACAAGCCGTGGACGTAATCTTTGACAGGAGAAAAACATTATTAGGTAATAAAGATAATCGAATTCAATACAAATTCGGATTAGACTTAGCATCTATTAAACATATCATGTGAAACCGGTCCCGCCCATCATGTTTGTGAGGCGAATTCAGATTAAACTTAGCATCTATTAAACGTATCATGTGGAACTGGTCTCACCCGTCCTGTTTGTGAGAAGACGAACAAGAATCCTTACTCGTTTTTGTAAGTGCAACAAGGCTCCTTAGTGGTTTTGGTGTTTGAGTGACAATGCGATTAAAGGTCTGATCTCTTTGTAAGATCATTTGACAGGTTTCTACAGGTATATATTGTCAAAGGACATCACTAGTGTTGCTTTATTAATGCACTTTGAGACACTTGACTTTCATGTTAAGAAAAGTGACTCTAAATTGTATCTCTTTCATTTGGATGTCACTAACTTACTTGGATTTCTCATATATAACAAGTGGCTGATCATGAAGACACTCTATTGCATATTAAAGCCAATAATGATCATGACAAATTGAATGAATGGATAATGAGCAAATGTGCTCCATCTACCTATCGAAGAGGTTTTCTAAATTGAAGTCCAACTCTTTCGCTCAAAGAGGATTACTCACAAAGGAAGAAGCTCAGCTTCGCTATCTCCCTCTGTGGATATATTTCAAGACGGCATTATTCATCAAGACAAGACTCAAGTGGATTTCATCTAGATTTATATTCACCTTGAGCATAGGTATGTCGTACTATCAAGAGAGAAGCGAAGCTCGGAAGTCTCTAGTCAACATGTGCTCACAGCTAGTTCAGAGAGTGTCAAGCCAAAACACTCCTCGTGAGTTGTTATTGTGCTGAGAGTGGGTTCACCGGATTGTCCGGTAACCCTCACCGGACTATCCGGTGAAGGCTGAGCCCAGAATTGAGAGTGATCTCTCTGATCTTTTCCTTGTGCTCTCATCTCCTAGTTAGGTGTATCTCTAATGGAGACAACACCTACACTTTGCTCATCTGTTGACACAGGCTCAGTGCCTTAGCCTCTGATCAAGGAACCCCTCACCGGACTATCCGGTGAGCTATACCGGACTGTCCGGTATAGGGGGTTTGAGCTCCAACGGCTAGTCCGCCTCTACCGGACTATCCGGTAGGAACGCACCAGACTGTCCGGTGATGGTCTGACACAGGCAAACGGCTAGTTTTATGAGGGTGGGTATTTATACCCCTCACTCTCTTCCAGTTGGAGCTGCTGCTTCCTTCCACGTCCACATCCATCCAGAGGCTCTTAGTAACACCTCACAACACTCTCTTTGTGAGATTGAGCTAAATTTGTGAGATTCTTGAGTTGGGAGAGGAATTGTGAGATTGTGTGAGCTACATTGTGAGCACCTAGTTTCTGAGCACAGTTGGCAAGCATTTCCGGGAAGCGTTTTTGTTACTCTTGGAGGTTTCCTCCTAGACGGCGAGAGCAACCCGAAGGGCACCCGGCTTGTGGGTACACTTCTCTTGTAGGTGATTACCCCGCTCTTCGTAGCATTTGCAGTGAGCACCTTCATAGCCTTGGTGGTTGTGAAGTAGAGGCCGTGAGTTGAAATAGACTCAAGCTCTTGGTGGGCGTCTCAACGGGGACGTACGGACACTTGCGGGTGTGCCCGAACCTCGGGACTAAAATCCTTTGTTGTGTGTGCTGTGCCCCTGCTGGGAGACCCAAGCTTGGTGCTTGTGGTTGTTTTACTTGCTTGCATTACATTATTGCTTCCACTATTATTATTCGTGTGCAAGTTCTCTTTGTGAGTGCAGGAATAAAGTGTTGCCGAGATCATAATCAACATACAAACACATTACACAGCTCCACATAGCTCGATAAGTATTTTCTCGTATATTTACCTTAGGGGTTTCGGTTTCTGTGTGACACCGGACTATTCGGTGTAGAGAACCGGACTATCCGGTTATACCGGACTGTCTGGTTGTACCCATCGGACTATCCGGTGTGAGTGCTGACGGTGTGTTTCTAAGTGGCGTAAATTTTCAGTTACGCCTATTCACCCCCCTCTAGGCGACATATAGGTTCTTACTCGTTTTAATATTCGGTATAGATATAGATACCACTTCATCCCGTTCAAAAATAAACTACATTTCATATAAATGCACCGAGAGAATCCTCGCGGCTTGTATTGTCGAATTATAAACTCTGTTTTATTTACTAACTCGTGCTTACCACACACATCATGGTTAGATTATTATTTCCTTAGCGTTCGTAGCAGGCAGGCACCCACCGAGCCACCCAGGCCGGCGGCGACCTGTCCAGTCCGGATTGATTGGTACGGACGAATTACGCGCAACCAACTCGTCGGCGGCTTCCGATTTGGTCAATGCAGATAAAGATGCAGCCCTCCCCGTCGCGGCGCCTTGGATCCAGGTCCAGCAACGAGCGCACCCTCGCGGCCTCGCCGCGCCCATGAAACGAAGCAATCCGAGCCGCGACACGCCCGTACACACGCGGTCCGGCCGGGCCCGGGCGGCAGGCAGACTGCGCTCGTCTCGTACGGGGCCCCGAAAGCGAATTCGCCGTCGGCATCCTCCTCCCCTCCCGAGTCCCGACCCCGCCTATCTGCTACCCCAATCCCTATCCGTTCTCCCGCGCCGCGCCGCGCCTCGATCGCCCCCCGCCCGCCCACGCCCCGCCCCGCTTCCCTTCCATTCCCTTCCCTCCAACCCCGCGCGGCGCTTCTTCTCCTTTCCACCGGCAGCAACAGCAGGGCACAGCGGCGCATAAAAAATATACTACTAGCACCTCCGCCACCACGCAGGCGCAGCAGTTTCTGGAAGGCCCGCCCCATCCTCCTCCCCCCAGCACCAGTGCCTCTCCCTCTCCTTAAAGGCGCCGTTCGCGCCGGTCGCCTGCGCCTCCCCTGGCGCTGCCGCGGCCCCTCGCCCGTTTTAATCACCGTCCAGCGCGGCCGGCTGCCGCGCGCGCCCAATCACTCGTTGCGCCCCGCCACCGCTGCGCTGCCCTCCCAATTCAGGCGTCCGCCCGCGCCCCACGTGCGCCGCGCGCCGCGCCCTGCTCTGCTCGCTCCCCTGCTGCGCTGCGCTTCCTCCTCTTATTCGCTCGGAGCCCCTCCGGTCCGGCTCGGGGAGCTCCAGCCGAGGAGGGCCCCCTGCCAGGCTAAGGCTAGTTGCGCGGGGACGGGAGGGCAGCGGGACGGTGTAGCCCGCCCGCTCCGCCGGGCTCCTCTCGCGCCGGCGCCCGACCATGTCATGTGGCCCCTCTGCGTCATCTCCGAGAAGCTCTTCAAGATGGCGCCCGACGAGGGCGGCGGCGGCGGCGGCCAGGGCCCGGGCCCGGGCTCGCCGTCCCTCGACGGTCAGATTCCTCTAGCACGTCGATCGTACTACGTCGATGTGAGCCTTCCTTCCCTTTCTCTCCGTCTCACCTACCTACTCGTTCTTATCCCATCACCGCACGTTTCTCTTCTCCCGCGTGAGCATTTGCTTGCTTCCCTCGTTGCTGTCGCTGTCGCTGTCGCTGTCGGTTGACGAACTCGGGTCCCTGCTCTGGGGCTTCCTCTGCTGGACGGTGGATCGCAGGTTCCGCACGTGCAGCAGGCCTTCACCTGGGACTGCGGCCTCGCCTGCGTGCTCATGGTGCTCAGGACGCTGCGGATCGATTGCTGCCAAGGCACTGCGGATCTCGAGAGGCTCTGCCGCACCACGAGGTTCGCTCTCTAGCACTGGGACATTGCGGTTTTAAGCGTGATCAGCTGTGCAGCACAAGTAATTAACTCAAGAAATGGCCGTCTGTTTCATTAGGCGCTGATCGAAACGGCGCACGTATTTTGGTTTGGCTCTAAAGCACGGCACGTTCTGACTTCTGAACAGGGTCCTTCAATGATTATGTAGGACAATAAATTGCGTAAGTAGTCATAAAGACAGACAAGCATGATAGTAGTTTCTTCGTTCAAAATAGACTTGTCAACCACCTCCCTCTCGTTTTGTACTATAGGCTATAGGCAGCGTTTTTATCCATTCCATTAGAGACAGTCTAATGGTTTCCTTCTACTCCGTTGCCATGCCAACTTGTCATACATGGTATTATTAGTCTATCTCTGATGGGTTGTCTATACACTGTTCGACACTGTTGGAATAGCGAAGGAACAGCAGATTTACAAACTTTTGGCCAATCCGGTTGGGGATGGTCTTAGCTGCCGAATTTCTCCCTCTCTCTCTTACAATGATAACATGAGTTGTACGATGTTGTACTGAATGGTACACAAAGGAGATTTTTTTTTCTTTTTGACGCTCTGTGGAATTTGTTGAATATTATCCATGTCAACTCTAGTACTCACTCAGACCGTAGGCATAGACATACACATGACATGTGTGGATCAACCAAAACTGAATAAGATTCCAATCCGTTAAAATGAGAAACTGATGCTGTTAACACCTTTTTCACTTGCAGCATTTGGACTGTCGACTTGGCGTATCTATTAAACAAGTTTTCAGTTAGTTTTTGTTTCTTTACTGTGACGATCGGAGCAAACCCGCAATACTCTGCTGAATCCTTTTATAGGGTACGAGTTCTGACAAACATCTACTGAGCATTCTTCTGAGGTTCACAATTTCACACCAGTAATGTTTTAAAAATGTTCAACTCATAGGAGCAACTGCAAGAAGACATTGATCGAGTGGATGAGCTATTTGGCAAGGCACTTGATGCTGGAATTAGCATTCAAGTATGTTCACAACAGCTAGCATCATGAAAAAGTCTGCATTGCATATGCACTGACCGTATTGGTTTTCAAGTTAATTTTATCCAATTTATGGCTCTTCACAGTGCAGATCCATCAGTGCATATGAGATTGCTTATCTACTGTTATCTGGGCATTGCATTGCTATTGCTTTAGTGGACAAATCAAAGCTAAAGTAAGTTTTCTTTTCTGTTGTTACTGCTATCTGGCGACAGGCTTGTCATTAGTTTTCAAGATTGCCGTGTGTGATAAAGAATCAGTGAAGTTGAAAAAACTAATTTTATAGCAGCTAGTGCTCTGTCTGCTTCCAGCTTTTCAAGAGCGTCCGTATCCAATGAACAAACAGTTGAGATAGTATGTGAGGAAAGATTGTAGTTCTTGAAAAACAACATACAGTTGATTTTGTTTTCTTTCATAAGACAAACTTTCTGCCGATGCATCCATGTGTGTATGTACTATAAATAAGCAACTTATTGTTTTCCTTTTTTTGGTGTCAAAATCATTGGGAGTTCAACTGAGAAACAAGCGGTCCTATATTATTTTGACAGTTTGAGATTCTGACAGAACAGAACATAATAATAATAATTGGAATTGGAATGCAGTTCGTCGTGGATGAATGATGTACATGATGTGCAACAAGTCAACGAGGAGTCAGATTACATGGGTAAGTCACTTTGTGTAATTTCGCATGCCACATCTTTTTTTTCTTTTCTGCTAGAAATATGAAGTGCAAATTTTCATGTTTCCTTTTTTTTTTGCTTTCCAAATAATTATATGGCAACATGCATTGCAACCCACATTTACCACAATAGTTCTGTGAATGTATTTCCCTTTTGCAGGGCATTATGTCGTAATATGTGGGTATGATGCTGACGATTGTGAATTTGAGATAAGGGACCCTGCCAGTTCCAGGTAAATAATGAGTGTTTAAAAAAAAGTTTAGATAGTGCTTTTCTAAGAAATCAAAACTAGATGGCAATGACATGATAAACATTAATGCTACTTTGGGAATTTCTCCTGAACTTTTCCCTTCCTGCTAATTGAATAACTTACATGCCAATGAGGAAACGGAACCATGGACATTAATGCCACTTAAGGAATTCCAACAACTACGTATTGAGCCAATGCTTTATTCCACCCTCAATCTATTTATATGGGGATTCTTCTCTACATATTTATACTTGATTTTGGGCAGCAGCAAAATCAGAATCTGAAACACAACGCTGTTTGTTGATTCTGCCAGGAAACGTGAACGGGTGACAATGAAGAGCTTAGACGAGGCCCGCAAATCCTTTGGGACGGATGAGGATATTCTCTTGGTACGAGTTGTGCTAGGATTTGTTCCCCATGTTTCAGTCCTGTGGACGATCTGTGCTCTAGTACTGTCCATGCTCACCGTGTACTGGCATCTCATACAATCTCTGTATTGCAGGTCTCCTTAACTGGAAAGAGTGGAATGAAGCTTTCTCGTAAATTGCTTGCCAGCTCTATGTAAATAGCCCAGCAGCCTCCAGCCGCCTTGTGTATACTGTACATATCCCTGTAGTTATGGTTGTTGATTGTCAGCCTTGTATGTAGTATACCCGATAGAAAGAGTGTGCCAGTGAAGTTACCTACCATCCAGTATGTTGTCTTATGGCATCGCCGAACTGCAGCTGCAGAAAGTTCAGAAGGAATACCGCTTGTGCTCTTGTGCAGTTCTCTTTGCGCAAACGGTTCGGCAGCAGCAAAAACACTTCTGCTGCTCTTGTAACGAGCAAAAGCAATACGATCATAGCTGAACATGTACAGATCTGGTGGAATAAAATCGTGCCCCTCCACCGTATCCCGTCTGCTGTCCTGCTGGAATGTTCAGCGTGCGTGCGTTTTGTTGGTGCGAACGCCGGCTTCGGTGTCGGCGGTGTCTGAATCTCGCCAATCATCCGAGGTCGCGTCCGCCAGACCCAACCAGGTCGTCAGTGTTAGGTCGCTGGAGGCGAAGCGGCACCAAACCTCGCGTTCTCGCCTGCACGTTGCTGTCTCTGTCTAGTACCGGTTGCATTTGGAGAAAATAACTGGAGCTAGTGATTGCCGGCCGCGAACAACCAGCCGTCTCGTTGTCAATGATAGCAGAGGATTACCATGCGTCCGTCGCCTTTGTTTGTAACTAGAAGAGGTGGTTAGGATTGATACGTCATATCCGTGACGCGCACGGATCTGTATAAGCATAGAGTATATTATGTATTCCTATTCCTACAACGATTGTCCGCGATGGCCAAGAAACTTCGAAAGGATAGATAGATAGCAGAGTAGTATTATTGATGGTAGGGTGCTGAAATAGGCAGGTCAAGCCCCACAAGTAAGCCCGCGGATTCGGCGTGACACCCACCAAGACCGAGTACTACTACGCACTCACAGTTCCTGTCCAACACAAAAGCGTAACGACCTCGCTGCAGCGACTGATTGTGAGAGCACCAGGGGAACACTCCACCTCTGCCTCCTCTCCTCGTAGCCGATCCCACTGTGTAAGCCAGGTGGTTACGGAATATCGCCCTCGCGCCGCACCGCACCCGATTCACCCGCCTCACCAAACGCAAGCGCGACGGGCAACCGGCAGCGTTTCCCCCCGGAGCTGGTGCGCGGTGACGCCGGCGGCGACAGCGACGGGCCTCTCCCGTCGCTGAGAGCGTGGCTTGAACTGCCGCGGCAGAAACGAGAAGAGATCGTGCCGGGAGGGCAACTCGTATCAGCCAGCCACCACAGCCAGAGTCGGCGCTCGCATCAGGAAAAAAACACGACGCGACGCCACGAGCGAGCTTTCAAGTCAGGGCGTCGGCAGGCGCTCGTGCGACAATCAGAACTGCACCAGCTTTCGAGTCACGGCCACGGGCCGATCAGCCGACCAGGTACACCACCGGGAAAGCGAGGGACGAAAGCACCTTTCGACCGGGGCCGTTTATTACCTCGTCGACAGGTCGGGCGCCCTAGCCCTAGCGGAGATGCAGAGCTAGCCGCTCCTAGTTCCCAGCACATCCACGATCCGGCGAGTCACGGCGTCCTCCCCCGGCCTCGCCTTTTATCCAGTGGCTGCGAACGAAAGTTGTCACGACCACCGGAAAAGCATGCAGCCTCGGCCGGCCGGTCTCGATGGCACGCACCGGTATTTGGCCCTGGCCGATCGAGGTTACGTTACGTCGCCGAGGCTGGGTGAGCGAGGGCCATGCAAAGTCCCTTTTTTTGCACCTATCATCCCCCGGCTTGCTTCGTCCGGGGTGAGATGAGTTTCGGTGCGCGCCCGGTCGAGCTTTCCGCGCTGACGCGACGCGAAATGGACGTCCGCTACGAGGCCGGAACGCGTGCTCTGCCCAGGCGCCCGGCGGCCACGCGCGCGCGCGCGTTCGGCTTGGCACCCAATGGCGATCGTCCCTGTCGCCGTCGCGCGATCGGCCGGCGGCGGCGGGCAAGCGCAGCCACGAGATAGATCCGCGGACGGGGCCGTCTTTCGACGCGCCGCGCACGCTCCGGCCGGGCGTTAACGTTATCCGCGGCTGGCCGGCTCCGCCTTTGCGGCCGCGCGAGCGTGCGACTGCGTGCGCTGGCTCCGTTCCGGACGAGTTTGATCGCGACAGCGGGAGGCGGAGCACAGCGAAAGCGTGGTTCTCGTTCGCTCGCGCTCGATCGAGGGCCGGTGCGAGTGCGAGTGCGAGGCTCGCTCGCTGGAGTTGTACCGAACCGGGCATTCAAACCGAGCCGTCCGTGCTCGGACGGTCACCGATGCCGGCACCGATCGTCGGTCACCAGTCACCACTCCAGCAGTGGGTGGGTCGACGAAGCTGACGAGAGGCACAGCGACACTAGCTAGCACTACAGGATACCGCAAACACACAGGCACAGCAGCACGGCGCCGTTAAGACGGCCTCTGCACCACGGTCCTTACTGCGCTCGGACAAGCACGCGGCAGGGGCCCCGAGCTAGAGAGGCCATCGATGAGGCCGCTGGTTTGGCTTCACCGCGTCGTCTCGTCGTGGCCGCCGGTTCGTCCCGTCAACCGTCGAGAGAACGGGCCGCATCGAAGGAATTGAATGCTTCGGACATCCTTAGCGTGAAGCAAATCTTAGCAGGATCCTGTGCCGATTGGCCTAGCTGCGAAAACAGCAAGCAGTGGCGCGCACTGTGATCGATCGTTCATGAATTGCGAGTGACGTTCATGACGCGCAGTTGTGTGCTCACGGACCGTCTTCAATGCCGAGATCTTGCCTACCTGCTGGGGCCATATCCTCCCCTGGATCTCCCCCATATTGCTGCCGGGGCCACCTCCACGCCTCCACCTCGTACGTACGTACATGCATTATTCGATTTAATTATCCACTTGGTTCAATTCATCCTTGCCCTTTTGCGTTTCGCAAAACGGAGATCCGATCAGGATTCAAGACACCAGTCGCGCGCTTGCCAAGCACCGCCGCCAGATGAGACAGGGAATGGGTGCTTGGGCCTGATTCTGGGGCGTGGACTACTGCGGAACAGAGGGAGTACCAAATTCGATTCATTTAGCTCATGCGAAACTTGTCTAATTACACAAATAAAATATAAATCATGGTCTCTTGAGATTAAATTCGTATAAATCGGAAGGGGTCTCACACTTGATTAAACACTTGTGATATGAAACTCCCTGTGGAAAATCATGCTACAAGACCATCTCTCCTGTACTACGTCACACTAAATATAGTCTGTCTATACATCAATAAGATGTTAGAATCCTTTCCCATACTTGAATTTTTGGCCATTAGATCTTAGATGTATGGTTAAGATTGCACTGTAATGACAGTGATTACAGTGTAACCCCCCTACCCCACCCCCACCTCCACCCGGCCAGATCCACCGCCGCGGTCCCCCTCCAGTCGGTGCGCCGCCGCGCCCCCTTCACCGGTCTCCACTGCTCCTCCGCCGCCGGACCCCATGGCGGCTCCCCGTCACCGCGCCTCCTCTGCCTCCCCCGCCGGCGCGCGCCTCCGCCTCCGGCCCCGCCTGCGCACCTCCTCCGCCTCCCTAATTGGTGGATTCAACCGGGTGATGGAAATGCTTCCATCACCCGGTTAATGTTTAGCTTTTCTCTAAATATATCAATACATAGCTCTAACAAGGCAATCTAAGGGTCTGTTTAAATATATTATGTCTAAAGTTTAGTCATAACTAAAGTTTAGTCGGCTAAAATTTAATCCACCAACCATTAGTTATGATGTGTTTGAATAGTATGGCCTAATAGTTAGTTGGTACATCAATTACACTAGGAATTGAAATTAGTTTATTTTTTGGGATTAATGGACTAATGGTTAGTCTAAAGAATAGCTAAAATTTAGTCCATATATTAGCTGTTCTGTTTGGATGTAAACGAAATAAATTTTAATCCCTTATATTCAAACGCGCCGTATGACTATTTTGCAAGCACCCATGTACTCTCCTAGAAGCGCAGCAGAGACCAACAAATGTCTAAAATCCACGCTGTTCAAGGCGTTGATTTGCGAGCACACCGAATTCGCAGGGTCACCCGAGTCCGGACCCCCTAGGATAGGAACATCCAATTTGACGTCATCAAATATCAATTGGGGCTCACTGCTCACACAGCAGTGTTTTGGTACAATCGGTCGGCGAGTAATGGGTGTTAGCTATACGCGCACGTACGTACACGGTGCATAAATTCAGAGACACATGGCCCACGCGTTACGTAGTTGTTTCGTGCCCACTTTGCCGATTGCAACCACGCCCATCCGGCGGAGGCAACGTTCGAAGGTGTCGCACACGGGTACTGGGCTGTACTTGATCGCCTCGCACCGGCAACATATGGGCGATCCGTGGCGTAGCTTGGAATCCTTTCACGCTCTCCCTGAGTATTGTCTGCAAATTTTGACTATCCACTATTTTTTACTATTCTAATTATTTTTTATGTCTACATAAAACAGTTCTTTGGTCAATCCCCATTAGAGATGGTCTTAGGGCCGTGTGACTTATCAGCGGTGATCCGAACGTGCAAGCTCTGTAGGCACGTGGATTCGCACCATACCCCGCCAACGGGCGCCGATGTAACAATGCGGCGAGCCGGCGGCCATTCGTGCGCGGGGATATATAGCAGGCATGTGTTTTTTTTGTTGTTGATAATGGGATAGCAGGCATGGTAGTATATAGAACAAGTTCAATAAACCTAGGTCCTAGGGTATAGACAAGCCATGGCATTTGTTGCTCTATGCTTGCCCTTGTTTTAAGAGAGAAGTATTCCCTCCGGATTATAAAAAAACGTCATATATTAATGATCGAAGGGAGTACGTGATAACAAATTTCTTTACATTCAAGCGACAAAGTAATTATGTGTTTTCAAGAGTATTTTAAGCTATACTTTCCGATTTGTTGCTCATGCTACGTATCTTTTCCTTATATAAGCCGGTTTCGAATTTTTTAATTATTGATTCACACTCTAGCATTATTTTGAGAAAAATCCTAATTATAGAAGTTATACATGTTTTATAACTTGTACTGACATATCTTTTTTTTACATTACATATCCTATTCACCATTCAATCTTAAGGAGAAAGCAGTTCTACAGTTCTACACCATAAGACTATGTGCAGTGAAACGTGTAAAAAGACCTGCCAATATACTGTAGCACTCATGTATAGTGTATACAGAGAAAAATATAGTTGGAACGGTGGATAGGCAAGCCATATAGGTAACCTGCACATAGTTAAGAGGAAAGAATAGGTTTATGACATGGCTATATTTGTTCACGAAGGTTGACAGAAGTAATGACTTAAATATTCATCGGGCCCTCTTATTGGCCACGGCTGAGAACAACTTTAGGATTGGGGTGCCTATACGAAAAGGGATGGACCTCGCCTGACGTTGGTGTGGGTGCAGTTGGGTGCAGTTGAGTCACCGCCGTGTGGGTCCCACACGCGGTGTGGCCCACGCGCAGTGACCCAACTGCACCTGACGTTACGTCAAGGGATGAGCTTCCACGAAGAGGAGGGGATGAATTAGGACGCTGATTGCTTGCTAACCCATAGCTTCGAACAAATTCACTATGTTTATCAAATGCATATAAGGTTTTTCTAGTATTGTCTAATTACCCACTCCAAGTGTTTTGCACCATAGAACCAGCCCAAGTTGCTCAACGAATACGGTAAACGTGCTAAGGAAGGAGCAAGAGAGCAACGACAAACTCCCGAGATGAGACAATGTTTCTCGTGGTGTTGGTTGGCAAAACACTGCATGGTTCACGATGAAGCACCACAAAGGAACAATAGTCCTAATCACAGGACCGAGGCTCACCACGTCAAATAAAGATTGAGCGTTAGCAACTAAGGCGACCTCAAACGCCTTAAGGCGGAGTCCAATAGCTCATGTAGTTAGCTCATGCGTTTCAAACTCCATGCATATTGTAGTGTATATTTTGTACATACGCGACCATATGCACGCGCCGTTGCACTTAGTCTAACTCTCCTGCCCTCTCTGAAGCTTCCACAACAAGTTGCCTCCTCGTCACCGACAAAGCCACCGCTCCACACCAACATCGGAGCGCCATCGATGCCCTAAGGTCTCTAGACACCCAAACGTATAAAGTTGCCACAATAGTATTTCTCAAGTCATTCACTCTAAGTCTCTAATAATACTTTGGCTGCCTTTGGAATTCGGCTGGATTGTATAATCTAGCTTTTAGAGGTTACAATCTAGGACACACCTAGTCACAATAGTGTAAAAAGAGAACTCATTAGATGTGAAAATAGTATGTATAAGTGTAACAAGGCTCATCAGTGGTTTTGATGTATTGAAGTGACAACACGATTAAAGGTCTAACTACTTTGTGAAGTTACTTGATAGGTTTCACAGGTTAATTCATAATGTCAAAGTGCAGAAGAGTGAACTTTAATATACATATCTCATGATCAAGCATGAATACTCATGTGTTGGGAGTCAAGCATATTGAATGAATATTACACTCATGATATGATTGATGGATCATTATTGAATATATATTGCCTAATGAGGATAATTGGTCATAGATCATCTCACTAAGTTGGATCTACTCTTGGATCATCTAAATGACCATAATATTTGTTCTAGTCTCTCGCGATGGCTTGGTTACTTATATTGTTGATCATTTTATCGTGCCAGTGTGAAGAGCAGCCATATCTAATGGATTGCATTGCCTAAGTGCGTGATTTCATTGGTTTTCTATTATTGATGCACATTGAGGCACATGGCTATCTTATTGTGAAGAGTGACTTAGATTCTATCTCCTGCATTTAGACATCATTAGTTAAATTGGATTTCTCGTGTATAACAAGTGGCTGATCGTGAATGCACTCTAGTTGCATATCAAGGCCAACGATAATCAAGATCAAGTATAGTGAATGGATAATGAGCAAATGTGTCCATCTACTTATTGAAGAGGTTTTCTAAATCGAATTCCAATTATTCAACTCAAAGAGGATTGCTCGCAAAGGAAGAAGCTCAGCTTAGCTATCATTCTCTATTGACATGATTCAAAACGGCATTGTTCATCAATACGAAGACTCATATGGTTTTCATCTATATTTATCTTTTCTTGAGTATAGGTATGCCGTACTATCAAGAGAGATGCGAAACTCGGAAGTTACTAGTCAACATGTGCTCATATCTAGTTTTAGAGAATGCTAGACCATTGCATCTCTTGTAGTGCATATGGCATTGAGTGTGGCATATCCCTTGTGGAAAATGGCCGAGCCTTATTGTGAAAGCTTTCTAAACATTTTCTCATGCTTTTATCTCCTAGGTAGGTGTATCTCTAATGGGGATAACACCTACACATTTCTTATCTAGTGACCAAGGCTCAGTGCCTTAGCCATATGGTCAGAGAACCTCTCACCGGACTATCCGGTGAGCTCTACCGGACTGTTTGGTAGAGGGGTTTTGAATCCCAACGGGTAGTCAGCCTCTATCAGACTGTCCGGTAGGGCTCATAGGACTGTCCGGTGATGGGCTGACATAGGCCAACGGCTAGTTTTGTGATTGTGGGTATTTATACCCTCACTCACTTATAGTTGGGGTTGCTGTTTCCCTCCATGTCCATATACATCCAGAGGCCCAAAGAAACACTCCCTGACACTATCTTTCTAAGATTCAGCTAAACAAGTGGGATTCTTAAGTTGGGAGAGAATTTGTGAGATTGTGTGAGCTACATTGTGAACACCTAGTTTTTGAGCATAGTTGGCAAGCATTTTTGGGAAACGCTTTTGTTACTCTTGGAGGTTTCCTCCTAGACGGCGAGAGCGACCCGAAGGGCACCCGGCTTGTGGGTGCAACTTCTTTTTAGGTGATTACCCCCGCTCTTCGAAACATTTGCAGGTGAGCACCTTTATAGGCTTGGTGGTTGTGAAGGGGATGCCGAGAGTTGAAAAAGACTCGAGCTCTTGGTGGGCCGCCTCAACGAGGATGTACGGACACTTGCGAGTGTGCTCGAACATCGGGAATAAAATCTCTTGTCATGTGTGCTGTGCCCCTGCTGGGAGACCCAAGCTTTATGCTTGTGGTTGATTTATTTACTTACATTATATTATTGCTTCCGCTATTATTATTACTCTTATGCAAGTTTTTTTGTGGGCGCAGGGACTAAGTATTGCTGAGCTCAATATTACCTTAGAAATATTTTACACAGCTCCACGTAGCCCAATAAATATTTATTCGCATATTTACATTCGTAGAGCTTAGTCTCTGCGTGACATCGGACTATCCGGTGAGGATCACCGGATTATCCGGTTCTACTATAGTGTTCCGGTAGACAGCACTGGACTATCCGGTGTTGAGACTGACAGTTTATTTTTAAGTGGTGTAAATTTTTCAGTTACACCTACTCACCCGCGACATGTCTTTTCAGTATGTCCTGTTAGGATTACAAACAAGCCCATGTATAAGCATTAAGATGCAAAAGGTAGTGTGAAGATGGAAGAAAAAGGAAAGAAAAAAAAATCTAAACTTAAACATTTTGCGGATAGATTTTGCAATGGTTGGAAAGGTACCCACCGTTACCGGTGCCTATAATTTTTCAAACCAAATTATTGAATAAATAAATAAATAAATAAATAAAAGTGTATTGATACTAGTATCACTATTTTAGTACCGGAACTACATATCCGGTACCGTCTAGTACTGATACCGTGGCACTGGCTATTTCTAAACCATTTGATTTCGCTCGGCTCTTATTTTTTCCAACCACCCTAAAGACTGTACATTTTGACATGTGAAAGAATAAATCTCCACGCCATAATCCGAACATCAGTGGTTGTATTGGTAATTTTGACACTTTAAATGTAAATGACATATATTTAGCTAAATTAGGGTCCTTGTATCCAATCTCAAAGTTTGTAAACCTAAGACACTACAAGACCAGTTTAATCCCCGTCCTTCAGTGTATTTTAATCCTTTTTATCACCTCAGTTTAATCTTCAGTCTCGGCTATGGTAGTTTCCTACTTTCATGAACCAGTCACTCACTACACAGTAATTAAACACCACATCTGTACTGTACCGCCTGTTCGTCTGTACAGTACCAGAACAGTACTAGAGATACGATGTCCTTGCCAGTTGCCTGCCATTGATGGTGCTGAGACGCTGAGTTGCAGCAGAATTGACCATCGGGCCCCTGCCACCACCGCCACCATCACCACCATTTGCGCGGGAAAGCTCCGCCCCACCTCCTGGAACGGCGGGAAAGCGAGGCGCGCCAAGCTGCGTTTGACCGCGGGGCAGCTGGCCCGGAGACCGGCAGCCGCGCGGGAGCAGGGATCACCGCCGCAGAGGCCGAGACCGAGGCGCACGTCAGCTGATTACTCGGCGCTTGCCTGGCCTGGCGTCGCAAGTTGCGATGCCTTTCCTTTCTCCCTGGCGCTGGCGGCTCTGGGCTCATTCGGTGTTGCCGGCCGAATCCAAGCACCGTCACTCGTGCTGAGCCGAAACAAAAACGAAGAGCCAAATACAAACGTCGCGTCACCGCCGCAGCGAGAAGGGTTTCTTTAAAAGCCCGTGTTCCATTTCGGTGCGGTGCCGCAGAGTCCATTCTGTGCTGTTGCGTGTACTTACGCCAATAATCTATATCTATCATGTCTTGTAGCTAGCCAAAACACATTGTACTATATAAATTAGCGATGCACATATTCTAGCGCCTGACGGCGCTGCATTCGCTGACCAGCGGCACCAGAATGCGCTGTGTGTGTGGCAGCGAGGTCACGGGGCGGCAGAGCGCGAGCGGCGAGCCCCAGCCGTGGCAGCAGGCAGCAGGCAGCAGGCAGCAGGCAGCAGCAGCCCAGACCGTCCGTCGCGGTGCGGCTGCGCGTCTTCACTGCGGCGGCTGGCCGGGGCGAGGGGAGGCCCAGGGAAAGGGAAGCCGTCCGCCGTGCCGCGTGCAGCGGGGGCGTGCAGGCCGGCGTGGAGACAGACAGGCGCCCAAACCCCTCCCGATGTTTTCAAACTTTCGAGGGGGTCTTTGTTTGCACCCCGTGCCTCTCTCTCTCTCTCTCTCTCTCTTCGGAAGCCGGAACTCGGGTGGAGTGCCTGGCTGTGTCCTTCCTCTGCGAGAGCGAGACAGACAATACAAAAAGCCTTCCACGTTGCTGCATCTTTTGTGGACTCTGGTCGCTCAAATCGCTCGACCTATCCGACCAACGCTACCTCAGCTCCCGGGGCCCTACCATACATACCAATGCCAGCTCGAGCTCGTCCTTGCCCACTCGAGTCGAAACCGCAGGCGCCTCCCCTCCCTTTTCAAAAAGATTAGGCGCTCTACCTCGCGTCGCATGCCCATGGCCTCTCTCTGGCCGGGGGGGTGTACCGCGTACGAGAGCATCCGATGCCAATGCGTTCAGGGCGGCGGCGAAATCGTGGCGCTCACATCGCCCGAAACCTGTACTGATAGGTACCACGTACGATGGATGGCAATTGGCAAACGTCGCTCTTGGCCTAAAGGAAATGTCACGTCGCCGTCGGGGCGCGTCACGGCGCGCCGGGCCGGCCACTGATGAGGACACGGCACGCGAGCGCGCGCATAATTGGACTCCAGATCTGTGCTGCTGCTCCTCAGTCTCAACATCATCGCCGCACGGCCAATAATGGTGGCTCCAAGGCAATCGGATAATAACACGGTGCGTGCCTATGCGATGCCCTTATCTGGTTCACCCGTTGGCTCAAGGCTCATACGGTCATGCTGGTGACACGGCTTGGTCAATGGGAGTCGAATCGTATTTGTCTCGACGCTGAAAACAACATCACTGGATGGTAATAAGATCCAGTACTTTTCTTTTCCTAATTAGCACGATGACTTTTAACCATCTTGATGAAAGTGGAGACCTTTTTTTTAACAATCCAATACTAACATGAGAATATTTAAAGTCTTATTATTTATAGTCAATTCTTGGATGTACTAGCCCCGTCGTTACGACACAACAGTAGTTTTTATTACTGTATTAGTTATAGATTATAACAAAAAGTATCAGGATCAATTTGGATGGATGGATGACAATACAATTGAGAATGGCGTGGAGCTTTCTTTCCTTTGCCAACCCAAGGCCACTAAAATCCATTGGTTCCATTTTTTGTGTGTTTTTCACTTACCACCTGAATACTTGCACTCCTTTTTTTCCTGCGAGTCAGTATTTTTTTTATACTCTCTTGAGGAATTTGACGGCTGCTTTCAAGAGCGGCCGGTGAAATTCGACGGCCACGCAAAAAATGCCACGATCTCGCGGATGGCCACGACGGCTCACACGAGAGCGGCGAAAGCGGCACACACGACCCGGCCGCAACAAACGAGGCCCCAGAAATAACCGGAGAGCCGGAGGCGACCGACTCCGGCGCGGCGCCCACCACGTCGGATGGCGGCCGGGCCCCGCGGCGTCGGTGGCAGCGCCTCCCTGCCCCTGCGCGAGCGACGCGCCCACCACGCGACAAGGCCGCCGTTTTAGAGTGGACGGGCCGGGGCGAGCGAGCGGGACGTGTGCTGGGCCGGGGGCCGAGAGGCCCCGCGCGACAGCGACGTGGGCGCGGTGGTTGCGGGAATCTCCGGCGTCGTGCCGTGCGGTGCGGTGCGTCAGCCGGCCCGGGCGCGCGGAGATTCACAGGAATCCGGGGAGCCATGCCCGAGGGGATGGCAGCTGGGACCCACGCGCGAAGTCCGACTAGTGGGGCCCCCGTCCCCCGCTCTTATCCAACCCGCAGAGGGGAAGAGGATGGGGGGCTCGCGGGGTTCCCGTACGCTATCTCCAGCAGACAGCGGCATGCGCGACCCCAACAATGATAGCCCTACTCCTACTGTTGTGTGGCGGTACGACTCCAAAAGCCCAGAGGAACTGCTCTGTCGTGTCAGCACGCCTGACAGGTTCTACTACTAGCAGCAAATTGACCTGTCTGAGACTTCAGGTTTTACGGGAAAAAAGTTCAAAATTCGTTCAAATCGTGGTGGTGGCAAAAAACTGCGTAATGGGAGTTCAACAAATCGTCGTGTGGTGTCCTCGCCGCCCGAGAGGGCTTGGCACGGACGCGAGACCACTTCCACGACTCACCAAGCGGTGCGCCCTCGTCGGCGCGGCGCCCCCCGTCGCGCCGCGACACCGCTTCGTCGGCGCGGCAGACGACGGGCAGCGAGCGCAGCCAGGGGCTCACCAGGAGCTCACCCAGCAGCGGCGTCCCCGGCAGCAGCGGCATCACCTCCCGTCACACGCCTTCAATGCGCTGTAAATTTAATCGCCACCAAGCCCACGAAAAACTCGCAGACGGGGGCGCGGACGCAAGTCCCGTGACCGTGCGACGCCCACAGCGAGTCAGTGACAGTGCGACACACTGCTATTTCCCCACTCCGGCAGCAACACTGACATCACACCGAAACTTTACCCATTCAATCACCCAACCGTGATTTCCCGCTCGAAAAATCGTCATGAAAATACTCCAGCGGTCACTCAAAAAATCAGCTCGAATGGTACACCCCAGTCGCCCAGCCGTGGTCTCCTGCTCAAAAGAAGTCGGGACATGGCTACAGCTTCTGCATTTCCAGAAACGTTTTTCCTTCCGCTCCAGAAAAATTAGGTCGACCACCATTTTGACATTTCAAACAATAAAAATAAAATTACTCGCCAACCATTTGACAACGGGCGTAGTGGGTGGAGTGGCATTTCACATGACGCAACACACAAAAAATCCAACACACGCATCTACGTACTCGTACGTACATAGTACACAGCCACCCCACAATAACTGCTCCAACTCCTCTACTCTACTCTACAGTCCGCTGCACTGCACCGTCCGGCCGTCCGGCCATCCTGTTGCCCTCTTAAAAATACGCGCAATGACTCTAAAAAAAAATACGCGCAATAAATCAGCGCAGTGAACGCAGGGGAGGGGGATGCTGGCATGGCATTTGGGGGCGCGACGGGCTACGGCGCGTCCCGGCTGGACGGCCCCACGAATTGCACCGGCGAAAACCGGCCGACTAATTTCCCGGCCGAAATCATTTTTCTTTAATTTACTTTACTTGCCTGCCGTCTTCTCTTTCCTCGGCGTCCTCCTTTATAAAAAGAGTCCAGCCCCAGGCGTCGGGCTCGGCCGTTTAATATCCTCGACGTCCGTCGACATTCCCATTCGCTCGCCTTCCTTCCTCCTCCTCCCATCTATTTCTCGCCGTCCCACCTCTTTTCGCTGATAAGCACGCCGCTTTGGCCGCCGTCCGCTCTCGGGGAGAGTTTGCAACCGGCGGTTGCTGCTCGGAGGCTGGTTGGTGCTTGTTTCTTCCACCTCTTCCTCCTGTGGGTTTGTGGTTTCTTGGACGGGGACGAGCCTGGAGGAAATGTCGACGACCGAGAGCTCGGACCTCGGGGAGGAGTTCTGGCTGCCGGAGGAGTTCCTCGACGACGACTTCTTCTCCGAGGAGGAGAAGGCGGCGGTGGCCGCGCGAAGCGAGAGCGACGAGGAGGACAGCCTCGCAGGCCTCTCGCGCCGCCTCGCGGGCCTCCTCGCCGACAACGCCGACCACGAGGCGCCTCCCGCCAAGGTGGGCTTTCTTCGTCCATTCTTCGTTTTGCATGCGCTCGGTTCCTGTTTCTCTCGCTTCTTTTTTTTTGTTATCCGCATGCCGGAATTTCTGACTCTGCGCACCGTCTCCTGCAGGCGGCGGATGTGACGGTTGGGTCCCCGCAGTCGACGCTGTGCGGGCTCCCGAAGTCCGGGCAGGAGAGCCCCAACGGCGGCGCGTCCAAGGGCACCTCGCCGCCGTCGTCGCCGCTGGAGCAGCCGCCGGCCGACCCGTGGGAGCTGCTGTACGAGGCGGCGGGCCAGGTCGCGCGCATGCGCGCCGTGTCCAACGGCATCCCGGTGCCGACCACCGCCTACGGCTTCAACACGCACGGCGGCTACGCCGCGCCGGCGCGGAAGCCGTCGCCGCCGCCGGTGGCGCCGCCCGCCGCCAAGGTCCCCGCCGGCGGTTACTACCACCACCCGCTCGCGCACTTGGTGTCGCAGCGCCAGATGCAGGCTGCCCAGGTGCGTTGCGCTCCGCGCGTCGGTTCACCGGGATTCTTCAGCTGTATCGTTTCGTTTGTCCCGTAGCCGCCCTCCCTGACGCGCATGCCGCCTTCTGTGTTGGTCTCCAGTTCCATGTCCTCAAGCAGCAGCAGCTGCTCAAGCTGCAGAGGGAGCGCCAGCTTGCGGCCGCGTGGAGCGCGCGCCAGGGCGCCGGTGCCAAGGCTGCCGGCGGCGGCGACGCGCCGCTTGGTCTGAACCCGGCGGCGTGGCCCCCGCTTCAGAAGCCGCCGCCGCAGCATAGCCTTCACCACGCGCCGGCGGCCCCTGCTTCGGGCATGCGCGCCGTGTTCCTCACCCCGCCAGGCGCCAAGCGCGAGCGCAACGGCACCGGCGTCTTCCTGCCCCGCCCGGCCGGCGCCCCGGCCGAGCCGAAGAGAAAGACTGGTGCGTTGGTTGCTCCAACTTGGTTTTGGCGTGGACGCTCTGCTGGTGTTCTTGGTTTGAGCATCCTGCTCACTTTGGTTCTGTCCCCGTCGTGCAGGGTGTTCGACGGTTCTTGTCCCCGCCCGCGTCGTGCAGGCTCTGAACCTCAACCTCGACGACCTCGGCGCCCAGCCTCGGTACCCCGGCGGCTTCGTTCTTGATCACGGTAACTTTCTCATTCCGCGAGCTCATCGTGTTGCACCCGGTGTTCTTTTGCCCAAACGGGAAGCAGCGCTAATGGCGGGTGTTTTCATTGCAGACGCCTTGATTAGTCGGAGCAACGCCATGCTGGCGAGCCAGAAGCGGCGGGCTGCCGGAGCTGTGGCCTCGCCGGCACTTTGCCACAGTTCTTGATTGAATTCGCCCAGTGGCCGCGCGCCGGCCGGAGCAGACGGAGGGAGCCACCAAGATTCCGGCGACTCCCTTCTTCTGGTCGTCACTCCAGTTAATCCCAATAATAATAAAAGAAATTATTAGTTGGAGCACCTTTTGTTAGGTAGTGTGTTAGCAGCAGAGTTAGGAAGGCAATAGTAGCGTTAGCATCAGTTTTAGGTCTGTTCATTTCGGATCCGGGGTCATATATTGGTTTTTTTTGGTGTGGACGGGAAGCGGTGGAGATGGACGAGCAGAGCGAAGAAATCCATGTCGTCCCGGTTTCGGGTGGTTCGGTGGGGGAAGAATAATAAGTGGTTCGAGAGAGGTCTTAAGCTGCTTGCAATAAGCGTATTCATATGCCGAGCGAGCAAGACGACGAGAAATGACATGGAAATTATTGGATGTGGGTTTATCTTGGAGACATGAAAAGAAAAATAAGGTCTTATTTCCCCATCCATCGATCCATCCATGGCTTGCTTGCTTTGGGTGCTACCAGCACAGACACAGCTAAGGCCTCCCTCCCTCTTTTTTGCAGCCTTTTTTACTTGCAAAAGAAGCTTGCCGTGGGCTCCATGAATAAGGGCGTCTGCTTTTGGTACGGTAGAGTATGATCAAAGGATTTTTATTGGTGTTTTCCCTGTACTACTTAGCAGCTGGTAGGAGTGGTTAAAGTGCCCCCCTGACTTTTGTTACAAGGGTCATTAGTTTATCTGGTGCAGCCAGCAGCAGCAGCACCAACGTCGGGCCTGCTGTTAAAAACGTATCTTGTGTACTACTTGACTACTTGCCCCATGCCGTGCTGGGTGCATTAATATGTAATGAATTCCATTGCTTAATTCTAGCAATAAAGGTGTGCTTGATGCCCTTAATAAAGTCTGTCCCCCCCCCCCCCCCCCCATCTTCTATTACCCCGGCGTTGTTGATTACGCATGTGAGGTCCGCAGCAACCGCTTGTCCGGTGCGTAACCGCCTCAGAATCTTGGGCGCGGGTGGGTCATGGGATCTGCATCTTCTCGACTTCTCCCCCTCCTCGGCTGCTGCCGTTCCTCTCGCTGGATCCCTGAGAACGACGCCCCTGGCGCCTGGTGCCGGTGGGGCGCCCAGGCCCGAGCCTGGCTGGCTGGCTTGTTCGGCGCGGTCCAGCGCGGGTGGGGTGGCTCCCGTTCCCCTCCTCTCTATCCACCATTTTAATGGCCTCGCTCGGACGCATTCGGCTGCGTGGTCGATGGATGCCTCCTGTCCTGTTGCGGTGCACCAGGGCATGCAGAGCAGAGCGCCCATCTCCTCGCAGTCGCAGCTGCTGCATGCGTCCCTGTTCACGTCTGCCTGTGTGGCCCGGTCAAACCGTCAAAGCGGTCGTTCCTTTTTATTTTTTTTATTTTCTCGCTTGGTGCGCCGTCTTTTGTTTCGAGTACTATTTTTTTTTTTACCGTGCGTCGCTCGCAGCGCACACCCATCGGTCGGCGGGAAAGGCGTGTTTCCAAGAGAAAGCGGCTCGCCTCGGGTTCCATCCCATGGCGAGCGAGAGCCCTCTCCTCTGGTTTCCTGCCTCGGGCCTTGTTACGATGATCCTGCCCCTTTTTCCCGGTAGGGTGAACCGCACGGTACCCCCAGCCGCCCAGTTTTAAACTCCCCGGGCAGTACCACGGATAGTATCTTCTTTAGTTACTTTCGGGAGGGGTCACCGCCGGGCGACGCTAATCTGGATCGGATTTCACATGCCCCCGCCGTGGCGCGCCGCTTCGGCCTGTTCGCTCCGGTCCGGTGTGGGACTGGTGGCGGTGCCGCGGGTGCGGGGTGCCGAACATACTGGTACGGACGGGGCGGTATTGGTGGGCCTGACCTTGCTGCGGCCGCCGAGCGCCGAGCCAGATTCCCAGAGGGGCTTTTGGGTTGGGTCGTCTTGCTCGCTGGAAAGGTGGGTTGGCGGCACGCACCCGCACCTGACCGGCCGAGCTGGATCGGTTGGGTGCGCGCGCCGGTGAGTGGTGAGGGGGGGGAGTACTGGAGGGGAGTGGAGGCGAGCAAGCAACAGGGCAACCCGCGTCGCATCGCGCGTGTGGCCCTCACGTTGCGGGAAGTGGTGCGATGAGCCAGCGGCCGCGGTGGGTTAGGAGGGAGGGGCCACCACCGCGGCCGGCCGGCCGGTCTCGGCTCGTTGTCATGCCCGGCGCGGTGGGTTGGCCGCGCCTCGACCAACTCCCGCCATTTTGCCCGGCCGTGGTACATCCACCCCGCGGCCCCGGGTTTGTACGCCTTCCCGCCATCGAGTGGCCGAGGCAGTAGTACTGGATATTTTGTGGCGCATACGGCAAGCGAGCACCACTAATCACGATTCCCTAATATCCCGATCTCATCCAAATCCAACCGGGCCGCGCCATCTCACGTAGGCGTAGGGCCTGGCGGGAAGGGAGGCTCCGAAGGGGATCACGTGTCTTTTCGCGGCATAGGGTTTGTGTCTGCGCTAATGATGTCGAGTGCTTAGTACTTAATCGACCGTGCACTTTGCTGGTCTGATGACCTAATACAACCGACGCGCATTATTTGCTCTCGGCTGACATCACACTCACACCCTGGCACCCGTCCGTTTCAGGCTTCCGGGGCCCGTGACGACGCCCCTGCCGTGCCTCAATTAGCGTCGCTGATCCAAGCGGCGACGTGCCAAATGGAGCCTGGCGTATTCAGCTCGCCCTCTTGGATTGCGTTGGCCCGTAGCCGTCGCTCCTTAACAAATGCCCTAGGCCTCCTGCCGCATCCTTTTGCGACCGATTTCGCGTCCAGGTCCCGTTGAAAGGTCCCTGGCTGGCTGCCTCGCGTCGGCATGCACCGGCTGCCGCGGCCCGTGAATCGTGATCGGCCGACGTTTCTCCGCTGCCAATTTCGCCTACCGATCGTGACATTCCGGTTTTGTTGCCCGGTGCAGTTCGTTTACCAACCGTGAGTGCCGTGTCACTCTCACAGTCTCACGGGGGTATCCGAGCATCTAGTGAGAGCAGGCTGGTGGTGCACCAACCGGCGATCGAGGCCCCGCGAAAGACGAGCTGCCGTTTGGCAGCCGCGTACGTGCGCAGTGAGCCAGTGACAGTGCGCGACGTAACGGAGCACCAATAACCTAGCATATATATGCCGCCTTGACTTGCATGCGCCTAGTGTAGTCCATTTGTCGGTAACCAAATCCGGCCGCCGGACGCCGGCGCCAACGCTTTGGCTACAGGAGCTGGGCCACCGAGCTGCCGTCCCTGCTGTCTCTAGCTCGCCCTCGCCCCATGGTCCGATACTCCGATCCAATGCTCGTGACGAATTGAAATCCTCGTCGTAAGTCCCACGATAATTCTGCCCTACCTGTAATGTTGCAACACACAGTGCATTTTCCAGACCAGCCATTGCTCCTGCTACAGAGTACTATTCATACGGAGTACTACAGTAGTAGCAGGGTGCAAGGGAAGCGAAGGCAGTGCGTGAAGAAAAATGTGAACAGAGACGGGGAGAGCGCCGCCGCGCCGACAAAGTGGAGGAGAAGGCGATTCGTTCCTAGGAATCCCACCCCGTGCCCTGGATCTCCGATCTCGGCAGCATGACAGTTCACCTCCCGCCAAGGCGCCAGCGGTTTGCCGGGCTGTTGCTAGCTGTTGGACCAGCCACGCCCGAATTTTTTTCTCCTTCTAAAAAGACCCCCACAGCACCGGTCGTCGTCGGTTTCGCATCTGGGCCGCGACGGGGGGACCCAAGAACAGCTAGAGTCTAGCGAGAGAACCAGTAATTAACTCTGGGATCATCCACCGGCCCTGCTGGGGCTTCACGCTTCAGGACCCTGCTGGGCCCTCGCTGCTTCTTTTGGTAAACAGGAAAAGTTACAGGATGGGTTGTTTTTTAATTAAAAAAATCTATCCACTTGACGGTCTAGTGTGTATTGTCAGTGCATGCATGCTGTTAAGAGGACAGCTAATTGTACCGAGGATTGCCTTTTGCGGTATCAGGCAATTGCTACTATTGTATTATGAATAGCCAATAGCGTAGTTAGTCTATATCAACACTTCAACAGGTGCTCCTACGCACTCTGGTAAATTGGCATGACGTAAAAGTTTTAGGATTTTTTACTGTAGAATGTAGATTAGTAAGGCTAGACCATCGACCCATGCTTTCATACGGCTAGAAGCTAGGGATAGGTAACTTTAGTACACACAATTAATTGCGTCTTTGTTTGCTCTCTGTCTATTCTCTATCACAATGCTATAAATACTCAGCAACCTTTGTCCAGTTGTAATAAAGGTAGGAGTACTATCTCTTTATATAGATATTCTCAATCTGTATTCATAGCATTTCTCTCTTTGTTTTCATCACACCTTAGATTGCCTTTAATATGTGTTTAGTTAATACTACCTTAGCTCGAGTCTTGCTGTAGTGTAGCAAGTGTCATGACGCTTTGAATCTAGATCTTGCTTTCAAATTCAGCCCTATTTGTTGTTGTAATATTTTATGTGCTTATTAAGTTGAAACTCCCATGCTCGCTGCACTTAATTCTTCTATTCAATTTACTAAAAACTTGGATTCTGGGTTCTAAACTACAGCCTTTGGATTTTATCGGTCAAAAGGTTATGTATAGTAGTATACTTTTATAAGAAACAAAGGAAGCTATCAATACACATGTGTTATAATGCCTCTATAAAAAATTATATCAAGTAACAACTTACAAAACTTAATATCATAAATTTGTACTTGAGAAATGAAATTTAGTCAATTTGACACTCCATGAGGGTGCGGCTCGACCCGGCCCAGCGCCCCAGCCTAGGTCCCACTTCAAAGTATTAGAGTATACTGAATTGTGGCAAATTTTTGTTGTTTTGTTTCCAAAAGTCTTGTTTCGTGTCAGTAATGGTGGTAGGAGCACGGGCTGGCTATAGGGCTATACGTGCCAAGTGGGTTTTGTTTTAAGCCATGAATGGTCATTGCAGCCTGTGCCTTCTGTTGGGTGTAACGTTGTGGGCCCACTGCCAGGTGGGCCTAGGTGTGGTGACAATAACCTCGGAAAACAATTTGTATACCGTACATGTGCCTTCTCTTGCCTGGTTGTGACTTCGATTGCTGTTGCAGAACATGGCAAGCCACACCGACACTTAACACACTGGCAGGCGGAGTCTTCCAGCGATGGCTGCTGGTCGGCTCTGCAAGCTGGCTCTTAGCGCTAACCACAGCAACCGCCTTAATTACCATATCAGCATGGTCCGCATGCAGGGGCCAGGGATGGTCGGATGGATGCTATGTAGTGTCGGGGGTAGGAGTACAGTTACGTCTCACGCGGCCTGACGTGCCCGTGCGGCTATCCTCATCAGTCATCACCCTCCCGTGCTCGAGCTCCTAGCCTTCAATGGTCACCTGAAGTCGACCTGTACATAATTCTATCGCCGCACTCCACTGAACTCGGTCCGTGCCGGGGGCGGGGCCCAAACCCAAGCCTGCTCGATCTAGGCAGGCGGCTTGAGTGCAAGACACGGACGGCCGTGGTGTGCGATGGCGGGTTTCGCGCCGACGGCGTGTCGTCCGGCCCGGCGCCAAAAGAAAAACCGCGGCCATGTTTTGCTTCGGGCGCGCGCGACCGGCGAACGCGTTTGCTTCACGCCTCGGCTATCTCGGTTCCAATCCCCGTCCTCGGCCGCACGGCGTGCGTGCGTCGGCGCCGGGTTCTGCACCCGTGCGTGCGTGCGTGCGCCGGTGCCCTGCCTGCCGGAAAGCGACGTCGCCGTGCACGCTTTTGGAGTGGCGCCCGCCTGCGATTGCGATTGGCAATGGGCCAAGGGAGGCATGCCATGAGCAAGCTCGATGCCGACGGCCGAGGGGTCGGTGCCGGTGCCGGTGCGTCGAACCTGGCGCGGGTGCACGACAGAGCCACTGGTGAGCCAGAAAGGAAAGGGGGCTACTGAGGAATCTGGAATCGCTTCAGTAAACCGACTTACGGGACTGATCGCTGATCGGGTTGTGTACTTGTTCTTGCGGCCGCGGCGCAGCGGTGGCGCCAGAGGAGCTGCCAACGATCTACTTCCCACAGCAGATAAAATGATTTCTGGGCTGGCGGCTGCACCTGCACTGGACAGCGGCCGCCGGGTCTTCCAATTGGGCTGCATAAAGAGCTCTCTTGGGCCTTTGCGAGAATGTGGGAGCTCAGAGCTCTCGCTGATCTGTCAACAGGCTGCACAAAAGGCCTAGTATGCAGTTACCTACACCAATTCTACTTCAAGTTATTAAATTAGATGGTCCTTGCAATATAGGTTTTGGAAGAGGGCCTGTTTTTTGTTGCTGAATAAGATGTTCTGTCACGGCCCGCCCAGCCCCATAGTTCCCCAAACAAACGGAAAAGTCTACGTTCCAAGCGAGGTACCCACTACTGCAACCCTGCCACGCTGCCAGCTTTGTGCCGAATGTTTTTCTGCGATGGAAATTGGAGCTCGCAACAAAGTCTGTAAGTGCCCACAATTCTTAGCTTCCCCGCTAGGCGGACGGAAATTGCAGTACTGCACGGCCCATGTAAGGCTCACTCTTCCTTTCTCTTTTCTCCGTTTTTATATTTTACTGCAATTTCCCTTCTATTTGCTTAATCTTTTCCTTCTATTATATGGCTTTTTCCTTTATTGTATTTTTATTTGAAAGTTTTTCCTTTCTTTCTATTTACTTTTTTTAAGTTTTTTCTTACTTGAGTTGAGACTAGACTACTTTGTTTTTAATGTTAGAATATTTTTGGTGAAAGCAGAACTTTTCACTCATGAAGGTGAGCATTTTTATTGTGAAGACTGAATATTATATCATGAACCTAGAATATTACCTTGGAAAAATCGAATATTTTCTTTGCAAAGCTAGAACATTTTGCTAATGAAGTGTAAGAATAATTTTCAGGTACACGCCGAACATCACTTTAATTAATTTTTAAAAGTTTATTATTGGTTTATTCTCAAGGTTAGTAATAATGGTTACATGGGTGCTCGACATCGATGACCACAATGGGTTGGTAAATGACTTGAGTGCATGTTTTGTTCTCTTTTTGATTCGATGAAAACAGTTGTGGTTTCGCCTACTAGTCACTAAAGCATAGAAGCAGAAGAAGCTACAAGAGTACATATTCGTACCAACATGATTATACTAAAATGATGATATCATAGGTACACCGTGACACTGAGGGTCTAGGGATAAACATTGTAGCGAGGAAGCAAAGTTGGTGGTGTATGTGCTTGAGCAATATTTATGTGTGCTTGAAAATCTTGCACCGAAGAAAGCACCATGCTGTGTTCTACTGTTCATGGATAATAAATAGCGAAAAGGGAAATGAGATACATGTGGAGTTCCTTAGTACCATTTTAGTCTTCATTGCTTCACTGGAAGAAAAGCATGCCATAAGATAATGTACATGAATTATTCTTGACAAATTCATAGATTATATGCCAGAATCCAAACAAGTCTATATCAAATCCATATATTCGTACATTACACAATACACACTAAATACATTATGTACATATCAACATAACAAATCCAGCGCTTGTTGTGCAATCATGCAATCACCAAATACGCCCCGCTAGATAAGCATATAACAAAGGCTCATCTTTTTGTGTTTTAACCCTTGTGCCTCCGTTAAGATGCAACGCAAAAAAACCGTAAAAAAACATAATAGTCATGGCCGGTTCGATCAACATCGCGCAACGACCATATTTCTCAAAGGGGCCGAGAAGTTGGAGCCTAGCAAAATGTGAATACCGGAAGGTCCGACCCTCAAGATTTGAACGGAGCGGACCATTCCATCAGAAGTGCAGCTGAAGCGATCAAGTATACACGGACCGAAAGGTACAGTCTAGAACATTGTCACAAGAGATGGACCATTTTGGCCGAATGTGTGAAGATTGCAGTAGCCGAGGACATACATGGACCAGATAGTACAGTTTAGAGACCGTACTAATCATCGGATGAATATTTCCGAAGGTGTGAAAACTGAAGTAGTGGATGACTTCAATGGACCTGATGGTACAGTTTGTGAGAATGCCCTATACTTTGGACCTTTGGAGTAACGACTAGTTCAACAACTAGTTGGCAAGTACAGAGGACCGTATGGTTCGATGTATGCCAAAGTGTATGGACAGTATCATACGGTTTGTGTATTTTCTGGCAGTCTTTTGGCTAGTTCGTGTTTGGAGGCTATATAAGCCACCCTACCCAGTCATTTGAAGAGAGCTGGAGCCACTGAAGACCACAACAAGTGTAAAGGAGTATTCCAAACATATCATCCACTCCGATCACCATAATTGTGCTTAGTGCTTATTCGAAGCTTGGTTAGAGCTTTGAGTGAGCTTGTGAGCTCTTCTTGGGTGTAGCTTCTATGTAACTATTGAAAAGCTTTGGTCGCAGTCAAGTCACATTATACTCATTGCTAGATTTTTCTTCTTGATGTAGAGCGGCAGCGACACCTTGTGAGGGGATGAGAAGACCCTTCAAACTGTGTAGTGAAAAATCTGGTGCCTTGTGATCAAGAGAGACGGAGACAGTGGCTGACCCTTGGTGGTTTGATGGGACTTAGCCTTTACTTGTGGAGAGCCATTTGATGGCTAGCGCAAGACGGTGATTGGAAGAGTTTTGGTGCCCGGCTCAGATTTTGCCTTGGGTGGCGAGCTCGTAGACGTAGCCCTTAGCGGTGAACCATGTTAAATCCTTGTATCTCCTCGAGAGTTTGCATTCTCCTGTCCTACTCTTTTTACTTACCACATTTACGTTTCCGTATTTATTTTCTTGTGTGCTTTTAGCTTTTCTAGTAGTTTTTTGGGTAAATTAGAAGCGACTTAACTAGTATATGTATGACGTGATTGGTTTATCTTGTACACTACAAAGCCCTAAGTTTTAGAAGAATGATTAGCGACCCAATTTACCGTCTCTCCTCTTGTGTTGAATAGCTTGGCAGGTTCCTTGCAACCACCATCTGCCCGGTTGGCATCCAACCGCTACCAGCGCTCCACCACCTGACCAACTCTTGTCCTCCCCTTGTCCACCACTACACACCATGAATCTCTCTGCCTTCTTTCTGCTATAGCTTTGCGGCTCCAAAATCCTCGTCGCATGCCATGATACTCGTGTAGTCGTGTGCGCCGTTCGGCCCATCAAGCCATCAAGGTCCGCGGTTTGCGAATTAGAAGCTATGCTCGTTTCCGCTCGTTCTTCGTTGCTATAGGGTGTGGATGTCCATGTACGTCATCCGCATTTCCGACCTCATTTTTCAAAGTCTTCCTTCTGTCCACCGGGAGCTGCTAAGCGGTGGCTGTATTCTTCGTGTTGCTATCATGGGAGGCGTGGGGGTTAAAATGAAAAAGGCAAATTCACGGTTAGATGCTAATCTCACGGACTGTGCTTGACAATTGAACGGTTACATGAATGCTCGTTGCACAACATATTACCATGTTTAACATAAATCCATATTCTGAATTGTAAAACCTCATCATAGACTCACAATCCCAAAAAAAAAAAATTTCGCAAGTGAGCAAATATGTTGTCCTTTTAACATACATCATACAACTAAATTGGCATTTGCAAAAAAGCTAAGGTCACAATCCATAGACTATGAAGTGAAGCATTAAGAACTTATTTAGCTCACTCTTATATCCAGAACAAAGAAACCCTAACATCCAAGCTAGAAGTAATGTTCTAACAACTTACTCAAATCAGCACTAGTCTACAACATTAATTCAGATAACAAAAATATGCCACAATTCATTTAACAATAAAAATGTCAAAAAAAAAAAACCGATCGAAAAAGTCCAATGTGTGTGTGTGTGTGTGTGTGTTTTAAATTTCGAGCCTAATGTTTCCAATAAAATTGTACCCAAATTGTACCGGTTGAATCTTACATTGTCATGTCTTATTTATCTGGAATGTTGGATAAGTATTGCTGATGCAGGCCGGTATCATGACGTTGGAGGTGTCAACATGAAGCGAGGGAATAAAAAAAAAACGTAACGTTGCAAAACAATGAGTTCTAGAGAACGGACGATGCTTCATCTTTTCCAAGCGAAGGTACAACTCTTGTGTGCCCACCAGGCATTCTTCACGGCGGCTCGGTGCTTTAAGCCCGACCATTCTTGCTGAAGAAGCGTACCGGCTCTTTCTGAAACCCTGTCAAAGTCAAACTGTCAAAGCCGTGTTCCATTGACTTTGAACCGGAAGAGAAGAAAAACACAGTTTCGTGATTCTTTCTTACACTCACGCGCAGCAAAAAAAAACAAAAAAAAACTGGTTATTCCGGAACGTGCCTCGCGCCATGACAGTGATATGTACATCAGGGGTGTGCTCGGATCAAAGTTGACCTTTCGCATCTCCTCGATAGGAATTCCCAACGTCACGTGGTTATCGTCGCTGTTGAGAGTGTTGACCCAACCACCTCCGCCCCGGAGCCGGAGCACCAGGCTGCTGACTGGCCCAGGGGCCGTTCAGAGATTCTAACTTGGATCAATTCTCCGGGCTGGCAATTTCCCATGTGCCGCGCCGCTGCTGGCCGTGGCCGCACGGTCCCGCGGCGGCCTCCCGTCCAGCCGATCCGCGTCGCCGCCGTGTGCCAGGCCAGCCAGGTAGGCAGGCGGCGGTATTTTATTCCGTCGGCCGCAACGAAGAAAAAGGAAAATTCGCCCCTCGCAGACTCCGCGGCGGCGGCGGCAGCGCACGTCGGTTTCCAATGAACCCACGGAGGAGCAGGTGCAGGTGGCGCCGGCCGCGTCGCGTGATCTCGTCACCCGGGCACTCGGGTCGGCGTCCGGGGCGGCGGGGACATGGCGTTCGATCTGGGCCTCTACCGCTCCACGATCACGGCGCGCGGGGCCCAGCCAACCGCCTGCTCCACTAGGAGGCACCGAGGCAGGCAGGTTTGCGTGTGGGATCCCTTTCGAGTGCGCGAGGCCACTTCAGCTTCTTATCAACAGGGGGATGATCGCTGGGTTTAAAAGACGTGACGAGATCGCTTTTTATATTATATATATGACTGGGTAATTGAGTGGACACATCAGATTGTACAAGTACATGGGACTCGGGAGACTACTACGTACTACCAAATGCCACTACACTGCTACACCATCTACCACTACGGGGGCACTACCAGAACAGCAAAGATTACTCCATGCCGCCGCGTGACGTTGACGGACTGCAAACCTCCCATTTCACAAACCGAGGATCGAGCACCAAACTTCCATTTCTTTCGCGGCCCTCCGAAGACCGAAGCACGAGCGGGCGAAACTCGAGCACGCACATGGCTGCTTCGCAAACCGATTTGGGGGCGCACATGGCTGCCGGGCTACAAAAAACTCAGCAGGCAACAGCACCACACATGCCCTCACGCGGTCCTCACGCCTCGCCGGTTTCCAACTGCCCCGTGCCAAAAGGGACAGTTCGGACGCCCGCCCCGCCCGCCCCCCTCGCCTGCCTCGATCCCAATCACACCGCTCGCGCTTTTGCATAAACGCCCCTCGCCTCGCCTCCTCTCCCGGCTCCCGCACCGCTTCCCCCTCCTCGTTTCTCTCGATCTCTCCAGCTCCCTCCCCCTCTCTTCCAACTTGACTCCCACCCAAACCGCCGGCCGGCCGCCGCCGCCCCGTTCGCGAGGGACCTCCGCCGCGGCCTCGGAACGCCCGCGGCGCAGCGCCGAGGGACTCGCCGCCTCCGCCCGCGCGGGGGGTCCGCAATTGGCGCGCCGTCCCCGGGCCGGGCCGTTCCCACGCACGCTCCCCCGGGCACGCCGCCGATCCCGCCGCCGGCCGACGCGGCGCCGCGAGCCGCGATGTGCGGATCGGAGCATGGGCGTGATCGCGTCCCCGCGCAGTAGGGAGCAGCTGCGGGTGCCGCCGCCGGCGACGGCGTCGTCGTGGGGCTGGGAGCAGGGGCTGTCGTCGTCGTCGCGCGTGACGCTGCGGGCGCCGCGATGTACATAGCGCGGGAGTCGTCCAAGGTCTCGACCCTCGATCCGGTCCAGCGGCTTTTTTTTAAAAAAAAAATTGTTTAGGGGGTGCTGCTCGCGCGCTGCGTGTTTTGTTTCGCGTCGATCGAGCTGTGGGGATTCATGGGCTCTCTCTTTTGGTTCTCTGTAGGTATGGAGGAAGGTGACGGCGGAGATATCGGTGGAGCTGCAGCTCCTGCGCGACAAGTGGGGGCTTCTGCTCGCCGGGCTGGTTTTTCAGGTGAGCTCCGCGCCCTAGTAGATTCTGACCGCCGTTGGAGTTCATGAATTTCGTGCGTGCCCTGTTATTATCTGTTTGTTATATATGCGCCATGCAGTTCTGAATTAATAGGCCTTGTTCATATAGTACTAGCAAGCTCCTCACATTTAATAACTTCTGATGCATTGTGTACCTGTTGCTCTTTTTTTTTTTTTTTTGCTTCTGAATTTGAGAGGTTTGTTGCCAGTAGTGTTTATTCTTCTATTGGCATATGCATGTCTAGTTGAACCATTGTGCTTGGACGGTGGAGCTGTTTATGTGTGATTTCTGTTCTTCGCTTGGGATGCATCCTCAAGGTTGTTTTCATATGGGACTACGAGCGAGCAAATTCAGTGTCAACATTACTCTTTATCACACTTTCTTCTCTTCAAAGATAGACATCTTGAGACATTTTTCCTTATTAGTTTGATTGAATCGCCGGTGGATTGCTAAAATCTGGTGTGCTTACGAGGAGGTATTAGTAGCATATGTATGCATGCCACCCAGTAGCCCATCAGTTTTTTAGCGCGGGTAAGCACTTGATTCAAATCTTTACTGGGCTTGGCGAGCATTTATTTGATTTGTGTCGTGTTGTGGAGCCGAATGGTCACAATGCAATTGCATCTATACATTCCCTGCATTGGCGTTTCCGTACTTGTCTTTCTTTTGTGGACACGTCATATCTGTCTGTTTTGCTATAATTTGCAGACATTGATTTTTGTGTTCTTTATTCCGACACCTGTCTGTTTCGATATAGTTGTCGGCATTTTATTTGGATTTTCCTTTTGCCTCATGAGCCATCAAGTTACATATGAAAAAAAGTGCTTTGCTTAATGTATTGCGAATATTTTATTGGCCTTAATTATTATTAGATTAGAATGCATTACTCGAACTCTCCTACAGTCTCATCAAGTTGTACTGCTGTTTCAACAAATCACATAATTATGTGAATCTACCTATCGGTGCCTTCTTTGACCCTGACTAAGCATCTCTCTCTAACTTCACCAAGCACTGTCATACATCACTTCTGCTTGACAATCAAAGTCTAAATGTTTAACATGATTTGAAAAACAGATTTCTTATTAGGCGATTACTACTTTATAAACAAAGAATGCTATTTTTGGTTATAATTACTCCTATTTCTTCCCCTAAACTTCGCAGGCTCTCTTTTCCTATTTTGATGAGAGTTTCCTATGCTTCACATTTTTTTATATGTATTTAGTTATCTAGGGTTACTTACCAGCTATGTTTCTCAGTTCATTAATGGATTACTGTGGAGATTCATATACAATGATTTTGCCTATAAATAGTATATTCATGGATTGGCTGCTCGAGGAGTGCATTATTTGCATCGGCCTGGACCACTGCTTCAGGACTTGGGATTTATGGCCCTTCCAGTAAGTGAACCACTTCTTTTTTTCTTTTTTCTATGAATTGGAGTGTCGTTTGACAGAAATTCACTAAGAAGTTGGCATTCTTGAATCTTTATAGGAGCTTGGGCAAGACAAGGGTTACCTTAGTGAGAGCATATTTTCTTCCATCTTCATCTCCTTTGTGTTGGTAGGTGACTCTTTCAGTTTTCTACTTAGGTTGCTCCTGTTAGTCTATTATCCTCATTATAGGTATATATGCATGTATCCTTGTATGGTTCTTTGTCCCCTGTTAAGATAATGCTTCAAGCTAAATGTGAACTGAAAAGTGAAAAACTGATGGCGCATTTTGTGAGCCTAAGAGTGGTTATGGGATCGATTTGATTTTGCTCAAGAAATACACAGTTGATTGTTGTCATGTTTGCTTAAAACAATGTAGTAGAAAAAGTGTGCAGAAGAAAACATCAACTGCTATTTAATATTTATACATTATCATCATGTTCAGTATGGGTTTGGATCATGAGATCTGAATTCTTCCTTACTTTCATGCCTTTCTGTGAATAGAACCTTTATATTATGCTGCTTAGCAACCTTGATCTCATGACATGATTATATTTATGTGCAGTGGACTTTTCATCCCTTTATTTATCACAGCAAACGCTTCTATACCGTGCTAATCTGGCGCAGGGTGCTCGCTTTTTTAGTTGTAAGTGCAGAGTTTTTCCATCTATCTTTTATCCATGGCCTAAAGTACTAACTGTATTTCATATTCTTTTGTCCAGGCTTCACAGTTTTTAAGGATTATTACATTCTATTCGACCCAGCTACCAGGTCCAAATTATCACTGCCGTGAGGTAACCTTTTCATTTGATCTCAATATCTTATATATATACTTTGCTCTGGATTACAGCCTGTGAACACATTCTGCTCAGTCATATATGAAGTCGTATAGCATTGTCTTTGTAGGGCTCAAAACTGGCAACTCTTCCACCACCCAATAGTGTACTTGAAGTGCTCCTGATTAACTGTAAGCCTATATTTTTTGGTTGGCTGATTCTGCCCATTAAATTCTTTTTGAAACCCCAACGTTTCGAATTGCCCTTTGCAGTTCCTCGTGGAGTACTTTTTGGTTGTGGTGATTTGATATTTTCATCTCACATGATTTTCACACTTGTTTTCGTTCGGACATACCATAAATATGGCTCGAAGAGGTAGTTACGTCTTACTGCTATGTGCCATCCTTTTGTTTTAACCCTATCAAAGTTCTGGCTGTCTTCTGTGGTTATTCCTGAACTGAAGCTGAGCTGTGGACACTGTATTTCAGGTTTATTAAGTTCCTTGCTTGGTTCATGGCTATAATTCAGAGTCTTCTTATAATTGCTTCTCGCAAGCACTACTCCGTCGATGTTGTTGTTGCGTGGTATGTTAACCTTGGTCTCATTTATCTTATCTGTTGTTTGGGTACTGCCTTTCTGTTAAACTGTTCTACGATGCAGGTATACGGTAAACCTAGTGGTATTCTTTGTCGACAACAAGCTGCCAGGTACTGTTTTATGTCACATTAGCACGTATCCTTCATGATAGGCAATTTGTAACAGGACTTGCTAACATTTCTGCAGAAATGCCGGATCGGACGAGTGGGCTACCTTTGCTTCCATTAAGCTCGAAAGAAAAGGAGGGCTGGCAGAAGGAAGAGAAAGACACTAAGCTGAAGGATGAGTTCCATAAGTTACTGAACGGGAACCATGGTGACCCTACTGATCGGGTAACGCCTCTTTGCCCGGCAACCCTATTTAATCATATCCGGATTTGCATAGCCATCAGTCTCAACTGCATTAGACAACTACTCATTGAACTTTAGTTTGATCATGAATAATCCTCTCGCAATTATAGTATTAGGCAGCATTCAGAGCACGGTGTACACAGCACCTTACTCTAGTCTAGTTTAATTACTTGCCGCCAACCTCATGTGGATCTCTTCCATATTCCATCTAGGCATTTCTGCTGGTATGTGCTGTATATCCAATCGCCCCGCAATGGTGCTTAACCATGACATGCATGTTCCTGACTTTCAGCGACAGCGGGCACAGATGAACGGGAGGCACGACGAAGACGTCAATCACGCGCTCTCCGAGGCCACTGCCAACGGCACGTAAGGGCATCTGCTTTTCACCGGGAGCTTTGTCCTTGGCGCTCGGAGGAGAATCCTCGCGGGGGCCGAGAAAAACGGCCCGGTGGTGCTGCCCACCCGCCTGTTGACTGTAGTTCTGAAGCCGTCCGAGATTCCAGCCGCAGCAGCATCACTACATGCGTCTCCCCTGAACCGCCAAGAATCGGAATCTCGTGGCGTTCCTCGGCACAGTTTTGCATCAGCCTTCATTGCAATGAAATTTCTCAGGACGGCACAGAAAAAAAAATTGATCTTGATGTACATATTGATCTGCTAAAATATGTGATCATTCGCCGAGGCCCTGCTGTTGCTGACAAGCGATGATGCTTCGTGCCAACGCACTCGTCCTTGCCTCATGCTGCGCTGGCTACCTCTGAACAGTCCACGAGACGGCACGTTCAGCCTAGCGACAGCGCTGCGAGCTATGCACATGCGTCGTGTTGCGTCGCGTATACGGCGAGGCTGGGACTGCGAGCAGGCCCGGCGCATGTGCATGAGCGTGAGTTGTGGTGGCGCCTGTCGGCCTGTGTGGGAGCTGCGAAAGCCGTGCGACGCCTGCCTCGAGCGCCATTCGGTGCGCAATGCGCCACGGCCGCCCGATGCACGGGTAACCGGCAGCGCGGCAGGAAGAGCTGAGCCGAATCGTACTGCCTGTATCACGTCGCGTTTATAAAGCAGGTAGCTGGGTAGATGGAACAGTTAGACCATGGCCAACCGAATGAATAAAATGAATGTCTAATCTCAATTCATCCACTATACAATATCGCTATAGTGTTAAACAGTGTTATAGGCATTCATTTTACTCCTTCGGTTGTGCATGATCTTACGTCCTCCAATATTAGGATGACCTTAGTCCTGGTACCGACGGATTTACTAAAAGGATTGTGTATCACTATTCCAACTATCTCTCTATACCCTAGCGCTACCAATATCGATTTTTATTATAATCAATTCTGAAACCATACGGTCCTGCTACTGTGCGCGCCTAGAATAAGCTTGTCGTCGAACATCTCTAAAGACAAACAGGGGACTGCACGGGCAATCATCCACCGTGCCACGACGGCGACGCGGTCACAGCAACAAGCGGGAACGAGGCCACCAGCACCAGGGGCTAGTGTCGGCGAAGCGTTCGACGATCACAAGCACCGGCGGAGCGGCATATATGCCCATATGGGAGTACGCCGTCGCCTGGGACTAGAGTATGTCGTCGTCGTCTGGTGAACGGATGGGAGCAGAGGCTCGCGAGGGATGCAAAAATTACGCGTCCTCTCTAGCCGGTGGATGAGCAGTTCAACACATGCATGGATTGCATAGCTTCACACTTCACAGGCTTCCTTATTTGCACACGATAAGCTGCCAAAAAATCATGCGAGTGGAGAATGCAAGTCCTGCAATATGTTTGATGTATCCTCCCAAGAACCGCATCGCCGTGGGTAACGCAGTGCTGCATTGAAGTCTCGTTTCTGTATCCAGAAGTGGTAATACAGGAAAGCAAGATAATCGCTTGGGCGCTCGCTGTATACTACAGGTCTCGGGCGGGATCCCTACAGCTCCGGAGCACTGCACAAGCAGGACTCGTTGCGCTACAGTGGCATTTATACTGCTCCATAATCAAACACATCCGTGCGCATTTATACTCGTCCCCCCAAGCAGACGCACTAGTCCGTGAATCAGATCAATTCTTACGCTCCGTAGGATCTTGAAATTTATTGCGCCTCTGCAGCGCTGATAACTGCAAGGCCCCCAGAATTCTGAAACAGCGCTCGCCCCCTGTCTGCACTACCCACCATGAAAGCAACCAGACAGAGAAGACAGAAGCCGAATCCTGTGTGCACAGAGGCTCAGGGCTCGGGAGCACATCCAGGCAAGCATCCTACTACGATCAACGGATCACGCAAACAAAAAATGCAATGCCATGTGCACACAAAAGCAAGAGCAGTTCGCAGCCTCTTCTTTATTACTTTCAGAGATATGCCTCAGCAAAAGCAGAGAATGAGCCGACAGCAGATCCATGTTACTGATGGCAGGATTGGAAGCATTGGGAGAAAGGGCGATCAGAGAGGAACCTTCACATGATCACACCAAATCAGCTAGCATGCAAAATGGTAAAACGGTTTGAAAGCTAAAAAAAAATGGCTACACCAACAATCCTGATCTTCAAACGACGGTAACATCAGCCAGGCAGCAACAGATCTTCTATTCCTTGCTTTCAACTACATCTAGATTCCGAAAGCGGGCAGGAAAAACGCTCGATCCTGTTCCCTTTCTTGTGGGATCATCATCTCTACTCTTTATCTCTTTACCAACACAAAGATATTCATCATGGACAAATGCAGGATCATCACCCCCACCATCTACTCTTTTTTTTTTGGGAACACCTCAAACTTTTACTTCAACCCAACCTGTTCTTTCAGATTTGCTGGATCTTACCCACATGTTTGGAATAATGGCCTTTGGGGCTTTTATTCGGAGCCATGTGCATGAAGAACTTAGCCGGGAACGTTGAAGTGGAAGAGCCAAGAAATGACAAAGGCAAACACCATGCAAGCGAGCAGGAAGTTGAGAAACCGATGCCCTTGCCAGAACCTCCGAGTTTCAGCTGGTGGTGCTTGCACAGCAGCTATGTTGTTTGTTTCACTCCACTGGTCACTGAACTCCGGATCGCACAAAGGTAACACATTGGCTGCAGTGGAGCTACATATCTCACAGATCCTAAGCAAAGAAAAAGAGAAATATTTAGTTCACGCTTCGTACACTATGATATTGCAGACAGATAAAAAACAGCTACTTCAACTTCTTTTTTTCACAGCAGACAGTAACAAATCGATGTCTCCAAGCATGTAGAAGGAAACAAGGTAGCAGACTAAGGCTTCATATCAAGGGATTTAAAAGCAAGGACCATAAGCTGTGGTCACAAGTATAAGAGCAGAGACTACTCTAGTCACACTGCTTGATGCTCCATATGAATGCATCGACGAAGGTGTCTTATGTTCTGCGCAACAAGCATAGCCATCTCTGCACATATTACCTGGATATTTGCCTAATTTGCATGTGGTCAAATCAGAGCAAACAAATTTTGGCAGTGGTATGCAAGATGATTAAAAGCTGCTGTTGCATTACATTCCTTGGCCTGATCATAGGATTATACTAAAAAATCATTCCAGTGAGCTCTAGGTATTTGATATCATGGAAAAAGGTACTCCCTCTATCCCAAAATATAGGGCATATAGTTTTTTGATACGGTCTTTAAAGCGGAACTTTGACCAACAATTATTTTAAAAATATGTTATCAACAAATACAAAATTACCACTATATTAAAGTGCTTTTGAATATGAATCCAAGCATATAACATGCATACACTAGAAATTTATAGATTTGACTCAATTGTTGGTCAAAGTTTAAAAAAGTTGACTTTTCCAAAAATCTATATGCCTTATATTTTGGGATGGAGTATTAGCTAACCATAAGGTGTATTTGCTTCTTTTTTTACCACTGTTTTTGTCCCTAACAACTGTGATCATTGGTTCGAATTCGAACTGGAACTGCCGGTGTGTCTAAGAAGTTTGAACTAATTACAAAAAAGCACATCGTATCCTGTTTAAGAGTCAGTATGTGTTACAATTTTGTGAGCTACTTACAAATAAGCACGTCCTATGCTGTTTAAGACTTATAATTTAGTGAGAAAATTAACAACCCAAGGTGAATTGCTAGGGGAATACCATTGTTGTAATCAATTCATGACGCTTAGGCCCCAATATAGATTAAGTTGGCACTTCGTGTTTGCAATAACAAGAGACAACAAAGCATCCCTCTATACTACAAAGTTCGATCAAATCACCAGCAATCTACTGAACACTAGAAAATTCCAAAGTGCGCTGAACGAAGAAAGCCACTCTTCTCTAGAAATATCTGAACCCCCTTATTGTAAGAGAAACACTTATCACTGGGACTTAAGTGCAGTACTTTATGATTGCTGAGTGCTGAATTTCAAAAGCATATATCTTCTGTAGTGGAAAGTGACACAAGAACACTACCCCCTATGCCCCCCAAACAAAAAAAAAATGTCACAAATACTCGAGACATTGTCAATCTATCAAGAACAGGTTTGGTCAACACAACACTCCATAAACTCTCAAAAATTTAAAAAACGAAACATTCCAACAGCAAACAAATATGCACAGAATCTGTGGGAAAGCAGACTATAAAAGAACAAATCCTAACTGTATCCTCTCCAACAATCACAACATTCAGGAATCCTACAAGCCTAATAATTAATCATTTGCTTTGCCTTTTCCTCCATATTTGTTCCTTTTCCTTTGCCCTCATAAAGTGAGCAAAAACAACTCCCACCTGCTAAGATTCCTTAACCATGTGTTCATGCGCCACCAAATGCATTATCTTTCATGATAAATCTCTATCTGCAATCACAAAACCCTGAAAATCTGTGTTGCATTTGTGTGTTATGCAAATCCTATGGATGAAACAAATTACCAATTTCACACGGGTTTAATAACATAATGGGTTTACTTGTGTTACTGTGTTGCCCCACAGGGATGAGTGTACGTTATGACTATGTTTGTATACCACATTTTGTAAAACACACACACGAGTTTCGGCAGTGCTCCTAGTGAAATATATGAATTGGACAGAATCGCCGAGTTCCATGAATTGGGACTTACTTGTTGCCTCTGATCTTGAACCAGGTGTCGGCACACTGCTTGTGCGAGTAGGATAGGTCGCCCTTGCAGGAGCAGCCGAGTGTGATGCCGGCGCCGGACTCGGCCGCCGCGCTCTCCAGGCCAAGGTGGCAAATGCGGCAGTTCTGCTCGGCCTTCTCAGGGCTGGCCTTGATGATCTCACCCAGTCCAGCCTCCAGGTCGACGTCGTCGAGCGAACCCTCCGACACGCAGGACGACTTCCTGCAGTGCTCCCCGATGGCCTTCCGGTCGGCGTCGGCGTCGGCGTCGGCGTCCACGGAGCTCGCGCGGGCAGACGCGCACGGCGAGATGCAGTCTTCGTAGGCGGTGGAGGTGTGGCGCGAGTGCGCCGGCCAAGACCGGTCCTCCGCGTCCGAAAAGTACTGGCTTTCTTCCTCGTCCCCATCGTCGCCGTCCGCAAACTCAGGCGCATCACGGCGTGGCTCGCCGCGCTCGAGGTCTTCGGCGTCGGAGTCGATCGACTGCTGCTCTCCGCCGCCGGCCATCTCTCCTCCTCCAAGGATGGAAGCAGTCTATCCCGACCTGAACATCACCAATAAAAATGCAGCCAGACGAAAGTAATTAGTCACGAAAACCAGAACAGATCAATCTAGCGGCTCCCAACATCAAAACCCCAACCCATTGAACAAAAATTTTACCAAGAAACCCGCCGCCGCGGCCGCCGCAGCCGCCGCACCGCTCTTCGAATCCCACCTCGTCCAACAACCAAGAATCAACAGCCAAATCAAGGGAGACTGGCAATGCGATCGCGAGAAGCGATCCAAAGAAGAATGGAACCCACTAATGCGGCAATGGAGGGCTCTTCAAGCGGCGGGGTTCCCGTGAGGTTTCTTGCTCTATCGCCGCAAGAAGACAAGGGAAACCGGGGGAGAGAGAACGTATTATGTGTGCTGCCCACACAGCGAGGGGGAAAAGAAGAGCGAGAAAGAGAAAGAAAAGCCTGTGCTTGCCGGGAGGAGAGGGTGAGCTCTCAACCATCTCATCTTGTGGCCATTCCCATGACCATGGCCCCCACGGTCAAGGTAGACAACAGCGTAGCTCAAGTGTCAAGACTGTTCCCTGAGAATCTGATGGGTGGATAGAGTGGAGTTCACAAGCAACCCGTCTCTCTCTTTTTTTTAGTTTTTGCCACTTCTTTCCTTGAATGACATATATTCATGTAAATTTGGCGTGTATAAAAAGTACCGCAAATACAAAATTTTAAGATCCCATTTAGAATGCAGAAATTTTACAAGACTCCCACAGGAAATTTTACAGGATCAATTTTTACAAAAAAAAAGCACAATAACCGATTTTTTCTCCATTCCAAACAGACACTAAATATCCTTGTGTCTACTGCTTGCAAATGTAGCTCGCCTTTTTTTTGTGAAAATAGTGTTACTTGCAAATGTCTTGGCATTTTCATATACTCAAGAAAAACTCTATTCTAAATATAAAAATATGAGAAAGGCTTACATTGCACGTAGTTAAGTGGTATATTATGTGGTTTAGTGTGATGCATAGATTTTCAGCTTATCTATCTTTCTTGTCATTTATGACATAGATACATAGGAACATGTCGCTATATGCAGCTATAAGGATATCATGAAAAATCTTTTACGAGTCATGACTCATGACTTTGTGAGAAAAAAAGATACGATAGATAGAGAGACATGCATGTCCTGTCTATGCGCCAATTTATCTATCAAAAATATAGTACAACACGCATATGCCCACAACAAAACATAAGAAAACTACTAGGCATCAATTTTGATACTGGATGTTTTTTCACAAGATACTGGATGTTTTATTAAGATAGTTAATGAGCTATTGATTTTCTTTATGACTTAGGAATACCCACTAAGTTGCAAATTGTGAGCATGAATCTGCCATTATTAGGCTAGACAAGAACCAGTGGCGGACCCAGGGCCGATGGCCTAGGGCCACCGCCCGGCGAGCTCCTCATGGCTAAATGGATGAGATATTTTTTAGGTTTTAGTAATATTTAACCTATGGACATCACCAGCTACATAGCTGCAAAAGAATGGCACCCAGACTGTTCAAATGTGTTGGTTCCGCCACTGACAAGAACAAGGTGCGTGCATGGCCTTCTATTTATTCTTTATTAATCTATTTATTGAAAGCATAGCGACAAGCTAACAGCGTGTGCATATGCCCACCGAAAAACTTTAGCAAACCGGTCAAATGTCTTTTTTTATTTCGATGTTTTATTAAGATAGTTATTGAGCTATTGATTTTATTTATGACTTTGGGTACCCACTAAATTTCCATGTCATGCTAGAGAAGAACTAGATATGTGCATGACCTTCTATTTAATGTCAATTTATTTATCTATCGAACGCGTAGTGACAAGTCCACAGCACGTGCATACGGCCATGGAGAAACTTAAGAAAACCAACACGGACATCTGTTTTGAGAGTCTGATTGGCTTGAGGTCAAAGTTGGCCATGCCAAAATTTAGCCATATTTGACCCTATTTGAATCTAGAGCAATATTTGATAAAGTAACAATTTTTTTTGTTCAAAGACCTTATTTGGCATCCAATAAGGCATATGAAAAAAATGTTATTTGACCAAATATTTCTTTAGATTCAAACATGATTAAATATGCCAAATTTTGGTCTATCTAACTTTGGCCTCCAACCAATGAAGCCCTGAATTTTGATACTGGATGTTTTATTAAGATATTTAATGTGCTGTTGATTTTCTTTATGACTTGGGAGGTTACTCACTGAATCGTGAGCTTGGGTTTGCTATTGCTAGTTTAGACAAGAAGGAGATGCCGTGCACTGAAGTCATGGGGAAAAGAGGAAGTCTATTTATTCATGGCAATGGTCCTCATGGCAATGGCAAGCCTACGATGATCTCACGTGGCTTGCACTCGCACGGATCATTTCCCATGATTTCAGTGAGGCGCCCTTTCTATTTATTCAGCTCTGACGAAACAGCGCGACAGCTCTGGGTAAATCGCCGCAGCTTTATATTGACTGCCTATCATGCCATCACCATCTCGCTGGCACTAAAATTACCATCGATTCCTGAGGCAGGTCACGTACTCATGTCCTTTGCTGGCTGCTGCATTTTCACCAATCGGAGCACGCACAACCACCGCTGTGGATGCCGTGTCTCCGGGCGCATCCCTTTCCCATCCGGGCCGGTTCCCTGAACTGAACGCCACATGATTTGACATGAGAGGTATTCTCGGCACGCTCTGCATCATTTTCACTGAAGAAAACTCAAGTGGATTGTGGATGACGGCAGATGGAGGTGGCAATCGAGAGCTGCAGCTGACACTCACGTACGATAAGATGGAGACGAGACTCCGGTTCCACGTGCAGGCAAGGTAGCCATCGCGGTCTCGCGTCGCCGTTTGCTGGCAGCTGGCGGCGATCTCTAATTACCAGCACGGTGCATCATCGTGTTCCCCGGAGTCGCATTGCTCGCCGCAGCATCGATCGAGCATGCCGCCCCGGTGGACGCGCGAAAGGCAGGCAGCCATGATTACTCCTCTGCCCGGCACCGGCAGGCTTCGTTCCAAATCCAAGCAATTGATCCTGCTCCGGCCCGACGGCGACGGTCAAGATCCCTCGGCCGGGAAAGACAGTGGGGGGAGATCGAATCGGCAACACACGTGGTAGCCTGCATTTGCAGGCTAATTGACACTACGTGAACAAGGCTAAACGTTGCTGCTGGAGTGTGTGTTGCTGTACTCGCGCAGACAGATCCGGCTTGATGTTGGGTGGTAGATGGAGGCCATAGCATATATAGTATAGCCTTTTCTAGGGCGCCTCAACAATTCATGCCTCTGCTAAGTACGATCCCCAACAAATCCGAGAGAGAAAGGCTCGCTCAACCGAAAGCATCTGGATTCTGAGACACCAGTACGAGCTGGCTGTTCTGCTTCAGTCCCATCACATTCCAAACAGGTGCAGGTGCAGGTAGCAGGTAGCAGTTTGGCACCAAGATGCTCGTCAAGGAAAACCCAGGACGTTTGCTCTGCTCCATGGCACCAAAGCTGGTGACCACGTGTACACAATGCAAGGCAACCAAACCAAACCTCGTGTAGCAGGAATCTAGGTCCATGATTGAGGCTGAAACCGCCGTTAGTACAACGTCAACTACTACCACATAGCATCATGCTATGCATGCGCCACCAATCCAACCCTCCGGATATCCTAATCATGGTTCGTCTGGGACCACCAGCCAGTGACCGGTACCATATAGAGGAGGACCTGAGCTGCCTCTGGATGGAGCTTGCTTGAAGATGACACTCCCATCACATCCTTGTTCTACTCCAGCACTGGCTTTTGTTGAGCCAAAGCAAACGTGATGATTAACACCAGTATTTGAAGCCCCAGGAAAAGATGATGGCCATGGGTTAGGTGTCAACCCTCCTCCTCCCACTCTGGCATTAACAAAGAATCAGAACATACTGCACTGGCCTGAATGCCTGATGGCATCAATTAGCCCCAAAGCAGCAGCTTGCCTTTAGGCAACTGCCCAATCCATTCTTTATGATCCAGCTGCTTTTGGAGGCTTCAGAGGCACTCCACTTCTGCCAGCCGTGTGGTTAGTGCAACAGAACGTACTCTGCGTCAACTGGCTGCACAAGTAGTAGTAATTAAACTCGAGATGCACGGCTTTGGTTGGCAACGCCTCTGATATGATACGCTGGGATTAATTATACTACGAGAGCGGTAGTTGTTTGGTTGGTTGGCATACACATACACTAATCGTCTTCTTGGCGTAGATGAGGATTTCTTGGTCTAATAATGTTACTTACAGTGTGACAGTACGGTGATCCCAAGCTGAATTTGATGTGATGTAGTGATCCGTAGCAGGCACAGGCAGGCCGGCAGGCAAATTGGGATCCTGAAACTGAAAGGAAACACAGGTGACGCGGTGCATAAATATGGTGGCACAAAGACAGGCTCTCAAATGGAACCCCCGCATGCACTGCATCTCCTCCTCCATAAATTCCATGGTCGTACGTGCTTGCAGGTATATTAGTGATGGCGATATTGCTCAATTACTGTTCAGATCAGAAAGCTGGCTATGCTCTTAATAATCCTTACTACGACCATACCTTTTAAGATGGCTGCATATGATCCCTTCACTGTATTCAAATATGGGATGCAGCAGTGGTTTGATGAAAAGCACCCGGATCTGTGAACTGATCTGGCAGGACCGCAGGAGGACAGTGCAAATAATGGACTTCCTAATGGATGTAGGTACGAGCTGCGGTGGCTCAGCGGCACCCACCACCACCTCCACCTTGCATTAGTGGTTTCTGTCAGGAGATGATCAAGTGAGGGGAGACCCGTTCCCGTCTAATCCAAATGAACTGCCCCGGTCACCATGAATGAAACTGCAGCAGCGCAGCGCAAGCGCATTTAAAAACGGACCCGAAGCCACGGAAGATCGAGCAGGAGTAACGCTACGAATTACTGTACTGATTATTAGATGTGTGGGGCAGGGGGCAGGGCAGGGCAGGGGGCTCTGGAAAGGAGACACGAGAATCGGGGGCGAGATCACGCAGCCCCGTACCGTGATCGGCGATGCAGGCCACGGCTCTGACCTCCTCTCCTGTCAGGATCGCTCTCTATCTCGTCCAGGACTTTCCAGGGGCCAATGCCATGCACCAAGGTGACGGTTTCTTCCTCCGCCAGCAGTTTCCAATGGAGGATTTCTACATGAATCTCTACTCCTGCGAAGAACCGAAGGGAGGTGCCCACACCTCCTTTCGCTCTGTCGCTCCGCTCCTCCCCTCACCCCCTCCGCTCCACCCCCCCTCCCCCTCCCCACACGGTTATTTCCCTTCCACACTGCCTTTCGCTGCATGTGGGCCATACTATCGGATGTCTCCAATCCCACGCAGGCACGCAGCCCTCGATAAACCAATCTACCGTAAGCCCGCGATAATCCCGTCATCATCGGCCACCCTACATTAAGAATCCCCATGAGTCTACTTCATCGCATGCATGTTCTCTCGGTCAACGACAGCGCTCTCCATGGGCGCTGGTTCATCGTGCTCATCGCCGGTCGTTCTCGTGAAACCCTGAAGGCACAGGTGCGCATGCAGTCGAGGGCTTGATGGTGCTGCCCTTCTGCCAGGACCGGGAGCCGAGCACAATGCCCAGATTAATCCGACGTTTACTATTTGCAATAAGGCCACCCCATGCGCTCAAGTCTGTATACAAATTGTTTTTTTTGGTTGTTGTTGGCTTGCCGAAACCATACAATGCTTGTCGGACAACCATACAATGCTGTTGTGGTGCTACCTATCGAACTGGAAGAGCTGTCAGAGAATATTGTGCTTTCCAATATTTGGAAAAGCTTTATTTTTCCAAATGTTTTCGAGAAGGGTAATTGCTGATAAGGTGGTTTGCCGATGCCTACAAAATTGGATGAACATTATTGATAGCACAATCATTTTATCTCTTTTTCATAATACAACTAAAAGTGTGACAGTTGTTGGCTTTAAAAGTGAATAGAGTAAACATGAAACATCATACTCTTTCAGTTGACTTGAAACATCGCACTTTTCATAACGCTAACTAAAACCACCTATTCTCTAAAGGTTGTTTTTTACCTAAAACTTTACACAAATTATATTGTTTCCGTGGCAACGCACGGGTATAGTCCTAGTGTTTTTTAAACGTGTATATTTGTGTTTTGAAGCATGTATTTCTTAGAACAAATGTTTTGAAGCACCAGTTTGTTGTTGCATCACAATCACATCAGCAGAAATGTGCAGTGCAGGCTGCAGTGATGATTACCTTTCCCCCTTTTTTTCTCTTCAGAAACTGGGAGCAGTTGTAGGCTTGCACCTTGTAGCGTTTCAGCTGTCCTGGAATAGGATGAGCGATGCCTCTGCTCTGCCAGTACCATCTATAAAGAGCGGCTACAGGCCAGGACCGGTCTTGTACCTACAGCTCCTACTGTGTGCACGGAAAGCTACGATACAGGGGAGTAAAGGTTAGCTGAATAACGCTGGATTCTTTTATATATCTATTATATATAAATCTACTAAAGGCCAACCGTTGGATAATGTAATCAATGGATGAGTAGTTAGATTATATGAGATGTCGATTAAACACATGACGTCGACAAAAGACCAGCATCAATGAACTTTGCTTTTTTAATTAGGCTCAGGAAACTACTTCTCTTTGTTCGTCCACCAATACCCTATACATTTGTGATTGAAGTTGCAAGCTTTTTCAAATAAGACAAATGATTGAATTTGTGAAAAACAATTAACCGCGCCATATGTTTGTAAACAGGGGGAGTATATTATAGATCATGCAACTTGACGGCATTTCAAACAACATGTCACCTGAGAAATTCCCCTAAAAAAACAATGTCCACCAAATACCCATCTGTCTCCGATCACTGAAACTATTCAACAAGTCGCGAAGAAAACACCCCCACCGATACTCGCCGAGGGATTTTATTTTTTCCAAATAAAACAGAGAACTTAGATGCCCTTCTCCAGCATCGCCCGGACCCGGGTCGGGAGACCATGCAGCCTGATGAATCCCTCAGCATCAGCCTGGTTGTAGATCTCACCGTTCTCAAACGAGGAGATGTCCTCCCTGTACAGGCTGTAGGGGCTCTTCCGGGACGTGACGTTAACTGAGCCCTTGTACAGTTTCAGGGTCACTGAACCGGTGGTTGTTGCGGTGATCTTTTCCATGAAGGCGTCCAAGGACTGCCGGAGGGGGTCAAACCAGTGGCCCTCGTAGACCAGCTCGGCGTACTTCAGGGCCAGCATGTCCTTGCACTGCATGGTCTCCCTGTCTAGCGTCAGGGCCTCCAGCTCACGCACAGCGGCTGCCATGATGGTGCCACCGGGAGTCTCGTAGACGCCACGGGACTTCATGCCGACGAGGCGGTTCTCCACCATGTCGATGCGCCCGATTCCATGCTTTCCACCGATTTCATTGAGCTCTGCAAGGAGGGATGCAGGCGAGAGGTCTTGTCCATTGATGGAAACTGGAACACCTGCGATGATGCCAATCTCCAGATACCTGTACGTATTGAGCTAAGTGTTAGTCCATAGCTTGATACATGTCATATGTGAAAATGAAAAGCCTGTGTTATCAATAATTTATATGTAGGAAGATAAAAATGAGCAAAACCACTTAGTATAATGTAATATGAACATAAAAACAAAAGTGTCTCACACAACTGGAAATGTTTCTGTGCGTGTTTGATAAGCAAGAATTTGCATTACAAAAGCGTGCATCTTACGGTCTCACATGACAACGTTAGAAAACTATGCTGCCTTTTATGTTTACCTTGACCTCATGATAGGCAGGGTGGTGAAGCCACCACATAACTTGCTTGGATCTTAAATAAAATGTTTACTTTTTTCAATTTCACACTATGTCCTCAGATGAAGCTACCAAGCGAATGAACATTCTAAATTGTGCTATGTCAACAAATTAAAATCTCATCATATTGTTCCAAGATTCATCATAGAAAGACTCAACATCCCAAGTGTATACTAATCATATCAGATTCTAAGCCAACCCAGCTTGGATGGTTCTGTTCTCCAATGCCGGAGGACCAGATGCAATGCAATTACAGCAATAAACTGTTATTGTGCATACACCATAAACTATGCTACACACTGCATCGAAGGTGAAAAAAAAGAGACGAGGACAGTGAAAAGATAAACCATTTATCACTCACTCGGGATCAGAAGGTGCATTTTCTGGAGCAACAGACATCATATACATATCTTCCTTTGGCTCATTTGCTGGATCCTCAAGGATATCACCCTGCAACATATAGAGAACAATTCATTTCAGCTCGCATCAAAGATAAGCATAATGAGTTTCAATTAAAGGAATTGACAATGCAAAAGATGCAGAACAATATTATGATATTCGCATAACATAACTATATGTGAATTCTTGTGTTTGTGTAAAGAAGGATAAAACAATATTTGAGAAAACAAGAAGCAACAAGCAAAAAGAAAAGGATAATCCCCTTTAGAAAAAGGATAATACCTCATGGCTAAGGTGCCACAAGTTTCGATCTCGGCTGTATATTGATTTCTTTGAAACCGGAACTGGTACATTACTGTTTCTTTGCATACTCAATAGCATCTTCACGTCCTTTGATGTCCCATTCCCTCCAAGGTGCCACCACTTTAAGTTCAGGATTTAAAGCACAAAATGTAAGCTCAAAGCGAACCTGCAAAAAAGGGTAGCATTACAAGATGACCTCACATATTAACATTCAAACTAACATCACCTTTACCTGATCATTGCCTTTCCCAGTGCATCCATGAGCAACTGCATCAGCGCCAACTTCCTTGGCAACATCAACCATTGCCTACAGTGGATATGTAAGTGCTTAATATACCTCTGTTAAGCCACAATATTTGCCTTTGGAAGAAAAAAAGCATATTAATATGTCAATGCAGCCCCACCCCAGATCCTAAGGAAAAAATGCAGCATTCAGCAAATCATTGCAAGTACATTGTTTCAATATTTCATTTATTCAACCACTTAGAGAATTAAATGTTAAAAGTTTGGTTCCCAAAAGGCTCACAGATCAAATTAACCCTATACAAAGAGCATAAACACTGGCATGAAGAAATAACTCACACAAGAAATAAATCAAGCGCACATGTAATACGTTTGAGCAACATAGCATAGCATATTATGTAGCGGCTTGAATAGCTCTACACCATGGTGGAACCTGGGCAACGTCTACCAAAATTGCAGCCCTAGCTCCTTGTAAGATCCCCACATGTTACGAATCGTTCCAGCGAAAGCTGATGCCGAATCTAGGCAAACCTAAAACCATGCAGGTAAGAGCACTAAGCTATGTCCATGTTGTTTTGATATTAAGGACCATAGGACTTCTAGTAGGCATTTATAACTAGGACTGTGCTTACGGTACACAAATTACATCTTAGAAGGTAAGACTTTCAAATAGATCTAGGACCATTGAATTAAAATAGAATAAAAATAATTAATATAATTGATTATTTGAGGAAATGATTAAATAGAAAAAAAGCTCGTTCCTGATCCTAGTCGCACGCATCCGCACATTCCACACCTCCGCCAGATGCCCTTGATGACGGTTCTTCGTACGTCGCCTGGCCCTGCGCGTTACCCGTGCTGGCAGAGTGGACCCAACACGAAACCTTATCTCTGTGCCGCCACCTTCGTCCCTCGAGGCCTCGACCCTCGGCGCGAGCTCCGCGGCTTGTTACGACCGCCGCCGCTAGCTTCACAGCCGAGTCGCCGACCTGCCGCGAGCTGCCTTCCAGCCGCGTCTCTCATCCACAGTGATCCATCCCTGCAGGCTTATGTGCCCAATCCACCTGATCCGTCCCCTGCAGTCCAACCGATTGGCATAGAGTTCGTTTCCATCAAAACTAATCGACGATTCGCCGCGCGGAGATCACCCTGCTCTATCGTGGGGGTCAACAAGCCTAGCTTGTTCTTTCCCAACACGTCCTGCGATCCGTGGCCATCCTCTTTCAACGGATCAATCATTCAGGTTGATTATTAATTACGATTTAATAAATAATTTCGGTCACGTCTCCATCAAACATCAAACGATCATCACGTTCAGTGCAAAGGAAGACCACGTCTTCATCCAAAGCCGCCACGTCCAGTAGTTTGTTGAGGTAAATTATCGATCATTATCCTAATCATTTTGATATAGGATTTAAAAATTATTTTTAATTATTTTAGGGAGTACTCCTAAGAAGTAATATCCTCATTTAAACCACCTTAGATCTAATAAAATAGACGGTCCACAGTTATTTCAGTGTACCATAGCAATTGCCTTATAACTAAATGAACACATGGCATGGCACCAGGGTGCAGTCCCAACTGAAACTTAAACTGCACAAGACATCAGCCATTTTCAGTGATTCAGAGGGTTCATGCCCATGCACTATGAAACCACATTTAATTTGTGCTAGTGATGCTCTGTCTAAGTACATTTGTGCGAGGAAAACAAAGGCAAAAGTCGTGTTTTCCTTTTTGAGAAAAAAAGAACAAAAAGGAGCATCTCAGAATAGTTTCCCCAATATTTTGTTCAATAGAAAGGGGCAACCTTTCCTCAAAGTGCAAGGATGAATGTAGAGGTAATACATCACAGATGCTTCAATATAAACATCTGTTGTCCAAATATTTGGGGTTCACTTATAGTCCATTTGGATGTAGATATTCAAAACGGTGGAATTGAATTGAGTTCAATACCAAATCAGATCGATATTGGAATTGGTTTGCAATTCTAAATCTATTGTTTGGATATAAAAGAATTGCTAGCTAGAATCCAATTCTACCCAATACCGAGGTGTCAAGCTCTAAATTGGGAGAGAGAACTCTAGAGGCAACCAAACAACAGAATTCAGGGAACCAGATTCCAGACTTCAATATCTAAATCCAAACAGGGTGTTATGCCAAACCGTTTAGTATCTGGTCAACTGATGTTTATAGGGTGAGTGTGTTAGGTTTAGGACACTGTGTACCTGATCTATTTTAATGTGAACTCCAATAAGGCAATAAGTCCTATCTGGTGACACTGATGCAACAAACTATAATAGGAATATATGTGCAGAGTGAATTTTGCCTTGAATCTCAGCAGGTAATATTTTCTTCAGTAACGGTTGCAACAGATAGTACTTGCATCATTGATCAAGGCTCCAAGTACCAGAGTTCACCACAAACACACAAAAAAACAAAAACAAGTAAAGAGAAAATCACGAAAGCATCTCGGAAAACATTCACCAATGGTTTCTTCACCGCACAGCTCATCATGCAAGGATGAGTAGATATGGTTGTAACGCCACTGCTTCTCTAAGGAAAACAAACGGAATAATTAAAAAAATCAAATCCCACAACACAAAAACTATTATCTGATTCGAATGAAAAGGTGGACCAGAACTATTGATTTCATTTCCCACCAGGGCTAGACGACCTATCCGCTTGTGAAAGGACATATTCAACTATTGAAGCCAGTCATGGCTGCCATGCAGTGAGGATGCGATATCAAAGCTACTTTAAGAATTTATATGATGTCCATTCTTGGTGATTATACATAGCAAGATGCAATTATCATATAAATTTTACCTTGGCAATAACAGGCCTAGCCATCGAAGTCCCAAGCAGATACTTTCTTTCATAGACCGCACCAGCACGCAGGCAGGGGTATATATATTCATTAATAAATTCTTCTTTCAGGTCCTTCACAACAAGCTGGCATGCACCACTAGCTTTTGCCTTCTTCTCCAATCCCTCCAAATTAAAAACAAGGAATGCCTGTACCTGAGCCATGGAACAATTACAGATGTATCCAAACCACCACTATAAGCTAAAACAACTTTATTTAACTTGCCACGCAATCCACCCTTGTTTTGATCACCGCTGCTAACAGTGGAAATTGCACCTTGTTCTTTTCCAGTTGCCATTGCACACCTGATAGCTACATAATTGCACAAAGATATAGTGGTTATCATCATAGCAAAAGAAAATGCTAGTCTAAATAGTGGTAAAAGAACAGATTAAATCACCAAAGTTTCCTATTATTACTTACAATAAGCTCTATGTTATAGAGCTAAATTCATGAAAACAGCGACCTTGCAGCAATATACATCTAAAAAGATTTTAAAACATGCAATTTAATACCCTTTTTGCATAATAAAATGGTTGGTCCTTGCTCCAAAGAGACTAAAGCTCTATCATTGCTCACCGAAGTGAAGAGAACAATATTGAACAAAACATGAGGCCAACTAATTAATTCCGGTGATTTCGTAGTCATGCCCCCAAGCACTAGATGATATTTTTGCAGCTTAGACCATTTAACCATAGATGATTAACTTTCATTAAAGGAGGAGGGATTCCATCAATTGGAGCACTGAAACATTTTTTTTTTTAAATATGACCTTCACAGGTTCAGTATCTTATTAATTATCAAATTCAAAACCTATTAAATAAATGATCAAATTCAATGTGGAGAACACAAAACAGATGGTGCCATACATTCCAAGTTCAAGGAATAATAGTTATAACTTCTAGAAAGTATACGGACAACACCAAAGGCCCTGTTACACATAATTTCAACAAGGTTTGCATATAGCATAGCATGAAATACCTTGGCCATTGCGGCAGCACCGGCGAACGTGAACAGCGGATGCGCCCCGGAGGGAATTCGGCAGCGCTCCAACCTAGCACCCACATAGCCTAGCTATTTACACAGGCCTTTTCTTTTAGCAAGTGGAAAACAGAGGAGGGAAAAGGCATTGCTTACCTTGTGAACGAGGCAGGTCGCGCTCGAGTCCGGACGGACGCCAATCCCTGCAGGGCCAGCAAGAACTTATCAGAGCAGCCGTGCAATATATGTACCAAAGCCCTAAAAACATCTAGCACGGCCCTGTCCGGCAAGCACGCAATCAGGAAGGGGTCGGACTCCAGGTTCAGGAACGGGGCTCGGGGGCGAGATAGATTGGTTTTGTTGCCGACAACGGGAAGAAAAGGCGGGGACGAATAGCAACGAACTGCGAGGGCTTACCGACGAATCGGGAGGCATCTCCAGCAAACGCCATTTCAGCAACGGAGAAGAACGAGACGCGGCGGCTTGCTTCGGCGGAGAGATGGACAGGAGGCGGCGGCGGCGGCGGCGGCGGCGGCTGGGGGTCGCGCCGGCGGAAGGGTTTAGCTGAGCCCCTGACGGTCAAAGTCCGTCCACGAACAATGCCACGGCAAAGTACGAGTATATATAGTAAGCGCGGCGCCCCTCCCTGCCTCCTCGACAACGCCCGTCGCCGCTCAACTCCTAATCTGCATCGAGCGCGGCTTCCCTCGGCATCTCTCCAATACAAAGTACAACTCGCAACCAAATCCTCTACGAGAAAAAAAAAAGTAGGACAAATTCTCAGGCTTCTTCTCCGATTCTGACATGTGTAGCCCCTGTTATGCTCGGCAATTATGTGGCCTTCCAAATCCGTGGGCTTCCAAATCGTAAGGAGAAATCAAATCGAAAAGAACATGAATCCAAATCGGCAATGGCTAGAATCAGCCAAATATAAAACAACAGATAACAGATCCACAACCACAATACGGCCAGGACGCGCCGCCAGGGGGCTTTGAAAGGCAAGGAACAGAAGGCCAGTAGCTCGACACCGCCGTGGCGCCGTGAACGACAGGTCGCCGGGCTTCGACGAGGCACCTGGCACGGGACTATGCGGGCTTGCTCGACGCTACCATGGACTCACGTGTCGAGAAGTGCAGACGAGTCGTGAGACGCCGAGAATCACACGAACCGCGTGCTCAATCCCAAGCAGCCAAGGACGCACCGCCGGGAGCTTGATGACGGGGTCGCTCGAACCGCAAGGTTGTCGAAGCCGCGTCTGGGATACTCGAGAGGACGTCTGGCGAAAATACGAAAATGCCTCTCGAAAAAATCCCCGTGCGCCCGCTGGCTCCCCACACGGCCGTCGCACTCCGCCGCGCCTCCCGGATCCACGCACGGCTGCCAGCTCCTCCGCCCGCCGGCTCCCCGGCTGGCCGAGCAAGGCGGCTGCGCCGGCCCAGGAAGGAGGGGTCGGGAGGCGGCGCGTCGGGCGGAGGCAGAGCAGGGGAGGCCCGTCGAGCGGAGGAAGGGCCCGGCGGCGCCATCGGGCGGATGCGGGGCTGGTAGGCGGCGCGTCGAGCGGGGAACGGCCCGGCGCCTGCGCATCAGGCGGAGGAGGGGCCATCGTCGAGGAGATGGGATGGCACCGGCGCGCGGAGGCTGTAGCTCGCGGAGGAGTGGCCGGCGGCGGCGCTCGCAGAGGCGCTCGCGGAGGAGGGGCGGCTGGTCCAGCTCGCAGAGGATTGGCGCTCGAGGAGGGGCGAGCGAGGCGCGAGCGCGAGGAAGGAGAGATTTCAGGACTTGGGACAGTTCGCGCGCCTTTCAAAATTTAGGACTGAAGGTTCGGAACTCAGCACGCAAATTCTTCGTTTCAAATATTTTTCACCTCTTTTCTTCATTTGCATTTTTTTCTTTTTCTTCTTCCTCAAAGGAAAAGGTCTAGATAACCGCATGTGATTACATAAATAGTCTATTTAACCCCTCAACCTTCAAAACCATATATTTTACACTTTAAACTATGATAAACCGGATAAAACACCTCCTATGCTGGTATATCAACCTGGTTTTATACTAGCATACATATCCTCAATTTGCAGTCAACCTTACCTAACTAGAACTACACTTTAGCTCTTAGCCCATCCAAACATAAAGTAGTTGAGTAATGTTTAGTTAGCAAAATTTAGTCAGAAGCTATTCGGATATAAAAACTAATATATAGTTAATGATGTATATTGTCAAGAGTACTTGGTTTAGCTAGAAGCTATTTGGATAAATCTAATACATAGTTAATGATGTATATTGATGTCTTTGTGCATGTAACCAGATAGATCCTTAATTTGAAATCAATTTAACCGGGTTCTTAGCTTAAATCATTCCATTGCATGTCTTTGTTTGAATTTGGAGGACATGGATGGCTCAGTCTCGAATCCGTGCACATCTCTGTCTCTTTCTTTGCATCGCTTTCTCTTCTATCGCTATAGATGTCCATATGGGCCGTGCCCACCGGGCGGCCCGTGGCTCGGCACGGATTTGGCCCGGCATAGGCACGACACGGCCCGGTGGGCACCGTGCTCGTGCCGGCTCGGCACGAAGGCCGTGCCATGCTTGGGCCGAGGGCGCAACCCATCGTGCCAGCACGAGCACGGCCGGTTGAGGGGAGCCGGCCCAGTCGGCACGATGGCCCATGATTCCAGTCCATCCCTCCTCGTATATAAGGTGAAAGAAACCCTAATTTTCATCTCCTTCTCTCCCCAGCCGCCACAACCAGCCGACCCCGAGGCCCCGACTCTTTCCCGCTCGGCCCCGAGTCCCCGACCCCCGACCCATCCCTCCCGACCTCGAATCCCCGACGAAGTCGTCATCCCACCCGGCCTCTGCAGTCCCTAGGCGACGGCGCGACGAACCTTCCTCTCCATCTCCCCCGACGGCGCCCCTAGCTCCCTCTCCAGCTCTTCGTCTTCCACGGCGGCGGCCCTCCTTCTCTAGCTCTCTGATCCGCCTTCCCTAACAGCGAGGGCAGTATGGCGCGCGGCGGCAGGATGCGGCAGCGGGCGGAGCGGCGCGAAGGCGAGCGGCGACGGTGGCCGGCAGCAGTGCGTGAAGGCGAGCGGCGACGACGGCCTAGAGCGGGGCATGAGGTACCGGGCGGGCACGGCACGATGGGCCACCCGGGCTCCCGTGCTGGCACGTCACGGTCAGAGCGTTCCCGTGCCGTGCCTGGGCCAAGAAGTAGGCACGGCGTGCTGGCACGGCACGGCACGCTTCCGTTCTCGTGTCATGCCGTGCCCGGCATGTTCGTGCCGTGCTCGACGCGTGCCCAGGCTGTGCTGCCCGACACGGCACGTTTGGACATCTATATCTATCGCTAGGCCACTTGCACTCTAACCGTGTAGCCAAATGAGAATACAAAATGATGTTATAGAGTAAGGCCAGTACCACCACCAATTTTGTTGATGCATGTTTAACGAAGCTGTGGTTGACGTGTGGTGTCTCTTTCTTACCCAACTTCTAATCCTAATTGAAAATATGCTATCGTCACTTTTAGCGATTTATAAACACATCAATATGATAATATATCTGTATGGCCATCACCCGTTGCAACGCATGGGCATGTTTCCTAGTTACTAACAATTCGAATTATTGCCGGAGTTGTTTTCTTCTCAAAACCCTTGACCTTCTCGGATTATTGATGGGCTCCAAATTTTCTTTTCCAACTCTAGGCAACATGCTCTTAATTCTTAAACTGTCAGAACCGTTTATAATGTGGATTTTCAAAGTGGTTTTGGCCTCCATCATTTTTTATCAAAAACAAATATAGTAAAAACCACAAGCTTTTTAATCATAAAAAGGATATTCAAACTTTTAAGAATTTTATGAAAAATATTAGAGATAGATTGGGGGATGAGAATTCCAAAGATATTTAGAACATGCCTGAAAATTGAATCTAACTATAGAAAAATAGAAATAAGAAACTAGAAAATTTCCAACACAATCTAGTCGATGTCAAACATCATTTGAAAACTTTCCGCAACAAACATGAATGCATTTGGCACCAATGTGTGTATGCATTTCTTGGCTCCGAGCTATCACCGAATTTGTTGTTTTTGCCTAAGATATGGTTCTGTTTTCCTTATCCCCTCTCCTCCATGGCTCCATGTTATGTTTTGTGCTTAGTAAGGTAGCTAGGTTGATGATGGTTAGAGATGCCCTTAGATTTTTGAGCAAATTCCTTATATGCCATCCAAATCTATACTAATTCCTTCTATGCCACTAAAAAAATGTGCGATTCCCTATATGCCATCATTTTAGATTTCTATTTCCCTCAGTGCCATTGCCGTCCCCCACCATATGAACGCCGTCATTCGATGCAGCTAGGCCCACCTGTCATTCACTGTCCTCTATTCCCCTTCTGTCTCTTTCTCTCTGTTCATCCTCAAGCCAACCGCTCCGCCCGCCCGCCCCAGCGCGCCCTTCCGCTCCGCGCGCCCGCGCCGGCGTGCCCTCCCTCGCCGCCATGTCATGACCTCATGCCGCAGCGGGAGGGGATGGGTTGGACGGAGGCGACGGGCGACGGGAGGTTGCGTCGTGGATGGGGCCAGCGAGGGGGGAGGGAGGGGGAGCCTTGCACGGAGGTACGATAGGAAAAGACGCGGTGGCACAGGACCACGATGCGGAGGCACGGGAGGCCGCTGGGCACTGGTCAGTGACAGATGTCGTAGGCCGCCGCGCTGCCCGGGGCGGGAGGGGCTGCTTGGCGGCGCCAATCCGCGATGGATGCCGCGCGCGGCGTGCCGGTGGCGGGCCGGCGACGCACCGCTGCTTGTCCGCGAGTGTGGCCGGTCGCGCCATGCAGGCCCACCTCTTGCCGCATGGAGGACCGGGAGGGATGGGGAGGAACAGGGGGGCAACAATGAGGCGGAGGCCAGTGTTGGTGAGGACGGCATCGGGCGAGGGCCGAGCGGGGACAGGGCTGGGAGCAGAGCGGAGTCTGTGGTCGGGGTGGGACGAGGGTGAGGCGGCCGAGGGACAAAGGCGAAGCAAAGACATGGGAAGGCGCCGCAGTCGGCCACCGCAGTCACGCCGCGTGAGGGCCCTGCCTCCCTCTTTCTCACCACCGTCTGGCAACAGGCTTTCCTAGGGCCACCACCTTCCATGCTCCTGTAGCCAGTCATAGGTGACAGAGGATGCGGGTGGCAGTGGCAGCGGCGGCCAGCAGGTGGTGTTGCTGGAGGCTATGGTCACTGGGCTGGGCTTGGTGACGACGGGGCCGAGGCCGATGCGCTTTGGGCGGTGGGTGGTTGCGTGATGATGGCGTCCATGAGAATTTGACGGCGATGGCATATATGGAAGCCAAATTATAAACCAATGGCATAGAAGGAAGTCTATAATTTTCGATGCCATAGAAGGAATCGGTATTGATTTGGATGGCATATAGGGAATTTGCTCTAGATTTTTTCCAAAGACATTTTCTAAAGGAACATATGCCCTATTTTGGAGAGCCTCGACATGTTGTACACTCTTACGGTATCCGCTACCCCGTCCTTTATTTTGGGGGAGGGGCACGATGTCCTCTAAGCGCGGGGATGTACACGCATCTCCATACCTGGTAGCTGCCCCAACGGTGGCGACCTCCAACAGTTGCTCGTTCCCATGAGGAGGTGTTGCACGAAAGAGCCAAGGGCCACCACCGCACGACCGCAAGGAAGAGGACATGTGGGTGGAGAGGGGAGCTAGTGGCGTCGACGTGGAAGAATGGGTGGCCGCAATAGATTCTGCGTAGATGAGGGGAGCAGTGGATCCATGGAGGAGGAGGAGCACGGAAGAGCCAAGGGCCACCGCCGTCGCACGCCGCAAGGAAGAGGCCATGTGGATGAAGAGAGGAGCTGGTGGCATCGACGTGGGGGAATGTGTGGCCGCGGCAGATCCGCACAGATGAGGGGAGCAGCGGATCCATGGAAAGAGGATGGCGAGGCTAGCAGATCGGTGCAAAAGGAGGTGTGGCGAGATGCAGATCGACCTAGGGATAACGGGAGGCGAGGCAGAGGCGGAGGCAGGTGAGGCGAAAGCAAATCTCCAAGAAAGGTTGGGTTGGTGTGATGCTTTTTAAAGAATATGAGGTAGTAGAATATTAAGTTGTGGGGTGTAGGAATGTAGGATATGAAGTATTGTTGGAGAGGGTCTTGATTAGAAAAGGGTAGAATATCCTTCTAGGATGAAATTTAGAGAACACCAAGACAATCTTATTTGAACCAAAATTTGTCTTTCCACATAGCGTGCCTTGAAGGTGACTTAGAGTTCATGGGGCTTGGCTTAGGCACACAACCAAGCCATCTAGTAGTGGTAGTTGCATGCCGTGGACATGGCCCGACTGACTGGCCGCGTCGTGCAGGCAACCAGTCTTATATCTTAAAAAAAGCATAGGCCGACACGCCTAGAAGAAGACGAACAATGGTCGCGCAACTTTATTTCATTCTAAAACAATGCGAACTGTCTCCGAAATATATATGTGTATATAACATATGAATATGGCGACCAATGCTGCCGAGTGCATCATTCTTCGCATGGAGCTGGCGCAGCGACCGGGGCGGCGACCGGAGCAGCGACCGGAGCGCCAAGCGGGGCCATCCCAGCCATCATCCGGCGGTTGCCAGCGTTCTTCTGCGCCCCGCACAACGCCGGCAGCGATATACCTGCACCCATCAAATCAAATTCCGGCCCGGACCGCACATTATTAGATTAACCACAACAAGTCATGGATCGCGCGCACGTTCGATCCCCCGTCCTCCGTGACAAAAAAAAAAGAAAAGGAAAAGAAAAACGATCGTGCGATGACGCGCGCATGCACCTTCAGCGGCGGCGAGGGTGGCGTAGAGGTCGACGACGTTGGGGCAGCCGTCCTGGCACGCCGGCGAGCAGAGCGCCCTGAGCGAGCGGCGGTCCTCGGCGGCGACGGGGAGGCCCAGCGCGGCGCGGTCCACCCCGCAGGCGCGCACGCAGCCGTCAGTCTCGACCCACCCGGCCAGCTCCCGCGCGCCGGCCACCGCCGACGTCTGGCACCGGTGCGCGCCTTCCGGCGTGCGCTCCAGCACGCACCGCATCCCGCCCGAGGACACCGCGAATGCGCACACGTCCGCCGGCAGCTCCTCGCATGCCAGCTGCCCGCCTGCATGCATGCGCGCGATCCACGATATATATCGGTATATGTTGCATGCACGGTGCGCTGATAAAGGAGATGAACTCTACGGTTAACGTGGCGACGGCCGCGCGGCCGGCGATGCGTACGTACCACGAGCGGACTGGACGGCGACGGCGACGAGGAGGAGGATGGCGAAAACGGCGGAGGCCATTGACACGAACCGATCGAGCGAGCTGTGGCTTAGATGCCCAAAGAGCAAAGAGCCAATGGACTAACTGCTGAAGGGAATGCTCGTGCTACTACGTACGTGTACGGTGTATTTGGTGTGTGACTGTAACGCTGATGAGTTGGTGAGTGAGGAGAAGAGTTGAAGAGAGTTGGTGAGGGGAAAGAGCAGTGCAGAGTGCGTTTATATAACACTCGCACGCGAGAGAGTTGGAGTCAGGTGTCAGGTGTAAACGAAGGAGCTGATCGAGACGACGCGGCACGTACGCTGTCCATCACCATCAGCGATGGTCTGAACCGCGACACTGCCCGCCGTGCGCCGTGCAGTGCATGCGCGGCGTCTCTGACCGGAGCTGGCGCCCCTAGATTTCTCAGACGCCTGGTGGTGATTTCTCAGACGAGTAGTCGGAACGTATCCTTTGTCCCAAAAGTGGTGGTGATTTACCGCATCAACCAGTGTTGCACGGGAAAATGACTGCCTCGTCTCGGCTCGTTACATGCGTCGCGCGGTAGGCAGCCGACCGGTTATTAAAACCCGGCGTGAATGAGAGGCTTTGCAATCTGCGGATTGCCGTGTCGTCGCATTCGCTTCACCAGCTTATTAGTCCTGTATTCTTTTTTGTGAAGGCTTAGCTGAAGAATCAAGGACATGGGAAGGATCGTCTTAGAGAATACTTCCACAAATCCAACTTGACCATCGTCCATCTAGTTTCGTTCTCAGTCAACGATCATCCCTATTCGGACCTCTTCTTCCTTTCTCTATCTGTCTTTTGTCCCTTTTCTTCATCTTTGTCTTTTCTTCCTTTTTTTATTTTTTTCGTTTGTGCAAATTAAGTGTACTCTTTTTGCATCTACATGCTATAAGCAACTCTAATTGAAGTCTATTGTGCGGTTGTGCCCCTATGAACTCATTGTTGATGAATTCGAAGAACACTCCTAAACTCAAACACCACAAATCTTGAATCTCACATCTCTCAAAACCGGATAAATAATTTCTTGTTACGGTTTAAACTTGTTTTCAAGGTGGCTTTTCTAATGCAGCACATGTGCTGCGTATGGTTACCACATGTCAAGGCTCGTTCATCCACTTTGGACTAGTCTTTCCCTTGCCCCCTCTCCCCCAAAGTCACCGCCCATTGCATCATCTCCTTATGTGCCATCAATTGTCGCAAATCGCTTGGTGGTCATGTCCCACCCCACCCTCACTACCCATTCCCCACTTGGTCACTGAACCACATGGCACACATCATCACCTTAGTGTAGCTCACCAATGCCGCTCTGTTGCTCCTTAATTGTTGGTATCGCATGCCATTCTTGGTGTCATGGTCTCCCTCGACCATACTCAAACTTCCTTACCTATGAGCTCATCCCTAACGCAGCGTCGCTCGTGTCATCTCTTTCTTCCCCCTCAAGTATTTAGCTAGATTGTGAACTGGTTTCTGTGTCCATGAACAGTAACTGGCCTCCTATTTATAGGTGACAAAGAGGTAAAATTCAAGTTGTGTAGGGCCCTCCAAATGACTCTTCACGTTGTGAAAAGGTGACCTTTGCTAGATTATTTTAACCGCTATAGATAACACGTGTATAGGATATTTTATTTACTAGCTACTCTAGAAGGCGCCAGTTCGTGCATGCAAGAAGTACTGGTGAGAAGCATGGTCATCTACTACCATATATTTTCCCCCCAATTGTAGTCGTTCGGCCTTCCTCCACAAGGTTTGTGGTTGCTCTACCTTATGGGTGTTCATTGCTCGCATGCTCGTCTCATTCACCCACCTCTAGCGATAATTCACTTTCACCACCAAAAGTGATTCTTTGATGTCTTTGTGCGGCTTAGGGGATAAAGGTGATGGCACACAGGTGCTCACGCAAGATCAATCAAGGCTGTTGCTATCATGACGCTCAATGTCCGGCATCATGCCATGGTCACTCTTGCCCCACGACAATGAGGTAGTGAGGAGGTACTACTCCAGTGAGGGACGAGCGAGATGGGTCGAGAAAGTAGAGCCTCGTGTCAACAGGGATATGTGTACAAGAGAAGCTCCGAGGCACTATCAATGGCAACCTCAAGGATAACCTTGGAGCACAACAAATCTAGCTAATAGCTAATAGTGAGGAAAGAGAGAAAAGAAGTATGGGGTGAGAAAAATGGTCACGTGAGATCAAAGGGAGAGGAAGCGTGAGGCACTCATAGCTTGGGCAATGTCAATGCCACATCAGAATAAACCAAATTGGAAGCCATTTTTGAGGTAAAGAGGGGTAATTTAAACAGATTTGGGTTTTTAGTGCATAATCCGAATTCATCCACCGACGAACATTGAGTTATTAGCCAACGTCAGGTACACTTTAGAATGTGAGAATTTTTTCCATTAACACTGCAAATATCCTACGTTCCAGGCCCTCAGTTATTAGCAGGCCCTCGGTTATTAGCAGCCCACGAATAATTCGCCCAAAAGCCCAATGCCTGCTTCAATCTTCCCTAGAAAAGGACATCCTCCCCCTGGGAGTGGGAGCAACGATGAATCTAGAGGTAATGCTAAAACAATCACAGATGCTCCCTAAAATGACATCAGCAGCGAAAACATTTGGACCATTTAGACCGTGCAGATGGTGTGAAGAAGATTGAAATAGACGACAGACAGGAATACACATGATCCGCTGTACTCAGCCTTATGCCGAATCTGTTAAGATCTGCTTAGCCTTTCTGCTGAAACCGATGCAAAGAATTATAAATCATCTATGGATCTCAGCAGGTAACGTATTCCTCAGCCCCTTCAATTAAAGGATGCAGAAAGATAACGCAGATAAAAGTTGCATCATCGATCCAGACTCAAGTATCAGAATTCCGAAATCCATGGACACAAAAACAAAGGAACAAAAAACATACGAAGAACCAAAAAAAGGCGAGCATGAGAGCATCTCAGCCAGCTTTCCCCAATGGTTTCTTCACCGCGCAGCTCATAGTGCAAGGATGAGTAAATATGGATGTTGCATCACTGACGCTCTCAGGAAAACAAGCGGAAGAATTGGAGAAAAATCGAACCAAACACCAAAAAAAACAATTTATTAAAATGAAAATGTAGGCCAGAGCTAGGGATTCAGTTCCCATGGTAGAGGACCCGTCGGCCGCCGTGAAGGAACAAATTCAACTAGCGAATCCGGTCACGGCCATCGCGCCGGTGAGGATGAAATCACTCGCGCGCTAGCGGCGACGAGTTCGAGGCCTAGAGGCGGAGGTGCTAAACCGGGGTTGATGGGGTTAACGGTCAGGGCGATGAGCTTGAGGTGACGGCGCGGTCACCTGGCTGCTAACCAGATTCGACGGCAAGCTCATGGTGGGCGGTGGCCGAGCTCAAGTACGGCGGGCAGCCGGCCGCCGCCGAGCGAGGAGCTTATCAAGAGAGGTACTGCATGCCGAGTCCTAAATACTAACCCTAACGGGCCTGGTGGGCCACTAGTTTAAAAGCATCACTGGACTTGAGTTCGGATGGACTTTTAGGCTTTTGTCTTGGCCCAATACAGAGTATGAACTTTGTGCGCGACAGAACGACAGATGCCATCTTCGAAGCTGGATTGCAAAATGGCTGGCTGTAGGGGCGGTTCCTCTCGTGCGGTCATCACAATCATACCACAATACAAGGCACTATTGGTGCCAGTGACATGTTTCACACAGTCCCACGTGTCATAGACAAACCAACTGCATAAAAGGATTTCATATGTATCGGAATAATAATACGTAGTACATACCATTTCAAGAATTTGAGATAGACTCGATATATAGCATGTAGGGTAGTAAAACCAACCGTACTGTATTTCCACTTCCACAGCAACCAGCCAAAATTTCGGTTGCGAACTACCAGCCGAACCACAGCTCTGCGTCTAACCTATGTATGCACGTCACCACTCACCATCTTTTTACAGCAGGTCTTGCTTACGGATCACGAGTTTCTCTGCCGGTGTTTCTACCGGTGCACAAAAAACGGCTGTACTGCCTTTCGGTTGACAATATACTGCCATTAAGTAGCTGAGATGCTCGCAAATTTCTCCCTGAAACAATAGGCCACCTATCTATAGTTACGCTGGCTGTTTCCAACTACTGCCGCGGTTCCTCTTCCTCATCGTTGTGTTCCTCTGTTTGCGACGCTAGCCTCACAATATCTTCCACGAGGATCTTTCCTTCTGTAGGCATACAAACAGAAAAATGAGAAAATTGGACATTTGCTACACAGCTAGGTGAGCTAGAGCGAACATAATGCAGTCATCAGGGAGGTGAACGGACCTTTGTCCTTAGAAAGGTTGCCGATGAGCTCTTGCACGCCTTCCTTCCCTATTGTGTCCTTGAGATAGGCCTGCCGCCGCCGCTACCTCCTCGGCAGTCACCTTGCCGTCATGGTCCCTGCACATTAAGTGTAAATTAGATCGGTATGCTGATGGCACATGAGCAAGGTGATTTTGCTCACAACGAGCAAACACCAAGGTTTCCATCTCATACAGGAGAACTCAGTCATAGCCTCATAGGCGTAAGTTGACTGGAAATGACAGTTCTGCTTGAATAACGATGTCTCACATATCTTATTCAGGATTTAGCAATATGAAACAATGCAGCTATAATGGTGACTTCGACATGTACCATAAAGACAATCAATTAGATGGACATGGTTGGGTAAATCACAGAACAGGTGGCAAAGAAATGTGCTGCTTAAGGTCAACAGAGTAACCACGTCCCAATGAAAAAAAGAATACAAAACAACATTGTGAATCCATATAATCAGGAATTAACAAGCAAAAATATGCATTGGCTGACTATCATGCAACAGTAAATAACTTCAAACATAGAAGCGACATACCTATCAAGCAGCTGCCAGCGGTTTCCAATTTGCGCATCCACGTCGTCAATCTCCTTTTCTAATTTTTGAAGCATAGCATCAACCTGAATGCAGTAAAATCATGTGATTCAAGTGAATAACCAATCCCTAAATATGAATAACCAATATCCCTTGGACTTCTTGTGAGGCTTAGATGCTCCCTCCGTCCCAAATTATAAGAGATTTTGAGTCTCGAATAGATACACGCAATATAACATGTATGTGTTTTAAATATGTCTCAAGATTCATCGAAAATCCATCCGAACACGGACAGAGGGAGCGAGGGCCAAAACCTCTTATAATTTGGGACGGAGGGGTACCTTTTAAGACTTTTGCTTTCCTACTGATATTGTATACTGTAATTTTTAGTCTTGTTTTTAGTGAGCACATAGATTAAGTCACATAAACTAGAGAAATATAACAATAAGTGACCAAACTGTTCCTACTATAAGCACGATGGAAATGTGAGAATACTTAGTGAGGGTGTTACTAGAGAGAGAAGATATGAAAAACAAAGAAAAACATTGATGAATTCAGAATTCACATAGATGCCTTATGTTTTCGGTTGTGATCAGATAAACTTGCTGTTGCTGGGCTGTACAGCAGCAACAGTGTCTAGATGAACAGGGAGCGTGGGATTTGGCAGTTGTACCTGTGGGTATGGATATCCACGGATATTATACCCGATGGGTACAGATATGGGTAAAAGCTTTTACCCATGGGCACGGGCACGGGTATGAATTTTTGCCCGCTGGTATTCAGTGGGTACCCGAAATGTAGGTAATAAGGTCACAAACATGTGCATACATATTCGAAGTAGCAGTTTAGCAGCCGAATAAAAACCCTAGCTAATATAAAGAGTCGAACATTATGTGTCCTTGCACATCTATCCTCGTCCGATGCCTCCATATCTCCTCTTTCATCCTTTTCATTTGAGTTCAACCTATACCGTGAGTGTTATTATTTGCTATATAGTATCAACATGTTATGTTTGGATGCTTAGATGCAAAATACAACACTAAATTTTTATTTTACTCATTATTACAACGTTAATAATGTGGTATTTAGTGAATAAGAATAATACCCACTGGATACCCGATACCCATCGAGTACCTAGCGGGCACGGGATATGGGTAAGATATTTTACCCGTTAAGCTTTTAGGGTATGGATATTGTTTGTAGTGGCAGGTACAATATCGGGTAGGGTATTGCCATACCCGAACAATACCCTACCCGTTGCCATCTCTAATTTTCTAATGGATGGTAGGTCCATGGCTCACTCCTGCAGCCGGCAGCGGCTGATCCGATAAGGCCCTTTGAAATATAGGATGCTAATCAAAAGAGAGAGTGAACATGGTAGTTTATTCTGCAACTGAGCACCTAAAACTCGAACAGATCATAGTTAACTACATTAGGATATAATATTTTGTGAACTAGATTCAGGTTTGAACCATTCTTGCTATGTATATACCACTTCCTCAGCATTCTGTTGCAAATAGCAGTTTAGAATTTAGTAGTTTACGGTAGAAATTAATGACTCGTCTGAAAATGGCACATCACAAGAATGAAGTCATGTGTTTTTTCTTTTATGGGCTTCTCAAATGCCAAGGGAGATGGACACTCAGCTAGTGAGTTTGCTATAGTTACCAACCAGATCCATTTGTTATGTAAGTAGCTGCCAAAACTTCGAAAGATATAATACTTCCATTTAGAAAATTTTGATCAGCTTTTTAAGATGCATCGATATTTATAATCCTTCAAACTAAAAAACAAAGTGTTAGCGTGATGTATAGGGTCATGGGCCCAGGTGGTTCGGCTGCAACCCTACAGGGTGCGGCGGCTGCCTTCCCCTCTGGTTTTGGTTAGTTGGTTATGTTTGGCAAGGATCTCCTAGATTAGATCTTTCCTATTATTAGGGATATCCTTGCCTATATGTACTTGAGCCTTGGGCTCCTCCCGTAATCAATCTACTATTTCCCAGCCATACTCTTTCATGGTATCGCGAGACCGGGATCTTCCCCTCTCGCCCTTCCGCTGCCCCTGCGCGCCCTAGCCACGCTACAGTATGGTCGGGACCCCTGCCGCCTCCGTCGTCGACCCTGCTGACCAGGCTCTCCGCGACGCCGACGCCGCGAAGCAGCGGCTCGCCGAGACTCGCCGCGTCGCCCTCGCTGACGCCGAGGCGGCCGAGAAGGAGGCCGCTGCTGCATCCGCTGAACGCGACGCCGCCGCCGAACGCGTCCGCGCCGCCCTGGCCAAGGCGGTCCAAAGCCCGGGCCGACGCCGCTGTTGCGGCCGATTCCGCCGATCCGGCCGGCGACGCCCCCAGAGGATGACACGGCCATCTCCCGCGCCATGATCTTCCACGAGGCCGCCGCCGTTCTCAACCTCCACGCCCAGGCCGTCTCCGTGCAGAACGCCCGCAGTCTGGTCCCCCTCGTCCTCGACACCTCCGGCAACTACCCACGCTGGCGCGAACAATTCCTCCTCGCCGTCACGAAGTATTCGCTGCAGGACCACGTCCGCAGCTCCGCCATCTCGGCGCTTCCTGATTGGGCTCGGATGAACGCCGTCGTCAAATCTTGGCTGTACAGCACGGTCACCGCCGACCTCGCCGACGCCGTGATCGACCACCGCGCCACCGCCTACGAAGCCTGGATCGCCATCGAGGATCACTTCCTTGGCAATCAGGAGACCCGTGCTCTCCACCTTGACGCCAAGTTTCGCGCCTTTGCTCAAGGTGACCTCTCCGTCACCGAGTACTGCAAACGCTTCAAGAAGATGGCCGACGACCTCGTTGACCTCGGCGAACACGTGACTGACCGCACTTTGGTCCTCAACGTGATTCGCGGGCTCAACGAGCGGTACAGGGACATCGGGGTCCACCTCTGCCGCGGTCGCCCCTTCCCTTCCTTCGCCGCTGTCCGCAATGAACACTTACTTGAGGAGATCAACATAGTGCAGACTCCCTCTGCTCCTCCGACTGCCCTCGTCGCCACTGGCTCTCCCTCGCCTCGCCAGTCAGCGCCGACTAGCAGGCGGTCCTCCTCATCCGGCCGCCCCCCAGCAGCAGAAGAAGAAGAAGAAGAAGCCAAAGGGCGGCCCTGCTGCGTCTGGCAGCGGCGGCCCCCCCTCCGGCTCCTCCTCCACGCCAAGCACGGCTGCTGCACCTGGCGGCGGCTGGCCGTCGTTCTTCAACCCGTGGACAGGGTCCATCCAAATGTGGCCCGGTCCCCGTGCGCCGCCTCTGGCCCCCCTTCCCCAGGGGCGCGTCGGCCCCCAGCAGCAGCAAGCGCAGCAGCAGGCGCTGCTCGCCCAGCAGCTCTACTCCGCCCAGCACCTGCACCCGCTTCAACAGCAGGCCTTCCTGCCGACGCAGCACCAACCGCAGCAGCAATCGGCGCAGCACCAACAGCAGCAGCAGCCGGCGCAGTACCAGCCCATGGTGGGGTCTCCACTTTGGGACCAGAATTCTCTGGCCTCCACGTTCAGCACCGTCACCCTCACTCCGCCGGCGAACAATGATTGGTACCTTGATACAGGTGCCTCTTCCCACATGACCTCCCATGATGGTACTCTATCTCACTCCTCAACCCCTCGGTATCCTTCTCCCACCTCCATTGTTGTCGGTAATGGTTCGCTCCTGCCTATCACCGCCACCGGCTCGACGCACCTTGGCTCTCTTGTTCTAAATAATGTTCTTGTTTCGCCTCAGCTTATCAAGAATCTTATTTCTGTTCGCCAATTCACTACTGACAATAATTGTTCTGTGGAATTTGACCCGTATGGTTGCTCTGTGAAGGATCTTCTCTCGCGGAACGTGATCATCAGGTGCAATAGCTCCGGTCCGCTCTACCCGCTACAATTGCCCGTGGCTCACTCCCTCGTTGCCAACTCCGCGTCATCCTCCCTGTGGCACCGTCGCCTCGGCCACCCTGGTCGCGAGGCCCTCTCCAAACTCACTTCGGCTATTCCTGGTTGTACTAAAAGTTTGGAATCTTTGTGCCATGCGTGTCAGCTAGGACGACATGTTCGTCTTCCTTTTAGTCCTTCAGTGTCTCGAGCGTCAAACAACTTTGATCTTATTCATTGTGACTTATGGACATCTCCCATTGTTAGTGTCTCTGGTTACAAATATTACTTAGTTGTTCTTGATGACTGCTCCCATTACCTGTGGACGTTTCCTTTACGGCTTAAATCTGACACGTTTTCCACCCTGTCTAACTTTTTCGCCTATGTGTCTACCCAGTTCGGCGCCCGCGTCAAGGCCGTCCAGCGTGACAACGGCCAGGGAGTTCGATAACTCCAGCGCGCGCACCTTCTTCCTCACACATGGTGTTCAGTTTCGCATGTCGTGTCCCTACACGTCCTCGCAGAACGGTCGAGCTGAGTGGATTATCCGTACCACTAACGATGTCATTCGCTCCCTTTTGTTTCAGGCAAGCATGCCACCTTCGTATTGGGCTGAGGCGTTGCACACTGCAACTCTTCTCCTCAACATCTTACCAACCAAGACACTGGGTTTTTCGACCCCGCACTTTGCTCTCTTCGGCAGTGCACCATCGTACGATCATCTGCGTGTCTTTGGCTGTAAGTGTTACCCCAATCTTTCGGCCACTGCTCCCCATAAACTTGCCCCGCGCTCTGCCCTCTGCATCTTCCTTGGTTATTCCGCTCACCACAAGGGATACCGATGTCTTGATCCTACCACAAATAGAATCATCATCTCCCGTCATGTTCTCTTTGACGAGACCGTTTTTCCCTTTGCCGAGCATACCTCCCCTCCCACTACTGCGGACTTCACCTTCTTAGATGAACTCCCTAACCCGATGCCCCTTCCCATAGGGCTGCCGACTGTGTCTCCTGCAGGTCCTCCCGGCGCCACCGCGGTTGCTGTACGCCCCCATGCCGTCATACAGCCGCTCCCTGCGCCGCCCGTACCACCAGGTTTTCCCGCACTCCCACGTGCGTGTGATGCGCCGTCCTCGCCAACCGGCGCGCCGTCCTCCGCGCCACGCGCGGCCACGATCCCCGTCGTCCCCGCGCCACGCGCAACACCGACCTCTCCACCCAGCTTCCCGGCGCAGCCACGCGCGGCTCCTGCCCTACGCGTCTACTCCAGGCGCCCAAAGCAGGTTGTGGTCCCTCCGACAGCACCGGTCGCCCCTGCGGCGCAGGCCCCGGTGCCTCGTGGTGCAGTTGCCGTTCCCCCGACAGTGAACCAGCACAGCATGACGACTCGGGCCAAGGACGGTTTTTGCGTTCCGTCCCTGTACCATGCTGCACCACTGTCCCCGGTTCCGAAGACCTTCCGTGGCGCCCTTGCCGATCCCAATTGGCGGGCTGCTATGGAGGAAGAACATGCTGCCCTTCTCCAGAACCAGACTTGGGAGTTGGTTCCTCGCCCACGACATGCCAACATTGTCACGGGCAAGTGGATCTTCAAACACAAGTTTCACGCCGACGGTTCTCTGGAGCGCTACAAGGCACGTTGGGTCCTTCGTGGTTTCACCCAGCAGTCCGGGCATCGACTTTGCCGAGACCTTCAGTCCGGTCGTCAAGCCCGCCACGGTTCGCACAGTGCTCTCTCTGGCTCTCTCTCGCCAAGTGGCCAGTTCACCAGCTTGATGTCAAGAACGCCTTCCTCCATGGCACCTTGACAGAGACCGTGTTTGCAGCTCAAGCCCTCCGGATTTCGCGGATCCTGCCAGGCCTGACTTTGTCTGTCGTCTGAACAAGTCGCTCTACGGTCTTAAGCAAGCTCCCCGTGCTTGGTACAGCCGCTTCGCCACGCATCTGGTCTCTCTTGGTTTTGTGGAAGCCAAGTCGGACACTTCGCTGTTTGTCTACCACCGTGGCACTGACACGGCCTACCTGCTCCTCTACGTTGATGACATCGTCCTCACCGCCTCCTCGACACACCTCCTGCGGCAGGTCATCTCAGCCCTCCAGCAGGAGTTTGCCATGAAGGATTTGGGCGCACTCCATCACTTTCTCGGGATGCAGGTTCAGCGCAGTGCCGACGGTATGGTACTCTCTCAGCGCCAGTACATGATTGACATCTTGGATCGTGCTGGGATGGCCGAGTGCAAACCATGCACAACGCCCGTGGATACTAGCCCCAAGGTCTCTGCCGGCTCAGGAGCTCCAGTTGCTGACCCGTCTGACTACCGGAGTCTTGCCGGCGCCTTACAGTATCTAACCTTCACACGGCCCGACATCGCCTACGCCGTGCAGCAGGTTTGCCTTTACATGCACGACCCTCGAGAGCCCCACCTGGCTGCTCTCAAGCGCATCCTTCGCTACATTCGGGGTACTCTACACCTGGGCCTTCATCTTCGACCGTCGACCCAGGATGACTTGGTGGTTTACTCTGATGCTGACTGGGCTGGCTGTCCCGATACGCGCAAGTCCACCTCGGGCTATGCCGTGTTCCTTGGTGACAACCTGGTCTCCTGGTCCTCCAAGCGTCAGAACACCGTGTCCCGCTCCAGCGCTGAGGCCGAGTACCGCGCCGTAGCCAATGGTGTTGCTGAGGCCTCTTGGCTCCGACAGCTTCTTCATGAGCTCCACGTTCCGCTTCGCCGTGCTACCCTTGTCTACTGCGACAACGTCAGCGCGGTCTACATGTCCTCCAACCCGGTTCAGCATCAACGTACGAAGCACATCGAGATCGATCTTCACTTCGTTCGTGAGAAGGTAGCCATGGGTGCCGTGCGGGTTCTTCACGTTCCCACGACATCCCAGTTCGCCGACGTCTTCACGAAAGGGCTGCCTTCTTCAGTGTTCTCCGAGTTTCGGTCCAGCCTGAATGTCCGTGGCTAACCACCGACGTTCCGACTGCGGGGGCGTGTTAGCGTGATGTATAGGGTCATGGGCCCAGGTGGTTCGGCTGCAACCCTACAGGGTGCGGCGGCTGCCTTCCCCTCTGGTTTTGGTTAGTTGGTTATGTTTGGCAAGGATCTCCTAGATTAGATCTTTCCTATTATTAGGGATATCCTTGCCTATATGTACTTGAGCCTTGGGCTCCTCCCGTAATCAATCTACTATTTCCCAGCCATACTCTTTCACAAAGCACAGTAATTGTTAAGTATCATCAATGATAGGCTGAAGTTACAATCATGAGAACTGTCTGTAAATCAACTAACAGTGCACACCTCTAAACTTTTCAGATATCCATTTGTAGTTTTTAATGTGAATATCTGAAACTAGTTTGACGGCAGAGAATAGTATCGTAGGAAACACACTACAGGACATATGTACAAAACTACAAATTTTAATTAACGCTATAAGATGCATTAAGACTATAGCCTTAAGACGGTTCCTTACCTTCTCAATCAACGCTGATGAGACCTTTTCTTCTGCAGCGACATCGGCATCATGATCTGGCTCTTCCCTAGCAGCTATATATGCTTTCTTCGCTTCTTCTTCGCCTTCAGTACCCTCTTTTTCGAGCATGGAGTTATATAGCTCTATCTGCATTGGGACATTTGGACAGTTAAATCCTATTAAACCTCAATGACACATTATATGCTAAGGTGAATGTATGAATAATTGTTGCTTTAATCCCACTTCACATACCTCTTTGTTGACAAGGCTCAGGAACTCTTGACGCTCCTTGCTAACAGACTGCAATGCATAGATAAAAGTAAGAAAAAGGTCTGTGAGAAAATTGTTCTAAAATTATGGTGCTATTACTGGCCACATGTAAAGTTAGTAAGCTACTAATAAAAGAACACAGATCAACTAGGATCATACAGAGGCAGATGCGAGCACAGCCAATGCACGGCTGATATTACACAGCTTTTCCTTGTCATGTTCTTTTGCTTTTCTCAGTTCTTCTTCTTCCCTAGCAGTAGCATCAGCCATTTCCTTCAAAGCTAAATCTTCTTCAGCAGCCTTTGGTTCTTCCAGCTTTGCCTCCTCTTCTTTCTTTTGTTTTGCTTTTTCTTCTTTCTCTTTCTTTTTCTCTTCCTCCTGTTTTTTTATATGCAAAACACATCAGCTACAGCACATTTTTGCAACATAATAAAAAGATTCTAGAAAGGTAAACAAATGATGATTCCTATACTGGATAATTGTTAAGGAAACTGCATTAGTAGATCCAATTCAACCATTTTTCTTATGAACAAACAGACGAAAGATAAAAGTACTCCACATTAAATCTAGTATTATCTTAAAGGAAATTTGGTGAGTTTAATAGGTCGAGAGCAGAAACTACTGAGCAGGCAAAGCATAAACCATGCACCGAGAACACATGTACACAGACGAAAGATAAAAGTACTCCACAATAAATCTAGTATGAATCTTAATTCTTAAAGGAAATTTGGTGAGTTTAATAGGTCTAGAGCAGAAACTACTGAGCAGGGAAAGCACTGAGACACCTGTACACAGGCAGGGATATCAAGACCGAGTTCTATTATAAAAAAAAATTCGATTTAGTTCTTCAACTGAACAAGTTTCAGCTTGGCCATGGAATAGTATATGGCTTGTTTCGATGTAAAGGGATTAGGTCCAGGCCCTTTAAATAGGCTTCAGTTTGTCTGCCAATCATATGGGATTGGACCTAATATCTATATATCGAAGCCAAACCTTTATAATTTTGTCCTCTTTCATCAGAATATCTAACAGATGACAAGACACAAACAGGAAATCCTAAGAGGTTCAAGCATGAGATGTAAGCAATTCACAACAGAACACCAGCATATAAAGTTGACATTTCAAAATATCAGACTATCCAAGGTGCATATAGGTTTGGGTTGTTAGAAAAACACTAAATATATGGCTCAAGTACTTGGGATAATTGTGTTTTGTGGATCGAATGGAACTTAAATAACAAAATTAGGAGCGAAAATATGCCAATCACCCCCCCCCCACACACACACACACACAATATTATGCAATGAGCAAATGCACATTCAGTGAAGGGAAGTTTTCTATCACCTAACAGTATTGCTGCTACAGTGGATCTACCCAGCTATCATGGATAAATGCACATATCACCTTGATAAGAAAAAGGAACATTGTTTCAGTCTACTGTCCTATATCACCTTGATAAGTTCTTCCTGCATCTCAAGGAATTCCAATTTTCTCCTCCTCTCAGAAACCGAATCTTCAGAAGGCAATACTGTCCCAACTGTATCCACAACTTCATCTGGTAGAGAAGATAGTGTTGCTACAACAGCCTCTTCAGGCTTCATTCTCCCAGACACAGTAAATGCTCTGGAAGCATTACAAATTATAAGAATGGAAGCACGGACAGTAATAACATAACAAGTCACAATGCATCAACCAAACTTACCTTGAAAGTATTAGAAGTGAAGATGGCACAGCATGATTAAGTGAGAGGTCCAACCAGTCTCGGAGCTGGGTGCAAAACAATGTTTTTAATGAAATTTAGTAATACAGATTATCATGTATTTACATAGCTGCTATATACACGGAATTTTGGTATCAACGAGACTTGTGGTTAAAAAACAAATGCAAAGCAACACAACTTCAGATGTGCTTAACTCAAAGTGGAAGCTAAGTGCTGGTTACAGATTTCCTTCAACAGTACATCAAACTTGGAAGTTGGAACATGTTTTACAAATATCCTTTTGAAGCAAACAAACTCTAGCACCTAATATGACAATTAATATTTAATAGAGAAAAGAGAAGAGAATGAGAAAATGGCTACTAATAAAAGTAAGCATTGCACTGTGCAGCATATAGAAGCCCTTAAGGTTAGGAGAAAAAAGGAGCAAACATGCATTCTTTGACATGAATAATAATCCATTACATATTATGATTCATTCCAATTCTTGACACATTGTGCTAAGGCATGACCATGTTGCCAGGACAGAATTTATTGCTGCCGGAGATGGCTAGGCTAGCTAAATCAGAAAGAGCTAATCTTGCATGTGCTGTTGCAAATAAATGAAGGGCAACGAATGGAGAGAGACAGTTGAAAATCTGTCTCCAAAAGATAAGAGTAGTTTGTAATTTGGAACAAGAATGGATGACTCAAAGAGCTGCAATATGATTGGACAGAATAGAAGTATGAACAATACAAGAATAAGTAAATCATTCAAAATAATACGAGTGTACAACACTAGATCATGTGCACATCCCTGTAATGCAACAAACCTGTTGGCGCATCTCTTCAGTTGACAGCAGGCCTAGGTGACCACGTTCCCGACAGGCTTGCCGAAGCTCTTCTTCAGAAAGAGATTCAACTCCCTCGGCTTGAATCATCTTATCATCATTCTTAATGCTGCAAAGATAAGGACTGTAAACAAAACAAGCAGATATTTTGCGCCAGTATTTTAAGAAGACAGTTCAAATTGCAGTGAAGCTAATGCAAACAGCGATAAAGAGACAGCAAGAAAACTAGTAACTCAAGTGAAAAATAAATAAATAATCATGAATCTTTCTTATATAGATAGAAAACAAATATAGGTGCGGAACCTAAACTAAATAACTAATACTATTTGACAACAAAAATCTACAGTGGTGCAGAGAGTCAAATATAAACAAAATAGAGACGATACAAAATGTCTGCTAAGCTTGCACAGCCACAGAAAGACTGCCCATTTACAAAGTCTTCACTTGAAAGTAATGCATTTTTACTATTAGCAGTCCAACTAGAATCATTCTGTTTTGATAATTTCAAAATGAGCTTTCGAAAAGATAGTATCAACCCAAGTTTCCATCACTGTTTGATGACTTGATCTACAAAATTGACCAATTCTATTAAATCGGCACATGCAGATAAGTATACATAATGCCCCAGAAGCAAGTTAATTAGCATTAAGTTATCTTTCTCATTTAAATATACTTACTCTCGCAGTTTTTTGCGAAGCATGAACCTCAAGTAGTGATCTGTACCAAATGGGTGGATACCCATATATTTGCACATATTTACCAAGCGTGGTCTGCAGGAAAAATGTCAATCAACTGATTAGTCAATGGTGTGATTCAGATTATGAATTTATATTTTATACAGATATTAAATGAATATCCAACCTGCTCATGTTATCCAGAGTAAGTTCATCAGTTGAATAGCTTCGCGAAATTCAAGATTTCGTCATTAGAGACGCGTTCACCTCTCCTAACCTGAATACAATCAATGCATATCATCCAATAATATAGAAAGAAGTTCAGTGTACATAAGTATTCCAGTGACAATGGAGCGCATAAAGAACTTATATTATACCTTGTTCAAAAATTCGTCCAGATCTTCAGCTGTCTGTTTAGTTTCTCCACTGCGCGATGTTTGAACTTCCTTTGCCATTTCTTTTGCGGTATCTTGCAAAAACTTTGCATACTCCATCCTTGCTTTTAGTTTCCTTTTTAATGCTTCCTGTACATGAAAATAAGAACACCCTTGAGCCAATCAAGTCTAGGATAATGTTTGTGGTTTCCATACAAAGTGCATCAGCAGGGTAAGCCACTCAATCGAATTACTGTATTAATAGTGTGCACAAGGTAGGTTTGTGACATAAATTTATGGTAATATTTTGCTTGCAGAGACAGTGAGGCACATGGCAACTAAGCAATATAATTTCAGGAAGTGCAACTTACAAATAGTCAAGCACATACCTCTTCTTTCATTTTGTCCTGGAAAGTTGATGGAAGCATATTTGGAAACAACTTGAGGAACACTGGCAGTAAGAATTCCATGAATGGGACAATGATGAACACAGCAACCGGTACCAGCCTGAAGATATCCGCTGTTGTGCGGGTCAGCTGTTGCCTCTCTCTTCGCGAAAGGCTCTTCCCACCAGCAAGTTTCACAAGCAATCTTGATGAGATCCTAACATCTGCCCAGAGTAGTTTTGTACCTAACCAGTAATGCTGCAGTGTAGAAACGAATTCATCCTTCCAATGCTTAAGCTTTACTGCCCAATCAGCCCTTAACAAACAAACAAAAAGTTGTTTAGTAAATTACAACATTCATTCTTTTTAGTTTTTATAATCATGAATTTAAGTAGGGTAAAACAGAATTGAGACCTGCTCATTGAAGCAACAGCACGGAGAGCAGGGCCGATGCCCAGAATCCTTGCCCAAAATCTCTGTATAACTGATTGACCAGCCTTCAGAGATTCTTGCACCTGCTTAGCTTTGGCTTTAGCTTTCGCAGTGCTTAGGCCTTCCACAGCCTGATCACATTCTTCTGGGGATGCATCCTTTTTCTTTTTATTCTGCTTCTGATCCTCCTTCTGTTCATCATCTGTATCCATCTTAGGCTGCCCTGCAGTTGCAGTTGATGCTTTGCGGACTGACTGCAGCAAAGATCTAGCTCCCAAAGGCAACTCAAATTCATCCTTTCCAATTCTGCAATGAGAAAGAGAAATCACACGAGTAGGGCGTCGCAGAAACCCGTTAGCAAGACCTAGCAGATCCTTCTTGATCAAATTCACACTGTGCTGCTCCTTCTGGCATTTGGAGTCCCCAGAGCTTTGCCCGAGGAATCGTTGTGCTGTTCTTGGCTCAACCTCTGAACCAAGTCTTCCATGTTGGAAGCTAGAGAAGGCAGCAGATGGAATGATAGGTGTGTTGCAATGATCCAAGAGATACTTCCTTCTCCTGACGATTGCCCTTGAAGCCATATTTGATTACTCCTGACTTCTCAATGGGAAGACCACGCTCATGTACAAATCTGAAGTAACCCAAAATAGCACAACCAATAACTGTAAATTAACTGTGTAGAATGACAAGAAAAAGTAACTAATCATTTCACTGCGCTGGGCTCGATAAGGGACGCTGCAATTTGATCCCATAACTACCTCAGTGTGCATAGACCCCCGAAGTAGCCAAGACTCCATGATCGCTGCTGCTAACTAATTAATCGTCCATCTGTTTTCGATAAGAGACGTTTGAATTTGAAGAAATCCCTTCACTGCGAACAGCGGCGGACCCCGTAAAGGAAATGAGTGCGTACACCCGAAAACCTTCGCCCCAAAAAATCGAGGTTGTAGGATGTAGACACTTGTGATAACATCAGATCCGGATACAAATAGACAAATAGCTTAAGCTATAGTTGGGTGCTCGGGCAGCAGGAAGGGATGAAGAGGTGGCATACCTGTAGCTGCTCGTCGCGACGTCGCCGGCGAAGGGCTGGGTGCGGGCACCTGGGGTAGAATGGCGGCGGCGCCGCGGCGGTCGCCCAGTCGTCACCGAGAGAGCGAGAGCGAGCGAGCGAGCGCACGCCTGGGCCTGAAGTCTGGAGCGGCCCCTGGATGTTGCATTGGTTTGGCCCAGCGCACACCCAATAGATTTTTTTCCATTCGGATTTGTGCTTTTTTTTTTTGAGATGGATTCGGATTTATGCTGCCAACTGCCGAAACAGTCACGCATTGGGCTCTTTTACTTATGTGTGTCGGCCCATCCCAACATGTTGAAGCTGTTTTTTGTTTTCTCATTAAGTGAAGAGCACTGTTCTAAAAAAAAAAGTGAAGCGCACGGGCAGCGTGTTCTGAAATTTTTAATTTCCGCTAGATCTCAACTGTGGCAAAAAAAAAACGGAAGTGTCGTACATTCGTAAATGGAAGTGATGTTTAGATAATGGCCTAATGGGATAAGATGGTGGAAAAGGGATAGAGGAGACAAGAATAAAAAATGTGAGAGAAGGGAACAGAGATATCTCTGTCCCTCTCCCCTATCCCAATACCCAAATGTCTTGGGAGGGAGTATGATTTTAGTGAAAAAAATACATTTGTGATTGAAATTTTGAAAATAAAAGAACCACGCATGCAGCTTTAGTCTTATTATAACAATTATTAAATCATGGTATTCTAATAGCCCCAAACTACAAATGTATGTTAAGTTTAGTCTTATTTTATACTTTATTCTCTATAACTTTAGTCTTATTTTATATTTTATTCTCCATATTTTTTATTATAACAATTATTTTTATTGTGTGCATGTTAATTAAAAACATCCTGGTGTTTTGTAGAAATGTTTTTCTGTGTTATAGAATCTAATTAAATAATAAAACGTGATACCAACACAACAGCAGGATAGGAGTTAGAGTCTGGGGAGTGTTGAGGGTTCTTTTTCATGGATACTGATTGTATTGAGGAAGAAGTAATGTTGTAGTCCGTACACAATGCGTAAGCGGCTTGGATTTACGGCTCGACAAACAACCGATTGGGACGAAAGAGCACTCGCCTAATAGACAGCCCAAGAAGTTTGCCCCTGGTTGAGGGTAGTGCAGGTTGGGGGGTATCTTGTGATGGGTTCTGTGGTGCATTTCGCAACTCTTGCGACTGTTGATGGTTTCTTTTACTGAAAATTTCTGAGGCAAGATTACGAAATTACTAAGACCTATCAGTTGTTCATTCTTTAATCTTTTATATACACATCTGGTCCTCCTGCTGGCCTACAAACAGAGCATTATACATTATGCTTCAAGGTGTGATGATGAATCCATCGAACCGTAGGGTGCCTCCGAAACCGAATTCATCAGAAATACCAAGAACTACGGCAGCAGCCACAGTGAAGCATTTTTCCATTTAGACTTGCGCTCTATTACTTACATCAACAACTCCCTGGTCCTTCCATGTCCCCATAGACTGTAAAGTTTCTTTGACAATGCACTTCTCACGTCCTGCACCCTGCTCTCTCTAAGACCTCAGCTGCATGTGTTATCTGTCAGCCTAGGAAAATAATCAAAGCTGCTAGTCTCTGTCAGTCGGCTAGAGATCTCTCTCTCTCTCTTTGGTGATCGGTGATCCCTGCCATGGGAAGAGCTTCATCTCCACACGAGCATTGCCGTTGCTGAAGCTGCCGGTATGTTTCAAGACCGAACAAATTCCATTCGATCGAGACGAAATCGGCATCATCTACTCCTCTGGACCCTTTTGCAGAGGCACCCGGGGATCGGATTTGAGTAGAAGTATTCTTCCTGCCTTGGGCTTGCACCACGCAATCTCTCGTATGGACCTCCGAGCCTGTTCTCATGGTGTTTCCTCACCGCAAGCTGGAACTCACTCCAGGCCATGGAGCCTTCATCTAGCTTGTCAATAAGCTCCACAAACTTCAGCCTGCACAGACAAAAGGAAATGTGCTATATCTCCACCCAGATTTCTGCATTCCAAACTATTCATCATAAAGAAAAGGCCGGACCTGTCCGGGTTTATGGTTTTCCTGAACCCTTCGAACCTCCTGTGCCCTTGCACGGCCCTGGCCATGTTGCCGTCGTACGTGTACACGAAGACGTCGCTGTGCAGGGCCACGTTGTAGTCCACGGCGGCGAGCCTGTTCTGGTACAGCTCCAGCGGCTCCAGCTCCTCCACCGTGGCGAGGCTGTAGTGCGTGTAGATGTTCGGGTACTCGGCCTTGAGCGCGTCCAGGCTGTGCGCGCCGTAGATCTCGCCGGCGACGATGTAGATCTTGGTCGTGGCGGGGTACCCCATGGCCTTGAGGAACACGGCCGCCTCGCGCGGCGTCATGGGGCACCCGCCCTGCAGCCGCCGCGCCTCGCTGTCGATGTCCTTCTCCTTCCAGTGCCGCACCTTGAGCCGCATGTCCGTCAGCTCCGACGCCTCGTGCAGCGTCAGGTTGTGGTTGCACCCCGTGAAGGCCAGCATATCCTTCTCGTATCTGCAGTGTCAAAGCCAAATCACTGACTTGACTGATGTGCACTGCAGACAACAATCTCGTCGTCCACCGAAACTAAAAATGTCGTGACTGATCACTGAACTCTGTGTGAAGTTTCAGTCAAGTTACCCACCTCAAGTGAAGCGCGATGTAATGCTCGGACCCATTTCTCAGCCGATCAACAAGGGTGTTGCCCAGCGCTTCGATCTCCTTCCTGTACTGGAGCGCCTCGTAGTTCGCGCGGCACCGGAGTCGTTGCAGAGAGGGCGCGAGGCCGTTGTTCACGATCCGAGAGTCAGTGTGCGTGAACCTCACCACCTTGAACTTCCTTAGGATCTTGGCAAAGTCTCTGTAGAAGGAAGCCTGGAAAACGGAGCTGACGATCCATCAGCCTACTCAGCATTCAGTTACTGCTGCTATGCAATCTACTAGTAGTAGAATCAACAAGGCGTTGACTCGTACCCTGGACCAGGAGGTGGGTGCTCTCACGTAGGGTTTCACCCCTCTGTAATCAGGTGGCAGGGAATCCACGATCACGATGTCTTCCTTCAACGCCTCTTTGAAGTGATCGACGTCAAATATATCTTTGAAATCGCTATTACCCCCAAAAGAAATTTACTAATAGTCAGTGTACCTGTAGTTTCTTCAGGCTGATTCAGAGCAGATAGCTACCAGATACAGAGTTATTACTGACCTTGGGTCGGTCCAGAATGACTGATGATCCAGAGTAGGGATCACCAGAGACGCATTCATGATCTTCGCCACTGCAACCATATCACTTATCTGTAAGAATAGTTGTGGAGGAATTAATAAGAGTTAGCTGAAAGGCATCGCCACGAGGGGTTCAGCAAAAACATATACATACTCCCATTCTCATCTGGTTCAGGCCACCGTTTGCATCGACGATCAGGTAACCCACGGTTGCATTGTTAGTCCCTGCAGTAAGCATGCCCTGATTGAGAACTGTAGCTGAATCTGAAGCAGGTGGAAGGAAGCACAGTAAAAGATAGACACGTGGAAATTACTGCGGTGATTCTTCGGCCGTTCAATGCACTTGCTGTAACCCTCGCTGTCTGGTTTCATCCATATCTCAGGTATCTGCCCGTGTTTTGAAAGGAAACTTCAGTACAGTCAAGTGGATCTAGCTCTTAAAGCAAAGTGAAGTCAAGCTGAGCATGGCATGGCATGGCATCTGAACTGAATGCCTTGCACTTGCTTTTATGAATGGTGCGTGTAAATTTTTGGCTGAACATGAACACAAGATTGCTTTCTGGCAGACTCTTTGCCAGAGTACCAAAACTTTCATAAACGGAAGCTTGTTGTCCCTACCAAATTAAATCACCACTTTACGAGATGAATCTTGCAAAACCACACCCTGGAGCCTTGATGGATTTTAATTTATCTTCCCAAGACGATGTTAGTTAGTTAGTTTGTACATATCACATTCTGATTTTCGAAGATGATTAGCACTTTTTTCTGTGGGGCATCAGGACACCTATTTATTCAAAATGACCAATTAGCAAATTGAACAAAAACTAGAGGCAAGGTTAGATAAATGAGTCATTTATGCAGAAAATTAAGAACTTATTTGCTGAAGTTTTTTGTTTTGTAACTTGAAGCGCCGAGTTTGTCAATTACAACGGAAAGCAACCTCGACAACACCAACCCGATACACTCTAAACATTTCATTTTCGAGTGACAACTGGACCTCAGTAGCTAACGACGATGGCATATGTAGATAAAAGTGATGTGCCAAGTATGTCTCATGTAGTGCCAATGAAATACCGCAAAGAACGAGAAAACATTTTCAGAAAAACAAACAGAAAAAACAGAGATAAACAGCTGCCTCCGCTCCTGGACTAGCTCGGGAACTCACGTCTCATGTGCTGTGTTCCTTGGGCTCCAACCTCCAATGACTCACGCTAGCAACAAATACCGGTGGAATCGTGTCCTTTTCACCAATCATTCTCGCATACGAATACCCCATACCGCAGCGATCAGAGTGATCGAAAAAGGCGCCCCTTTTTCTTAGATGATGAAAGAAACTTCTCCCATTTTGATATTTCTCAATGAAAGCAGTCGCACGCTTTCTGTTTTATTAGGCTTCAATGTGTTTCACCCATTTTTACTGACTGACATGGAAACACTGAGATGAGTTTTTTTTTAAACTTTTTTTTAGTGAAGCACAATTGAAACTTTATTACCACAAAACTTTTTTGTCACCTCAATTTTTCTTCGTACCAGTTTTGTTCTGATGCCACAATTTGGAGATAGAGTGCCTTAAGCTGATTTGGTGGACAGCGACTACTTATTTATGATAACTCCCAAAATAGGAACCATGGAACTCCAACTGACTCACAGGAGCGTTCCGAGATTCGATAATTTCCAGGCCCAAATAGAGCATATGCATAGTAACAACAACATTAAATGGCCACTTTTCAAATTTCAAGTACGTGCACGAGTGGTTATTGCCAAAGAGGAGGAGGAGAAGAAGAAGAAAAATAAGTGGGCGCGCGCGTAGTTAGTTAACACTAGAAAGAAGACTGGATGACGATCGCTGTAATAAACGGACTCGATCGATCGGGCGCCGAGAGCGACGCACGATCATCAACGACGGCGGGGGAGGCGCACCGCGCGGCACGTACGTACTTACCGGCGGCAGGGGCGAGCGTCGCGCGACGGCCGTCAGGTTCTCCTCGGTCCACCCTAGGACGTCGGCGTCGGCCACCTCGACCTTGTGCACGAGCCTGCCGCCGTCGTCGTCGGCCCCCGCGCCGGCGCCGGCGCGTCGTCCGCCGCCGCGGTGCGAGCCCAGGAAGCCGATGACCGCGACGAGGCCGAGGAGGCAGAGCACGACGGCCCTCATCCAGGCCGCCCGGCCGGCGGCGCGCTTCCTCCGCGCCGACAGCAGCGGCCTGGCGCCGGCGTGGATGCCGCCGCACTCGGCGTCGTCGTGGGAGTGGTGGTCGGCCCCGGCGCCGGAGCAGCAGCAGGAGGTGGAGGCGGCGTCGTGCGCGCAGCAGGCGGCCGGCTGGGCGTCGCGCTCAATGTCGCTGGGCAGGCGCCTGCGGTGCGGGCCGGGGCTGGTGGCGGAGGAGGAGCAGGAGCTGGTGGACGTCGCCGCGGCCGCGGCCATGGAACACCCGGGGTGCAAAGCGCGCGCGCGTGCGTGCGTGCGCGGGGTCGCTTAACCGCGGCTCGCGCGCGGCAGCCTAAGAATAGGCGGGGCGGGGCACGCCCACCCCCTCGCAGGAGAGGGCGAGAGACTAGTGAGTGGATGAAGGGGAGAAAAGACCGGGAAATAGCAACCGAAACCGGCCGGCCGGTGGTGGGGTGGATTGGTTCGCCTCGACGAGATCGAGATCGCCCTCTGGCTGTGCCCCCGCGCCTTGCCTTGGCAACCGCCGCGCGCGACCGAGCGAGGCCGAGGGGGTTTCTTATGCGCGCGCGATATGTTGTGCCGGATCGTAGCGTGCGCCGCCTCGGTCTGGCAGCAGGACACAATCATATATTGCATATCAGCGCCGGGGGCAACGATCGAGTTCGTACGTGACACGTTCCGATCCGCGGAGGAAGGGGGGGCTCGGGCCATGCGCATCGGCTGGGAGACATGAGCCATCATCAGCTGGCATGGTGCCTCGATCGGACGACTCGGACAACCTCCTTTACGCGCGGAACGCGACTCGCAACCGTGGCGAACTCCTCCATCTCCTTTACGCGCGCGCGGTTCTTCGATCCCTTTCCCAGCGAAAGCGAACTTGTGCGAGCTATACGTACAATACAGCAACCGTGCTTTTCAGTCTCCATCTCTTGCCGTGCCACGATCCATCAGTTGAGCGCAGTTATTACCAAGACTGCCGGGAAGGCGAAGGCGAAGGCGATGTGCTTGCTCGAGCGCTAAGCTTCACGTTGAGATCCGCCCTGGCCGGCCGGGCGGGTGCAGGAAAGTGGTTAGGCGCACCACGTGTTCTCGGAAGCGCGCGCGCGCACACACACATACTGGAAGACGGGTCAGAGGTAGCTCGATCTCTCGGGCCATGGTTGGGGTTGGGGTGGCTCTGCTGGCTAGGCTATTTCTTGTTCTGCTACACCGCTAAATATGACAGCATGACGAAGGATCGATCGGGTTTGATGTAAAGGGGGAGTTATGCTCGTGGTCTCGTCAAATCGGTCGAGCCACTGCGTCTGCGTGCCTGCATGCAACGAATCTACTAGCCCTGAACATGGCCTGTCTGAAATGTCGTTTGGAGGGGCGCGCGAACCCTGATGGTACAATGCTGCTGTTGAGCCTGTGTAGCTTGCTACTCGACATATACTTGATCCGACAATGGTAGAGCTAGCTAGCCGTCCATCAATTAAGACCTGTTGGTCCATGATCAACCGCGATATTCCGCGGGTTAGAGTTTTAGATATATAGAATTAATCTTTAGTAATATTAGAGATTGCTAATTTAATTCATGTTTAGTAATGGCGTTGTAGGTAATTTATATGAAAATTTAGGGATTAATTTAATTTATTTTTTATAATAGTATATTGGGTAATTTATATGCAAATTTATGGTTATTAAATTCATATTTTATAATGGCATGGTGGGATAATTTTTATGCAAATTGAGGAAGAGTTATTTTATTTCATCTTTAATAGTGGCATGGTAGATAATTTTTTAGAAATATATTAACTAATGGTTATTATTGTTATAGCTACGTGATGGAGGATGTGTTGTTTTTGTTTTTTTAGAAATTTTTAAGATTTATCTTTTACTAGCACGTCTCAGTAGAAATTAACTAACGAGCTTTGGCACGATGCATGCATGTATTGTGCCAAAGGGTCAGTTATCTTGTACGTACTGTGTATGGAGCAAGACCTTTAATACATGCACAAGGTTCAATGAATGATCTGCATGCGTACGCACTATCCACATGGGGACACACTCACACGCATATAGTTGATTCAAGAACCCAGCTGCCAGTAGTAGACATGTATGATAAGAAGCCTTTTGGCCACCGTACCTTCCGAAGAAAAAAGGACAACGAGCTAATGAAGTTGGCCTCCAATCTAGTGCCAACAATGGACCACGGTGGAGCTTATTAGCTAGTACAGTAATTAACACTTAATTGAACACGAGCTCGTGCTTCCCACTGCTAGCTCCGGAGTGCTGAGTGGAAGTGGTCCTTCCGAGCCTCAGCTCATATATATGTGAGTGTCCACTGTCCAATGACACGGCACGACTGCCCCGATCTCTGCGAGTGGCCAGGCCGGTAGCGGTAGGTAGGGGGGCGCGATCGAGAGCCGAGAGGGATCGAGGTAGGGAGGCGGCTGATCAAGAATGCGCCGGGTGGCGACTGATCTGCATCTGCTGATCGTCAAACCATCCGGATCGATCGGATCGGGGTCTTCATCCTGCCTTGAATGGCCGTACTATATATACATAAGCACACATACGCGCCGATGCGTTTCCGGCTTTCCGCCACGTACGTGCAGGGAAACATGCACCCAATACAACGCAGTGTACGTGCGTTTTTTTGCCTAGATCGATGGATTAATTTACCTCTTTGATGTACGTACGTACGTTCCTAGCTACGACGCTAGCTAGCTAGCTGCTGTACTTGTGAAGACAATTCTGGGGCGTACTGTTCCGTACTGTTGACAATGATGCATGATCATGCAACGCGAGCGAGCGGGCGGGCCGAAGAAGAAAACTGAGGAGATGCCACCGCGCGCACGACGGCGGGTCGGCGGCCGTGGATGCGTCACGAGAGGTCTCCCTGTCCCGGTCGTCTCCCCTCTCGTAACTCGTAAGTCGTCTGCGTTCCACGGCCTGCACGCGCCAGGCCACGCCGAGCCGTGGAAATCGTACGCTGGCCGGGTTGCGACCTGCGCCTGGCAGTATCCGGCGTCTTCTCTGGTGAGAATTGCAGCCACCCCCGGGACCAGGGTTAACCATTTCGTTTTGAACCCAAATTCCGGACACTTCCGGAAACGAAATTCCGAACGGAATCCCGCCAAATTTCGAATTTTCCGACCGGAACACGAATTCAAATTCAAAAACGAAATTCCGGAACTTTCCGTCGGAATTCCTCTATTTTCCGGCGGAATTCCGCTACTTTCCGGCGGAATTCCGGACTTTTCGATGGAAAATGGCATTTTTTGACTAGAAAATGCTCCAAGAATTAAATAATTTGATAGATATTATTTGTATCTTTTGTATACTGCAATGTACAATGCATATTAAATATATTACACACAAATTATTCATAACAAATGAATATTATCACATGAAATCACAAATAAAATGCATGAAAACTAAATTTATCACAATAACACGAGTACATAGTTACAATCCATAGACCATAATATAAGTTTACAATACATAATTTGCATAGTCCATATGAAAACCCAAATTCAATCTAATAAACAATATACATGTATATCACGTAGCCACTTGATATTGATAAGTAATGAAGATACGATGAAAGTGCAAGGAGAAATAAAGGAGACCTCTAATTCCATTCAAAAGGATATATTCTTTCAACTCTTTGATAGTACGAACACTAAAAAGCTATAAACTATATCTCATTAGACTACAAATAACCTTGTTTTTCAACTAAAATACAATTTTAACCTAGCAAATGATTTTAGATTTGAGTGTATTCTAGTCCTATTTGCTTAGAAAAACACCTAGTTTTTTATCATATTTTTTCCCGATTTTTTATAAATTTTTTTGAATTTTTCAAATTCAAAACGGAAAATTCTGAAATTTTCCGGAATTTCATTTCCCGTAGACTACCGGAAACGGTATAAAATCCGGAAAACCGGCGGTTTTCCGTCGGAATTGTGAACCCTGCCCGGGACCCGGCCCAGCTGATTATCCAGTACGTACGCAGTAGAATAATTAATTAACCAGCCCGTGCCACGCGTGCAATATAATGGACCTGATTACCATCGGCATCGGCATGGGTTTCGTGTTGGCGCAGGTTCCTTGGGCGTACGTGGCGTTGAGCCGTCGATTCAGGTTGCCGTGAGAGGCAAAGTACCAGCATATATAGTAGTAGTATATACATATGAATATACATGGGGATCGGGGGCCCCTGAAATGCGGTATTAAACACCACCAGCTCTCGATGAACGATCGAGCCCAAGTGAGCACGTACGTACGAGCTGATCATCGAACGCATAATGATATCCCAGGTCATCCCCCCGAAGCTCTGGGCCTAGGAATGCACGCACGCGTCTGCAGCACGAAACCAAAAAAAAAAAAAAAAACTAAGCATCGATCCACATACGCAGCACGCAGTGTGATGCCATCCTCATTTCAGGTCTTGAATTGCATGCAGCATGGATTGTAAGAAGCAATGTGATGATGCATGTAAAAGTAAAACTCCTACTACGGTCGTCCAAACAAGCCTCGATCGATCGGGCTTTTACCGTTCCCAAGCCATACCATACGATGCAGACAAGGAAGCTTATAGAGAGCCTAATGAATCAATGATGGTGGCCTGGTGGGACGGGACGCCCGTGAGAGAGATGGCGGGTCTGGGTCTGGTCAATGCCCGAGTGCTGTGCCTGTGTGTGGGTCGCTCTCTGTCGGGCCACCCGCCGGTTTCCGGCCAGACGGGTCGCGTGCGCCGGCGAAAGCAGGGCACGCTGCTGCTGCGAGCTGCGTGCCTGCGTCTCTCGTTCTCTGTTTTTTTTTTTTCAGCCGTCCATGCTCCCAGTGATACATGTCGTTAGGATGAGCTCTCGTCGCGAAAAGAAAAAGGAAAACCTGATAATTCTCATGCGCAGCATAGCTTTTTCTATAAAAAAAAAATTAACACAGCTTTTGCAGCCACGTAGTAGAGATGAGCAGCAGCGAAGTTTGTGGACACGTGAGCGTCAACGGTGTTTGATCATCGCGTAAAGTAAGCGCGGCAAGAATGATTGGCACCGTTTCTTATCTCCCTCCCAATGATCACAGACGAGAGCATTAACGTAATGAAGCAGATCGGTGAGGATCTCATTTTAAAAATGTTGACCCCGGACCTCTCTCTAGTCTCTGCCCACATCACTCTGAGCTCAGACTGCTCATGGACAACACAACCGATGTATCACCGGGCCGTGCATTTGGAAACTGCAAACCCCAGGTTGAAGTTTGAAACACTAGCCTGAAGCGCGCATCAGCAGAGAGCATCAACACACACGGCGACTGTCGCTATAACAAATAATTCAGCGCGCTTCGCTGCCAGCGAGAGAGACACCGCCAGTGCCGAGTCCGGCAACGTCTCTTGGAGGAGTCGACGGCGCTAGCCTTTTCATACATGGCCTGGACGCATTGCTTGGCCGATGCAACCTTGCGCGTTGCCATCCCCACCCGGGGGCGGGGCGGCCATGATTGCTTGCTTGGTCGCTCGTTGGCGTGGTGATGTGATCTCACCAGGATCCGTCGTTCCACTATGCACCCACACCCACCAGGGACGCCATGCCGGGTGCCTGTCCACACTCGATCAGCTGAATATGCCGAGACATGGGCTGCGTGGACAGAAAGGCTGCATACATGCTCTCCATCATCGTTAAAGATCGCCCTGTTGTTATGCGAGAGAGACTGCAAAATGTCACGGAAAATCCCCCGACCTTGATCCTTGATGTGTGCGCTCAAAGGTTCTAGGTCATATACTCATATGCGAGCATGCGACGCGTCACGCGTCAGCCTCATCGGCGAGACGAAACAAGCCCTGTCGGAACACTCAGAGCACTCCGATCGATTACTTCAGCCTTCGGTCCTCGACAGCTCGTTCCTCGTCCCTGACTTCTCAAGGCTGGAGGATGTGCTCGTTAGAGAACAGCGACCTGACATTCTGATGGGGTCTCTCGCCATCAAGGTCTTATCAGTCCTTTTAATATTTGATTTATGACATTAAACGGAGCTTCGATTCCATGTCTTGTAGATACGACATGTCTGTGATCCATCGATACCATGGGCTATTGTCTTGTAGATATGACATGTATCCGTGTGTTGATCTCTACCGAGTACCTACCGGCATCTTCAATTGTACAGTACTGTACTACTTCAGCAGCGGATACTAGTAACAAGTATAGTTCTCTCATGATTCAAGAATACAGGCCACACAGATAGGTTCGCGAGTCTCTGAAGCCCTGTGGTTGCAGTCGACAGTGTCCTTTTGTTTCCTCAGGTTAAGTGTCATGTTCAGCGTGGTTCTTAGTTGGGGGAACCTATCCTGTGCAATCGAGGTTTTGGTGCAATCACCGTGCAATTTAATAAAAAAAAGTTTCAAAATTTTTTTAAAAAAAAATCATGAATGTATATCTCAACCTACCCCATCTATACATAAAATTTCATGATCAAGTTCGTATTACTCTAGCAATTACAAAAAAACAAATTTAGGGTGCATTTAAACTTTACTGTTTGTCAGAAAAATTTATCTTTTTGTAACTGCTAGAGTAGGATGAATTTGATCATGAAATTTTATGTATAGATGGGGTAGGCTGAGATAAACATTCATGATTTTTTTCAAAATTTGTTGAAACTTTTTTTAGTAGGATTACACGGTGATTGCACCAAAACCTCGATTGCACGTGATATGTCCCTAGTTGGATACCTCGATATAGTTTCCACAAATCTAGGAGCTAGCACCTTTTGATTTAGGCCCCGGAGGCTGTGAGTACCAGACCTAACTTCAATAAAAATACACTGGACCTTTCAAGCCGACTACACATGGTGAATTGGTAATGCTATTTGTTGCATACGTGCCGTGGAGGGAGCCTATGGGTCGGAATTCATTTTTCTTTGCCATGTGGAATATTTTTTGTTTGCATGGAATATTTTTCATTGAATCATTAGGAGCAGGAACAGAAAAGTTCAATTTAAATAAATTTCTATCATAGGAAATGTTTGATCAATAAAGAAATTTTTTTCGACACAAAACAAATGCCCAGATGATGTGATAAAATGTGTTTGTGATGCCATAAACATAAACTACATCTCAAAAAGGCATATAAAATACTCATTGGTTTCTCAAAAACAAGGTGTGTGAGCAGTATGGACATAATTGCACTAATATTTTTATATCTTAACTTTTTGAGATGAGAAAATATCTGTTTAATCAGGGATTGTACAACCACGGCCGTGATGGACTGGGCTTTGACCTTTTTGTTGTGCGTTGGCATCGGCCCATATTTATAGACCATGAACCAATCTGTCGCAGGCCATTTTGCATGCTCGAGAGGCCCATTTTGATCAAGGCCTTGTGAATCTGGTGCTCTCGGCCTGCTGTAGCGGCGCAGCCGAGGCGATTCTTCTCGGTTTTCCGAGAAGTCGATCAGCAGCCGTCCACAGCTCAATCCGCTTGCAATAAATGCAGCATTAGCACCAGAACGAAGGGGCTTGATGTTTTTAGATTGACCGTGCAGTCACTACAGTACAAACAAACACATGTATGGTGAAAAAAAAATCAACAGCTGCTCAATACTCAATAGTACAAAGCACAACTAATCAGACTGAATATTTCGCATTCCTTTCTTAAAATATAGAAAAAATTCTGCATAACCCAGAACTATGCTAAGCAGTACATTTAACCCTAAACTTAAAAATCTGATGTTTAACCCTTCAAACTTTAAAAAACCGGACAAAAACATCCTAGACGATTTTAGAGGGTGGTTTTGTCACCGTGGAAGCCATGTCAGCGCCACCTAGACGGAACGTGGTGTGGGGCCCACACGTCAGCTCCCATCTCTACTCTCCCCCTCGTGCCTCCTTCGATGGCACACACTGCGGACAAGTCGGCCCCTCCGTTGTCGTCTTTCCCCTACGCGCACCCGAGCGTGGCCTGCGCGCCGCAAATGGTGACCGGCAAGAGACGGCAGACCGACCTGGGTTATAGGAAGTCAGTGCGCCGGCATAACCTCAGTCCGGGGCAGTGCGAGGTGGTAGGCCGACCTTTCTCTTTTTTTTTATGCCTCTCATTTTGGTACAATTGTAGTATCTGTTCGTATACAACATACACCACTACACATGCACACTCCACTTACACCACGCGTATACTAATAGACCTATAACTACACACAGACTAGAAGACCGCGTCTTTCTAAAGATCACCAAAGTTATCCTCTGTAAACGATGGGTACGCTACAGTTCTATTGTAGATCATGCGTGAGAGGCTGCATTCAATGGAAATTATTAAAGCCAAACAGGCCGGTGAGGCACGGGAGGCTCGATCCTAGGCATGGAACCCGCGAGCGGCCGCTCCAGCGCGTGGGAGACCGACTAACCGAGCTTGGCTGGCCTTTCGGGGACGACGCGAGGCGGCAAGCCGACCTGGGCCCCGTGCTCGAGGGAGGCGGTGCGCTGGCGCAGCTCCTCGTCGACGTCTTGGTCGGCCCCACCTTCTCCTCGTGCCAACGCCACCGAGTCGGCACTGATGCCGCTGCCCTCGGCGCGACATATCTTTCCATTCGTGTACGAGCCCTCGGCGACGGTCGACGCCGGTGGAGGCGGTACAAGCACACATTATCTATCCGTATAATTCTAAAGCTACCGTTATAAGAAACTTGTGTCGATTGATCTCAGATTTGCTGAAGGCTGACTACTTGCCAGTGATGGTCAGCTCCCCTGGTGAGGCCAGGGCGTCACGGCTACGGGGGGACTTGTCTGATCGAACAATGGGGAACCGCCAGAGAAGGCGCGTGTTGCTATGACATCTAGAGATGCAGGGAGACTAGTCTCCCTTGAACTCACCTATAGGTTAAATTAAGTGGGTTGACGGCTAATACACAGGTCAATGAGCATATACTTGCATCTCTAGATGAGGCAAAATTATTAAAAAAAACAATCAGGATGATTTGTTTCGATTTCATCAGCACTTGAGACACAAATACACAATGATGTGTCAAAGAAACCGCATGACGTCAAAGCAATATTCGGATCAGATATTTGGATATGTAAAAACACATGCCTTCTGTAATGAGAATACTTTGGTCCACCCTTCAATTCAAGCAAACTTTATTGTTCTTGTTTATACAAAACTCAGCCACGTTCACAAGGAAACAGTAAAGCTGACAGCAGATCAATTCCGAATGGCGTGACATCTTGATCACGCACAATCCCGATCCTACGACAGTTCTCATGTCACCTAAAATGTTTTCTTTTTGCTATTCCTACAAAGCAGCTAAAGAAAACTAGGGGAAACAGGGAATCTAAAAGAAAAGAAGAAACTCTGTAACTTCTAAGAGAAGAAGCATATCAGGGCTCAGGGTCATTTCTACCATTCCATGGAGTTGGTCCTTCTAAGATCTTGTGACGTTTTTTTCCTTATGACTGGAACTGCCCTTTCCATCAGCTGCACAAACAGGCTTACCTCTTTAGATAAATGATGAAACAACCAAGGCAATATATTTGAAAAAAAAAATCACGATGGTATGGACATGGAGAACAAAATTAAGACTACACTATGTCCTCTCAGTGTTGGGCCTTTGGTTGCTATGCTGGAATGAATGGAAGCTACTTTTCCTCATGCATATGAAACGTGTAGAAAAAAAAATCACCCTCCAACCCCATCATTAGTGACAAGGTAAAAATATAAGATGTGAGCATACGTATTACGTTGTATCCAACGCTGGAGATACATTTATTGACCTCTCAAACTGAAGACCCATTTTTGGTTCGTACAGAGGGAGAACCCATTCATAGGTCTTCTCTCTCAAACCAAAAATGGGTGCCTTGTACAGGTCGTCGGTTGGAGACGATTTTTGAGTTTGGGTCTCAAGTCTCAACACGCGAGACCCATTTTAGCATTTTAGTCTGCCGTTGGAGACAGCCTTATGATGCTTCAGCTTGGCAAGCAGTGATATACTACGATAATTATCAGAAAGAATAACGGATTAAGCCAGTGGAAAAAACTACATGTTTGTATTTTGACTAATGTCAAAAGAGTTACCTTACAGGCACCGCAAGCAAGGGGTAATTAAATTGCACAAAAGGATGGAATTTGCCATTACAAAAAACTAAAAAATAACAGTCCTGAAACATTTTGAATGAAGAGTGATAATCGTTTGTTGAAACTTTTTTTGCACGAGCGCACACTCACCACTACGAATGCGCACACACACACCCTATCCCTATGAGCACCTCGGTAGCATTGAGCTGGATACAAGGGGATGCATGGAGGGGAGATAGAAGGGAGCTTACATGTAGGCGCTATACAAGTAGATTTGGCTTAAGAGATGGGTGAAAACTGAAAAGAGGACATGGGTAATTTGTCTGATTTTGATGGTTGGTGGATGTATGATGCCTAGCTTTCGAGTTCCTGAGGGCAAGTTGAAAGGGGCAAAATGGACTTTAACTATCGAAAGGTAGGGCAAACAACTACTTGCTGCAAAAGAACCGTTCCTTACTAAAATCACGTGAAACACATTAAGAGTTCAGATTCAGAAACACATGTAGATCTCTGAGATAGAATTTAACTAGCTTTGTGCATATAATTTGACTTGCTAAAAACCATCAAAGCAATTTACCTAGGCTCGATATGCATTCAAGCAATTATATCGATAACAAAGCTTACCTCTTTAAGTCTCTTTTGGCGTCGCTCCTCCTGGAAAATAATGATGATAAAATAAGATCAACTGAAGAGAAGACCCTAAAGACAAAAGTGAAGATGCAAGAACATATATTTATGTAACCAGTGTTTCTCATGCCTCTACATATATTTCTATCCCCTAACCTTGCACTCTGCGCTTAATCTAAATTCGTTTACAACAGACTCGTGAACAAAATTTCTGAGTAATCCATGCAGCTAACAAAAGAAGGATAAACAAATTGATGGATAAAGATAGGGATATCTGATTAAATGACAAGGAAAACGTAGACCAATATCCAGATATTTCAGCAGGCCAATGTATGAAAATAAGGCTTCAGCTATCCAATGGTGGCATGTTCCATTTAATTATTAATAAAGCTTTTTAATACAATGGTACTGAAAAGATCCACTGATGTTTAAATATTTGACACTGTGAAATAAAGATACTAAAATAATAGGGAGGGAGATTTGATTTGTAATGTATAGTTCCCATTCCATTTTGGGTGATGATGTGTCTGATATTTGACATTACAAACATAGGCAGCAGTATATGATGGTCACACAACTTTTGCACGCAGCAGCATCTGCTGCGATACTGGAGCGAGGCGCTGAACCAGAGCCCGCGCGACGGCCAAGCTGCGGACGTGCTGCCTTCGCTGTACCAGCACATGCTGCCTGCTTCGCCACTGCCGCGAAAGTTGTACCGTGGCGTGCGGCAGCGGCCACTAGGGGAAGTAGTAGGTGGCTGAGATCCGGCTGCCGTGGAACTGCACGCGCCTCTGGCTCAGCACCTTCGACTCCGCCGAGGACCGCGAGGCCTTCAAGCTCCGCGGCAAGAATGTGCGCCTCAACTTTCTGGACCGGTTCTTCGGCGAGGGCCACGCCGGGGGGAGCGGCCGCACCAGCGCCAACGTCGTCCCGGCCGCCGCCTCGGGTTCGTAGTCATCGTCGTCGCCTCCACCGACACCTGACGGGGCCGCGCGGGGAGGTGATATGTGTGGCGGCTAGGGGCACGGGGAAGAGCGACGAGAGCCAACGAGAGAGGCGACAGACATCCAGATGAAATAGAGCAGTTGATGTGTAGGCCCCGCACCACGTTTCCATCTAGACGGCGCTGACATAGCTTCTACGGTGACGAAACTGTACATACGGTGCTTTGTCCGGTTTTCCAAAGATTGGAGAATTAAACATCTGATTTTTTAATTTAAGAGATTAAATATGCTAACTACCTAGACTTTTAAAAAAATATTACAAGTCTTGGAGTCATACGGCTATGCCTAACTCGTTACCAAAGCGTCGTCATCACCAGTCACGAGTATTCTGGGCGACGGCAGGCTATCCATATCCATCCACCGCCTCCACGCTTTCACAAATCGCAATCAAACGCCACCATCACGGCGCGTCGGCGTCGCCACCTGCCAGCCGAGGCCCCACCCACTCATCCACACCGCAAACAACCCCTCCGGTCCCGGACGAGGCTCCGCTGCCGTTGCTGCCGGTCACTGACGTGTGGGCCTGGGGCCACGCGTCAGTGAGCCATCGGCAGCGGGCAGTACGTCAGCGGAGCCGCGTCCTCCGGTCCCCGCCCGGCCCGAAACCGCGCGCGTCGCCCGCCCATAGAGACGCCGACGCGACGGCTCGGTGCCCAGTTCTGAAATATTTCAGTCACCAACCCACCCTGTCTCTTGGACCGAGCCAGGGCCGAGAGCCGAGGAGGGACTAGGGAGACGACGAAGAGGCGGCCTCCGTGTCCATGGCGACGACGCGGCCGGCGCGCAGCGACCCGCACCTGCCCCCCGAGGAGGCGGCGCGGGTGGAGGCCGAGGTGCGGGGCTACTTCGACAGCGTCGCGCCGAGGCGCCCGGCCAAGCCGCCGCGCAGCGACCCGTCGGAGGGCGCGGGCGCGGAGCCCGTGGCCGTCGACGCCGGGGGGCACGACCTGCCGGAGCTCCGCAAGCTGCGCGACCTCGAGGCGAAGCCCCAGGTCCGCGCTGTGGCCCCTGCCCACCTTCCTGTTTTGACTGTTGATCGGGCGATGTGAGCGAGCGTGGTGTCTTGCCTTCTTTCTCGTGTGTAGAAGCTGGTGTTGGACGGAGGTGGGGATTTGGAAGGTGGGGAGGAGTATGTGGAGACGCGGTACTACGATGGGCTTATAGGCATCGACAAGCAGCATCACACGGTGAGCTTTGATTGTACCTGCGTGTGTACTCTTTGTTAGGGAAAAAAAAATGTCTACCGAAATTTGTGAATTGTCGATGCGCCGTGTTGATGTTATAGGATTTGTGTCTAATCCTTTCTGTTGCTTTTGTTTCTCAACCTATTATTCATAATAACGATGTGTGCTAATGATATTGTGGCATATGCATCTGAAGCAAAAAGATATGCTGCCACGCTGCTGTTATCAGGAAACGACCAGCAAGTTGCCCAAGTTTGTAGGTGCAGTTAGAGCTTGTGTGCAAGTTATGATTCTGTGTCTCAGGATCATTCTTAGCGTAATCATTTTATCCATAGTTACTTATTGTGTTTTGTTTGATTGTGTCATGTTAATTGCATCTGCTGGCTATTGATAGGTAGCTTTTGGAATATTGATTGAACTATTCCAATGAAATCTGCATACATGTTCACGTAAGAGCCTTGACAAAAAAAAAATGTTGATGATAGAATTTTCACTGAAAGAAAGGTGAATTTGCTTCCAGAAATGACCACTGTAGCCAGAGAACTAAAGCCACCTATCATTTTACTTAGTTCTCCAGTCTTCTTGAGCAGGCGGGTTACCAGAGTCAGTAGCAGTTTCCTTTCAAACTGCTATGGGTTAGCCAAATAAATCTGGAAATCAGCATATGTAGTATGTGTTAATTGTAAAATTTGATGGGCTCTGAAGATTGCTTCAAGAGTAATATCACGAGTTCTGCTAGTTAAATGTGTTATGTGAAATTAACCTGGCAAGCAGGTGTATGGTAAGCCCAGGACTCTCGACATTGGTTACCTTTCATGTGCACAGCTAGACATGGTTTTACTAATGGAGAAACTTATTAATTTTGAAACCTTCGAACTAACGGGTACTAACTATCGACATGTTTGTTTATCAACACCTTCTTGTCCAACTATAGCGACAAGGCAATTGGGCAAACTGTTGCAATCTCAGATCTTTAGCAGAGCCAGACATGCTTTATGCATCAGTGTGCTATTGGTGTTATAAAATATAAGGCACACATATCAACACTTGGTCATTGAAAAAAAATTCTAGCTTAAGGGTGTGCTTGGTTCATGGCATGCCTAGGTTTTCGCTATTAGGTGTAGCTATCATACCATTCGCAAATACTTAATATGATCTCGGAGGTTTGAATATCTTGGCCTTTCAGTATGTATCACCAGATCGAGAGGAATATGCATGAGCTTTTCTGTCCTGGCGGTGCTTAATGATCCTACCGGTGGACTGTTTAATTTTACACTCTAATGGAGGCATTTAGTCTGAATATGCATTCCTGTGGGTATGTTCGTCTCAGTTATATTTCTTTGCAGACAGGTACAGGCTTTATCAAAGTGGAGAGACCAAATAGCAGTTCCTTCAGCGTGATGGCCAACGGCTACTCATCTGCCAGCTTTGTCCGCTGCTCGAGCAATCCTGCGACAAATGACTGGATACCATCTTCTGAGACGGTATGACTACCAACCAAAACATCGCCGAACAAGGCCGCATCAAGCTACGTCTTGTGAATTCCTAACCGACTTTTAATTTTGCAGGTCATTCCAGCTTCGAACAAGCCCAGTAGGAGCGACTCCTGAACTGAGCCCAGACTCCTGACCGAGCTTTCCTCGCCTTCAAGCGCTGTGAATTGTTTATCGACAATTCAAATCAAATATAATAAAGAGGCTTGCTTCTGCCGTTCTGTGCGATATAGCCTTGACGAAGAATGTGTACGGGTGCCTCAGCACATGTAATTTGTTGCTGCACACTATCGTTGAGAATGAACTACAAGCCCCTAATGAATATGAGTGGTTTGGTCACCAGATTTGCGGTGTGGCAGTCCTGATTTAATAAGAGTCTGTCCAGTTGGCATTCGAGTGTTTATACGAAGGCACTGGCCCACTATCCACTGCCGGCCTGCCGCAACTCTCGGACAACAACAGAGACATGCAGCGGCTCCTGATTCACTCTCGTCTCATCCATGGCCTGGCCGCCTGGGTCGTCGGGACGGAAGCCAAGGGCTGTGCCCCCGTTCAGCTCGGCCGTCGCTCTGCTAGCCTGATCGGCGTTGTCGCGCTCTCCGCGATTCCGCCTCACCCACAACCAGCAGGTCCGCGTCCGCGATGGCCGATGGCACTTGCTCATCCCACGGCGTGCGCACCGCGGCATCTCAGCATCTGAACCGAGTCCGCCCGGTAAGAGCATCTGACACGCACGCCCTCTCCCACTATTCATCAGTATTCAGTAAACTCCGCGCAATCAACGATGTTAGCACACGATTTAACACGAGGCAGACAAACAATTTCTATCTTATTCCGATCTTGCTAGATACAAATAAATGTTGGTAAACTTTGGGATCCTGCACAAAACAATCTTAGCATTATTGTCTCAGTCAAAAATCAGGTCGCCTGTTGCGTAGACGTCGTAGAAGATGGTGGCGCTGAAGTAGAGCGCTGCCGTGAGGGTGAGGAAGGCCTGGAAGGAACCTAGCCACTGGACGAAGTAGCCGGTCCCGATGGTGCTAACTATGGCGGCCACCGTCCCTATGCCGTTCGTCAGACCTGTTCACGCAGCAGCAGATGTCAGACACAAACCCTGAGGACTGGAGCTGATTGACGAGAGCTGGAAATTTTAATCTTTGTCTGCTAATTCTCGAGTTACAAACATACCGTGTAAGGATCCAGCATATTTGGGAGCAATGTCCTGCTCGGACAATCAAGGATAACACATTTAGTCAGATCAGAGAACAGATGTGGTGGAAGTAGCACTTCAGAAATCACTGATCAGGGCACGAAGGAAACGCTACCTGTATATTGCAAAAGTAACCTGCTTGGCAGAAAGAACTCAAGCTCAGGGCAACAGTCATGAGAACGGCAGCAACCGATGGAGTTTGGGCAAATCTTAAGCACAGCAATGACACACCGGGCCCCATAAAACCAATGGACTGCAACGAGATCAGATATGTGATGAGCCCTTTGTTTCAGGTTGTGTGAGTGATCAGTCTATTCTGCGAGCAGTGCAAGGCCAAGGCAAATCTCAGGCAATGCTTTTACCTGCATAATTTTCCGAACTAGTCCTATAGAGAAACCAGACTTGATTAGGAAGTCTGCAGAGGCTCCTGCAACATAACCGGACATTGCCATGACTGCCCAAGGTATGGCGCTGAACCATGCTGCTTGTTTTAGATTGACATTATAAACCTGTTGTGGGACTATGGTTAGAAACAGGTCTGTGAGCGGTACAAATTAGAAGGCCTTTGATAACATACCGTTTTGAAGTACACAGGCATCCATGAAAGTAGCACAAAATAGCCCTGCATGGTATTTTGAAATTGCCAGTGTTTAAATTCACACACGATATGACCAAAATTTGTTTTTTTTCCCGATATATTGTCCTTACCCAGTTGTTGACCACATTGGCTACAGTGATGGCCAAGAACTCAATCCTTGAGAACAGTTCCCTCAGGGATGGAAACTTACTGCCTTGGACTTTAGATCCAGTTCTTCCAGCTAGAATTAGTTGCAACTCAGACTTGCTTATAGTACGGCTGTCAAGAGGATCACTTTCTACATTCAACATCCATAGCAGAGATCCATAAGTAACCAAGTGACGCGAAGAACGCGAATGTTCCCGTGAGGCCTATGTGTGACATAATGATCGGTGTTGATAGGAAGCTTATGACGTTTCCAAGATGGAATCCGCCCATGGAAATGCCGACAGCGGTGGCACGTTCATGTATTGGGAACCACCTGTTTCATGCTCAAAGTTAGATTGAATCTCAGAGTGAATTCTTGTTTGATTACATTGACATCAAATAGAGTGTAGTTGATAAATCATATAGATTTTGTAGCAGCGAACTGAAATCAATAAGAAGGAACGTATGCTGGGATTCCAGAAAGTATGGTAATCAGTTAATCACATGATGAATGCTTGCATGGGCACATGATAGAATTAGTCTGGACTACAATAAACAGTAAATATGCTTTTTGTCTGAACTCCAATTAGCCATTCTTAATTTTTTTTCTACCTAGTCCTTTCAGGATTGAGAGGTTTTTAAAGCACGACCACTGGAGAAAAAACCCAACCATGAGCAAATTCAATGGGTGAAAATTGCTTCTCACTTTGGTAAGAAGGTGCTCATTGTTGGAAATGCAACACCTTCTGCAAGGCCGAAGAGCGCGCGCACAGCAAGCAACATGATGGTGGAGCGGGAGGCAGCCCAAGGAGTGAGGATTGTAGCCAAGGACCAGAGTGCAGCAGCACCTGCCATCACCTTCTTCCCGCCATACTTGTCTGCCAAAGCTCCTCCAACCATGGATGAGAAAACGTATCCCCATAAAAATGATGACTGCAGAAAATGGTGAGAATATTTAACCTCAAGATCAATCGGCTTAATAGAAACAACTATAGTCATGCATATGGGCTTATTGGTTTGAGTCTTCAAGCGGGTATTACAGGTACATTGAGATTCAGGGCATACACCACATGCCGCTTATAGTTGACTATTTGTCTATTTCTAGCAAGATTTTTTTCTCAGTACAATCTTCCTGCCTCCTGGTCCCTATCATCAGGTAAAACTGTACCCCCAGTAGCATGGACATTTCGAATAACCCAATTCTCGAATTTGAATCCTGTCAATATCAGGAAACTTTTGACGTCATATCAAGATGCAGACCTCTTCACTTTATAATTTTGGATTGTTCCCTCCCAAAAAGGAATTCCTTGAGTTTACCTATACATCTTCTGTATTCTGAAGTTCAGTGCAAACTAAAAAGTACGCGTTATTCGATGCGGTTGACTTTTCTTTTCCAAAACTTTGATCCTTCGTTTTATTCAACAAATATCATTCGTTATAATTTATTTTGTTGTTACTTGTTCTAGGGATAGTTTGAGTATGGCTTGCGTTTTCACATGATTGCATAAATTTTTTTAATAAAACAAAAAGTCAAAGTTTTGAAAAAAAATCAACCGCGTCAAGTAAAAAAAGAACGGAGGGAGTAGATGGTAACCACCGGCGATAAACTAGGGAAGGCAAACATGAACTTCCATTGTCAAATTTATCATGTTCTGGTGACGTATTGTTGACTTTTTTTTGACGTGTTGGTGACTAGGAGCTGCTCTGGCCCGGCACACGGGAAGACTCATTGTTCAGCAAGAATCATGGCAGTTCCGCGCGTGCATTTATCTAATGCGTAATGTTTCATCGAGTCTGGCACTGATGTGGAGATGCAGGGTTGACTTTGTTGAGCAAGGAACTGGTTGTTCGGGATCTTTTGTTCTTCAGCGACGGGGCAGCGAATTTGTTGCTTAATTTCTTGCGATGAAAGAGGCTTTGCTTTGCTTCTATTCTACTTTTCGTCGACGCAAAGAGAGAGGGGGGGGGGGGGGGGGGGGTTCTTGTGCTTACCTGGACGATGCCGACGAAGGAGCTGGACCATCCGTACTGCGCGGCCATGGGCACGACGGCGACGGACATGACGACCCGGTCGGCGTTGCAGAGCAGCATGATGGCGGCCACGAGCGCCACCACCTTTGCGCGCTCGGGGAACCCCGACGCCGCGGCAGCGGGCTGCACCGCGGCGGCGGCGGCGACGGGGCGGACGCCGTCGAAGCTCGCGCTGCACAGGGCGAGGACCTCCCGCCCGCGGCGCCTGCTCCCCGACGGCCCATCGCCGCCCCTCCCGCTGCTGCTGGCGCTGGCGCACCCACCGAGCGCCCGGGACGGGGAGCACACCCGCAGGCTCCCGCCCGGCGCGCCCAAGCCGGCCGCCCCGGCCCTCGCGGATCTGTACTTGACCGGGCTCGCGGCGGCGGCCTTCACGGACACGCACGACCTGACGAGCGGCGCCATGGCCAGCCAGCCAGCCAGCCGGTCAGCTTGCTTGATCCACCAACCCCGCGAGCGCGACCGTGGGGCCTGGTTACAGTGCACGGCGAGCGGGGGCGAGGCCGAGGAGCACGAGCGCGGCGGGGATCGACGGCGGCGGGCGCTTCGCGCGGCGAGGCAGGCCCATGGCAGTCGCGGCGGGCGGGAGCGAGTGATCGGCGTCGGCGGGTTGGTGGGTTAAATTAGGACCGCCCGGGGACCGGGCCGGGACGACCGACGGCCGACGAGCCGAAGGAAGGTGGCCACTAGTCCACGACTGACGAGGGTGGTTGGTGGCAGATCGGGGCGAGCTAGGACGGACGGTGGGTTCAATGTCAATGGTGGATTGGTGGGGTATACGGTCGCTGGGTGGACTCGGAAAGGGTCTAGGATTGCGGGGGCGGCGTGCCGGCGTAGTACGGTCCGGCGGGCACCTACCGCGGGTCCGCGGCTCCTACCCGGCCAAGGAGGGAGGTAGCCGAGCGACTTGTTGACGTTTCTGGGTCGGGAGCGGGACACGGGAGATGGTGCGCGGATGCCGTATCGTTCGTGTGCGATACTGCATGCGCTCACAGCAGCGTCCAAGGAGTTGGTTGCCGGCCCATATGTTTGGGGCTATCCCCGGCCCATATGTTTGGTGGCACCAACACGCTGCGCCGCAACCGCCGCCATGGTCGAGCACAAAACCTATCTTGGACCGTTATGTCTCCTGCTCTCATAAAAGCATTGTCCGGCACAAACAGCGCTGGCACTATTTTTTTTGCCTCAAAACCAAGGGCCGGAAGGCCCGGAACAGATGGTTGGATATGAAGTGGCCGTTTGATAGCGCTCCAACGGCTTCGCCCCGGCCAGGAATCGCTCTCAATCGACAAAATGCCGACTGCTCTGGCGTAGGAGCGGAGCGAATCGGAAGACCATTTTGCACTGGCTCGTGGGAGCGAAAAATACCCGCTCTCCGCGCTCCCTCGTCCGCTCCCAGCCTTCGTTCCCTCGTATGCCCCCAGGCCGCCGCTCCCCCAGGCCACCGCGCCCTAGCCCGTCGCCGCAGGCCGCCGGCCCCTGCACTGCCGCTGCGCACGCACCAGGCCGCCGCTGCGCTGCCGCTCCCCCAGGCCGTCGGCCCCAGTCATCGCTCCCCAGGGCCATCGCTCAGCCGTCGCTGCGAGGTTGAGGTCGAGCGGCGCGGGCGCGGGCGACCGAATCGTGGAGGTGTCGTCGCTGTCGTCCATGACGGAGGCCGACGAGGCGCAGTCGCTGTGGCATTCAGCGTCGGGAGCCACCGGACGCGGGGTCCATGGCTTTGCGATCCGCACACGACGCGCCGCCGCCCTTGGCGGCACGCGGGGCCTGCTGGAGGACTCGACGGTGGAGCTGGAGCTGCAGGTGGGGGCGGCCAGCGCCGGCGCTGGTCGTTGGTACTGCTGGCCGGGCGACGTGCCTGCTGCCGGGGCAGGAGGTGAGCAGGAGGACACCGGCGGAGGATCGGAGCCGGGGATAAGCTCAAGGATATGAGTTTTTTTTTCTATGTGGTTATAAGCTCAAGGATATGAGTTTTTATTTGATTACGTGGTTATTGTGCAATTTTTATTTAATGCAAATATTCATGCTGAACACATTTTAATGTGAAGTAAAATAGAGATGAAAAATTAACACATACTAATGTACAGTAAAATAGAGATGAAAAATTAACACATACTAATGTGCACTTAACGTATTGAACAAAGCCTCCACATAGAGGAAGGTAGTACAGACAATTCCAGCGTGACCATCCTTTCAGAATCTGATTCTCAGACAGCCACCCAAACACAATTCATCAAACAGATTCACTCTCACCTAAGAATCACTCCACCGAAGAATCAGGGAGCAGAGTTGGAAAATCAGAGAGCAGAGCTCTGCCAAACAGACCCACAACAGTGACGATAGCCTTGAATCAGGGAGCAGAGTTGGAAAATCAGAGAGCAGAGCTCTGCCAAACAGACCCACAATAGTGACGATAGCCTTGCAGCAGCTTCGTTTCAAAATTTACGCAGATCATTTTTTTTGCCCATTCGGCTAATGTTTCGTTTTGTACCCGGTGCCCCTGGTTCATATGGTGTGTAACCCTGTATAGATGGTGGATGCCAGCATCCAAGGCACCAACCAGAACTACAAATATGCAGTAGGCCCTCGCCGCTGACTTGCTCAAAGTCACTCTAGATTTTTTTTTCGTGAGCGTGCAAAGCACGTTTTTCATTAAGAGAAAAGCAGAGCAAATACAACGATCTTGGTAAGCCTAGACTAACCAAGACACTACCACACCGAACAAAGATCTAAACTAATGAACATCCCAAACTCGTGACTCAAGCGACGAAGGCTGAGGATGAGCAGCCGACACACGGTCAGAGAAACGACCATGCACACTCCAAAAGAAAAAAACTTGTGAATCCATGAACACTACAACCAAACGACATGGGGCTTCAAATAGCCACCGGCACAGCTAAAGCAAGGACGTCTTCCTCCTCTCAATCCATGCCGGGGAAGAGCTCCGAGAGCGCGGAGAACGTGGACTCCGGGACCGGCCCTCGGAAAGACCTGCGGTAAGCGATGGCAGCATCCGCTCCAATAGGTTCATCATCATTTACGTATCCCAACTTTTTGATTAGAACATTTTGCGCTTGAACCTCAGCATTCGCTGCCCTGAACCTCCTTTTTGCTGCCAACCTCTCACTTCTACGCACCGTGTTCGTTGACGGCGAAGGGAGCCTGGATACCCGCAGCCGTGGTGGAGAAGCTGCCACTGGGGCTTGCAACGGGAGCCGGATGGAGTTGGCAAAGGCTGCCACAATTAACAACGGGGAGCGATCGAAGGCCTGCTTCCCAAAGACTTTGTTTGAACCAGACTCTACAATGCGCCGAGGAGATCCACCGTCGCTCTCGACAGGCTCAAGCAGAGGGTCCGGTCCATTATGCATAAATGAACTAACCACGGCAGGTGGCAAGCTGGACCGCTCCTTCTCCGGAGCCATGTCCACATCCGCCGCAGGATGGGCCGACAGCAACGTGCACGGAGTAGCCTGAACAGGGCTGAGAAACAATTGAAGGCCCCCACCGCTATCAGAGGGTGAACCCAGAGACCCCACCAGCTCCGTGATGATAGGGGAAACCAGAGCCACGTCAGGCTCAGACACAGAGGGCGTACATGCATCACGGACAGGCGAAACAACGACCACGCTAGGAAGCGGCCCAAGCGAGGGCTCCAACGGATCCTTGAGAGAAGACGACCAGTCAACAGCCGGCTCGTCGAGGCCACCCATCGTGAGGGACACCCAGATGCCTGTGCATCCCAGCTCGGCTTCCAACAACATGGGGTCCAGAGCCCGGCGCTCCTCTCGCTAGCAGCACTTGGCGGCGAGCCAAGAGCGGAAGGTGAGACAAAGCTTTCCAAAAGCTCCGATTCCCCGTTGATCCCAAGAAGGAAATCTTGGCTAGCCGGCGACAACGACTCCACGACGGGAGGAACCAGACAAGGGACGTCAGCCTTTGACCTCTTCCCCCCTTGCCCGCCTAACACGGTGACGAAGGGAGCAGCGTCACGGGCCTCCCCATTGCCGGCACCGCCAGAGGAGCCACGGCCGCCGGAGGACCGCCACTCGTCAGGAACACCGCGGCGGCAGGGGAGATGGGGCAGTGCCAAGAATGCGGGCCTTACCACCTTGATGAGAATGTCGGACCGAGCGTTGCCCGCCAGCACCACCAGGGCGTCAGCCAGGCATACCTACTCCGCCGCGGCGACGCACACCGCCTCTGCGGGACGTAGAAGGTGGTAGCCAGGCAGCAAGGAAGCCGTAGCGAGGCCGTCCTCCGGCTGAGGGGCCCCCGGCGAGGAAGGTGGAGCAAACCCCTGAGGCATCGACCCTCTGAGAGTCCAAGAGCCGTTATGACGAGCACGCACGGACCTGCGCGGCGCCGTATGCACCCGGCCACCAGAGACATCGGAGATGCGACATGGCCGCTTGCAGTCGCGAGCCAGGTGTCGGAACCCTTGGCAGCGAAGGCAGCGGCGGGGCAGCCGACAGGTAGCCACCCGATGAGAGTAGGAGAGGCAGTTCAAGCATCTGCCCCTAAGGCACGACGGCAAGGGCGTCGGCAGCTGCGCGACGTGGGTCCGCGAGCCGCTGCCCTGGGCCGGAGATGAATCACGCCGCAGAGGCAGCAAGCGCCGCCACCCGTCTGAATCCGGAGATGAGACCCGAGCGCGACGACGACCCCACCGATACCCCTGGCGCGGATGAGCAGCCTCGCGCTGACGGGGTGGCAGCGTCTCACCGGCAGGCCGCGACTCAGCCGAAGGGCGGACCACGATGGAGCGTAGCCGCAGCGGAGGGGCCTGGGAGGGCAGCGACACCGGCCCGGCAGACGACCCAGCCTCCCAGTCGTTCTTGGAGCGGAGCAGGGCATCGCGGTAGGAGGAAGGCGAGCGCAGCGGCGAGGAGTCCTCCTCAACCTGATCATCCGCCCACCGCAGAGGTTTGGAATGACCAGCAGGGCCGGAGCGGACAGGGAAGGAGGGCGCCGCAGCCAGGGAGAGGGAGGAGACTGACTTATCATCGAGGGACAGCGGCGGGAGGGTGGCCGCCGGGGCCGGAGTGGCGGCCGGCGGGCTGGGCGGGTTGCTGGGACTAGCAGCGATCTCAAAGTCACTCTAGATGCCACGGTATTTTTAAGTATTCTAAACTGCACATCTACTCACAATTTTTGTGGTTATTACTTGTTTCTTGTCTATTTCTACTCAAATGACATGGTTTTAATGTTGCATATTTCAAATACCGTACTTGTCAGCTTCTTACCATGCATTTGTGGCATTGGTGGACTAATGACTCTATTAGCGACCTATTTTGCTTGATGCCTGCAATAAGAGATTTTTTACTATAGTTGGGAGGAACTGACGGTTCTTCTACCTCTGCAAAATCAATCAAATCTAGGCAGTTCGGTAATTGTTCGCCGCGATTTTTTTACTTCCGATCCACATCTCTAGTTCCACCTATTTTTTTTTAATGTTTGAACCTTAGATCTGGTGGAATGAAGGGCTACCATACATTCTAAGTGTTTAAAAAACCTCTTGATTTTTTCACATCTTCTATCTTAGTCATGTTCAAAAGTTTATTCAAAATATAAAAACATAACCCATACTCAAAGTACCTTCATTGATTACACAAATCACAATGAACGAAATGATAAATTGTAAATTTTTTAATAAAATGAATAATTAAAGTTATGGGAAAAAAAAGTCAATCCTGCCATATGCCTTTGTGAATGGAGTAAGATTTTGGTGTCACCAAATCACAAAACCTAGTACACAGATACCGAAGTGGTCAGCCTTTTGTTCCTCTTATTTTTCTTTTCCCCTAGACCCCTAAAAAGTTTGTTTTTCTGTAAAACCTAAGGTTTTCCAAACCATGGAAACCAAAGAAACCAAGCCAAACATATAACAAAGAAAACGACTATCAAATCCTGCACAAACCGACGACGTCTTTCGTCGCCCGAGTCCTTCCAAATAGGATGCTGTTTGGTTGCTAGTTGCTACCCTTGGTGGCTTGGTCCATGTCCACCATGCCTGGGCCACCAGCGGGCCCTGAGTTCTAACATGAAGGACAAGCACCCGGTTCACCGTCAGCGTCAAAGCCGGTATTCCCTACCTGACTTCCAGAAGATGGTTAAACTAACCATCTTTAAGGCCCAGTAGGCCCACTAGCATGTTTTCACCTCTAGTTGTGTCTCTTCAGTTTTTGTTCAATTCCTTTAACAGTACGGAAGATTTAGCATCAGGTAAGCTTAATAATATAATACAACTCACGTTTCATCTATTGCAGTTACAGATACACTTCAACATTTTGTTTTATGTGATTCAACATTCTAGAAAATATAGCTCAACATTTCAATAATCAGATCGAACATTTTATCTGGAAATGTTGAAATGATATATAACAAATGTTGAAACAATATATACAAAATGTTGAAATAGCATGTTCCAAATGTTCATTTAAAAAGAAGAAAGCAATGGTTAGAATGTACACATACTGGACCTTATTTTGTTTCATTAATCCTACGTAACATGGCTAAGACGGTTGGATAAAATAGTGAGTTGAAAGTTTAATATAAATACAGATAAGTCAAAACTAATCTCAAAAAACGGACGACTATGTGCCCAGCGTGGTTGCCACTATGCCGCTGCATGCATGCAGCCATGCTGCCCATGCACACCAACTAATTTCGCATCTACGCGCTCGGCTGTTGTGCGAGCAGGCCGCTGCTCGTCGGCCCATAGACAGCGGCTCTCTGCTGCACGAATATTGAGGCTGGAAGATAGCTTGGTTATTGAACTTCCCGAAAGATGTATAGGATCTGCGGTCAAAGCCGGCCTTAATTAATTATTAGTGCAAGCCGTGTTCCCTTTGATTGGCTCGTGTCGCGTGACTTTGGCGCTCGGACGTCCGAAGCATGCACTACAGTACGGGGCCTGATTCTATCCGATTGGATTCCATTAATAAAGCACACATCGTTACGGATGCGACTAATTTGGACTTTAACTAGTACTCCTGAAGACGACGGCCAACACCCACGTTAAATTCTGAGGAGCTGGAAGCCAAACAGGCCGGTGCAATGCATCAATGCGCCTACGTTTCTTCGAGCGGTCCTCTACTTGGGCCCACACACTCTTGTGTGGAGCATTGATAAAGAAGAAGTTTTCGTATAGCCTATCGGCCGTGGATACTTGAAATCATTGGGCGACCATCTGATAGGTCTGGAGTTCACCTCTTTTCCTTTCTGTCTAGTGGATGCTGAAATGCTCCTGTGTCAGTTCAAATGGACAACTTGAGACATTAAAAAAAACTGTACTAAAAAACATGCCTGGGCTGGCCTTTTCCCCTTGAAAAGCCCAAAGCACTTGGAGGGCTGCTGGTGGCATCTTTGCACGGGCCTGAGGCCTCATTCGACAGGCTCAGGATCGACGCAGGCCGCATGGGCAGCTTTTGCTTGGGTCAAGATTCAGGATGCTGTAAAAAATGGAGTTTTTTTTATTTTTATATTTATTTAAATCGTTTTTTCAAAAATAAATGGACGATTCAAAAAATTGCAAATCTATACCAATACCGCCGGACCATCCGGCGGTATTTAAAAAACACCGCCCTATCCGGCGGTATTTAAAAACCGCCGGAGCAACCGGCGTTTTTTAAATACCGCCCGAACAGGTTGGCAGTGCGGCGGGCGCTGCGACCGGTGGGCCCGCCGATTAAAAAACGCCGGATGGGGCGGCGGTTTTTAAAAACTGCCGGCGGGGACGGCGGTTATTTAAAAACCGCCGCCCCATCCGGCGGTTTTTAAATACCGCCGGCGGGGACGGCGATTTTTAGCCCATATACCCGCGGCGCCTCCTTTCTTTTCTTTTCTTCTTCTTCTTCCTCGCCGCTCTCCAGTCGCCGCCCGTACGCCCGCGCCGCCGCGCCGCCCGCGCCGCCGCGCGCCTGAGCAGAGAGGGGAGAGGAGGAGAGGCTCGGGCGCCGCCCGGGAGGGAGAGAGGGAGAGAGAGAGGGAGAGTAGAGGAGCCCAAGGTTGCAGGTAAATTTTCTTTGAAACATGTATTTTTTTTAGCATTTTAAATATCATTAGTAGTATTCTTTGATATTAGTAGTAGTTTAGATACAATATTAATAGATTAGGTAACAGTAGTAGTATTTTATATAATATTAGCACTAGTTTGAATTACCATTAGCGGATGTAGTCTCGTTTTATGTAATACTCATACTATTTTAGTTGACATTAGCACATTTACCAGTTTTAGATTTAGATAGAATATTCAATCATTATAATATAAGACAAAATTAGTGTTATATAGAAATGTGGTTACATATGTGCTAAGTACTGTCTTGGTTGTCGCATTTGTGGTCAGGCATGTCACAGAAAACATATTTTCAGATATATTTTGGTGAAGGAGAGATACGTTACGGTCAGTTCGGGGTAGATTTGAGTGGATTTCGGTCAGTGACAAAAGGGCTGGACAAAGCAATTGAGAGGCCATTTCGTTCAGTGTATAACTGGTTCATGAAGCGTTTTAAGTTGGATTATAATGAATGTCAACTGAGCGTCTCAGCAGTAACAACTAGGAGTTCATCTCCTGTTTATTATGAATTAGTGCAAATCGAAAGCACTGCCGTATGTAGGAGGTTTGTTGACGTTAGCTTGCGTCATGGGTTACCTCTGGTTCTTTTTGTGCAAGCATACGAGAAGGTGAATGCTGAACAAGAAAGCTCACAGGACTGTGATGAGGCCACAACAATTGAAGAAGTGGTGGAAAATAATGTGAATCAGGTTAACGAGGTGGGCGTTGATATAGGTGAGCAAGCTGAAGCTAATGAAACAGTACGGGAACCAAGGGGTGAGGTAGATGAGGGTGAAGAAATTGTAGGTTTGGTTGAACAAATGCAGCGGGAGGATGCCGAGGCCAATGTCCCTGTTGATGAAGATTCAGACAGTGAAGATGAAATATTGAACCAGGTTCCAAGTCAATGGACCAACTTTGATCACTCAGAACTGCTAGTAAATGAAGGTGAAATGGTTCCATGGGAATATAGTGACAATGAAGTATCTGTGGGAGCTATTTACCATAACAAGATAGAGCTGAAATAGGCCGTGCAAAGATGGTCGGCTAAGTGCCTGAAGAAAGAGTTCAGAGTTCAAAAGAGCAGTCCACAAGTCTATGATGTGAAGTGCTTACGAGATGATTGTCCTTTTAGGGTCCATGCTTTTTTGGGAAAGTATGATATTTTCTGGACCGTATCAAGAATTGAACATCATACATGCGTCCTTGAAGAGCTTGAGAGTCATCACCGTAACTTGACAGCTGATTTCGTGACTCAACATATGTACTCAAAGATAGTAAATAATCCTGCATATGAGCCGAAGGCAATAACCAATAGCATAGAGGATGACTTTCAGTACAAAATAAGTTACAGCAAAGCTTATAGGGCAAAACAGAAGGCGTTGGAAATGAGATGGGGTACGTATGAAGCATCGTACCACAACCTGCCACGTGTGCTGAACACACTATGTGACCGGAATCTGGGTAGTTACTTTGAGATTAAGCACTATAATTTGCCTCAGGACCGGACAAAGCGTGTTCTTCAGCGTGCTTTCTTTGCTTTGGGGGCATGTATCAATACATTCCAGTATTGTCGCCCAGTGATATGCATCGACGGGACCTTCATAACAGGGAGGTACAATGGCACAATTCTGACTGCAATTGCGGCAGATGGAAACAATCAGGTGCTCCCACTGGCTTTTGCATTTGTTGAGAGTGAGAATGGGGACAGTTGGTACTGGTTTTTAGAGCGGATCAAAGCATGTATTGTTCAGGATCGGCGAGATGTGTGTGTGATTCATGATCGCCATGGAGGCATTATGCAAGCGGTGCAAGATTTACAGGAAGGATGTGTACAACGTCAACGAATAGCAAAGTGGATCGATCTAAAGAGTCGGTGGTGCATGAGACACATGGGAGCTAACTTTCAGAAGCAGTTCAGAAGCCCGTACCACCCGCGGCAGCGTATGCCCCCCAAGTCTCCACCATCCGGAGGTTACGGCTACTATGATCTCCGAGGCCCGTCGCAGCACTATCCGAACCAATTCGCTTAGACGAACTTCCTACTATTTTTACGTTTCTAGCATTTCAAATTACCTAAGCCAAGTCAATTGTGTAGCGCGAGTTACGCGCTACAACGACAAGGCATCGCAAATGTGTTCAACTTTATTTATGTCGTTAATCTACGCTGTCAACATTGAGAATTATGTATCCGAGTTCAATCTATGTTGCGTTTTAACTTCTGCATCAATTGTTCATGTCGTACTCAATGTAACGCTGTGATTTCAATTTAATGTAACGTGTACTCTCATAATTTGTTTTTGTCTGTCCTCCATACTAAGAAAAAGAAAACAAATATTTTACGTCATAAAATAAAGAAATACAAATTTACCGGTACTAATTACAATAGTTTCCATGCCCACATTCAAATAGTGTTTTAATTGCCATTTGCTTTTACGTATACTCATATTGGTTATTTAACAAATTACCATGCTCTTGTTTTTTAAAAATGCACATGGAGCAAAAATAGCCGGATGGGCCGGCTTTATTTAAAAAACGCCAAAAGGATTAAATACCGCCAGCCATTTTTTAAAAAACGCCAACAGGACCTAAATACCGCCACGAGAAATAAAAATCGCCGGCCCATTCGGCTTTTTTTTAAATATCGCCGGGTGGGCCGGCTTTATTTAAAAAACGCCGCTCCAGCCGGCGGTTTGATGACAGGGGTTCAAATTCGGTGGCAGTTAGGATGCCACGTCATTAAACCGCCGGATAGGGCGGCGTTTTTTAAATACCGCCGGATGGTCCGGCGGTATTGGTATAGATTTGCAATTTTTTGAATCGTCCATTTATTTTTTTGCAAAAAACGATTTAAATAAATATAAAAATAAAAAAACTCTAAAAAATGCTCCTTCTCACCTCGTACGTCAGAAATACGTGGCAGGCAGGTACTATCTGCTGCGTTGCACTGGTGAAAAAAAAAATCATTGGTGGTCGATTTTGTCGTCGTTGAACTCCAGCATTGCGTGGCTTCAAAGGGAACCCTTTCAGTGCAGTGCAGTGCCAAGTGTCGTGGTGCGTCCCTCCTGCAGCAACACGGATCGGAGGAGAAAAGGTGGCCTATAGCTAGGTAGTAACAGTATTTTGTTGTGCTGGTTTTGACGTTCAAAAAAGAAGAAGAAGAAGAAGAAGGCGCGGCCTAACATGGACCGAACTTGCACGGATTTCCCATGAGCCATGAATCCATGATCAGAGCAGCCTGTCATTTCGGGCTCTACGCATGCATCCAGCTAGCGCCAATAACGAAAGAGACAATCTTGCAAGCAAGGCAAGGAAAAACGACTGGCACAAGGATAGATGTTGTGCCCCCTCTGTATCACGCAGGCGTCAACTTTAACCAGGGCAACGTTGCCCCTGAAACAGTCCCTCTGCTGTAGGCCTGTACAGTAGGTGGTCATTTGCTTTTTACTACTATTTATACCGTGGCAACTGGCAAGCGAACCGCGGGTAGACTGGTAGGTACGTACTGCACATCGGGTCGGCAACAAGATTGATATATAATGATCGATCTGATCTAATGAGAACTAGGAGTATCACTCACGTACGAATTAAACAGATCAGTAGCAGTATAAATATATATGTACCGTCTAGCTTTTTTCAGGATTCAATGCCGTTTCAGATGCCGAACATTGCAGGCATGCATGCATGGAGGAGCTGCGTCGAACGAAGCAGTACCAGTACCAGCATCTCCATCTGGCTGTCGTCATTGCCGCCACTATGCATGCATATGCGTTCCATGCAGTATAGTAGTACATGTGTACTCCGGCTGGCCGTGGCGGAGCGAGAAAACGGAATGCAGCTCCAGTCCTGGGCATAGCAGTAGCAGCCTGCAAAAGGCGAACCAGCGCAGCTCCCCCCCGCAGTGCGTGCATTTCTTTTCACGGTTTTCTGCTTAAGCGACCACGGCAGGAGCAGTCCAGCCCATGGTTGCATTTGGAGCGTGCGCACCACTGCACCGTCCGGGCAACGCATGATGGCCTGATGCGTAGTGTCCACGGCTCGGATCGGAGCAGCACTGCATCTGCATGCACGTATGGTCTGGTCACCCAGCCGCCCATGAGTGGCCAACTCATGCATGCGGCCCCTAGTCGGTTCAGCTCAGCCTTCATGCATGCAGTTGGGTAACCGTAAACCTCCATGAGACGTCGCCTCCCTCGCTTGTGCTTGTGCAGGAGGACATCATCGTCTGGACACGGGGCTGGGAGCTGGGCTCCATGCGTGATACATCAGTGGTCTTCATCAGATCGACGCATTTCGAGCTACAGCAGCATGCATGCAGCAGGAGTCCAGAGATAGACGACGAGACGACAGGCAGCCTGCACTGCAGGCGCCATTGCTGCCGATGGGAGGGGCGATGGTACCGCCACCGTCCACCACACCGCAGCAGGCAGCACCACTGCCGCACTGAGTGTGCGTTGCTATGCTACGGTGGTGGCGCCGTCGTCGTGCGCATCATCAGATTCGCCCGCGTCGGACGCCCTGAATGCGAGCCGGCGCGGGGGGCAGCTAGCAGCCAGGCGCTATGAATGCGGGGCGAGGGGCTTTTAAAAACAGCCGGGCGTCAGAGCAGGGCCCGTGGGCCCTGGGCCGCGCGACGCAGGCTGTGGCCCTGACCCGCCATTGCTCCCGTACACGTACGCAGCCGAGCCCGATGCCCGCCCCCAATTAAAGCCTCGTCGTATGCTCGGATTCATTCCTCTACGAGAGAGGCCGCCCGGCCACACAGGGCAAGACAACTCAACTCACGGCGGCGCGCCATTGCTCTCGCGTGATCGCCCCACGGCACACGTCCGATCAAATGTCCGTGCCACTGTCCCACGTGGTATATACTGGTATATAACGACGGGGTAAAAACGTAAAAATCTCATAGCAGACGTAGAGGTCGAAAATACCTAAATTATAGTACCAGCATAATAAGTGCGTTGTCCGTCTGTACAAAATTCTAGTAGACGACAACACTTGAATAGATTGATATAGAACACGATAGAATATACTTGTAGTGCTACTCTTTGTAACCACCGGTGATAATATATATATATATATATATATCAGGATGCATATTAACCGAGTGAAAGTTTTGTGTTCCATGGTCCCAGGTGGCGGCAATTTATGACGCAGATGCGCAGCCGAGAATCTTCGGACTCATGGCTCGAAGAAATCTCACCAACATGTGGGCGAAACTATATTTTTTTCTCTCGTGCACATGCGCATGCCCGTTGATGAAGAGCATTAGCACGAGAGAAATCCCCCACGTCGGCCCTGGATCCGGCGCCGCGCCGATTACTTATTAATCGGCCCCCGCGTGCCCACGTATACGTACCCTCCCGCCGTCGGCGCCTCGCCGATCCCGATCGGAGGCCCGTTGCAGACAGCAACAGACCCCCCCGTGCACGCGCCGCGTTTCGCTCTTCGCCGCACGAGGCCAGGTGCCAGTAGGCCAACCAACCGGCCGACCAACGAGCCGGCGCGCGCGGCGGGCGGGCAGGAAGGACCGGTCTGGACGGCGCCGAGCTCTCCGCGCGCGGCAACGGCGGGAACGGGGGAGCCGGTAGGAAGCGGCGCTGGGCGAGCTCTCGAGGCGGCCCAGCGGCAGCGAGTGCGCTGCTAGGGACCAACGGAATATGGGAGCGACCTTTAACTGTTGCCGAGGCGGCGGCAGCCGCTACTGTCCCTGAAAAGACCGGACCACCAGGGGGTTCGACGCTGCCGAGCTTGCCGGCGCCCGGCACCACAGTGGCGGATGGAAATAACGAGACGTGATTATGAGATTAAAAACTTGATTCATGCTATCCAGCGCCCCAAGATGAACAAAAGGATCACTGAGCTACATACACAAGGGTGTAATCGATTTATTGTTATACCATCTCCCAACTAAACACCTGAACATCTAAAGAAGCCATCATCATCAGCTAGTATCAGCGGGGCAAGCTCGAAGAAGAAAGCCAAGCGTGCCGTCGTCAGTCCTCAGTACAGCCCGAGCATGGTTCGCGCGAACGACTGCGACCTCAGCTGCCGGCCGCCTTTGGACGGGAGGACGGCGGCGCGGCGGCCGCTGGCGCTGCGCATCGGCGTGAGGTAGAACCGCAGCATGCCGTTGTCCGCGTGCCCCGGGGACGAGTGCCGCGCGCTGCGGTTCCGCTCCAGCGCCGCCGCCGCCGCGCACTCGTCGCGCCGCCGCTTCACGTGGCCGTGGGCGTCCACGTAGCTGCGCCGCGAGCTGCCCAGCCCGCCGCTGTTGCTGCTGAACGAGCTCCGCGCGCTCGCGTTGCTGTTGCAGCGCTGCATCCGCCCGTCGTACCCGCGGACGCGCAGCTCGGGCCAGGGCTCCGAGAACGCGCGGTCCGCCGCGTCGGACGCGCCGCTGCGGCGCCCGGCGGCGCGGCGGTGGATGAGGCCCCAGAGGCTCCACGCCTTGCGCCACCGCCGGGGCTTCTTCGCGGGGCCGTGGAACGCAGCGTCCAGGCTGGCGGAGAAGTCCTCCACGAGGGAGTTGGTGCTGAAGTGGTGGTGGTGGTCGAGCAGGTCCTCGGCGTGCTGGAAGTGGTAGAACTCCGAGCTGCCCATCAGAGGGGAATCCTTGCTGTTGGTAATGGCGACCGGCGCAGCCACTGGAACCGGAACTGGCACGGGCACGGGCACTGGCTTTGGGTCGGTGATTTCGAAGGACCTGCGGACGGAGCTGGCGGACCGGTCAAGGCTGCGGCGCCTCCGGCTCGACGTGTCCATGTAGTAGTCTCGCGTCTGCTCGGAGCCGCCGGGGATGTTGGCATCGGGGTCGGGCTCGGGCTGGGAGTCGTCCTCCACGGGGATTTGGCCGTCGGAGCGCTCCACGACGCCGGCGGGGGAGTCCTCGAGCGCGGAGAGGATGGGAGGCAGTCGGGAGAGCGGCGGCGGCGCGCGGCCGAGGCCAATGCCGGTACCGGCGCCGAACAGGTAGCCGTCCCACGACGCGCGGGGCTCGTCCCAGGAGAACCCCACGTCGTCGACGGACATGCGGCCGGCGTCAAGGGAGAATCTTGGGTCGGTGTCGCACGAGCGCCGGCCGCCGGCGAACTCGGAGCCGGCCTCGCCGCGGTGGAAGCGGCTCCGCCGGAGGAACGAGGGCTTGGACGGCTTCTCCGGCGGGGGCATCGCCGCCGCCGCCGCCTTGCTGCCCGCGGCCTCCTGCTTCTTCAACTTCTGCTTGCGCCTCCACTTCTGCCACTTCTTGCTGAACACCGACGCGGCGAGCCAGAAGCTCCCGGCGATCTCCTTGAGGTCCTTGGGCGGCGGCTTCTTGGGCTGCGACTGCGAGGACTCGAGATCTATGTGATCCTTCATGGCCCTCACCTCCCGCGCCGCGGCATTGGGCTCCGTCTCCATCTCCCCAGACGTGTCCACCGCCACGACGGGCTCGGGCTCCACCACGGGAACAATCCCGTCCGAGTCCTCCTCGGCCACAGTGATCTCTTCCTCCAAGAACACCTCAGGCACGCACGCCGGCGGGGGCGGCGGCGTGTGCTGCGGCGGCATGACCTCGGCGGCGAGCGCTGCCGCGGCGGCGGAGGACGAGGCCGGGAAGGCGCCGAACGCCGTGCCGTCGCGGACCCGCTCGCGGTCGTCCTGGTGGAAGAGCGCCCAGAGCGTGCTCCGGCCGCGCACGTCGCAGGACCGGCGCTGCGGCTCGTACGCCCCGCCGGCGCCGGCCAGCGCGTCGCCGCCGCGGCCGCAGGAGAACGACTTGCAGCGGCGGAGGTCCGGCGGCGCGGCGGCGCCGGAGCTCGAGGCGCCCCCCGCGGCGGCGCCGGCGAACGGGCGGGAGAAGAGGGAGCGGATGGCGGAGGTGGACTTGCGGCCCGGCGCGGCGGCCGCGGCGGAGGTGGTCTCGAGCCCGGCCAGGCGCTCGCGGAGGCATGCGGCGCAGAAGCCCGTGAAGGTCTCCCCCGGGTGGAGGTCGCAGGTGGTGGACACCGACCGCCGCGGCGGCGGCACCGGCGGCTCCATCTGCAGCGTCATTGCGTTGCGTGCGTCGTCGCGCGTGCTGGCTGCCCTGGACACCGGGCTACGCTAGCCGCGGCGCGGTATCCACATTGCTTGGTCTGGGACGCGCACGACGGTGTCCGGGCCTCGGCACGGCAGCTGTGTCCCTGCGGAGCGCGACGGATTCGAGAGGGTGGTTTTGAGGATGCGGGCGGCGGGCGCAGAGAGAGAGAGAGAGAGAGAGAGGAGGGAGGGCAAAGGAAAGCGAAAGTTGAAGGGAATCACGGGGCCCGTCGCCTCTCTCTACTTCTTTTTGCTTTTTCTTGCTCTGGCCTTGTTGGGGTTCGGGGCCGCCGGGCGTGCTTTTTTTTTTTTTACTCCTTTCCCAAGGATCAAATGCACACGCTGTCACTGTTAAAACCTCACTCGCACTGTAGCTCCGTGTTTGTGTGTCGATCGGATTGGAATTGTGATCTCGCCAAGATTGGCCTTTTGCTTTGGAGTTTGCTTGATCCGAAGGTGATCATCAGCACGGCATATTCTGCGTGCGTGCGTGCCAGCATCAACATGCCCGTGTCACGGAGCAGGAAGGGGGGAAAACAGCAGCTGCAAACGTGCATGCTGGCCGTGTCTTTACAGCAGCCATACAGCGCATATACTCGCCACTGTATCCACCGTGACCAAATTTTGCTACTACTATGGACTATGGGTGTGCCGTGCCAACGTCAAACAGAGGCAGTCTGGCGCTGCAATAGACCCTGGGTACCTGGTAGGAGGTGAGACAAGCTCAACAGGTATAGGTGGGAGTGGGAGTGCGAGTGTGGGAGAGCTTGGGCACTTGGCCAGGGACTCATGGTGCTCCTCAACTAGAATTTGGGCCTCAACTAGGAAACCATCTAATTTTCCTAGTTTGGGTGTACCTCGCGTTGATCTTTGGCATTTTATTTACAAGCCGTGCCAAACCATTGGGAGCTATGACAGTGACCGAGAAATTAAAGGTTGCCATTGCCGCCGGGCTAGCCGTGTGTCAACATTTGGCACATCCGGAGATGGACGCCAACAAGACTCAACGTGTGTCCCCAGCAGTAGTCTACAACACAGCTACTGTACAGCAGCTAAGGCCCAAGAGTTTTTTTTTTCTTTTGATAAAAGAAGGCCCAAGAGCTGATGCATCCTCTCCAGTACTGTATATCACTACAGTAGTATACTAGCACTGGATATGGCCTAGAGAGCATGCATGCGTGTAGCTGCTGCCGGCCCGTAGCGTACCTAGACATTATTATGACGCGGTTGGCACGCTCGGCGGCACGCCGCTAGCAACCAAAAACGTGTTACAAAAATTGCTGGCTTCCAAACACTGCTTTAAAATTGTCGTCAACTCCACGATGGATCTGCTGCATGCAGAAGCTCCCGATCCATCCAGTACAATTTCTCTAATCTCCAGTGACCAAGTCTCAGTGTGTGTTTTTTACAGCACATCAGGTAATTAAGGACATGTGTCATCATCAGCAAAACCTAGCACAGAAGGGAAACAACATACGGAGCAGGCAAAACTGCAGAAAAAAGTGCCGGGATGCTGAGCTCTGACAGCCGGGGGTGGCCGGCAGCCTCTGTGTGTGGTACGGTGGCCCGGGACGGGCCACGTGAGATACCTGAAGCTAATCAATCCGCTCATCACAGCGCGACGAGGAATTGCAGGTCCTGCAATTCCGCTTGCATGCCATGAACTGATGAACCAACTGCACGGCGAGAGAGTATTACAGTACAGTTATATTACCAGCACATCCGGTGGCGTCATCCCGGGCGTATGGATCGCCACGAAAACGAATAGCTCGAGTAATTCAGCTTCTACGTGCCCAGAGTCGAGTCAGTCGACACGACTGGAAAGCACGACCTCCCGCACAACAAACACGAAGCTCTTCAGTGGTGACAACGGAGGCACGAATTCCCATGTTTCCCTCTGTAACCCCACCTCCATGCATGGCTCATCACCTCATGGTCATGGCTCATGGACGCGGCCCAAACGCTGCGGCCACTTTGGTCATTCCATTCCATTCCCCATGCCGACATGCCGTGCCAATGTGCCTTTGCCAGCCTAACAAGTGCACCAGTGCAGCAACAACAGCAAGAGAACAAAAGAGCACGCCTGCATGCTCACTCACTAGGCCGTCGCTGTCCCCCCTCTCCTCCAGATTTGTCCTGCTTGGGTGCAGCCACAAAACGGAGCCCGGCTTGAGTTGAGACAAAGGAGAGGCATCTGATCACCAAACACCTCAGCCTCAGCCTCACCAGCTCCCCCTGGAGAGAAAAGAGCAGCTTAGCCATCAGTATTAAGGTTCAGCCCCTAATAGCTAGTAGTAGTTGCAAGGGGCGGGGAAATAAAATGGCAGGAGAGGTGCGCACATGAGGGCAAGCCAAAGCTGCCGCCTTCTCGAGCTCGGGAACGATAAACAATCACGCCGCTAGCCTTTGCGTCCCTTTTGATCGGGGAACAGTGCTCTTCGCATTCCATGTGTGATCGCTCGGCGCCTCGGCGGATCCAAGTGTACGCTGCGGTTCCCCACGTTTCTTTAGGGGACTTTGAGGCCACGGTTGGTGCTTGGTGGAAAACGAAATGGACACTGTCGCAGGCAACGCGACCTTCTAGGAACGGATTGATGGATTCCTCCCCCATCTGGAGTACTACATCCCTTTGCGTTTTTTGTATAATCGCCGCCCTGGGATCCTTGCGCACACGCCCAAGATTTTATTCTTCCCGAGTGGATGGTATCGATCTATCACGCCCTGCCGGTCGAGCATTGACCTTTTCTTCATCCACTAGTTAACCATGCGTGCCCGTTTGGTAGAGCTAGGGTACGCATGAGGAGCAAGCACATGATGCTGGGTGTCTTTTAATTTTCACACGACAGAGGGCGCGGCACACATGGATGGATCATGGATGGATGAACAATTGAACAGACAGATCTATATCGGTATCCGGTAGGGTTATCATCAGCTTAATCGCGTCGCCTCAGGCTCTACGCGCAGGCCGACCCTCTTTTGAGCAGGCACAAAGCGGGGACCCCCACCCCCCTGCGCAGCCATGACCATGAACAGCTTGCGCCTTGTTTCTGAGCGCCATTTCCCCTCCCCGCGAGCCGAGCTCAGTTCTTGCGCCTTGCATGCTCTCCCTCGCCATCAATGGCCGCCTGCCCGCGCGCGCAGAAAGGAGCGGGAGATGCACGTGCGGAAGAGACGAGGTGCCCACGATTGCCGTCGACATGTGGACGGATTCGATCGGCTCTCCGGATCGCTCCCTCCCGACCCCCGCTGTGAGCTCCGCCTCGTTGGTTCTTGGTCCGCCGCGGCGACGAGCTTTGCGTTGCTGTCTGCATGCGACGCGGATCCCGGAGACAGAACGCCGGCCGGCTGCGAAGCTTGCGCCGGAGACAGAGCGCAGGGCCAGGACCAGCGGCAGCAGGGGAGCGGTTCTATCCTGGCCTCCTGGGGCCTCTCTGGTCTCTGCCTGGGCCTGCAACTGCAAAAGGAAACCGCTGGAGCCTGCCCTGCCCGCTGCCGCCGCAACAGTGCACGTTTCGGTGCCAGCCCCTCGGGATTTCAAGTTTTTACTAGCACTTCGAATCCATCCACACCATCCTGGTACTAGCATGAACCGCCACATGATTGCCGCGTGAGGTTTGGAGGGTGAACATGATGAGGGCGAAGCGTTCAGCTGAGCAAATCAGGATCTGAATGCCTCGAATCATAGGACGGCGGAGTGTTATACTACTATATCCAAGACAGTTGGCGATGGCACGGTGATTAATAAGAGCTAGGCTGCGTTTTACAGTCTGACAGACTGACATGCACCACCCCAAAGGGTCTTCTTTAGCTACTAGTACTGTACTAGCATTTTTTTCTGGTAAGAAAAAAAAGAAGGAAAACCTAGTGCAAGAACAAAGAGCAGCGGTGAACACATCCATGCGCTTGGGACGCATTTGCTGGGGCTGAAAATAATGGCTCAGCGGAGCACGCCTGGGAGGTCTGGAGCTGCCCCCAAACCAGGCCAGCCATGGATGGCCCTGGCCCAGCGAGAGTACGTAGGGGCCAGGAAGAGGGCAAGACCATGGCCACAAAGGCGGATTTGGTTTGTAGTACTAGCACTCAATTTGCATGGGAATCAACGAATCATCACCCTCCTCCTGCATGCCTCTCCGGCTGGGGTCCAAGCTCAACCGCCCAAGTTCTCAATTCGAAGGCGATGCACATTGCACACAAAGCGCTCTTCCAGCCCTGAGCCATGCCAGAATGCCACCGCACGCGACGCAAGCCGTTTGTGCAGATTTGCAGTGCGCAGTAGATTAGTACCAGCTAGCAGTACGTAGCCTGATGTGGCCTAGCCTGTAGTCCTGTACAGTAGCCAGTAGGCGCAGTGATGCAGAGCCGCAGCGCAGGTACCGGTGTACTAGTACATGTACAGTCTACAGTGTCACCGTGTCAGTGCGGCAGCAGCAGCAGTACTGCGCCTAGCTTGCAAGCTAGTAGTATAGCAGAGCACGATGGCGAGGAGAGGATGCATGCGGCCACGGCGAGATCACCTCGCCGTCTGGAGCTGCCGATGCCGAGCTGGATGGAGCCTGGCATGATCGGAGTCCGGCGAGCAGCATGATGGAGCGGAGGGCAATCTCCGGCCGGGGGAGCGCGCGCGCGCATCTCGATGCGGCGGCCCCCTAATATTACCTTTCATGATGGCGGTTTACCACGGCGCGTGATCGCTTTCACGCATCGAATCGCGCGCGCAAAGCGCCCTTTCCTCGCTCTTTGCTTTGCCGATTGCCGTTTGCCCCCGCCCCGGCCCCGGCCCCGGGCTCTCCTTGCCAAATCATTGCCGCGCGCTGGGATTTCGGGGGCGCTGTCCGTCGTCCGTCGCCGGCCGCCATGTGCGTCGTGTTTATGGGGGGTCATCTTTCGTCTACGTGAGGTTTTCCAGAGCGAGCCTACTACGGACCAGATCAGACCAGACCACGATGGTGCTGTGTGATCATGGCGGGCGGGGTGATGATTGGTGGCGGTGAACGTGAGAGGCATGCAGCGGGTGCAGGGAGGGGAGGAGCATTGGATGCCGGATTCGGCAGCCGGAGCTGCTCGTGCTGGAGCGCGGCATCGAGAGCGCCCGCCGGAACATGCCGCGGGTTCGAGGCCGCCGGCCAGGCGCCGAGATAGGCTACGCACGCATGCACGTTCAGTGGTCACAGCCTCTCAGGGCAATGCGGCCGTCCAGTGATCCATCACCGCTCGCTCGCCGAAGAAAAAGGCGCGCGTGAAATGGACCGCCCCGGGATCGGCAGGATCATCAGATACGTGCGTCCTCAGGAACCAGAACACCCATGATGATCACATGGAGCGGTCAGAGAGCTCAGAATCCCTGCTCTGCCTCGCCGCTGCCGGCCGAACCAACCAAGCACAGAGAATGTCAGAAGGACGAACGATGGCAGCGGATCGGCAGCGCCGCCGTGCGTTCCAGCGCGCCCGTTCGTACGTACTCGCGGTCTGTGCCCGGCCTCGAGACTCGAGGGAAACGGACGGCGGATATGCAAAGGTCTTTATCATCCTCGAGGGTGATGCCCGGCTGGTCGGCGAGCAAAGCATGGAGTTCGCCGCCGGGCCGGATGATAGTACTTGCGGCGCGGCGAGGCGGCGAGATCGCCGTGGCGAATGAAGAAGGAATGCCAGGAGAGGGGGTGCTGGTCTGGAAAGGCCACGGAGGAAGGTCGTCTCAGCCCACAAGGCCCAGCACGCAAAAGGGCTGCACTCGCCTCTCAGGCGGGCCTTTTGCACTGGCATATTCCTTTGAAGAATCCGAATGGGCCTTTTTTACTCCTACCTTTTTTTATTACTATTTGGTTAGTTTTATTTTAGTTTTATATTATAACACTTTTTCCAAACTTGATGTCTATCGGCAAGCTAGAGTATTCTATTCTGGAGTTAGACTATTTTGTTTTCTTGTGATGCTACACAACATTCTTTTTATGACATTAGAAATTTTGTTTTTATCGTGAGGCCATTTCTGACATTCTTTTTGAAGTTGAAATATTTTTACTTACTATTATGGAATATTGAGATTTTTTCTTGGGACATTCTCTCATGAAACTGGATTATTCGTTTAGCAAAGAAGATGGTCCAATCAACATCTTGATTACATAGAAGAAGGAAGAAAATCCATATCTTATTTTGGTGCTAGCCTCAAATTAATCGCATGTCCGTTCATGGGGCCACTCACACCCATCACCCATCACCATAGTTATTAGAACCGGACCAGATGTTGAACCGATGAGGCTCTTGGTTCACGGTTCGATTGGTCCAACAGGTCCCGGTTCAACACGGTTCAAATAGATAGAAGAATGTGCCAAATCAAAGAACTAAGTTGCAGGCAAGGATTGAATTTCCTAAGCTTCGGGCCCTAGGTTCGAACCACAGGTATGCTCTATTTTCTTCTATTTTTCCATTGCGCAACGCCTTTGGCCTCTTCCTATTTTCGCTGGTTCAATTGCACAACCGATCTTTTAAATGGACCGGCCAGGACAGCTCACATGCATTGGCCGGTTGCAGCAAGGAGGGCACCTAAGGATAGGACAACCATGCATTGGTAAAGGGCATGATTCATATCATATGAAAGTCAAACTTGGGGGAGGGAGGGAGTTGGCCTCTAATAGCCTGTTTGGATGTTGGCATTCGGGCGTGGAATTTGGAATTGACATTGGATACCCCCAATTTCATTGTTTGGATGGCCTTGGTATTGACCGATGGAAATGAGCTCCAATGCCAATCAATTACAGCAACGCTTGCGAAGGCTTGGCTTAATCAGTTGCTTCCTCTTCTCCGTCTTTCTTCCTCGCCGCTGGTGCACTCCTCTATTCCACACCGCCAGCGCCAACTCCTTCCTTTCCTCGCAACCCATGGCCCCGGACGCCTTCTCCTCCTTTTCTCCACAGTCGGTAGCCTCAGCCTCATCCCTTCTCTTCCCAGCGGCTAGCGGCCCGGCGCCGCCCCTCCTCTTCCCCGTAGCTAGCTGCCCTAGCCGCCCTTCTCTTCCCCGCGGCTAGCATCCCCGATGCCTCTTCCTCCTCTTCCTCGGTGCCGCCTCCTCGTCCCAGATGGCGGCCGCGGCGCCGCCTTTTCATCTCCCTATAGCCAACATCCCTGACGGCTTGACGTGGTCGACGAGCATCCCCCACCACCAGAGACAATGCCGTCGAGACCAAAGGTGCGTATTGGGATAAGGTGGTCAAGAATTGGTGCGATTGCGAGCTTGACTCCCATCGTCTTCTTCTCAATTCCTCGGTAAGTCATCCTAACACCATGGAGAAATGGATTTCGTCTCAATTCTTTTCTCCAATTTCACTTGCCATCCCAACATCATCATTGGATTGACTCCCATTTCAATTCCTCTCAGATTTGGAATTAGATCCATTTCAATTCCGTGGCTCTGAATATCGACGTCCAAACGGAGCCTAAAAGGAAAAAAACAGAGAGAAAGTGGTCCGAGTAGTTAATTGTGGAGGGACAATCATTTGTCTAAAACCGCAGTAAATGTAAGCTTGATGAGGGACTAACCGGAAGATTCATAATTAGATTGATGTGAATATACTTCATTATATAAGCCTCGTATTGATTAAAGCCCAAGTTTGTTCCAGTAAACAAATTATATAGCCTATTCAAAATACTTTGAGGGATTCATAATCAGAATTTGTAGCTTTGCGAGAAAAATTATCTTCAAAAACATTAGTAGCATTGCAGGAAAAAGGGAATTTAAAATAAAAATAAAATTTAGCGTGTGAAGGAATAACTTGCTCGGCTGCGGTTGTATAAGTGCAATCACCTTTTGAGGGTTTTGGTTTTTAATGACAATACAATTAAAGGCTCTAATGAAAATGTATGAGCACTTTGCAAGTAATGAAGAACACATAATAAGTGCATAAGAAAGAAAAAGAGACAAGTATATGTGCAAGTGAAAAAAAAAGGAGACCCACCATTCCATTCAAATTTTGAGGTGCAAGGAGTCTCCATTTGAAGATGCAAAGCGTAGCATTTCATAGTTTATCCTTGAGTTAGAAAACGTCGTACTATAAACAGGGACCAACATAGATATGCTCTTGGTGATATTGAAGCTCAAAGTGTCCAAAAATCCATTCTATATTCACCTTCAAATCTTATTCAATTATTGCTCTTAGTTCAGTTGATACCTTGGTTGAACCAGTCCCCAAGTGTGTCGACCGATATCAGAAACTGTTGGTTTTTTGGTTGATGCCTAGTTCAACCGGCCTGGCTTTGCTTCAATTGATATTGGTTTCTGCTGGCTCTTCAGTTGAACCGATCTAGCATTGGTTCGACCGATCGGGTCAGATCTGCATAGCAACGGCTATTTCGGGAGGGCCATATATATACCCCTTTTCTTCTCCTTTGACTGTGCTTCTTCCACCTCCAAGCAACCTGAGACATAGCACGAAAAAGAACTCTCTTCCGTAGACTCCTCTCCACTCTTGAGCTTCCACAACTCCAAATCTTTGAGTGGATCTTGCAAAAACTTGAGAGATCCGTTCTTCACTCCACTCCTCTCTTTCTCTCTCTCGTTCTTGAGCTTTGAGCTTGGTGACACCTTGAGCAGTCCTTAGTGGTTTGTTACTCTTGGAACCTAAGTTCATAGACGGCTAGGCGTCGCCTTGAGCTTCATCCCCTCTTGTGTGGTGGTGCCAAATGAAGTTTGTGTTACCCCAGTTTGTGAGAGCATCATAGTAAGTGACCTCATTGTACCTTTGTCGTTGGTGATCTGAGGGTCAGGGTTGAAAGTGACCCGGCTCTTTGTGGGCACCTCAACAAGGAAGTAGAGCACATTTGGGTGTGACCGAACCTCGGATTAAATCTTTGTCCCAGTGTGCTTGCTTGTTGTTTTTGTTTGTTCTTCGTGCTCATACTCTTGTGTTGCAAGATTTGTCCCGATCTACTTTGTGTACAAGTTTGGTGGTGAGCCCATCTCAGATTTGTAACCTGTAGCTGTAAAGAAGCTTAGGAATCAAATGAAATCATCTTTGGTTGCACGGTTTGAGAGATCAATTAAATTCTTTGTTTGAGCTTTGGTTGATCCAATCCTAAACCAGCCTTGTACTGCTTGACCTACATTAGAGTAGTTCAACCTGTTGTACGGATTTTTTGTGTAAAACAGAACGTGGCGTGAGTCTGATCGACTTCCGACCGGTGAGCACTGAGCAGCAATGCTCGTGGAGTTTGATTACATGGGCCGGTATTCCTGTGATTCAGAGCGTTCGGGCCCATTAGATCCAATATGCAGGACTACGGCCTTTGGGAAGGCGGTCTTTCTGAACCCAAAATCTGAACGGCCCTGTGGCAAGATACGTAGCCTCCGAGCCATGGGCTTGTAGCCTCAGAATTTCTTCTCTCTCCAAGAACTAGTCGAGATGTTGATCCAGCTAGCACTTGGCCCGGCCGCGACCACTCGCACTCTTTTATCAATTGAAAACAACAAGAAATGTTGTCACTCCTGTCGTCGTCGTCACCGAAATCAACTCACACCCTTGTCCTTTCACCTGGCGACTCGGCAGCATCAGACGCCGAAACAAACATGGACGCCGGCATCCCTGCTTCCAGCACGCCTCGCCACCGCTCCGGTCAAAATATTCTACAGCCATTCTTTCCCGAGACCAATAAACCTTGGGCCAAGCTCGGGTGGAAGAACCAAGAAACCATCGCATCCACACCACACACACGAGATGGCTCGTTTCTACCATAGGCGGCGGCATCAGAATCTGATGCTTTGCTTGCGATATGGCCGGCCTCCTCTCGTCTCCTTTTCTCCCCCGAGGATGGAGGGCGAGGTCACACGATACGATACGGCACGCCGTGTTGCCGCCCTCTAACCACCAGTCCACCACACCCACCCCGCGCGAAGATTCCCCCGGCCTTTGCACCCGTTTCCTCTCTTGATCAAAGGGGAAAACCAGTCGCTCTTGTCACAGCAAAACACCAGGCCAAACACAGTGCTACGGAGGAGTGCTTGCGTTTGGGAATCTTTCTTGCCTCCCGTGCCTACCTTGCTCCCGTCAGCATTTTGGGGTGTGGCACAGGTACTACCAGTTTGTCGCTGGCATCCGAGTCGTACATGGCGTGCGCCCAAGAGGCGTCCGTTTGATATAGGAGTACTGCCTTGTGAGGTCATGTCATAGCACCCGTTCATTTCCCCAAAGGGCAACCTCGCCGCTCTTGGATCTATGCCGAAAGGAGGGGCGAGAGGAAAAAAGGGCCATTCTTCCAGAGTAGCGTACGGCACCTGCACTTGGAGATCACTGCGCACCACAGGACAGAACAGAACACAAGCAATGTGTACGTGACTCGTCAATAATTCGTTTAATAGAGAACATGCCGTACTAGTACTTGTAAAGAATCCAAAAATTTCACGGACCAGTCGTTTTATGGATAGAGTAAAAATGCACGTGGCTCCCGCACGTCCTCCCGCACGTGACGTGCGTGCATTTTTAAGATCAAAATTAGTTACTATATTTTTTAAAAATTTTATTGATGGATGTTTGAGAAAATATTGTATTATGATTATTAATAGTTTTGAATGTTTTAGATTAACCAAGTAAATTAGTTTATATTTTATTATTATATTTATAAATTAATTATTTTAATGGGTGATTTTAGTTTTTAGGCAATCCTAAACAATTTTTTATGGTTTTGGTTTTTACGGATCTTTTGTTAGTTTTTAGACAACCTTTATTCACTCGTCCCCAATCTACACAGCTCAACTCAATTAAAATTAGACTTAAAACACTATCAAATACTTCATCCGATCATTAATATATGACGTTTTTTATGTAATTTGCACTAAAAAATATCATATATTAATGTTCGGAGGGAGTAAAATTCATAAATAAATTAAGCCCCAATACATAAAGAAAAATAGAAGTCCAACTTCATCCGAGCACGCAAGAATAATTTAGCATGGACTAATTTAAGGAACTAATGTCTAAACTTAACATTTAGCCTTACAATTTAACAAACTTATGAATTTTTTTATTGAGACGAGAGGGGAGTTGTCGAAAAAATCAACCACATCATACGTCAAAAATAAGTTATTAGACTAAAATATAATTATAGAACTAAAGACTCAACAAAAATAAACTTAGTCCAAATAATTCTAGAATAAACAAATCACATCAAACTCATGTAAAGTTCTCAACTCAATGTGTAAATTTAACCCAATTTCTCAAAATTTATACCCAAAATAAAAAAAATAAAACTCAACTAATTTCGGCCTTCAAAGCCCATCATATTGGACCACAACCGGCCCAGCCCGTCTCACCCGCTAGTCGAACCCTAGCCCCCCTCCTTCCCCTACTCCCTCTCCTCACTCTCAGCTCACTCTCGCTCTCTCCTCCACCGCCCGCCCGTCCGCCCCTTCCTCTCTCTTGGCGTCCGCCTCCTCCCGCGAGCCTTCTCCTCCCGCTCCGCCAGAGGCACAGATCCGCAACCGCTGGCCGCCGCCGCCTCCGCTCTGTCGCGCCGGCCCCGTCCTCCAAACCCTAGCGCTCCATTTCTCTCGCCGCCTTCCGCCTTCCACGTGGAGCTGCGCTCTCGGGCGACCAGGCAAGCGTCGGCGTGGCTCTCCTCGCCGGAATGCGCGCGCAGTGAGTTATGCGCATGCCTCCGTCGAGCGGAGCTCCGGCGGTGCACACGCAAGGCGCTGGCGGCCATCCCCGCCGCCTCCCCCCTCGCCTCGCGCGTCTCCTCCTCCTCCCCAGCCTCGATCTAGGCCGGGCGACCGGATCTGCGCCCTCCCGCCGCCTCGTCCAGCCTCGGGGCGCTGGATCCACCCGCCGCCTCCTCCTCCAGCCTCGCAGCGGCTAGGATTTGCCTCACCACCGCGTCCTCCGGTACGAGCTCCTGTCGCCTCTCTGTTGTTTGACTGGAACATGAGTGCTGGTTATGGATTATGAGTACGCATATAATTGCATCTGTGCACAATGTCGAATTAAAAACAGGCTTTGGCTGGGCGCACGGACAGACGATCCGCGGGTGTGGGTACGCCTTTTGCCTTGGGTGAGAAAAAACGGAGGAAATTCCTCCGCGCAGGGCCTGTTCCACGGCAGGAACGCACGTTGTGCCGCGTTCTGCCGTGTTAACTCGGATTTGGGTGGATCTGTTGTCTTGATGTGGGGACACGGTAGATCTAGAAGTCCAGCAGGGTCTAAATCTATTAGGTGAAAATTTATTTTGATTAAACTCGTTCTTTACAGTATAGATAGATATATGAGGTGACGGGCAAGCATTGAGGGGGTGCGGGGTGCCAGTGCCAACGCAACAGCAGAGGAAACCATGTGGAGTAAATTGGCGGCCGGACACTCGTTCAAACCCGACCATCGGAGGCAACCCTGTCACATCGCACGATGTGACGATAGTTAAAGGTATTAAATATAATCTAATTATAGAACTACCTATAAAGATATGGACTAATTGACGAGACGAATTTATTAAACATAATTAATCTAGTAAATTTAATTAGTCTATGATTAGCAAATGTGATGCTACAATAACCATTCATTAATCAAGGATAAATTAATCTTGATAAATTCGTCTTGCCGTTTACTCTTCGTCCATATGTTTTTCTAATTAAATCATATTTAATATTTTTAATTAGTATCAAACATTCGGGAAAATTTAGCTCTGGAATCAAAAAAAACGCCGTGAGGCCCTCTTTGGTCGCTTAGCCGTGCGGCTCTGCCTCTGCCCGACAGGAGCCTGCAGCGGCTGACCAGCACCTGACAAAGGGAGACAACGCGCTGCTGTAGCACTGTAGCAAGAGCCCTTCCTCCGTTTCTCTCTCCTATGCTCTCGCAGAGCTGTTCGAGCCCGCCGGAGCCCCTAGAATGCAGCTTCGCCGGCTTCGGCTCTCACGTGCTACAATGTTGGCGGGAGCGGGAGCCGGAGCCGGCAACAGCTGTGCCAAAGGAGGCCTCACAAGAAGCGCGAGGAGGAGGCGACCACGTGTTACATCACCTTTGAAGTGTGGGAATTTTTTTTAATCCTACGTTTTTTACTTATATTTTAACTATTTATTGAGAAATCTTTTATTTTTGTGTGAAATTTCTATGTTTCAAAAGAGTTCTACATGTATGCCCACATGCTGATGTGCGTGGACTGTGGAGGAGTGCTAGCGTGCTTGGTTAGACTATTCTTAGTAAAAGTGTTATAGGAGTTTAATTCTCATTAAATACTATGATACATCAACAGTTTTAATGACATGACAATGCATTTATGAAAAAAAGATAGAAAAATTTCATGAAAGGAGAGAATGTTTTATAGAAATGAAACTCAGAATACACAAATACATAGATAAATATAATGTAGCACTGTTTGTTGGTAGATATGCAGTGAACCTCTGCACTGGAAATGATCTTTGTGAGCCCGAGTGACAAAAATCTTTTATAGGAAATAGTAGAGTTAGCCTAGGAGGTCGGGATCGGTGGACGGAGGATTTATGAATTTGTTTGGCTTGGCTGCGGTGCCCTGCCGGGATGAACTCAACTCATGGCGCTCTGTGGTTGGGGGTGGCCCCACGAGCCACGTGATAGAGTATGATGTGTCGCTAACGATTGGTGTCACGAGTCAGTTTAGTTGCGCGATGTGAATTGTCATTGGCTGCCCGCGAGACGCAAGTACTGCACTGCACAGTACATCGAGAGAGCCGTACCAGATTTAGATTAGAAATTATTGGGAGAGGGCCGTCGATCGAACCAGGGGATACATCTTCGGCGGCCGATAGTAAAGATTTGAGTGAGTGTGACGATGAATGTTGTTGAGATAGTTAAGTTTTTTTTTCTATACTACCGTCTACTCTAAGAGTAGATATTTTGGTTTTGCGATGCCAGATTCTATTTAACATATACTTATTTATATAACAAAGTTTGGATCACACTAGCGTCTCACACGACTTGATATGTATATATATCTATGCTAATCTCAAATATTTTGCGCGCTGCAGAAATGGAGCTTGAAACATAAATGATGAGATAGATGAATTGGTGAGAACAGCCTAACAAAATTGTGGACGATAACAAAAAAGATAACATATGCCTAGTACTTCTTCGATTGCAAAAGAAGTTTTTTTCCTACTCTTTTATCCCAGTCTTGTGTCGCTGCAACACGTTGATAGTCCTTTTGGGCGCGTCAAATCCTGGTTGGATCCTGCTGTGGGTGGGAAGTAAGGTTTAATAGCAGAGAAGGTTTGATTGCTTACCAGCCAACGCATCCCCACGCTGCCCACATGACGCCCCCGTCCCCGGCGTCCGCGCTCGTGCCGCCGCCGCCTGGACGACTACTGCCGCGGCAATGGAGGTCGCCTCCTCCTCCTCCTCCTTACCTTCCGCGCCGCCGCCGCCTTCCTCTCCTACCTCAACCCCTGGGATGAGCGGCGGCCGCCAAAGCAACAACAGGAGCAGCGCGGCGGCCGGCGGCGAGGCAAGCAGCGCGCGTGGCCACGGCGCTCGGCGGCGGGGCGAGCAGGGCAGGGCGGGGGCGGGGGACCGGCAAGCGGGGTGGGGAGAGAGAGTGCGGGGTGCGGACAGTAGGGGGTGGAAAGTGATCACCTTGCATTACTTTTAGCTCATTTTAACACATCTTAGGCGGTTAATGAGATAATGGGGACTAAATTTTATCTTTGCGCTTTTAGCTAGTTTGTTTAGATCCCAAATAGATAAAAGTGGCTAAAAATGGAGATCTAAAATTTAGCTCATATATTCCAAACATGACTCATTTTGGGCACGTCAAATCGTGGTTGGCTGTTGTGGGTGGGAAGCTACCCATCCGGATTCCGGAGAGAGGTTAGATCGAGGTAACATACAGGTAGAGAGACGAGTTGTCGTTCCAAGCAAACCTCTCCGCTCCGGCTTGATTATTCCGGCGGACCGGAGATGGCGGCGCGCAATGGCCACTCGACACCGCATGCACACACCACTCCAGCCCAGGGTCCCCGGCGACGAAAAGAGAGCTGGAATTCTGCTGCGCACCCAGGTTCCAGGCCCATGCATGCGAGCGAGCTGAGGTCTGCCCACCCGGCGAAACGCTTCCCTTCACGGTTGGGGCTGGGTGGTAGCTTCCCTTCACGTCATGGAACAGGACGACGACGGGGGGCCGTCGTGGTGACAGCGACGGATCGCCCATTGCGTCCTCCCAAGTCCCGTTCCGTCGACGACACGCGGCCCACCACCGTGCCTCTCGCCCGCTCATGACGACGACAGGGGCCCCGTAGTGCAGGGGCGGTTTGGTTCCATGGCCGGTTTTTGTCATAAAAATGTGTCCACACATCTCACACGGGACGAAATCCAGCCTAGTACATACGTTGCCAAGCGCGCGGCTCCTGTGTGTGCTGTGCGTAGATCCCTTTATTTGCCTTGCCCCGGCAACTCTTTGCCGCTTTGACAAATAAAGGCTTCAATCCATCGACCAGTTCAGTTCAGTTCAAAACTTTACATGCATGCATATGCATGTTTACTGTTAGCGCACACCAGCACCAATAAGCACGAGCCACACTGGAAGCACAATACTTAACCACGAAGCAGACGCACGCAGTTTTCACTTGGAATCGACGAGAGGAAAGGTCCAGAGAATTTCGCTGCGAGGGAAAAGGACGCCCGATCGAACGGTTCGCGACGTGGCAGTGCCGGCACCGCAAAGGGCGGATCGGAGAGGGACGGATGCGGCGGCTGGCAGCTGGGCAGGACGGGTGTTTGAATCCAGTGATTAAATTTTAGCACGTATCGCATCGAATATTTGAAGGATAGTTAAAAATATTAAATATGATTTAATTAAAAAACTAATTAGATAGACGATGACTAGTTGACGAGACGAATTTATTAAGCCTAATCAATCCACAATTAGCGACTAGTTACTGCAGCATCACATTTGCTAATCATGGATTAATTAGGCTTAATAAATCCGTCTCGCCGTTTAGTTCTCATCTGTGCAATTAGTTTTATATTTAAACTATATTTAATATTTCTAACCAGCGTCAAACATCCGATGTGACGGTGACTAAATTTTTAGTCAGCGATCCAAACATCCCCTAACAACTGACTAACTATAGTAGCGCCGGGCCGGGCGTCCGGTTTGGACAGCCTATTGTACGTAGGATGGGGGCAGCTCCTACCACTTGCTCTGACCGGAGATTGGGGACGAGTGTCATCGTCTGCTGCCACAGCTGTTGTCTGTTGATCTTATTACTCCTGTACGTCGCGGTTATCTTCTGACCCCCCACGGGAGGGGCACAGGGACACAAAATCGTAGACCCCGCACTTAGACTCAGGATGAGCCCCACAGTACAACAGGGGAAGGTAATAAAATTTAAGGTCCTGTTTCATACGAAAAAGGTACTCTTTTTTTTTAGAAAATACCACTACGGCCTCCAATCTCAGATAATTGTCAAATTATGGAATCCCGTCTTGTTTGTAAAAATCATCATTTTTGGATCTAGCTGTGGACATTTCGGTGAGTGTAAGCTACCTTTGATCTTATTAGCTAGGTGGTATATATATGATAGGTCATTGAACGTGAATTGTGGCCATAGATGATATATGACAAGGAATCGTATCTAATTGCAAGAATTACGGCATGTTTTATAGATATATGGATTTTAATATTTTATGCAAGGATTTGGATCCAAATAAGAGGCTGGGCCAAGCTTTTCACCTTGGTGTCGAGAGAGCACGGGTGAATGAAGAGTGCGGGCATTGGTCGGCGGAGGCATGAGAGGGGGTGTGGGGGCCTTGTGGTGGCGAAGACGGAGGCGACAAGCCAACCCCTATGGCAGAGTTTTTCATAGTGGGCCGGCTATTGTGCAACATATTGGATATGGAAGTAGACAGCAAGGTACAACGATGTGAAGATTAAAAGAGTCAAGTACATATGATAAGACCAAATCAGATAATACGTCGATACCAAATTATGGCCATCCACATTATATAACTCCCGATTCCGGTTGAAACTCGGGAGTATGCAGTTGTCACAGTCGGCATCTAACTAGAACCGACAGTGACATCGTTACTAGTTCATGGTAGAAATGGACACCGAAAATAATGCTTAGCACCGTCTTTTGCAGCCAAAACCAATGATTGCCCTGCCTAGGTGGTGGCTTTTGATACTGGTAGCATGGTGGTAGAGAGATATTTCCGTTGCTAGTTTGAATTAAGATCCTTTGGAACACTGTAAAGTTTTACAAATCCTATGCTTTCAGGTGTTCTTTGAATTTTTTTACAATTTCTGTGTTCGAAAAGAGACCTAAAAAGACTTAAAATTGGACAATGCTAGAGTAGTATTTTTTTTATTGGAGTGGAAGCATGCGGACCCGCCGTTTCCAGAACTAGATCACCGCAGAAAATGGGTTACACACGTGTTTTGACTTACGAGTGCCTGTACCTAACTATAGCTAGTGCGTGGCCCGGCCAATAGTACTGTAGGTGCCTAGTCGCCAGCTACCCAGACGCACATGCATCTGTATACTCCGTACTTGGCTTGAACCTGTTTACGTGCCGTATGCTGCTCCTCCGGTCCCAATTTGGCGTCCCCACGAATCTGCAATATTGCTTTTGCTTATTTCCACTTCTGCTATGCTCGTACACGCGTACGTTACGGTTCCTGCGTGCTGATGCTGTGCTCCATCCGCACTGCCCGAACAGTGTCGCTGCATGCATTCACCAGAGGATGCGGCGCAAAAGGGCGGCTCCATGTGTGCGGCAGTGTGGGGGACCTCGGTCCCGGGCGGGCTCCTCTCTGCTAATAATAATTTGCACGTACGTGACCAAAGTGAAAGGAAGAGCCAATAGGGGGGGGGGACCTCATCTGACGGGTGGGTGCAGTTGAGTCACCGCCGTATGGGTCCCACACACGGTGTGGCCCATGCGCACCTGACGTTACGTCATGGGATGAGGGGGGGGGGGGTGAGGGGGGAGGGGTAAGAAGAAGAACCGGGTACATTTGGTCAATTGGCTTAGGCACTATCATTGACACCTTGTGTTAATCGACGATGGGCTCGTATTTTTCACCACTTGACATTTTAGTACATTCGAATGATACAAAAAAAATATCATGGCCAGGGTTGATGGCAAATTGCTCTGTATTTTTAGGATCAACACACTTCTATTTGTTGAGGCTCTTTGGACATGTATATTGCAGCTTTGCCTCAAGATGATTGATCTCGTCCCAAAGGCTTAATCCCGCTAGTCGAAAAATGCTAGATGCAAACTAAAATTGCGAATTCGAATCGATTAAGCACTCAAAGATGGGTCACACAAACAAAAGTGTAAGCAGAATAATCTAAATAAAACCCATATAATAGGATGAGAGGGCTAGGGGTAGCCAAAAAGTTGCAGATCAAGCCTAGGGCGTAGAAGGCTTTTATGCCAAGCCCCCAAAACAAGTGTCGATGGCACTCTAGCAGGTTCTAAATTTAATTTTGTTAAGCTTGTCTTGTTAGCTTTCTACTCTAAGTCTCTAACTCCTTATTTTGAAAAGCTTATCTTGTTAGATTTCTATCAATGTATAGAAGGTCTAAAACGGAGTTCATATATAGCTTAGGCGTCTATTTTAGCTCGACCTATTCATATAGTCTGAAGTAGACTATCAAATAAATCAACTTCAAATTGGATTGAGATTGAGACTCAATTGTAAGGAAAATGGGCTCTAAGCCTTGTGCTTAGTTTCCTTATGTGATTTTGGTGGATGGGTTGACAACACATAATATTTGGGACTAATGTGTATGCAAGTGTTTTTTTAAGCTCTAGGGTGCAAGATATAGACTTGGGATGCAAACACCTTAAAGGAGGACCTAAAAAGCACAAGAGAAGACCCAAGCCATCAAACATCGGAAGCATGAAGTCCTGACACGGCAGTTTGCACGCATCGGACGGTCCGTGGTGTCCACCAAACCGTCTAGCGAGTAGAAGAAGGTCAAGATTGAAGACTCAAGGCCTAGGTGCGACTTACACGCATCGGACATTCCAGTGGTCAACCACCGGACAGTTATAGACAGTGAAGATGGAGCAACCGCGTCCAAGTGCTATAACACACCGGATGGTCCGGTGGTCCGCCGAACGTTCTAGACAGAGAACTCTGCAAGATGATGACATAAGCTCCAACATGCACCAGACGGTCCGGATGGTCCCAACGGTCGAATTGTCAGTCCAACAGTCGACTCAACGGCTAGCCAACTACACGCACCGGACGGTGTTCACCACCGGACGGTTCGGTGGTCACGCAGAAAAGGGAAGAAGGGTTCCAATGGCTAGTTTTGAGGCTTGGGCTATAAATACCCCATTGCCCGACCTCCACTTCATGGTTGGTGACTCCTGAGTTCATTGTAGTGTTGAGACACATTCACATGCCCATTTAAAGTGTAGAAACACATTTTGTGAGACTCAACCATCACCAGGAGCATAACTAGACATATCCCGGCATAGCTAGTGCTTAGTTGCATCTTTGCTTAGCCCTTGTTGCATGCACGTCTACTCTTTGTAAGTGTGGGGCATGGAAGTCTTGCGAGACCCTCCGAAGTATGGAGTGGCCGTCACCTTACTTGTGAGAGGGAGGAAAGGCCCTCAACACGTTGGCCAAAAGCTTCCTTAGTGGAGACAGGCGGGGTGGCTCTGTGAGAAGGCTCGCAGAAGAGCCCCAATAGCCCTGGACAATCCTATGTCCTTGCGTGGGCGAAGGCCGTAATCTAAGACTACACGAGAGAATCACTCATGTGGGTGTGTACCGGAGACATCCGAGACCTTGACTAGCGTTGCTTGACCTTTGTGAAGGTCACTTTGCCATCCTTCACCCTTTCGTGGGTGATGCCGTATTCCTTTGAGGACTATACGAGCAGCAAAGCCCTGCTGTGGGGGCGCCTAAACGAGGAGTAGGGAGCCTCGTAGGGAGTAGAGGCACATTGGCCTTCTCGACCCTTGAGAAAAAAAATCTTCGTGCCTCCATCGTGTGCCATCGTCATCATTATCAGGAGTTTGCATATCTCTACACATCTCTTTAGCTTTCGTATTTACATTCTTGCAATTGTGTGCTTACATTCCTAAACTAGCCTTGATATGTTAGTTTTTAGGTGGAACTATGTTGCAACTCTCGACTACGGTAGAAGTAACAATAGCTTAGCAAAACCTTAAAGTGCACATAGCTAGATTTATATTGCATAGGTTTTACTTAGTAGTTGTAGTTTTTAGAGAGCCATAGTATTAGAAATTCCTAATTCACCCCCTCTTAAGGCGTCGGTCCAACCTTCATCCATCTTGAGTTGAGCCATATGTATGATGAACATGTTCGCATCAGAGTGAATAGTTTTTTTTAACTTGGAATGACTAGCTTTTAGGTTGTACACCATAGTAAATCCATTTTAATCCAACTCATTTAATACATAAGCAAGGAACACTAAAGTTTAAATTTTGTTTGCTCTTGAAGGTGTAGCTATTACAAGTTAATGTATGCAGATCAAATAATATTAAAATTTTCAAACAAAATCAACAAATATCCATGCCATTTAAAGTTCATAGTAATAAAAAAATATGTGGATCTTGCTCAAAGTCATTTCACCTCCACAAAATATTGCCAATAATTATTTACTTAATCATGACTTAACAAACATCTTAGTTAAGTATAATAAAAGCACATCATTATCATTAAATAATCAACATTTAAGTGCTAGCCATGATGGTTTACATTACATGATACACTCATGACAAAACAAATAGTTGAATATACAAACACAAAAACATAAGAGAAATTAAAGATGTAAAACATACAAACAGAAATATTTAGTCTTTTAGTCTTCAAATTTTCTCTCCACAATCAATTGTTATTGTAGAAATTTATAATTATTCTCAATATTTTGAATCCGATGCGGCTTGATGGTTCATATAATCTTCTTATGAATTCTATAAACTAATTCAAACGTCATAGAGCATACATAGTGGTACAAAATCTGCTTACTCTAGTTTTATTGAAGTGCACATACAAACAAAAAGCTATATTGTGAAAAGATCACAGCACAAAGTTGACTGGTTTTAGAATTTTTTTTCAGCAAGTACAATCACTTGAGTCAAATAAAATAACTAGGTGAAAGTACAAATTCACAAAATAATGGTGTTTTTCTCAGTAAAATCACATTTTTATTAATTAACTAAATTAATATTGAATTTGAACTTGCCACTCAACCTATTAATTAAATTGAATAAACCTCACTCAATATATAGGGTATGTGTCCTAAATCTAATTTTGGGGGCAAAAGATCAAAATAGTGATTTTGAAATGAAACATAAGTCTTAGAGAAAATGTTATCAATATGGATTTTTTTTCTCAAGTGGTTCAGATGATTTTTTTGGAATGTACTTTTTCAGAAGAAGCATTATGCAAACAAAACTATAAAATCATGTCTATCCACCATAAACATAATATAGGTATATATCTATCTTTGTCTTGCAACACATCTTCGCCCATGCTCATAGTCATATCATTAAAAAAAACCTTTTGTTTTTATATTCCCATATTCCCCCTCTCCTTCAATGTACTTTCTTATATGTCTATGATCTCATTCCCCTCTCTCCCCCTCCTTAACCATCTGCTTCAATGCCTTCATGTTTGCTTTGCTTATTGAGCTGCATAACTTGACATCACCTTCCCCCTCCATGCCATGTATACCACAAGCTCAAGCAAAGGTGTTAGTATCGCCGATGTCACTTAATCCTCCTTTTGATACTCCTCATTGTGTTTTTTTGCTAGCTCAAGCAAGGGCGGTGATGGTGCTCAACCATGTGCACCAGTCGGTAGAGGTCCATAATGTGAGCCCCCCAAACAAGGACAGATCTAACAATAGCTGGGCTGAGCTCGAGCCCCCTTACATACAGTTGTGGCAACGACGGCTACGAGCAAGAGGTGTGGAGGAAGCTGGGGGCAAGAGTAGAGGAGGGCATGCAGTGACCATTGCTCCTGACGCCTACTAAGCACTGCATAAGGGGGAGGGGAGAGTATGCCTGATCGGCTGCCCTCTTTTGCAACCAATTTGGCTGCTGCTGCTACTTTTTTCCTCACAAGATACTGTGCAGCAACCGTTTCAACTGATTGTGTATACATGGGTACTCCCTCTCCGTCCTCTGGCATCGGCCCTAAAAATACACAGGACATAGATTTCTGAGGATGGAATGTACTCTCTATGTCCCAAAATAATGATTTGTTTTGTCTTTACTGCCCAACATTTAATCTTTCCTCGTATTCAAAAATTTATTACAAAAATTAAAAAAAATACAAAATATATTTTAAATACTTACTATCACAATAATACAAAATGCTATTTATAGAATTTTTTAAATAAGATAAATGGTCAAACATTGAGCCCTGAAAAAAAATGACTACGTTTGATGGGCCGCGTGCTAGAGCTGGCCCGGAACGGATGATTTCCGCAGAGATCTCGTCACCTGACTGAACTCGAAGATGGGAAATACGGAGTGGACAGGAGCTCCGAGACGGCGCAGCACTGCAGGCTCTGCCTGTCACAGCACGTGCCTCGAAACAGTGCCGAGTGAAATATAACAAGATCCAGCAGACAGCACGCTATGGGATCAAAGGCACACAAACAGCTCGATGGGCACAGCGTCAAAATTGAGCGGCCGAAAACGCTCGAGCGCACATTAATTCCCTTTCCCTTCTCTTTTCTCTTCTCCCCACAGAAAGCATACTCCTACTGCGGGCCTGCCGTGGACTGGCCGCAACACGCTCCTTGCTCTCGTGCTCGTCTCGCGCACGGGGGAATCGGGAACGCTCCCCCGCTGCTTCCCGAGTCCCGCGGCCCCGTGCCTTCTCCCTGCTCCTGTGCGCGCTCCCGGCCACAGAGGGGGACAAACCCAGCGAGCTCGAGCAGAGGGAGTGGGAGTGAGAGGAGGCTTTTCTTTGGTTGAGAGGCCACAAACTCCACGACGGGCCAATCGGAATCGCCCAAGGGTGTCGCGGCTTTCTTTAATCGCTGTCCCGCGGTGGACGCCGAATCATCTCTGGCCACTTTGGCATCTGCCGGAATTCGACGCCATCACCGGGGCACCGCCACCGCTGCATAAATACCCCTCATCCCCCATCCCGTTCCCACCTCCCCCCTCCTCAGCTCCTCGCCGGCCGCCCAAGGACTCGCCGCCAACCCGTGTCCTCCGGCAGGCCCAGGGCAGGGCGGAAAGGCGAAATCTTGGTCGGTCAGCTGATCGCCGGGGCCGGGTGCGGCTCGTCGTCGTTGATGACGGAGTCGTGGATGGAGGTGCTGCCGCCGCCCTACTTCGCGAGGCAGGCGGGCGGGTGGTTCCGGCCGGCCGGCCCCGGGGCGTGGACGGAGGACGAGAACAAGATGTTCGAGCGCGCGCTGGCGCGGGTCGACTGGGGCGCGTCCGACCGGTGGGAGCAGGTGGCCGCCATGCTGCCCGGGCGCACGGTGGCCGACGTCGTGGCCCACTACGACGACCTCGAGAGCGACGTCGGCTCCATCGTCTCGGGATTCGTGCCCTTCCCCCACTACACCGGCGGCGGCGCGGCGCAGTTCACGTTCGACTGGGACGCCGCCGACGACGCCGGCGCGCTGGGCTTTAAGCGCTCCTGCTACGTGGTGGGCGGCGGCAAGCGCGAGCGCGGGCCGGACCAGGAGCGTAAGAAGGGCGTCCCCTGGACGGAGGAGGAGCACAAGTAAGCAAAGCAATCCATGGTCGGATCTCGTGCGCTGAATCGAACTGGCAGGGGCAGGGGAACCTCATCTCATCTCATCGAATCTCCCTGCTCGCTTGCAGGCTCTTCTTGATGGGCCTGAAGAAGTACGGGCGCGGGGACTGGAGGAACATCTCGCGCAACTTCGTGACGAGCCGGACGCCGACGCAGGTCGCCAGCCACGCGCAGAAGTACTTCATCCGCCTCAACTCCGGCGGCAAGGACAAGCGCCGCTCCAGCATCCACGACATCACCACCGTCAACCTCCCCGACGACGACAACCCCTCGCCCTCGCCGCCCTCCGTGCTCACCGCCGCCTCCACGCCCTCGTCCACCGGCGGCGGCCCCGTCATCTCCGAGCAGTTCGGCGTCCTCGTCGACAGCAAGCCCCTGCCGCCGCCGCACCACTTCACTTACCACTCCTACGGCAGCGTCAAACTCGAACCAGGCAGTTCCCACTCCTCCCATCACGGCGGATTCCTGGACGACGCTATTTTGATGCAGATGCAATGCGGCCAGCTGCAGCCTCTCGGTTGACTGCTTGTTGCGTTGCGCAGCAACAATGGCACAAGGGAAAGAAGCTCTCGTCTTTGGCCATGCACGAGGGGATCAACCCGTTGCGCGTGTCTGTTCCTGATTCCAGACAGGCAAGCTGCAGCAGCATCTGGGTACAACTACGAGCTGTGATTCTTGTTATAGATGATGGGTCACACAGCTACGAGCATCTGCTGCGACCGAGCTGAACTCCCCTGCCGTGTGCTCCAGAGACGAGAAGAGCAAGAAAAAGGACAGGAAGATACCACTAGAAGTTATGGACATGGTACTTATTCTGCATTTCGCCTCTGTACAAAAGGTCCACGCCCTGCGGTGAAATAATTTCCTATTGCAGTTAGTTTCCTTCCTGTGTTATGGGAGCCAGGCACAGGAGAGTGCACCACTAGACGCTGTGATTATGCTAGCTTTTTTTTCCCTTTATAATGATGATGTATTGGCCGGTTAATGTAATGTACTGGGATAGCACGTAGCATTAGCAGCAGGACAAGTGTTTGGTGTTTTGGAAGGGTACTCTTTTATCTTCAAGCCGGAGGGGCGTATTAGCACTGTCACCCTCTCATTGACCTAGGCTTTGTTATTGATCATGATGGCCATGAAATGATTGCGGTAGTAGTTTTCGTCAGCTGCTTGGAGTCGCTTTTGAGTCGATGATAACCCTGAATGATGCAGATTGATGTGGTTTTGTGAAGATCAGAATGGTCAATCCCTCTCTCTGCTGACTGTGAGGTACTACTGCATGTAGAATCTAGTATAAGCCTGTCATTGACTTCTCTTGGTCTGAAAATCTGGTCTCAAGCACTGTACTTTACTATCCAAACGACAGCTTAACTAGTCTTCTTTACTTAAAAACGGTCAGATCATCACGATTTGTTTATTATGACTACATTCAAATGTCTTGACACCAGGGCCACTCTAACATGCTAGTACCACCCCTCCAATCAGCTTTCCTCTCGGCCAATGGGAACAGAGCGCAGCACAGAGGGGCCTGATTAGTTTAGCCAGCACAAGTGGAGGTTGTACCTTGCATGTACCTTCCGTGACGCTGATGGAGGAAGCATGGCTGGCACACTGAGACAACAGTAGCGGGGGATGAGTTGGAGGGAGCCGGAGGTCCACCGATGGCGGAGGCACAAGGCATCACATGCCCCCCCTAGCCATGCTTCCTCCCGTCTAGAGCATCCCCTGCCAAGGGCACCAGCAACAGCCACACAGGCGGGGGCCGGGGCGGGTGCATTGCACTTGCACACGGTCGCCGTCTGCTCCTGTTGCCGGATGCACCTCGGCCCCCACCGTGCGCGCACACACATTCCCCTTCCCGTCCTGCTGCTGCAGATCCACATCCACCCAGAAAAAGGCCTCGTTTTTCCGGTGGCTGTGGCTCGCACCGGCGGCCGGGGAATCGGACAGTTTCCGTGGCCGGGAGCCCGGGAGAGGGAATGTGTGTGCGCCTGATTTTAAGGATCTTCAGGGCCTCGAGAAAGATGGGTGGTGCCAAGGGCATCTGTGATTTAAGCCGGACCGGACGTAATGAGAACTTGGCTGGATTTCTAAGCTAAAGAATCAGCAGAGAAGAGTTCAGTTCCCGGAAATTAAATATGTAACGGAAAAGAGGAATCTGGAAGGGCGGCCACCGGTCCGGTGGGTGATGATGGGCTGATGGCGATGTCTGCCAGTTAACACAAGAACTTTACTGGGCACGAACACAACTGGTCTCACTGTTCGCTGTTGTGGCACTTGACTCAGCTCCAGCCAGATTATTATGTTCTTTCACTCCTGTCACGTCAAGTATTAGTTCCTTCATCCTCCCCTGGTAATCGTAATCCGGCCACATGCACTGGTCACTGGTCAGCTCACTTGCTTTTATTTTAAAGGAGGCGGCACCCAATCGATGGCTGGGTTTTTACCGGCCTGAACTGAGCTGAACAAAACAAATGGAACGCTAGGATGGGTTCGCTGGCTGGTGTCCCCTACTCCCCTTCTTTGCGAACCCTCTGATGGTATTTTAATCTCTGGCCCTGCACACTGCTGCGCTGTGCCTCGGTCACTGTGGCATATGGCAGCATCACTATTATTGTTTGCGTGTGTTGTTATTATTGGGCCCATCCTACCAATGTGCTCGAGGCCAAGAACCGCAATTGCAACTTGCAACTGTGGGGCTGCACGTGGGCCCCCCGAGCGGGCAGGGCCAGGGCCGCGCGAAAGATGCATGCAATCCAACGCAAGCAAAGTGGGCGCTGCTGCTGCTGCGTGCCTCTCCTCCACCCTTTTGCTTTCTTGGCTCGCCTCACTATCTTTTGGTCCCTTTTCCTCTCGCTAGGAAATGGCAACAGCGACCGCTTGCACATACAATAATGGTAGCAGTGGGAAGTGTGGAACTGACACTTTGTGTCGTGCCTCTTGCAACTTTTTTTTTTTTTTTGCGGGAGCTGTAGGTCGATCTTGAGATGATGCCGTATGCTGGTCATAGTTGAGCGAATGGTATCTCAACCACCGGTTCCAATTTTAGAGCACAAATGGAAATTGGCATTCGGACCTTGGCCCGTGAAATTGTCTTACACCCAAACCAAATGAAAATTCCATTGGCGATTCATTATTGCCCACCATTCAGACCTTTTGCGCAATCAAACTTCAAACTGGTGGCACATTAAAATTCACTAGTGTAATCTCCTAATGTAAGTCTCATGGGGTCAAGAGGTCTCCACTCTACCAAATCCATTGGAGTTTTAGCACAAAAATGGCGTCAAATGAGTTTTACCTAAATCCACATCTAGCCAAGTAGGATGGTCCACCGCATGAACTCCAGTACATCAAGACATCAAGGTGTATCATGAGAGATACGAAGGTCCTGGTCTAGTGTGTTCAGTTTGGTAAAGTAGCTTCAACCTCAAGGTGCTCATGATCATAGATGTCTTATGTTTTTTTTTTCTCTCTTTGGTGCTGATGAACAAAGAGTAGGAGCCGAGGCTGGGCTAGTTGCAATAGCAAGTGGAGGAATTCTAGCTAGAGACGGGGTACATAAACATACATATGGAGCACATAAGTCTCACCCTAAGACTCAAGATGCTCCCTAGGCTTAGGTGACAACCATTGTTGAAAATTTTCTTTCTGCGTAAGAGACAACAATCGTTGCATGAAGGGAGTGCTCAATTTTTGTCCCACAAAGAATATTAGTTTGGTTTTTCGACTATCCAAATGGGTCTCGCTTTACACTCCCACGCCAATCAATATTGCTCTCGAGGATGACTGTAGCAAAAATATAGGTAAATAAGGTCACTTAGTGTCATTTTCTTCGGGGCTGAGGTAGGCACTATTACGTAGCTAATCATTAATCGCCCAGGTGCCCCACTCAAGGTATTTCATCCACCACACACATGAGATAAGGACCATCAAAAAAACCCTACGAGATGAGAATAAATGAATTAACCAAAATAATTATGCAACATGTGTGTGCACTGTATGCCCCTATACTGGAGAACACCAGCAAACTGGGAAACGGATACAAAACAGCAGTAGTACGCAGATTCAGACTACTGTGTGTATAACAGCTAGCTGTGTGGGGGCTCTTGATTGCGTAAGACTTGCACTGCGACGGATCCCGGGCCGCGACTGTGGTGCATGGTGCAGGAGCAGGACTGCCGGTCACTCGTGGACACCATGAGCCGAGTGCTCTCGGCGTTGCCGAGCAGCCATTGGTCGGCGTGTGTGGGGAGGTCGCATTGACACCACAGCACTTTTCGGCATCACGCGTCAGCGTCTGTAAAAACAGCCATAGCACGTACGAGTAGGATTCAGATTCCTGGGGGCACAACAAATGTGTGTATAATTGAGCCGGGACTTTGTGCCTAGAGGCGGGCTCAGGCTCTTGCGCAGAGATTCCAGATTCCAATTCCGCCCCCCTCCTTTCTCGCGTCGGGCCACTCAGATTTGATGCTCCCAATACGGGCAAAGCTATCATAGTCGCAAAGAGAGAAAAACAGCTTCATGGTAGGACAATATAGAAAGTTTTAAAACAATAGACTCTGAGTAAGCATGCACTATATATCACCCAGGGTAGCCTAGACCCAATAGTTAGCTACTATGTGATTAGCAGTGTAAAGTTAGCTACTATGTGATTAGCAGTGTATAGTAAGGAGCAAGAAAAAAGGAAGAGAGAAGATAACCAGCGACGAAAAAATAGATGTTCTATTTCACACGGTCTAAGGTGAAACAAGGAGAGAATATGGGCACAACTATCTTTTGGTGATAAGTCGTTATTAACTCATGCTCCCGACAGTAATTTTGAACTGCTAGCAAGTTATTCTTGGGTTTTGGAACATCATCTTTTAGAAGCCGGAGGGTTCCCCCCCCCCCCCCCCCCCTCTCTGCATAGTAGCACCATTGTGGATGTCATAATGTCAAGAAAACTTACTTAGGACAAAATTAGATATGTGAATATTGTTGCTTTTTAACGAACTCAATCGAACTTATAATATATTTTAACTTAGGACAAAATTAGAATCAGTAGCGAGTATTCTGAGGAAGGGAGTTCTTTCCCATCTAATTCAAGCTCAGCACGCACTCCATCAAAAGGCGGCCACTTCGCCACCCTTTTCCGAAACGAGGGGAAGGCAGAGGTATCTACGGCCAGATTTGTTGGAAAGAGCTTAGATCAGCCCAAGTAGGTAGAGCTAACCCCGCACTCAGTGAAATGGGAAAAAACAAACCCACGTTTTTTTGCGTAGTTGGCACTTGACATGCGCACTGCCGCCGGGGAGCTGATCGATGCATGCGCACGCAGTAAACAAATGCGCTTCATCACCGACCAGTGTTAGTCTATTCGAAGACGAATTATTGACCCGGGCAGGTGTAGTTTCCCGGCAGGAGGCCGCGGGTAGTTTACTCCCAACTATACGATCAGAATACTAGGCTCCCTCTCCGTGCCTGTGCAGGCTGAGGCTGTGCCAATCAACACTCGCTGCGTGCTCTTCTCTTACTTGTTCGATCAGAAGACAACTGCTACTACTGCAAAAGTGCATACTCCAAGAACATGCAGGCATGGGAGGGCGTTCCGTGACATACCTGTTGCTCTGTGCTAGTGTAAAACGCCAAGTTGGTGAGTTGCGCTCAATTATCGCTGTTGCTTTGTGATGCAAAGCTGCAGACTGCGCTCCGCACGCAGCCAAGTGGGGGGAGCAGAACAGGTCGAGATCAGCCGCCTCAGCTTCTTTCTGGCAGTCAGATGGCAACGCAGCACCAACTAAACAGACCGCTGAGAGAATGCCCTGCTGGGGCATCGGTCGCTATCGCTAAACACGCCGGGCGGCAGCCAGTGGCGCCCAGCGGCCGCTCCATGCCATTCAGCATCGGAGGGGGTACACTACAGCCCTGCCATAAACGGGAGAGCATCTGCGTTGCTTCTTCAGTTCTTCTGACTGCTGGCAGTAGTGACTCCAACGCTGCATCAAGGGCCGTTCGAATCAGTAGCAGGTTGGTCAAGCACTCAAGCAGCAGGTAACCATCACCGTAGTAGCCAGGGGACCGGCCTCCCCAACTGCAACCATTACAATACGCACCTGTGCCTTTGAATCTAGCAGGAAGCGTATTGATTCTCACTAGCACTCCTTTCCAGGCAACAGATAGAGCCGAGCGTGCCTGCAAATTGTAAAACTTGTGTTGTGTCACATATAATGATTGTTTGTGCAAAGGAGAAGGGAAGAGGGACCATCCGATTAGTTTGTATTATGCACAAGTTGAAACTGGGGATGCTGCACATGCATGACGCGAGGACGCGGCCGAGGAGAGCCAAGATGGATATGGGTCAATAATGTGCACATGCCACGAAACTGGATGGGGAACACTGGGGGATCAAAAAACAATTGCTTGTGGTGTGCTAATGGTTCAAGGAATAACAAAGGATTACTCCTTTCCTTAAAATCTAGGACAAATTTTAAATGCTTTATTACCTTATATTCTAGGACAGATGCAGTAATCGTCTACTTTGATTTTATATAAAATTTAAAACTATATTTTGTTCAAATTTGAAGAATTGCAGCTATCACATCAAGGCACATGTCTTGCAACTTCGTCTCTATGAGGTGAACCGGTGGTGAAGTGAAAGGTGTTTCCCATTGGCCACCAGTCCCCTGAAGCTTATCAGCTCGCTTTAGGGTCATTGAATGAAAGCACCTTAAGTAAAATCATGATTAGACCATACCACATATCAGATCATGGTGTCCTGACACAGATATGTGAACTTTTTACTGACCACAAAAGGAAGTCATTTCATGTTCATTCGCCTTGATTTACCAGATATTGTGCTTTCTAAGATCCTGAAGTAAGTAGAATTTTGTATTCATTCTCAACTTTGTTGCTCTCTTTTCCTTTGGCTATTGCTTCCCTTTTCATTTTGTCCTTATTTCTTGGCATGGATTATAGCTCTGTAAGCCTCTTGAACTTCAAATGTCTCAATAGAAATTATATATATGCTCCCTATTCTAATTAGGAAACATATGGCAAAAATGACCAGCAGTCTAACTTATCAACTTAACATCAACTTAAATTCAATATTTCACAGGTCAAACCATAACTAGATTATCATGTATGGGCAGAAATATGCATGCCGCCGTAAACAGCAGAGTCAGCCAAATCAGGGAGCAACACAAGGCTGAGACCACGCCCTATTGTTGGTTTTCAGTCAGGTTTGGGCTACCGTCAGATTAGGCATAGGAGTCAGGATACAGTGGGAGTTAGAGTCTATCTAGAGTTACAGCAGGAATTTAGAAGTTTGTTAGTATTGAATAAGGATTGAGAGTCTTGAGTCGTTCCTATATAATGGAACATTGTATCCCTTATTATGAGAATTAAGAAAGATCTATTATTTCCTCTTCCTCTCAATAGCCACCGCTTGCTCCACCTAAACCAAGACCTCGTTGTCCTGACTCTCACGATTACCCCTTGCGTCATCTAGCCTCCAGCAATCTCCCTCCTCCATCACATAGACTGCAGTATCTTCCATATCACTATCTATTTTGCTTGAATTTGGGCATGTTCCAACTGACCTATCATTAGATTAGGAGTAGAAGGCATGACACATTTAAAAAAAGGGCATGACACATTACTCAAATATTACTCCCTAACCCAAGTAATCTTGTGGGGAAGCTAGGATTTCGAAAAGGGTACATAGAACTATTTAAGTTTAAGCACGGTACTATAGACTCAGAGATACACGTGCAAGGTTTTCCAAATCATACCTTAAGAATTCAGGTAGCAGGCCTTTAAGACCTAGAAAAATAGAAGTCAATTTATTTAGACCAAAATCTGTTCACCTACACAGACGTATAGACCATTTACACACCGTTCAAACAATACTCAATAGCCAACTATGTTGGCTCCGTTTTTGAGCCGTTTAATCGGCTCTGCAGTCCGACTATTTGCTAAACAAAGGGTGACCGACTGTTTAGTGTTTAGGCTAACATTCAAATGCAAACAACCTTTTGCATTACGAGCTTTGCTAATTCAACTTCTACTTTTAGATGACATAGCTACATTTCTTACCACATGCTACTCCACAGTTCAGAATTTCACACTGCTGTTAATCATATGTATACTAAAAGCACAGAAACAATCAAATAATACATCTGAAGAGCTTACCAAATTACCATGCGGCAATTTCATAAAGAAATCCACAAAGCACAGGTCTGAAAGGCTCTTGTAAAGAACCTTCGCTTAAAGATCCCATCAAACTCAACCTTGCAGTATTTTGAAGTAATCCACAAGTTATCCAAACCTGCTGCAGGAACATGGTTAACTGTAAGTTACGTGAAGCAAAAAAGGCGAAGTAGTATAATAGGCAAAGTACCTTGTTCTGGGCAGATAGATGGCTGAATGGAAAGACAATCCTAAGAGTTGACCCCCAACCTATTCAAAGTCATCCCCAAGAGAATTATCAAACGCCGGACTGTGGTTCAAGATCTGTCCAATAGAGGGTGGGTGGCTGACATCCAAGGCGCCCTTACTGTCCAGGTTCTGTGTGAGTACCTTAGGCTGTGGGACTTGGTGGATAATTGGCACCTGCAGCAAGGGGTGGCTGATCAACATCTGTGGAAATTCATTGAGGATGGTTCTTATTCAACCAAATCTGCTTACAATGTTTTTTTAGGGTACAATTCAGTTTGCACCTTGGAAGAGAGTGTGGAAATCTTGCCCCCCCAAATGCAAAGTTTTTATCTGGTTGGTACTAAAGAATAGGGTGTGGACTGCAGACCGTCTTGCGGAGAGAGGCCTCCCGCATCCTGCAGCCTGCCCACTTTGTGACCAAGAGGCAGAATCGATACAGCATCTATTGGTCTCCTGTGTCTTTGCCAAACAAGTTTGGTTTTTGTTATTGCATGGTCTGGTTTTGTTCTTCTTACCGCAACCCGGAGGTGGCAGCTTCATGGGATGGTGGAGTAGTTCTGTCAGGTTGGCGCCAAAGGAATTACAGAAGGGTCTCAACACTCTCGTTTTTCTAGTGGCTTGGGAGATTTGGAAACATCGGAACGCTTGTGTCTTCGAGGGAGTCAGACCGGATGTTTTGGTGGTAGTCCAAAATATCACCAATGAGGGCTTGCTGTGGTGTGCAGCTGGAGCCAAGGGTCTTCGATCCTTGCATGAAGGGGCGGTAAGTAGGCTAGGATATTCTGTGGCTGGCCCGGTCATGTGGTTCCTATGTCTTTCATGCAATAGGTCATAGTTCTGTTGTGTTTGGGGGTGTATTCCCCCTGCTACTTTCTTCTTCTTAACGAAATGAAATGCAGCTCTCCTGCGTTTTCGAAAAAAATGTCCATTTACAAATAAGCAAATGGTACCAAAATTTACAAAGCATAGCATCATATGTCTCAATTTAATGAATTTGTTCTTTATACTAAAAAAATATTCATCTCTGGAATGACAAAAAAAAGCAAAATTCCAGCTATGGTTGGAAAAAGGGTTTTCAGTCTCACCTGATGGAAAGCTCAGTGCAAGGTGAGATGTCCTTCAGAGTAGAACATATGTACTGAGAGAATGCTTCAAATAATATTGTGTTCCAGCAGTAAACCATGCTTGATGCTGAGTTTAGGATGTATTTCCATCAATGAAATCTGTTGTAATTTCTCCTAAGTCCAATCACTTATCCCAGAACGACAGTAACTACCATAGTATATGAGCAACTTTCAGCATGAGAGGAAACACAGGTGTCCCGCTAGCAGATGATTTAGCATGAGAATGGTTATAACTGCAATAGTAGAAGAATTAATAGGTCCCATCATAGTATCTCAGTTAATGAGACAGTTTCAGTCTGCAGAGAATGTATGATCTATGGAACACTGGTGTTGATAACACTGCCATGGCAGCAGATATAGCATGCAAGAGGTAACTGTGGTACCATATTTTCATGTACCAGTTCACCCAGACTGTTTTCTTTCATTCAGATGCTGTCCACTGGTAGTCATAGGACATGCCTGCAAATCAGTTGAGATTTGTGATTCTTGCCACAACGTGGCTACTAGCAGTATGTGAAGAACCTCAAGGTTTAACATATTTCCAGAAAGTAGTCAGCACCAGTACCCACCTCTAAGATGACTGTGTCATCAAAATATATCATCGTCAAAGAATTTTATTTTTCTAAAGCCTTCAAAGCGAACTGTGTTGCAGGAGTCCGACTTCCAAGTGCTCTGATCTTTTACATGAGGAGGTGTGATTCTCAGCAAATGAGTTAACTACTAAAATGATAGTTCTGTTTAGCTCTACCTTCAATGTACCACCCCTGAACTTTAATCGGCTGATATTTTCCTTATTTTCCTTCCAGAAAAATTGTGATGAACAAAGCAGCACTAACTGGGAAAAGGAAATAGTAATATGAAATTGATAGAGATCAAATTAGTGGAGCATGTAAAATCTATATATAGGGGAAGAATATAATGTTTTTAACACATTACAATGCGCACTGCTACAAGATATTATTCCCCCTTAAGTTCCAATAGACAATGGATACAGAGTATTTAACAACATCACAAAGATTCAATGTATAACCAAATCAATTATAGTGTTATACTGAATAATCATTACTTTGAAACATTTTCAACCCATATCCAAGAGGGAATAATGGGTCATAGTTAGCATCTCCAGCATTTATAGGCAATTGATCAGCAGATCTATACCATGTCATAGGCAATGTGCCAACAAAATCATGATCTCCAAAGAGGCAATCGGCAATTCCCATGCCCTCACTTCCAGGCAACCAGGCAGCAACTAGGGCTTCTATCTTCTCCAGAACATCTGACTCAATAACCAATGGCCTTCCAGATATAACAATCACAAGGGTAGGGATTTTACTTGCAACACGGGTGATAAGGTCAGAGCCATTAAATGGAATACTAAGGTCAGTTCTATCTCCTGTCCATTCAGCATATGAAACCTCTCCAACAACAACAACCGCATAGGAAAAATCCACACTTCCAATTGTAGCTTCTGTTGGGCATTTCTCATACACAACTTCAGTTTGTACCCCCACAGCTTCTTGTATTGCCTCCAATATGCTCGTACCTGTTAGTTTTGGTAGAATAAATAAATAACTGTTTTGAAAAATAGGACAAATACTGCTTCCATCTAATAAAAATAGAAATGTTCTAAATCCATGTGAAAACATTGATGGAGTGCAGGGGATGAGCAAGTGCGTAATTAATGAAACAGGCGGAGATCTACTCAAGGGAAAATCACAAGTTCACAATATGACAAAGTATGTCTACATCGACAAAATACAAACTTTTTAAGCTTGATATTCAAAGCAGTAAGTTACCATTTCTTGCCATCATGGAAGTTGAAAGTGCTATATGAAGTTATGGATAACTAGTTAAAGGTCCCAACCAAGAAACAGTTTCTTGGCCAAGGTTACTTCACTGAAAATAATAACCATTCCTTTGGGAAAGATGATACCATGCTAGTTCAAACATTGGACAAGTGACAACGCTATGAAGTCTTCTGCACTATCTTAAAGTACCAGGTACTCTAGGCTCGAGAAAGATAACTGTATCATCTAGGTTAAACAATTGAGGGTCTATTTCGAAACCATATCATAGTTTTAGAATACATGATTTGCAAATGTCTTGACACAAAAACCATGGTTTTATCTAAGGTTGCAAGTGGGGCGAACCACACCGCCAACCCACTGGGCTGGTCCGTGTCGCTACCCACAAAACTCCCACAAGTTAGCTCACTACGTTGATGCAGATTTTTGTGGGAATCCCACGTAGTCCAGCGGCGTTGTCGCATCCTGCAACACAAGGTCACCAGCTGACTTCTTCTCCCGGTGACCAGCTTCGTCTTCAAGGCAAGCGGATCCGAGGGTGAACCCTCCCGGCAGCTTCCTGGGTCGACCGCCGCTGCCTTCTACCACCGCTGGCCTCCAAGCTCTATGGCTGTCGCCGCCGCAGCGTCAGCCTCTTGGCTCAACCGTTGCTGTCGTCTCCTACTGGTGCCGATCTCCTGGATCGACCACCACGGCTTCCACATTCTCCTCGTGTGCTCTCCCAATCCGCCATTATGTCTTCAGCCGCCACTGCCATCAGTGACGATCTGCAGGGACATGTGTCTAAAGCGAAAGAGGAGAGTAGATCTGTCTGCTGCGTTCTTCTATATACTATATACTCTGAATGGATGCTTTATTGCCTTCTTGACCATCGTTTAGTGGCTTGTACTGTCTGTACATGGCCTGTGCCTGCATGCTTAGCCACGAGTGTGTACATTGCCAGTTAGATTGATGCTAGAAAAATAAAAATTAGTAGTGTTCTTCATCTTATTAATCTCTTGTGTTTTACTTGTGGTATATATACTTCATGTCTGAAAGTTGTTTGTGACTTTCTATGTTGTATATTTATGGTAGTTTTACTAAGAATATTTGTGTGACCAAGAAAACTGCAGCATTAGTCTTTTGTAAGTTACTACTTACTACGAATATATCAAACTGGCAGGCAACAGCAAGCAATATAATAATGTCACTGCAAACTCATGGGACTACATTAGTTTTTATTTGGTTAGCTCTATGTTGCTCTCCTCTATTTGTAGGCCAATTAGCAGTGCTGTCCATTTATCCCAATGGAAAATGCTGTTATATATATAGTCTGCCCGTTTCTCATTTGGCAATTCTATTGGTAAGACAGTAATGCATCAATAAATTGAGCCACCACTCCTATACAAATAATACTTCATTCATTTACACTTTGGAATTCATCATCATTTATTTACATGCTAACTCAATGTCTTTAGTAGCATCCAATCGCAATTATCGCATTCAAACCTAGGTCGTTCTGAAGATTAAAGCAGACTTGTTTGCAGCATAATAACTTGTTTTTCAGCTGATGGACTGAGAAAGTCACATTATTTACTAGGACTCTGTGATATGGCATTTTTTATTGTACCGCTAATATGTTTTAGCAAATAACCAGATTTCTAATATGATATGGTGGTCACTCAGTGTACATCTTTCATATACAAAATTTTTCTTCATTGGAAGCTACTACATCTTTGTAAATTCCAATCAATCTGATAGTAATGATTATCTGCCCTGTCCTTTAGATACTTGATATTAACGAGTAGCTGCAATCACAGCCAACCAGTGTCAATAATGATATTGGACTCAGCATCAGGATATTAATATTCTGGAAAAATATACTGGTCTTATCAAACTCCAATTTCTATTATTCAGATGGTTCAGGTAATTTCTTCTTCATGATTTAGGGCTGTCAGAGTTCAAAATTAGCCATATTCACTTAGCTCTTAGTTAACTAGTGTTGTGCCATCTTCACTGAGCATTTAGGCTTAGGTCACTGGTTCTGTGCCATCTAAGCTCATGTCCCATTGAACAATTTTGAAGATTCCGGTCTAGGGTCTAGTCTTTTTATGTGACTTTTATTTGTGGTTTCTATTGAATAAGTTCCTTCACTTTTTCATTCAGACAAGTCCAGCTAAAAGAGGTGGTTTTTGCTGCTTTCAGAGAATTTGTGAACATATGAAATGGCATTTACATATATTCTTTATTCTATACATTGTGTACAACTTTGTAAATGATTTTTGCCTTTCATTTGAGACAGAAGATTTCAAAAGGAAAAAAAAAAACTATTGATGAAAGTATCATTCTCTTATACTCAGAACATGAGTTTGTTGGTTCTTGGGGTCTCCTATTCAGGATAATGTAAATTTTGTCTTTGTGCAATGGTTTTGGGAATTAGAATGTTGGGCTACTATTATTGTGTAACCCTGTAAGTTAATATTGGAGCAATTTTATAATTATTGTCAGCTGTAAATATATATCTATGTCAAGTAATGCCTTTACGCATTGTTTTGCTCGTTTGCGATGTCCAAGCTGTAGTTGTGTAGCATACAGCAAGCGGACGTGGTGTTGGTTACAGTCCTGCGGATGGGGGTTGGCCACCTCGTGCCCTCGTGGTGTAATGCAGGTTGCCACAAAGTCCGCATAATTTTGGCAGCGCAACATGGGCTGCTGCCTGTACCTCCACATGCATAGTGGATGGTGCGGACGTGGGGCTGGCTACCCGCAGCCACCCCGCTTGCAACCTTACGAGTCTATCTAACTCCATTGGAACCAACCATGGTATTTCTTGGAACACCGAACACCACAAACCATGGTATTTGAGTGGAAATAGACAAGAATTAGCCAAACACCTCATGGTCTAGAACACCATAGTATTGCATGGACCATAGAAATATTTTGCTACCAAATAGGGCCTGATTGTAGTACAGGAAAGAATGCATGACTTATATATTGGTAAAGGGTTTCTTCTTACCAAGAGTTATTTTCCCACTGTCACCATGCCATGCTATTGTCCACCCACCACACTGATATCCAATATCATCAGCATGTGTCCCTGCAACCAATATTCTTTTTGCATTTTTTGCCAATGGAAGGAATTGTCCCTTCTGGTCCTTGCCATTTTTCAGAAGTACCAAAGATTTGCGAACAGCCTCACGTGCCAGCAACCGATGTTCCTGGATGAGCAACATATCGTATATGGTTGGTGATATCAATTTTGAGGTGACCATAGTTAACAGTAGAGGTTCGAAAGAAACAACAAAGAGAAAAAAAAAGCATGTTACCTTACAACCAACTGTGTCCAGCAGAGATTGGTCTGAAAATGGATGCTCAAACACTCCAGAAATGAACTTAACCCTCAGAATCCGCTCAACAGCATCATCAATCCGAGACATTGGTATCTGCCCTGACTCCACCAAGAACACAATGTCTTCCAAAAATTTCTCAAACCTGTGTGGTATCATAATCTGTAGACAGCTCAATGTAGGCAAAAGGAACAGAGATAACTGAAGAATGCTGATGTGAACAGTCAACAACCATATACCATGTCTATTCCCGCATTCACTGATTGTGCAATGCAATAGCGATAATCAGAGCCTCGAGGCTCCTGAGGCTCACAGAGTCTGTCGATGCCCTCCCAATCAGAAACGAGAAGACCCTGAAACAGGAGGTTATGCATAGCAGTATTAATAGCCCAAACTAAGTTTCAATTGATATACCAAACGGTAGCTATTAGGCTCAGCTACCTTGAAGCCTAACTTTCCCTTCAGGACATCCGTCAGCAAATAGCGACATGAATGCAATGGCTCTCCATTCCATTTAGAGTAGGAAACCATCACTGTCGCCACCCCCTGAGCTATGCAATCAGGGTAAGGAGTCATATGGACGGCTTCCAAATCTCCATATGAACAAATGGTGTTCCCCTCATTCACCCCCTTGTCCGTGCCACCATCCCCTACGAAATGCTTCGCACAGGCCAGTACATTCTCCCTGCAAACCACATGGACACATTTCGACAAACAGGTCGTGGGCGTACGGAGACCACGCTATACATCACCACTGAGGTACCTAACCGAAGCGAGGAAGGGGTAACCATGAGGGTGGTCTGCCGGCGGCTGCCCCTGCAGGCCGCTGACAATGGTGGTGAAGGAGCGCACGATCTCCGGATCCTCGCTGTAGCTTTCGTAGCATCGCCCCCACCTAGGGTCCCGACATACCTGGCATTCAGCAGAGCAGACGCACATCAAGTACTAGATCTCGCACAGACGCTGCCGACCAATCCGGAGAATTTCGAAGTTTACTCACGGCGACGCAGGGCGCAAAAGTCCAGTGGATGCCGGTGGCGCGGACCTCAAGCGCCGTGGCCTCGCCGATCCTACGTACAAGCTCCGGGTCCCTGCGAGAGACCAAGTGGTAGTAGTACGGTGACGCGGGCCACACGGCTGCGGCAACACACGCACGGCACGGAACGTGGTCAGCGGTTCGATCGAGCGTGCGTACCTGGAGGCGCCGAGGCCGACGTTGTGGGGGAACACGGTGGCGCCGTAGACGTTGTTGTGGCCGTGGACGGCGTCGGTGCCGTAGATGATGGGGACGCCGAGGCGGGAGGAGAGCGCGAGGCGCTGCATGCCGTCGACCATGGCGGCCCAGTCGGCGGGGGAGGCCCGCTCGCGGGGCGTGCTGCCCCCGCCGTTGAGGACGCTGCCGGCGCCGAGCTCCGCGAGGGCGCGCGGCGACGCCACGGTGCGCTCGATCTGGGCCATCTGCGCCGCCTTCTCACGCAGCGTCATGCGGCCCAGCAGATCCCGCACCCGCGCCTCCACCGGCGCCGACGCGTCCCTGTACAGCGCCGCCGACGCGCCTCGCGCCCCCTCCGCCGCCATCGTGGTCGTGGCGGGTGAGCGGAAGCGAGCGGAGGCGGAGGAGGACGATTGGGATCGGGATTCGGTGAGGGGTGGGGAGGGGAGGGGATTGGGCAGCGGACAGTGGACACTCCAGAGACTCTCCGATGCTTGGTCGCGCCACCTTGACATAGAGGTTGCCGTTTGAAATCGTCAGCAGGTACCGGGACCGGGACCCGCCCGCCCGTCGCCGTCTCGTTGATCGCAGCACAGATCGTACGGTGTTGGGCGTTGGCAGCGAACTGGCGACGACACAGTCCAATGCGACAAAACGTCTTGCAAAGTTGCTAGCACTCAGTCCTACAGTACACAACACTGGTGCCGTTCTGCAGTCGAAGCCACGTTCGTGCGAACTTCACCGGACCATCGTTGCATTGCACAGATCATCGACACGCTGACGCAGCCCGGCAGCCGGCCTCATCTCGATTCGCGATAAGGTCGTTTCACTTTCACCGTACATATTAAAAAACTGCGCGCTCCGCTGCGCCGTTTGGGGCTCATATATAGATGCGGACATGATTTGACGCCGGTTAACATAGATTATATGCCGAGGCCCAAGGGTTTGTCATGGCTCATGCAGAAGAGACCATGCATCTGGATGATACATGGACACGTGGTGCGCTTTGTACAACCATGAGTGATTTGACTAGCCAGATGATGGGTGAAAATACAGTGCTTGAGCATGAATCTATCAAAGTACAAAGAACGGACTGCCATACGCCTGACTATAGTACAAAAAGCCACGGTAGCGCTATGATAAATAGAGATAATTAGAACAGTGATAGATAAATTTTTTTGGACAACCAATCGGAGATGGTCTCATAACGATATGCAAAAGTACTGCATAGCAAATGAAAGATAAGGCTGTTGTATCACTAAAAATGGCTGCCATATATTTCATAAAGCTCGTATAATGGTGTAGTGAAGTGCTAATGGAGCAAAATTCAATGCTCAAATACACAAACATTAAATTGTATTTTGAATATTTGTACTTGTCTACAATCCCAAAGTAAGTGTTTCACACGTCAACTTAACATACACAAGGAGACAATCTCTCCTAATATGGGAATCGCTCATTAGGAGCGCCACATGTTATCTGGCATATATACATATAGATACACATACTCCATCCGGTTTTTAATATATGTCGTGGTTGATTTTTTTTCAAAACTTTGACCACTCGTCTTATTCGAAAAAATTTGAGCAAACATGTAAAACTATAAGTCATACTCAAACTATCTTTAATGACAAATCAAATCATAACAAGTTAAATGCTAACTTATAAAAGTTTTTGAATAAGACGAGTGGTCAAAGTTTCGAAAAAAAAAATCAACCGCGACTATATATTAAAAACCGGAGGGAGTATATACATACACATGTAGAAAATGTAGTATATATATATATATTCTTAACCAAGGATGTATCGATAAGCATGCTCCATGAGGCATCATCGGAGGTGTGCATCAACGAACAGCATAGACAGATTCAGGGAATCGATGCATCAGTTGGGATTGATCGATAAGCAAGGAACCAAGGAGCGGATAGCACTTTTATTTGTTTGGAGATCCTGTAGGCATGTACTTGGTCTGTTCAGCAGAGGAGATTCTGACGCAAGACAAGCTGGAGGCTGCGGTATTGAGGTCGACATGGGAATGCTCTCTTACCATGTGAGCGCCTGCTGAACCGGAGTCTAGAGGAGGCGTTAAGCAGCTATACATCACCGTGAATATTAGTAGGAGAATGAATTCGAGGGTGTTTGGATCTAAGACTAAAATTTACTCTACGTCACATTGGATATTTAGATGCTAGTTAGAGGTACTAGTCCATCAACCCGTGCGAGCACGGGTTAGAGTTTTAGCGGATATAGATTTAATCCGTAATAATATTAGAGTTGATTGTTTTAATTCATCTTTTGTAATGTTTATTGTGGATGATGTATATGCAAATTTAGAATTTATTTAGATTTATATTTTATGATGGCATATTAGGTATTTTATATGCAGATTTAGGGCATATTTTAATTTATCTTTTATAATGATATGGTGAGTAATTTATATGCAAATTTAGGGTGTTCTTTTATTTCATATTTTATAATGGCATGGTGGGTAGTTTTATGCAAATTTAAGGGGTTATTTAATTTAATTTCATAATGGCGTGATGGGCAATTTTTATTCAAATTAAGGGGATTATTTTATTTTATCTTTTATAATATCATGGTAGGTCGATTTTTTAGAAACTATAATAGATATAATGACTATTATTATTAAATCTACACAATTGATGGATGATAGGATGTTTCTGATTTTTGTGAGAATTTTTAAAATTTATGTTTTTCCTAAAAATAGATCTATTAGTAGATCTACATGATGGATGACAGGATGTTAATTATGTAGAAAACATATTTAATGTCTATTAAGATCTCAATCTTCAATCGAAGATAGGATGTTTCTGATTATTGTGAAGACTCTTATGATTTTCTTTTATTTAGCGCATCTTGTGAGAATTAATAAGAATGCTCCAAAAGGAGTCTTCAACTAGTTAATAGCAAGATTAGGTACAAAATATCTGTTTCAAGATTTTTAGCATCTTTATGAAAAAAATTACGAAATCATTTAATAGTGTAAATTTGTAAATTGGGAAAATTTTGATAAAAAAACTAACATAAATATATATATATATATATATATATATATATATATATATATATATATATATATATATATATATATATATATATATATATATTCTTAACCAATGTGTTGGACAATGAGAGGCAAGAGATGCCCGATTTTTTTCCCGATGTTAAGAGATCGTCACCTCTCTCTAGTCCCCGTTAGAGCAACATTGAAGGGCATAGCTGTAACGCCCTAAAATTTAGGGCCCGGAATTTTCTTCTAATCTCTCTCTAATTCAAAATCAAATTTTCGAAAATTTTAGATGGTGCTTATTTGTTTTGAGTGTGTTAATACGAGCTCAACAAAAGTCTTCAGATGCTCCAAATATTTTCTCTTCCAAATTTCCTTCATACCCTACCCTAAGATCTCCACAAAATCCTTCCAAAATCCAAATTCAAAATCAGAAAAAGGAGAAAAAACCCCTTGGGCCGCCATTTCCCCCTTGGTCCATCTTCCATCTTCCCCTCGGCCCACTCACCATCTCCCTTCACCCCCTGGGCCGACGTCACCCCTCCTCCCCCCGGCCCAGGCAGAGACAGCCCAGGTGCCCGCCGCCCTCTCTTCTCTCTGTCAACCAGGCCCCGCGCCTCCTCTCCCTGACAGGTTGGCCCCGCTCGTCAGTCAACCCTCCCTCCCCCCCTCTTGTCTTCTTCCTCCTGCGGCCGGTAGCGCACCGCGCATCACGATGAGACCGCGCGCTGCCCCGGTGCCGGACGCCATGCCTCCTGGCCCCGCCATACACCGTGCTTGGCCCCTACCCGACCCCGCGCATCGCGCCCCCACCGGGCCCCCGCATCTCCGCGCCACGCGCCTGCGCGATGCTACCCAGCACCCGCCTGCCCTCCTGGCTATAAATAACCCTCGCCGCTGCTCGTCGCCGTGCCCTCACCGAAATCCCCTCCCCCCCCACACGCTCGCCGCGACCGGCCCCGGCACTACCGGCGTCGATAGCCGCAAGCACGCACCGCCCTTCCCCTTCCACCGAGCTCGCCGTGCTCCACCAAGCCACGAGCCCCGCCGCCAAAATCCACCTCCCACTAGTCTCCAGAGCTCAATTGCTCCAGCCACGAGCTTTGCCTCGTCTGCCTCTACCACCCACGCACCTCGCCGCTACCTTCCCCACCCCACCAGATCCGCCATGGCGCTCGCCAGCCCTGCCGCCGTAGTACGTCGGTGGCCACCGCCGCGGACACCCCACCTCCAGCCTCCAACCCTCCCATCCAACCTCACCACCGGATCCGCCGTCATGAGCTCGTGCTCGCTCCGGTGACCGTGCCGCCAGAACCGTCGCCGCCGGTGAGAACCGCCGACGAGCCGGGCTCGACCGCGGCCGTCTAGTTCGCCCTAAACCGCCCAGCCTGACCAACTCGGCCGACATCGCCCCCACCTAACGCCACCCCCCGCCTCTATCACTGAAGTGTGGGCCCAAGGCGATGGCGTGAAGCCGCGCCGTCGCGCCTCCCATGGGCCGGCCCAACTAGCCCTCCCCCCACGCGCCGTGCGCGTTTGGGCTGAGCCAGGCCGAAATGCCACCAGCCCAGGTTGCTCCTCCCGCAGGCCAAATCCACAAAGTTCATCAGGAAAAGTCCATTTCCACCCCTTGAACTTTCTCCAGAAAATATAATCTACCCCTCCACACTAAATACTTCATATCTTCTCAAATTTGACTCTGAATTAGGTGATTCTTGCGCTTAATTCCATCTAAAATAAAGCTCTATCCATCCACACACTTCACAGTCTTTTCTCTGGTCGAAAGCCGCCGTCATGCCATCATGATGCCATCCTACGCCCAGTCAGTGCTTCGCATCGGTCGCACAAGCATTGTGTGCCTGGTGATCGTTGCCGTTGATCTTCTATTGTCCAAAAATCCTAAAGGTTCCTATCTTAGTTTGTCCGAGCCCTGAATTCAGATGACGACGATACCGAAAACCATCTGAACATCATTGCTCTCTCAAACTACTCCACAAATAGATTTTTTCCAAAGACACCAACATGCGACTGCCACCCCTTCGGTGTCGTCAATCCCGCATCTCACGTCCACCACCCATGCCTTGGCGTCTCCGTAACTACCATTACCGAGCCTGCCAACTCGCCCGGAAACTCGCTACACCCCAACTACTTGCAGTAATACTACCAGTAAAAACCCAGCAGACTCTCATCTCCGCAATCCAAGCTCTACACCACCAAACCCGTTGAGCTCATATTATACTTCGATTGTGTGTTTTCATTGTTTGTGTACTAGCCTTTACCGGAGAGTCCGTTTAGCCTACCCCTCGTCGTATGCTATGCGATGGTCTGCCCCCAATACGTCCAGCAACTGTTATATCAACAGTCTCAGAAAAGTGAAAGACAAGCCCACTGAAATTCCCACTTGATGCACAAATTTCCTATATTTTGCAAACACAACCCTTGGTCTGTTAATCACATAAAAACTTGCATGTTTTGCTCGCTAAGGTGACCCAGCAAAATATACAGCCACCTGAGCCTATTTTAGAAATAGCGCGCATAGGTGGAATCACTCGTTTAATTATCTATCATAATCTTGATGCTACTAAGGTGGAATGTGAAGGGCATGGGAAAACGGATGTGTGTGTGGTTTCGAAATAAAATGGAAGAACCCCGGCAACCGACTTTGTCGGAATACGGCTACGCGCCGAAACAGCCATAAGGGCAGGGTATGAACATGTAACTTAGCTACTTGCGGTTACCCCTTGTCCCGGGATTCGTAGGAGAATACCGGGTATGTGGATTGATCGCGCTGTCGAGTATTGAAAAGTTGGAATGGTTCTACCTGAGCTCTCCGTAAGGACCGTTATGATTTTCATCTTACCTAACTCTTTTAAGTACAACCACTCGCTCTGTATGAGGCATTGGCCAGGCTCGAGCCGGAGTGGATAGCCTAGTAGCTTCTGTGCTGGCACACAAAGGTCTAGGGGATGGGTGGTGTGCCAACGGGAGTACCGCGGGGTACTGGAGTAGCTCGGAGGCCCGAACCCCAAAAGTTCTGCTAGGTGATGAAACAAAGGCAACGGCATGGTTTGGAATTCGGGCAGCTACGACGGTAACGTGCCGCTGAGTCCAACTTGTGGGAATTAGTACAACCTCTAATCAGAGTAAAACCTATTCGAATAGTCCGTGTCCACTGGTATGGATGAGTTACGGCTTGGTTCTTTAGTTAGCAGTTTTCATAAAATAAAATGGAAATGGTTTGGGATTGGATAAAAACGGTTTTTGGTTCAGCAGTGGATGCTGGATGTATGGAAAATGAGTTGGCTGGAAAGCCATGGGCCACTTTAGACCGGCAAGTTCAGTGGCAACCTCTTTACGTGAAAAACTCAGTTTTCAGAAGGATTAAAACTTGACAACTACCACAAACTCTGCGTACAAGTATTTTTCTACAAAACTATCCTAAGATCCAAATATATCCTTGCACATAGTGTTAGTCTTTCTCAAATTCCGTTGTAAGAAGATAGACTGCTGAGTACGTATGTACTCACCCTTGCTTTGTTGTTGTTTTTCTCAGTGCAACGGACATACATTGGTCCGAGAACGAGTAAGGGTTACGACCTGCTTCCCAACTGTGGCGTGAGGAAGATGTGCCTACCGTGATACTCCGTATCTTAACTATGCTTTGAGAGTATTTAGTCATGTCATCATGTGCATTTTTTTTAAAAAAATTTTAGGAGTTCAACATTTAATATTCTCAAATCAAATTTTTGTTCAAATTCTTTCAAATTTTGGTTTTGTCCAAGGGCAAAAGTGCAAAGTGGTAGTTAAAAATATGCCCATTCACTTTTGTATTTGGACCCCTGTCAAAAAAGGTTAAAATCCAGGGTTAAAAATGAAATTGGTAAAAAAAAAAGGGGTAGCCCGGGGAAGGCCTGCGTGGCGGCCTGGGGCCACGCGGCGGCCCAGCCGCCCGGGGAAGGCCTGCGTGGCGGCCCGCATGGGCGCCAGTGCGCCCACGCCCTGCGCATCTGACGGGCGGGTCGTCTTCTCTCGCGAGGGAAAGGAGCAGGGAGCTCCCGTCCTCCCCCCTCCGCTCGCCCCTGCCCGCCACCCCGCTCCTCTCCGCGCCGTCGTAGCTGGTCCGCCCCGCCGCCATCCCAAGCCGTCACCGCCTCCCTACCTTGGCCGCCGCCGCTGCGCCCCCCACGCAGCTCCCGCGCCGCTCGTCCGCGCCCGCCGTGACGCCTCCCCGTCGACTGCTGCCTCCGCCGTCTCCGCTCGCCAGTCGAGGGGTGAGAACCCGCAGTCCCTCGCTACCCCCTTTCTCTTCGCCCTACCCTCGCCGAAGATTGGGGTCGGCTCGATCTCAATCGAGCTCGGTGCCCATCCATGGTGGCCGCGGCCGCGAGGGCTGCGCTGCCCCTAGGTTCCCCGCGCGCAAGCCCTAGTGGCCTCTCCATCGCGCGCACGGGGTGCGGGACGGCCCTGCGCACCTCGCGCGGGGTCCCCTGGCCCCGTTCCGGCCTAGCGCCGCCGCACGCACCGTTCGCCGCCGCGCTCTAGCGCGTGCACGCGATGGGGGCGCCGCGGTCGCTGCGTGCAGGGAGATGAGAGGGAGGAGAGGAGAAGGGGAAGGGGGAGGAGCAAAAGGAGGAAGGCGCCGCCGTGGTGGGTCGCCGTTGGCCGGGACCCCGCCGGCAAGGCCGTGCCGGGGAGCGCGCACGCCGCCGCGTCGTGCGAGCCGTTCGCGTCGCGTGCGTGCGCCGCCCCGCGCCGAGCCAGCCGGGCGAGGCCGGTCAGCGGGGCCACCTGCCTAGCTGGGCTACCCACCCGGCAGGCCGGCCTGCCAGCCCGCTCGGCCGAGCTGAAAGAGGGAGGGAGTTGGGCCGCGCCGGGGAAAAGGCCGCTGGCCCACTTAGTGGGCTGGGCCAGAGAGGAAGGAGCCGGGCAGAATTTTTGGAGGGGGAAATCAGAACTTTTTGTTTTGTCTTTTTTTCGTGGGCTGGGCGAATTCCAATTTCTATTCTGTTTTCTTTTTCTTTTTAATTCAAATTAGTTAATTAATTTCAGTTAATATTAATATGCTTATATTAATTAATAAAATTAGTTATTAATTCATATAAATATTTTATATTTCTAAAAAAGAAATTAAATTAAAGTTTATATAATTTTAAAAAGTTAGATGTTTAAAAATGCAGAAAAATTCATAAAAGAATATTAAAAATATAAAATTAATTCTAAAAGACATTTGATTTATTCAAAAATTTCTAGAAAATTCATTTAAGCTCTTAAAAATATTCAAAAATAATATAAAATTCATTTGAACCCTAGGGCAATCAATTACGCCCCGAAAACCTAGATGTTTAACCCCAACCACCATTTTTCTTTAGAAAATCGTACCCTTTACTTTTTCAACAGGTTGATCATCCTCATGCTTTCAAACTCCTGCATGTTATTCATGTTAGGCACGTTGGTTCTTATCTTTCCAGTTGAAGAGTCTTCCAAAGGCATCCCGATGTGACACCCCGAAGCCGAGCCTCCTGGACCGTCAGGTGTCCACTACCCTAATCCCCGAAGCGATTTCAAGACTCTGAGACCTTTTCTAAGGCAAGCCCCGGTGCATTACCTATTTTCTTTAAGTCCTTTAAATAAGAATGGGTTATGCTTGTGCATTAGAGTCAGGAGTTGGTTGAAACTCTAGAGCATAATTACCCCAATCTTCCTGCATGAAGATCCTATACGCAATAAATGGCTTAGGTGGCATAGGCCTAGAACGGAAATTCTTTTATTAAAGTTAATTGGTTAAGAATGAGAAGGATGTTAATAATTTGACAGACATGCGGCGGGATCAGTTTCGCTTTCGTATATTGCATATTGTGATTATTGCCATGGACCCTGATCCTGCCTGTGTCGCATAAGGCCGTCCGATGTGTGGCCTGGTTGGGCCGAACGCGCCTCATTCACTTGCCGTCCTTAACGGGCTTCGGTAAGCCTCTCATCCTGTTGTACCTAAGCGCGGAACTAGACGAGACCAACTGGAAGGAGGAGGTTGGGCGGGTGTCGAAGGACTGACACCCGGGTTCGGTGAGGATGGTTCCGGCTAGGTGGCACTGGATGTTGGGTTGTCGTATGTGGAGTCGGTGTACACACATATGACGGGTGTTTGAGTATCCCTCTCGAGAGGTGGAAAAATCGATTCGAATCGTCTGTGGCTTGCCGGTTGTAAGCTGTCTGATCGCGACCAATATCGTAGTAAGAAAGTTGATCTTGCTGATAAAGAATGATTTCGCAAAGTGTTTGCTCTTGTTTGTTAATAGAATAGGTATAACTTAGTCTGGACAGGTAATAACTAAAAAGTAGCTAAATTCTAAAAGCTAAGGATTTACTATTAGGCCTACCGCAGTGTGAGTTGACCTAACCACTCCGGCTATAGGCTAAAAAGTCGGGTTTAGACCCAGTGGTCGGGTAAGTCTTGCTGAGTAATTAGTACTCATTCTTCTTTGCTTATGTTTTCTCAGGTGCTGAACACTCGCTGCAAATGAGGGCTTTCTTCTATCGCTCCCCAGGTCTTCCTTTTGGGGTGAGCTGCATCCTTGGGCAGGATGCAAGTTTCCCTCCCTACAGTCTTTTTGAATAAAAGATTGTACTAATGAACCGTCTGTTTGTAATAATTTATTTCTTTTAAGCTATGCATGAGATGTAAGATATTGTAATCTGTGGACTCCGTCGAGAGTCAACACATGAGCTCGATCCAGATGTGAAGGCCAAGTCAGGGATACCTACATCCTGTAGGACTACCGAGATTAGTTCGGATCTGGTGATTAAGCACTAAATCCGGGTTAATCTGGGCGGTTCTGCCACACCTACGTTTTATATTCCGCTGCTTAGATTTTCAGGGCTGCGCCCGTTGCTGTCCGATCCGTTTAGGGCGGATCTGTATCATTCTTATGTAAGAATGTGATTACCAAACCCTGAGATAGTAATAAAGCACATTTTAATCCTATTATGGAAACTGGGGCGCTTCAATAGCCCCTTGAGCCACCAGAATTGAAGTGCTCACTTACTGTATTCGTTCTACATCTCCAAAATGGGGTCTCAAACCACGAACAATCATAGCAAGTGCTCCCACAATCCTTCGAAGGCTCACCAAGTGCTCCTACATCGCAAGACCACTTCAATTCAGCCAAACACTATGATTCCCAAGCCAAGGACCCTCAGTTCACCAAAAAAACATTCACCGAGTAGGAGGCACGCTTGATTACTCATTAAACAAATCATTAGCTTTGATCAATTGAACATCTAGTGACTCTTAAGCTCTGAAGCAGTTTTAAGACTCGCCAAATACTCTTCATCGTTGACACGTGGGACCCACAACGCCATGTAAAGAAACACCGTCAAAACTGCTTAGGGGATATTTTGTCCAGTTTTTGGAGAGCTCGAGGTACTTGTTGTCCGTTATAGTTCAATGGTGCAAATTAGACAACATAAGAAAAAGAAACTACAGAGATGTAGAATAAGAGCATAATCAAAACTGATTAATTATTAGTATTATATTAATTAGTCACCACGGAGAGAAGCTAGGGACGAGTGCACTAGTGCTCATTTCCACTCATGTCTCTCTTTGGTTGAGTTCACTATCTTCGTCGTCTATTTTAAATTTTACTTTGTCTATAATGTAGTTATATTGTCATTTTTTTACTATATATATACGACCTTTTACACGAATTTGATAGACATAGGTCTTATCTATCTGGATATTCCTCCTCCATATTCATACTAGCTGAATAGACCACGTAAATCACACTGTGGTCTTCGTATGAAAAGAAACAATGGAAATATTTATATGAGGCTACAGTCTACACTGAAAGAAAGGCATGGATTACCATACCGGCGTTGTGGCAGGTTCTTCATTGCCCACTCTACTAGACTACTAGTGTAGTACTGTGAATTCAAACGGACAGATGCAGTCTCGCACGTCGCAACGCAATGCATGGCCCATGGGAACCGGGATATCATTGCCTGACAACACTGATCACCGGCTCCGTGCCCTGGAATCAGCATCACTGATCCTCGTGTCCCGGATCAGCGACACCGATGCACATGCGCAAGCCTGATGCGATGCACGGCAAGTCCCAACTTGCGGCGGCTAGTAAAACAAGTAACGTGGTCCAGCTGTCAGCAACGCAGTTGCGCTATTTTCTTTTTTTTTTTCCTTCCGTGTTTCGCGATGCAAGGACGAAAAAACTTTAAAATACACTTTTTAGCATTTCGAGCGTACGAAGAGGCAAAAAAAAAAAAAAAAGAGGCCGGCTGTGCATGGATCAGCTGCGTCGGTTGCTCTCCTGTTGGCGTTTCCGTAGTAGTCGACCCGGCCGTCCATATCGCGGTGGGGTCGGCTTCCCCACTTGTCATGCGAGACGAGACGCAGACACCATCCTACGCATCTTTTATACGCTAGCCTTTAAACTAGTGCCCAAATCATCAAGATGTGTGTCGCTATGCGATTGCGCCCGTCTTTCACAAGGGCCTTCTCGTCTTGATAACATGCTGTCGCCTTCTTGGATCCACGTCCGCAATAGTATCCTTGATGCTGAGAGGTGAGAGCTGGAGAAACACCCACAGAGATGCCAATCATGGCCGCGGCGGCACCTGAAATCCTTGGTTCCATGCTTGTCAAAACGGTGTTCGTTTGTTAGAATGTTAGTCCCTGGCCCCCTGTGTGGCTGTCCCGTATGTGGATACATCATCTCCACTGCAAAAATATATTCGTCACCAAGGGAGTTTCATGAATCATGACCCAGATGGTAACACACTTACACACGGAATCAATTTTCAGTTTGTCTCGACAAAACTTTGGAGCCACTACGTACAACGGAGATTAGAACATATCAATGCTCAAAGTAGCTGCCAAAACTCAGGTATTCTTATACCTACAATCGTACAAATCAGGGGAGCAAGCAGAGACTCACATCGTCCATCATTACTTAGTACACATCTTCCTAGGATTAGATAGCATACAGGTGAAAATACTAGGCGCTTATTCCAGCACATCTCAGCTACCAGTAGCTTATTACAGTACGTAGCAGCTAGCCATCTAGATCCATACAATAACCACATATCAAGTTATCAACACTCTTGTTGACAGGGGACGCTAAGGAGGCAAGGATCGGACGTGGCAGAAAAATACCAGCTCAGTGTATTTACAGTCACGCAGGATACAAAGGGACCACGGATTGCGGGCAGTCCAACCTCTTACCGGCGAGAGAGTAGTATGCAAGTATCTGAGCATGGCTATCTACACAAGGCTCCCCATCTTCCATCAGCCGATCTGCATTCTCAGGGTTGGGAGGTGTAAACTCTATGTTCCAGAAGGGCCTCGCCATGATCATGAGGTCACGGCCGGTTCGGGACGCTTTGTAGCCCTGCACCCATACATACCTCAGGGAAGGCATACGTCGTATCGCATGGGCCAGAGCATGCTCACTGAAGCAACAACTCCTGAGCTCAAGCTTCCGCAGGTTTACGCATCCCAATGCAAAACTGAACAATCCATCATCGGTCTCCCCGACGTTACCAAGAAGCATGTATTGGATGTTTCCGCTGCACTGTCCAATGTAGCCAAGACCTACATCTGAAAGCCCTCCTGGTCTCAAGTACAGAGCAAACCGTCGAAGTTTGGTGCAGCCCCTCAGCAAAGCTCGGACACCATTGTCCAGTGGCAATTCTGTTATCCTCTCTTCTCTATCCAGCAGAACAAGCCGGAAGTCATAAAGTTTCTTGCAGAACGTGCCAATAGATTCCAGGGCCCCGTTGGTTATATCTGACACATAGGCAGCAATGTATTCCAGTTCACGGCAACCTACGGCTACAGCCGTCAAGCCTACTTGAGAAACTCCTCCCTGCTCTTCTTGCACACCTCCTTCATCGTCTCCTCGCTCAATTCTGAGCCTTTGGAGCTTCTTGCATGTATCTGCAACAACTCCAAGTCCTCTATCTCCAATCACATTCCTCACCTGTCAGAAAAAAATTGTCAGTGGCGACAAAAAAAAGTCACCAATTGAGTATCTTCTTAATATACTTGAGTAGACATTACCGCGAGAATTAGCAAGTTTGGGCATTTTGCAATTAGCTGGCAGTGGTCTTCAGTTGTGAGGAAAGTGTACTGCAAATCCAGCTTCTTCAGTGTCGCAGAAAAAGGAAATATGACAGGCATTTCATTTGTTCCCATGAAAGTAAGTCCCAAGGAGCACAATCTTGATGGAAATTTAATATTCCCATATTTGGCGAGTTCCCCTTGGTCATTGAATGTACCTCCAGCAAATTCTTCCAGGGCTGTGGCAAACCGGAAGAACCCCATCAAATCTGAAAGATCACAGTCACTAATCTTCAAGGAGATCAGTGACTTGCAGCTCTTTGCAAGAAGCTCTAGGTCAGCTGGCATCACTTCAAGGTCAGTCATGTGGAAATTCAGTGTTGACAGAACAGGACAGCAGACTGCAAGATCGCGGATCCATTCGCTGCCCTTATCAGTAATTTGGCATTCTTCCAGAAATAAAGTTCTCAGTGATCTGATGAATTGACAGCAACAAGTTAGTGCTATGATTTCATCACAATATTAGCAGCTGTAAGTATGCTAAAGGGTAAAAACATATAATGAACGGATGCACTACAGGCAAATAAATGCAACTCTTTTTAAGCAAGCACTCAAAGTAACATTTGCTTCCCTGACACTGCCACAGAGGAAACTGGTATGGGGGTATTCAGGAAAAAAAAAAAGGCAAAAGCGCCTAGAAAGTTCTAGAAATGCCACAGTTTGCAATGCTGCTTGAGCATTTATGTTATAATTTTACAAACATGAGAATCACGTAAAGTCAACTCGAGCCAGTAGATATTAATCTATGGTTTGTTTAAGTGGTGTCATATTATATATTTCCAATAATCCAAGAAATATATTGGACAAGTATAGCTTTTGAAACAATGCTACACATAAACTCGGGCTTATTTAAAAACTCCTTTTCTGGTAGATCTATCCAAATAGATCAAAATAACAACAGAGCCTTCAATAACACCCTTATCCGAACATTGTTCCAAATCCAAGCAGTTTGCTCGGCGCCTTGCCTTTTCTTTATATACATAGATATATATATATCCAAAATCAAGGCATCAGATGATTCAATTGTGCCCGGTTAACACCATTTATTAAACTTAATTTCGGAGAAATCTACAACTCAAGCCACGAATTACAATAATACAGGAACGAGGATGCACTCCTAAGGCTTCCCCGCATCTTCTATGCTGGGATCGTACGATCTCTAATCATTTGACAGTCCGACTAACTTTGGGAGACAGATCTCGAGCCACGTTTTGGTAAAAATCCTCCCAAAGCAGAAAACCAAATTGATGCTCAGCTTCGGTGCTACTTACTACACCATTTCGGGGAATCAACGACTAAACAGTAGTTAACGCCCAGTCATTGTCACTATCTCCCTACCCCCAATTCAAGCTTACTTTCTCCACACCCAAATCGGAATTCGGAGCTAACTGTACGGGTAGAGAGAGAACCGGGTGTACGCGTACCTGCAGGAGCGGGCGACGAGGCGGAGTCCGTCCGTGGAGAAGCCGGTGCACTTGTCGAGCTTCAGCTCCTGCAGCATGTGGCCCCTGGCGCGGACGAGCTCGGCGAGGTCGTCGTCTGTGACGACCATGCGGCGGAGGTGGAGCGCCTTGAGGCACTCGAGCGGCGCGGCGAGCTCGGTGACCCAGGGCTTGGCGTACGCGCCCCAGTCGTCCGGGATGAGCCCGTACATGGACGCGCGGGGCTTCCCCTTGACCGCGAGCGACTCCAGCCGCGGGAACCGCGCCAGCAGGCGCGCCGGGGACACGGCGTAGCAGAAGGGGACGGTGACGTGCTTCCGCGAGAGCGCGTCGATGCGGTGCCAGCGGCGGCACACGAGCGACGCGGCCTCCCGGTCGCGCGGGTCCTCCACGAACCCCATCACCAGGTGCAGCATCTCCTCGGGGACCCAGCCGCCGTCACCGCCGCCTATGCTCAGCGCGCGGGTGAGCCGCCCCGGCTCCGGCGCCTCCCCGCCCATCGATCCCGATCGAGCTGCAGGGCGGATCAGGCGCTCGCAGGCTCAGCTGGACTTCTACGGCAGCCGCTCCGCGCCGGCTCGAAGGGGATCTGCCGCGGAGAGGGGCGAAGCCGAAGACATGGGGATTCCCTGCTCCTCTGCTGCTTCTCGCCCTGATTTGGGTGGTGCTTGGAGCTGGAGCAAGCAGAGGCGGAGAGAATTATTGGAGGGAGAAGAGAGTAGAGAGCAGAGGGACGAGGTGGGGTGGCCAGGTGGGGAGGTGATTGGGGAAGCCGGGAGGCGTTTACTTCTGCGCGATCCAGCTGGTGATGCCGAGCCACGTCGGCTGGGGGCCGACCGGCGAATTTGCTCGGCGCACACACCACGCACGCACGGCACAAGCACGCGCCCTGTCGCCGGCTGGTGGGGGAAGCCGTCAAGTGAACTGGTCATGAATAGGCCGGTAGATTTGAACCAGGGGGCCGGGATGCGGTAGCGGCTGTGCCATCTGCCATGTGAGTGTTAGTTGAAGACGATCATTATCGTCAGCTTGTACTTTTTGATGCCGGAGGTTAGTAACTTTAGTCTTACTATAAACTATAATTATGTGAGCAAATAACACTGCTCCATGGGTGATCTACTGTCACTTTGTCGTTGCTCCCAGCTTCTTTGTTAAATCCAAGAAGAGCTATGCCAAACACCACTTTTGCAGAGAATCATTGATCTTGTGAAGCGATTTCAAAGGCTACGAAGTGAATAACGGCATGCAAACAGCTTCTCCATTTAGTTTAACCTATAATCACTGTTGTCCACAAATTGCTTCTCGCACATAATTGAAATAAGAAAGAGTTCTACAAAACAGAAAGTAAAGGTATCTTACTAGACAACTTCAGTCTAAACAAATATAGTCATTGGCAGATGCTGACAAAATTTTAAATGACAGATAATATGATGTGTGCTTTTTTCCTACCATTGTATCATCCTATAGGTACTTTTCTCAAAAAAAAAAAAAACTAACGGGTAACCATTGAACCTTTGGCAATTAGTCTAACACCCATCGATGAATCGGCTGGTTAGCATATATCTCACTGAGGCTTCAACCTTAACATCCTGTCTACGTAACTCATCCGGTAATGCTCTAGTGTATGCCTTTTTCCTTCACATCAGATCATTTGGAGAGGCTTCTTTCTTCTTAAATGCTCTACCACTAGCTTATACTCCACTTTGTGCATATCCATAAACACCATATTATCCGACAACCACTGAGGACATGGAAGATAATGTATTAATGTAAGAATAGAAAATGCTTGAAAGTATATTGTGGATAAGAGATAATCTTTCCCAATGGTATAGAAAGTTTGGCATCCTCTCCTAGTCCACATTGGAGCACCCACAAAGAGTCTCTCTCTCTCTCACACACACACACACAACCAAGACTCAAGCACTACAAAGAGTCTCCCGTTTGCCATCTTCATCATACTTTGGCCATGCATAATATTTTTATTGAGTTTTCCATGTGGAATACAACCCAAGGTGGGGAGGGTGAATTGGGTTGCTAAAAACTCGACTAAACCTATGGCTCAAACTACCACATAAGATAAACTTATTTTTGTCCTTTATATATGCTAGTTAACTCTATAGTTTATCCAATGTGATCTTCTACTTAGTATGTATCAGCTAAACAAGGAAAAACACACACACAAGATATAAATGCAGAAACATAAATGTAGTAAGTAAAGATATCAAGGCAATAGGATGCAAAATCCTGAGGGGATGTGGAGATTTAACCCGTGGTTTGGTTAAGCCAACTCACCAGCTGTACATCCATGTTGGTGCACACCAAGGCAATCGTTGAGCCTGGTATCGAGTCTCTTCCGATCAACATCCTACTTTGGCCACCAAAGCTCGGAGAAATAATGGCCCTGATCGGCAACCAACCAATAGCGTAACATTACACCCAATTGGACCTTACTTTTTGTGCTCTTTTTCAGCATAGGAATTGTGCAAGAATTTTATAGCAAAATATTAAAAACTGTTTAAAAAGACACAGAATTCGGAAGATTTTATCTCGTTCTAAACGAGGATCTCATCTGTTTTGAGTATCGAAGAACGGTACGCCGTCTTCTGTTTCACCCGCTTGATCATCAGGTAGCAGGTCACGAGTCGCCGGCCGCGTCACCGGTGACTACTACCACCTCATCTCTAGGTACGGCTGGCGTGTCTAGAGTGGCTCACAGCTGCAATAAATAAAAGTACGCCTCCAAGGCATACAAAGGCAACTCTGCCCCTGGATGGCCCGGGTGCACGTAGCGACGTAGCCTATCATGGCATCACCATTCACCAGCAATTTATGCCCTTTTCTTTTAAGTTTTTCCTGCGGCCGGGAAAGCAGGCCGGCGATTGGCGCGAGGGCACAAACCGAGCGGGACCGGTGTGCGATGCATCTGAGCCGAGCCACCATCACCCCTCGTTAGTGGGCATCTGGACAAACCGTACGTCATTAGTGCATAGAAAATGCTTCTCGTTCGCTGCGAGCGATGAGTGCGTAGAAAAATGCCTGTGTGTTGAGTTTGAGTCTCTGAGACCTTGGCCTGCTCGCTTGATGCGAGTGCGTGCGCGCTCCGCTGCTGCTGCGCCTGCGCTAGCTCCGCGCTCAAGTGGCACCACGCAAAATTATTATTCGCCGCCGACTAAATTAAAGAACTCTCTCCAATTGCCAATAGGAATATTGGTAGATATAAGTACACGTAATCGCTTGCATATTATATCTTATAAACAACTCGGCGAGCGGATTCTTCTCTCTGCCTTTTGTACGTATACCAACGCATGGACATTTTGTACTTGCATCGGCTAAGCTATATATACTGCTCCTCAGTCCTAAATTCTAAAAGATTTTAGCTAACTTTGTCCACATTTATATGGATGTTAATGTATCTAGACATATATTGAAGATACATAGACAAATCAATGAATCTATCAACTAGAATTTTTTATAATTTGAGACGGAAGGAATACCAGCTTTCGGAGGTGTAGCGCCGTATATTCACGGCGACAGCCGACACGAGGAAGAGGCAAACGGGCGACTTGGTTGCGACGACGAAACACGGAGAGGATAAGCAGTTGGGGCGTCCGTGTTCCAATTAAAACGCCAGCACAGGCAGAAGGCAGAACGTACAGGAGGCGCGCAGCCGGCCATTAGTGGCATAGAATAGAAGTCGAGAAGATGAGCTGAACCGTGCGCCCGAAACGGGAAGTGAAGGGTGACCTCCATTACCTAAAAAGACGGTACGAGAGTACTTTCCGCCTATTCCACAACTGGAACTGAGCTGTGCGCCTGTGCGTGCGTGGCAGTGGCTTTTGGCTGTGGGGCGATTAGTAGCGACAAATCCATGTGCTTCCGTCGACTCGGGCAGCCTTATAGCTTTGTAGTACGTTAAAAACGGAAGAGAGAAAGAATGGCAAAAAAAAATGAAAACGTTATAGTATTGTCTGTACCGGATCTGGCAAGTACAGGGGCAACTGTTTTGAGTGCGTGTCTTGCCGCCGCCTGATTGATCGGCTGCTCAAGGCTAATGATGGGTTGGGTTAGACTAGGGTTGCTACGGAGTAGAAATGGACGTGAAAAACACTGTCTGCATACTATACACAGAATGAAAAAATAATAATTGCACTACTGTGTGTACAGTACAGATGCACGCTCTGTTGATCATGGTACTTAGAAGAAAGAAAAGTGCTGGTATTAGAGTACTACAGCAGATCTCAACAACCCTAGCCCCTTTGTGGTAAACCTATAGTCCTATACCACCACTGGTAGCCTACTGCTCTACGCCCACGGTAACACCAAGAATTTCAATACTGTAATCCGCAACAGCTAGCGAAAACACACACCGCCCTCCTCCACTCGGAGACCGTTGCCTTTCCCGTAACTGCCACGCAGCACGGCGTCCGTGAAAGTCCACCGTCCACGGATCACTGGATCATAGCCTGAATCCAAAAGCTTCTCCATCCTTCCATCTTCGGTCACTGTTCTAATCATTTTTTTATCTATTATCTATTAGCAGTACATTATTTAATTTTACAGAATCAATATACAGGATCCGCTGAGTTCAGCCTTAGGCTAAATCCAACTGCTCCGCCATCCTTCCATCCTATATCATGTTCTAACTACTATTTTCTTATTTTCTGCGGGTTCAACCTTATCTGGTGCCCACGACTGACGTACGCCTGCCGGCTGCCGCGCCGTGACTCCTACAGCCTACGGGCTACAGAGGCCTACAGCCGCGGCGCTAGCTGGGAACTGGTTGGTGGGATGGATGGGTGCGGATCCGAGGCGCGGCCGGCGGCCGCCGCGCGCGGCAGGCGGCACTGCACGGCACCGCAGGGGCAGGGCGCAGGCAGCATGCATTGCCGCCATGCAAGCAGATGCCGGCAGCCGCCGCGTTCGTCGTGCCGGAGCCGGATCTCGAGGGGAGGCCTGGCCCAGAGAGGAATCTGCATGCCTGCCTGATCCGATCCGATCCGATCTGCGCTCGTTATTACGGGTGCACCTGGACGGCGCGGCGGCCCACGCGCCCCTGTCCCTCGCTCGCTCGCGCAGGTGTCGTTGCGTTCGTTGGAGCGGACGTACGACGCGGCAGCGCGAATTCAGCTCGCGAGTCGCCGGCCGCCGGCCAGAGCGGAACCGGCGGCAGGCCAACTTGCGTGAACGCGGTTGCTGATAGCTAATTACGCACCGGCCACCGCCCCAAGTTGCTTGTACTTACTTCACGAGAATTATTAAAATACAAACCAAACCATAGGTTCGCAAGTGGATCGCAGCACTTGCTTCGCACCCTAGCAAAAGGTCGAGAGCGACGACCAACGATAAGCTTCGCTACCCTTTCTTTCTCACGGTCCTGGGATTTTTTTTCTTTAAAAAAAACTGATCGTCGTGGCTCGATCTATGCCGCGCCCTTTCTGGGCTTGTCTGGTCTTGAGGGAGAGGCTGCAATTCCTGCACCAGACCAGGGTCCCACGAGTCTCCATCGGTCGGCCGGTCGTCATCGCAGCTCGTCTCGATCGTCACTATTCCAAACATCCAAGATTTTGCATGGTCAAACTACGAGCGGCCAGTCAATTGGTTAGATTATGATATCTAGAAGAGTACGGCAGGCGTCACGTCCCTTCTCGCCCCAGGGAAAATAAAATTGCCCACACTCCCGGCCGTCTCCTGCTGTTGATCTTTTCCTTAATTTTCCGTAATTGGTGTCTTCACTGACGATGGTGCATTGGTGCAGGGCAAAGAAAAATACGTACTCTCCTCGCCGCCGTGTTATTATTGCGAGTAGAGTATTGGTGCCGGCTACTGGACATGGCAACGTAGTCAAGCAGTGCGCCTCCGATCTGGGTTCAAAAATTCCGTTTTGTGTTGGTAGAGAGCCAGGGAATTTCAAAGCTAAAATACGCCGAATGTGGAAACTGAACTGGGCAGCTGACACTTCATGTGGAGCGACAAGGGATTAATTGTCCGTGGGCAATTATTTCATTGTAGCCCCCTTTTAATCCAAAACTTCAAAAAAAAAAAAAAAACCAAGTTCTTGAGCCTTTTGGTTTGGGCCTCCTAGTTATTTTGTTGGAGATATTTGGTTAACCAACTTGATACCGATCCCAAGATATTGTTCTTTGCTACTACTACTATTTTTTTACATGAGATATGAGTCTCTGTAACAAGCTATGAAAAAACAAATTAAAATGTGTCATGCTGCTGTCACCCTTTTATCATAGGGTGTGCCTGTAGAGGTTGATTTGTACAATTGATGTGTCACAGTCTACTGCGCGCGCCCATGTTGAAACATCATTAGTCGTTGCTACTCCGAGACGACACCAAAACGGGAAGAAATGGCACACCGCGGCCTCGGTCTCTGTCAACTGAAGAGCAACTTCAACCACAGCATTAACGCCGCCGCAACTATCTAGTACATATTACTTATCCAAACCGGGAAGAAAAAAACCCGGCTCGTCCAGACGAGACCTGCCACCGGCCTAGCTATCTGCGACGTCACGGTTGCATCCATGCTGCTCCGACTTCTAGAAGGCGGCCAGGTTGCGTCCTCGGCGAGACGACGGATGGGCCATGGCACGGGGGCTCGGCGGCGGCGACGGCGACGCAGACGAACGACTGCAGCAGCCCGCGGTAATTTGGATGTCCTGGCAGTTGAGTTACTACCAGGATATATCGTCATTTCTCCGCCTTCGAATGAATTCGAGAGAGCGTAGGATACGACTCGAGACCAAGCCAAGCGCTAATGTAAAAAAAAAAAAAAAACCGGCTTCTGAATGCCTGAAACCCTGAATCGATTGGTTTTCAGGTTCTCGGTATCTGCTGGCCGGCTGTTGCTGTCCAGGTCCATGGCTCCGCACTTCCAGCGGGGTCTCGCGACAGCGACGGGGACCGTCCGGGGATGGATGGAGAGGGATCGGCCGGCCGACCTGCGCGTCCGTTGAGCTGGTCGCGATCTCTGGCGCCCCCTCAGCTTTGCCGGGGGTACGGCACACGTGGTGGGGGCAGCGGCGGCCGGCGGCCTCTGCGCGCTGGTGCGGCGGGGCCACGGGGGAGCCCTCCAACGTGGTAGGACACGGGTGGAGCGAGGGATTGCGTCGGTACGGGGGCAGTGTCCCAACTGTGGATGCCACTTGAAAGATGCATTCCCGGTGGCCCGGGTGGTGCAGGACCCGGTAGGTACCCAGATTACGATTTACGAACGCTGGACTGGTGGAGTGGAGGACCCTGACGACCGACTGTGAATACTGACGAGGTAGATGAGCGCGCACGCAGGCAGGCCGACGCAGGCGGCCCTGGCCCGTGGGGGGAGGCCGTAAACACCAGTGGCTGGTCCCGACATGTGGCTTGGGCCAGAAGTGAGAATTGGGGCTCACAGTATGCGCGTCTCATCATTCCAGCGTTAGCTTTTCATTTATGATTTTTTGTGATGTGTATTCATTCATTTATGAGAATAATGTTCCTTTTTTTGCAAGGATAGGTCCATGCCACCAATTCAATAGATTTTTGGAGGGGTGTGGTCGTGTATTTATTTTGCTTTCTATGGATACCTACAACTAAAAGATAAACTTTTCTCTTCTAGGTCAGAAACCCACGGGGACTCAACCCGAAGGCGCCCAACTACCATTCCTTCATGGTGCATACGCCACTTGTGCTAGGTAGGGTGGCACATGGCACCATACCATTGGTTGAGTAGGGATGTTTGATGGAGATGTTTAGGGAAAAAACCAACTTATTTTCACTGTGTCATTAGCTCCAAATGCCAAAAGGTGAATGTGGTGTATTTGTGCTTAATGTGTACTAACGAGGTTGTTGAGACTATTTAAGTTTGTAAGCACATACTTGTAGTGTAGGTATACATTTTTTTGTCGGTGCTTAACATCGTGACAAATATAAACACTTATATCTAATCACTTATGTTGTACATGCCCTAAGTTAAAGATTGCCACTTGAAATGGTGGGCACCACGGAATGGAACCCCAGCTACAAACAGTGGCTACGTGAAACCATAACCCTTCGGCTGTTGTATCGTTTTTTTTTTTTTTTTTGTAATGCCGTTTGAACTAGAAACATTAGAATCCACCAAGTGATTTGGCTTATATTTGTTCTGGCCGCACTAAGGACTGGTGGTTTTCAAAACCCGCTATTTAAGCATGTGGGATATGTATATTCTTGCTATTTGCTAATCTTTGTTCACGGGCATTTATGTTTGGAAACAAAGAAATAAAAAAAATCTTTCATTCAGTCAGATTGGGCCTGGGTTGATGTGAGGCCCAGTTCCACCAGCAACGCAACTTCAAAATCGTGGCCTAGTTTCTTTCTGGGCCCATCATGGCCAAGTTGATCAGGCTAGCCACGGCCGGCCGTGCCTCGCGGGCGCGTCGGCGCTGCTCTCGGCCGGCGTCCTGTCGCTGCCGCGGGGCGGCAAAGCAGCGTGCAGCACCATGTCCCTTGTGGCCTTGCACACCGTGCCGTCCACGAGCCACCGAACCCCACGGCCCGGGCGCGCCACCTCCGACGCAAAGCTCTGGTTCCACCGCTTCCACGCCGCCCGCGCGGGGGTGGGGCTGGGTGACTCGCCTCCTCGGGGCCCGGGGGCCACGTGCGCTGCCCCGCACTGTGGCGCTGTCTGATCTGATGCACCCGGTGCTCTTCTCCGTGCTCTTCCCCTCCCGGCTCCCGCACGGCCACGGCCACGGCCAGCCCGTCACATGCTGACAGCAACGCCGCACCGTCGCGGGGAATGGGATACGGATTCCACGAACCCTGGCTGGTTGTGGCGGCGAGGTGGACCACGCGACAGGCCGCACGAGGGGCGGTCGCGTCGAGCACGTGCGTGACTGCGTGCAGCATGCGGTAGCCGTCGGGGTCGGGCCACACCGGTTCGGGCACGAGACAGAGGCACAGCAAGGCAGGCGGGTCCTCAGAGACTGAGACTTGTGTTTTTGGATGCCAGCTCCATTGGGTGAGCTGATGAGCATTCCACCTCCTCCTTCCTTGATCGGTACTAGCCCAACGATGAAGAAGCTCCTGGGAAACGGGCCCAAGAACACGACATGAACAGGCGATATACAGTTGGACAAGGGCAGGTGCACGAATCCAAGCTCTAATGGATGCCTATATAAACGTCCCCCCACCACGCATCACCACACACACCAGAGTTACTCCAGATAAGCGCGGTCCGAGGATGGCTCCACAGATACCCGCCGCCGACGCCATGGTGGAGGCTCCCTCGGCCGTCGCCGCGTCGTCTCCGGCCTTCGCGCCAGCCGGAATGGTCTGCAAGGACGTGCCGGCGCCGGCCATCTCGGTCGGTCTCGAAGCTGACGGTTCGCCCGGCCGGCGCGCGGGAGGTCGGAGACCTCCGGCTCTCGGTGTCCGACATGCCGATGCTGTCGTGCCACTACATCCAGAAGGGGCTGTTCTTCCCGCCCCCGGGCGTTCCGATGGCCTCGCTGGTGTCGTCGCTCGTGACGGCGCTCTCCCGCGCGCTCGGCGTCTTCCCCGCGCTCGCCGGCCGGCTCGTCACGCTCCACGACGACAGCATCGTGATACGGTGCGGCGACGACGCGGCGGTCGAGTTCTACCATGCGGTCGCGCCGGCCCTGTCGCTCGGCGACTTCCTCGTGCCCGGCGCCGACGTGCCGACCGGGCTCACGAACGGCCTGTTCCCCATGGACCGAACGGTGAGCTACGGCGGCCACAGCCGCCCGCTCACCTCGTTCCAGCTCACCGTGCTAGGCGACGGCGCCGTGTTCGTCGGCTTCGTCGCCAACCACGCCGTCCTGGACGGCACCTCCTTTTGGCACTTCTTCAACACGTGGGCGGGGCAGTGCCGCGGCGCGCCGGTCAAGGAGCCGGATTTCCGCCGCAGCTTCTTCGGCGGATCCACCGCCGTCCTGCGGTTCCCCGGCGGCGTGGGCCCGGCCGTCACGTTCGACGCGGAGGCGCCGCTCCGCGAGAGAATTCTCCACTTCAGCGCCGCCGCGATCCGCGAACTGAAGGCGACGGCCAACCGCTCGAAAAGAGCAGCTGCGGGCCAAGACACAGACACCGAGGCTAACGGCAAGCACGTGCATGACGCCTCCAAAGCCCAGGGACGCTCTAGCGAGATCTCGTCGTTCCAATCGCTGTGCGCGCACATCTGGAGGGCGGTGACGCGCGCGCGGCGGCGGCTGGCCGCCGACAAGACGACCACGTTCCGCATGGCCGTGAACTGCCGGCACCGTCTGCGCCCCGCGATCTCCCCGCTCTACTTCGGCAACGCCATCCAGAGCGTGGCGACGACGGCGACCGTGGCCGAGCTGGCGGCCAGCGATCCTGGGCTGGGCGGCGGCCCGGCTGCACGCGACCGTGGTGGCGCACGAGGACGGCGCGATCCGGCGCGCCGCCGCGGAGTGGGAGGCCGCGCCACGGTGCTTCCCGCTGGGCAACCCCGACGGCGCGGCGCTCACGATGGGGAGCTCGCCCCGTTTCCCCATGTACGACGGGAACGACTTCGGGTGGGGCCGAGCGCTCGCCGTGCGGAGCGGCCGCGCCAACAAATTCGATGGGAAGATGTCCGCGTTCCCCGGCCAGGCTGGGGACGGCAGCGTCGACGTGGAGGTGTGCCTCGCGCCGGACACCATGGCTTTCCTTCTCCTCGACGACGAGTTCTTGCAGTACGTGTCCTCCCCTGCCCCGTGACAGAGTGAAAGCGCCTGAGTTGTGGGCTGTGCCATGGTGCGGCGCAGCGCCACCGTTACTGGATGTGTACGCTTCCAGATGGTATCAAGTGCTTGCATGTTGTAATGAGAGCGAGCGACTACGCAGTGTACTGCTCTGGTTTCTTCGTGATACCGTTGCGTAGGCTATGACTTGCGTGCAAAAGCGGTTATGATGCGTGGCGATTTATGTCGCTTAGGTGGGCAGGAGCGACTGGGGAGTCACCGACATCGAAGGTCCATCACCGTGTCGCCCAACGTCGCCCCCACTACCCCTATTTTGTCCCTGATCCTTATCATATGTCATGTATGGCCCTTCTGCGTTACGATGTCCTTTTCTGACTAGCTTACGCTTACCAGTAAACACGAGATGAGTTTGAAATATATGCGATGAGATAGAGGCACTAATGAGCTCAAGGCTAACAGTTATTGCATGTCTTTGTCTTGCCAGTTGTATATCGTGACCCCTAGCCGCAACCTGGTGTATCAATTTACCACCCCATCCTCCATAACACTGCACCCTCTTTACTGAGGCAGGTGCTCATTTCAGAGGCACAGGCTCATTCTAGTGACGCCAAGTGGATGCACGCCAGTTCTATGTTGGTATCTGATGGCTCACATGCTTACCATACGATCCCCGTAGAAGCAGACATAGCTTGCTGAAATGAGCAAAGCCTGACTCTTGAGAAGATGAACAAGGGCATGAGCCTTAAAGCGCATAGGAGCTTCCTAGTCGCAAACGCAACACGATGTTGGTTATGATTGCTGGATATATTTCTTATTTATGAGATGTTCATCCATGCCGGGGACTCCCTATCTGAACCTTGACCCCTACTCTGACCCTTCTCTTGGCGTCTCCGACTCCCCTTCTCCGCCCACCGAAATCCCTTCAAATCCCACGCAAAAAGCCATAGAATCACACACTTCTTCCACAGATCCGCAATTTCCTCATCTAGATCCACCGATCGATGGGCGTTTCTCAGCTCCTTGTTCTCCCTGTGAAGGAGATCCACGCTGGAGACAGAGGAGGCTCGACGCAAAGATGCGAAGGGCAAAGGTATGGCAGTGGTGGCTGGACCTTCGGCAAGGACCAGCTGGGCCCCCAAGCGTGGGTTTCATGGCTGATGCACATCGGGTCGCTGCCCCTTGTGACCGCGCCGACGCCGCTCATGCCAGACGCATCAGGTCAGTAGTGGTGTCCAAAGGACATGTGGCTTCGGATGAAAATGTGTGAAACACGGTGGTTCATCGGCATCACCAGCTGTAAGTGCAACAAGACTCCTTAGTGGTTTTGGTGTATTGAGTGACAACACTGATTAAAGTTCTAACCTCTTTGTGAGATGATTTGTACAGGATTCTATAGGCTTATTTATCGTGATAAAATGAAAATAAATGAATTGTATTGAATGTATCTCATGTTCGGGCATGAATCACTCATATGCTGAGTATGAAGGCTTTCATTGAATATCCATCATGTGCATTAAGGAGAATGAATCTCTAATGTATATATGTTATATATTGATGATTAATGAATGGCTATTGTATATCTACTGATACAAGCAGTATATCTAGCCATGGATCATATCTATACTAGACACTATGACATTGGACATACATCACCGCAGATACTTGGCTATGTCATGGCATTAATGGATAACTGTGATTGAATGCATTTCCCAAGTGTTGGTTATCATTGGTCTATCACTGTTGATGCACTTTGAGGATGTTGGTTTTCATGTTGAGACAAGTGACATATGATCTACCTTAGTCTCTTGGATATCACTATTGATTGGATTATCCTACAAATGGCAAATGGCTGAACATATAGATTCTTTATTGCATATCAAAGCCTACTATAATGAAGATCAAGCATATTGAATGGTTAATGTGCAAATGTGCTCCATCTATCTAGAGAAGAGGTTGTCTAATTGAAGTCCAACTTATTCCGCTCATAGAGGATTGCTCGAAGAAGAAGCTCAGCTTGGTTTTTCTATTGATGAAATTGATCAAGATGGCATTGCTCATCAAGACCTGGGACTCAAGTGGATTTTATCTAGATTTATTCTTTGTCTTGAGTTCATAGGTATAGCCGTACTATAAAGAGGAAATCTAAGCTCGAAATGTCAATAGTCAACGTGTGCTCTAGCTAGTTCAGAGAGTGTCGAGCCACTTCATCTTTAGTGATGAGATTGTCACTGAGTGTGAGAGCTCTCTGATTCTTCTCTTGTGCTTTAACTCTTAGCTAGGTGTATTTCTGATGGAGACAAACACCTACATCTTGCTTAACCTAGTGACTAGGCTTTCGCACCTTTAGTTTCCAGTCTTGAGGTCCTCCACCGAACTATCCGGTGGCCCTCACCGGACTATCCGGTAGAGGGATTCAAACCACAACGGCTAGTTGCCCTCTACCGGATTGTCCGGTAGAGACCACCGGACAGTCGGTGGCAGTCTGACAGCAAGCCAATGACTAGTTTTGGGGAGTTGGGTATATATACCCTTCCCTCTCCACTTGTTGAGGTTGCTGCTTTCCTCCAACGTCTATATTCATTCAGAGGCCAAAAACACACTCTCCAACCACTCTCTTTGTGAGATTGAGCTAAACTTGTGAAATTCTTGAGAGAGATCTTGTGAGTTTGTGTGAGCATTTGTGAGCAAGCTAGCTTCTAAGCATGAGTTGGTAAAGCATTTCCGGCAAACACTTTTGTTACTCTTGGAGGTGTTTCTCCTAGATGGCTAGAGCGTCCGGAAGGGTACTTGACTTGTCGAGTGCCACATTTCTTGTAAGTGATTACCCTGCTCTTCGGAGCATTACAGCGAGCACCTCATCGTACCTTGGTGGTTGGTGAGGGGAGGTCGGGAGTTGAAAAAGACTCTAGCTGTTAGTGGGTGCCTCAACGACGACGTAAGGGACACTTGCGGGTGTGCCCAAACCTCAGGAATTAACTTGTGTCTTGTATGCTGTACCCCTGCTGGGAGACCCAAGCTTTGTGTTTGTGGTTTGTTCTTTATTTGAATTACATTCTTGCTTCCGCTATTACTATCTCGTGTGTCAAGTATTTGCTGTGAGCGCATGTGTGCAGTGTAGAAAAGCCCTACAACACCAGAGAAACACTTGGAACCAGACTACCAAGCTCAATAAGTATTCTTGTGCATATTTACATTCTTGAGCTTGCTTTCTGTGTGTCATCGGACTATCCGGTGGGCAGCACCGGACTATTTAGTGATACCAGATTGTTCGGTAAAAGCAACCGGACTATCCAGTGTGGGGCTGACATTTTGTTTTAAGTGATTAAATTTTAGATTTGCCTATTCACCCCCTCTAGGTGATATCAAGGTCCTTTCAACGCTCCAAGGCTTGGCATGTTGCTGAGCGCCCTGTTGAGCATCGCCAACATGTTCCTCGACTAGTTCCTCCTGAGCTTGAAGGGCGCTGCTTCAACCGCCTCTCGTGGGATCACATGGGTGCGGCTTTCCGTGAGTCATCGCACTGCTACCGCTGCAAGGAGGAGGGTCATCAAGCAAGGGAGTGTTGGCATGCCCGGCGGCAGGCAGCGCGCGGCATGCTCTGGCGCACGGCCTAGTGCTGCTCGTCGTGTCGTCTCTCCTTCACCAGCCTCCAACGATATGGTGTCATGACGCTCAGCGTCCACATGTTTGCATGATCCTTTCTCGACGGTATGTGCCCCGCCTTGCGTCTTTTCTTCGTCTCCGGCGACGGCGGGGATTTGGTGGAGGGCGGGCTCGTCGGCAGTGCATCCTAGGGGCTCTGCTTGGTCCTAGACTGGGTGCATGCGCTTTGTACAGTCCTTGGGCCGTGTGGGCATGCCCGGTATGGCCTTGTTTGCTGCTTGTTCATGAACCCCTGCTGACCCTTGCATGCTCCAGCTTCAGTGCACAGGATTCGAAGAGAGGGAGGTGTTTGACCCGATGTTTGTGGAGCTCGCTGCTGTTGAAGCTGCTTCAGGGGTGGACAGGGTGCGGTTGCTTTCGGTTTGTCGCACTGGTGTGCCAGGTGATGTCTTGCTGTCTGTCTCGCCTGTGCTTGCAGACGTTGCTCGCGATGGTGGTCCCCTTGCGGTGAGGAGTTCTGCATTTCAAAGGGACCTACCTTTGATCCGATGCTTGTCGAGCTGGTTGCTGCTGAAGTTGGTTTTGAGGCAAATGTTTTGCCTTTGCCTGTCTCGCCTATGAGTGACTTGGAGGTGCAGCACCTGAAGTGGTGTGCCCTATGGTGGACCTGGATGCCTCGGTTGTGCTCGTTCAACCTAGTGTTGTCGATGCATTGCATGTGGGTGTGGATTCGAGCGTACCGGATCACGTTGTTTCGGCCCCGGCCGTAGTTGAGGATCTTTCAGCGTCCACGCCTTCTCTGCGGCAGACTCTGGTGATGGGGCATGTCGCTGGGCCGGGGGAGGAGTTGTTGACTTGCTCCCCGTCACTTCTTGCAAAAGCCTTTGCTGATTCTATCAGGTTGTCGCTGGAAACTCCGGTAGTATTATCCCCGCCCCGTCTAAGAACATCGTGACCTCCTCCTTCGTCGGCATCAGGTTAAGTTCGTAGGAGTGTGTGCCTTGCAGCAAAGAAGAGGTTCCGAGCCTCCAAATGTTTTGATCAAGAAGATGGGGTTTGTCAAGGATGATGAACCCATCGACGCGGACACTATCGTCGCCTATTGCCAGTGGCGGACCTAGAATTTTTGCTAAGGGTATGCCATAATAAAAATTTTATTCTATTCGGTATACGTCATGTATAATTTGGTATAGTCCATATATAATCCGGTAACATGTAAATATAAAAATAAGATAATGCACCATAAAACTTAATAGGAAAAGTCAAACTAGATTACACTATAGGGTCTAAACATATTAAGATATGAAATTTGCAACAAACAATGGTTCAAAGATAATTACCATACTATTTGTCCGGTCGACGTTTTCTGAAGGCCATAAAAGTCTCAATTATATCATCTTCATCCACTTTGAAGAAAATATCCCGCTCGATGAACGTGACTAGACAATCGTCCATAAGACTATCACCCATCTTATTTCTTAATTTAGTTTTGATTAAAGACATTGCGGAAAATATCCTCTCAACATTTGCTGTTGCCACCGGCAGAAGCGATACCAATTTGAGAAGCAAGAAAACCATATCAAACACGTTATGTCTCTTTTTTTCAACAAGCTTAACTGACAGGTCAACAAGACTATGAAGGCCTTTAAAGTTGTCATCTTGCCTCATTGCATCAATATAATTGTTAAGTTGCAATTCAAGTTTCAACAAATCATTCCCAAATATGTCATTAGGATAAAATTCAACTAGTCTTCGTATCTTTTGTGCATCGAAGGAAGCAAATGAATCAAAAGGATTAAAGGCTGACATACAAGAAAGCAACTCCATATTGACCTCGTCAACCCGGTTATCAAGCTCTTGACTAATCTGATCAATGACACCAATATATACTTCTCTTCTGAAGTGGTCATCATTTGTTTGGTTTCGAGCATATCGTGCTGATTTTTCGTAAGGCACATAATTATCCTCCATAGCAGGAACTTGGACGCCATGTTGATTGCAAAACAAAGTGACCCTTTGTAGGAATTGATCCCAACCATTAGACCTCAATTGTTGCATTCTACTCTTTGCCACATTAACGAGTGAGATTGCATTGAGGATATCCTGCTCTCTTCTTTGCAAACACTCAGATAATTCATTCGTGTATCCAAGAATAACAAACATGAATTGTGCAAAGAAAACAAACTCAAAGGACTCAAATGCTCCAAGAACAAAATGAATTTTTGTCCAATCACCCTTATGTGAAATATCATCCCCAAGAGCAATGAGAACATCATGGATTGTGGGGTACATAGAAATGATGTTGCAGACAGTTTTGTAATGAGAGCCCCAACGAGTCTCACCAGGCCTAGGCAACCCCATCTCTTGATTTAATCCACTCCCAATTTCTAGTTCACCACAATCTAGTGCTTTTCTGATATTCTCAAGTCTAGCATTTCGAAGCATACCATGGCGCTTACAAGAAACTCCAACAATATTCAGCAAGAGAGATATTTGATCAAAAAATGTGACACAATCAGTATTCCCCTTTGCAACAGCAATAAGAACAAGTTGGAGTTGATGTGCAAAGCAATGTATATAATAAGCAGAAGGTGACTCTTTCATTATCAATATTTTCAGCCCCTTTATCTCTCCTTTCATGTTGCTAGCTCCATCATAACCTTGACCACGGATTTGAGCCATAGTCAAACCATGACTAACAAGTAGAGCCTCAATTGCTTCCTTAAGTGATAAAGAGCTAGTATCATCTACGGGGATAACTCCAATAAGTCGCTCACATGGCCTTCCCAATTTATCAACATAACGCAAGCAAAGAGCTAGTTGTTCTTTATGTGATATGTCACTAGACTCATCAGCTAAAATTGCATAGGGTTCTTCACCAACTTCTTTAATTATTATCTTTCTAGTCTCTATGGCACAACATTGAATAATCTGCTTCTGTATCTTTGGGCTAGTTAAGGTACAATTACCTGGAGCATTCTCCAAAACATATTTCTTCACCTCTTCACTGTTTGATTCAAGAAATTTCAAAAGTTCAAGAAAATTCCCTCTATTGCTGGACTCTTCACTCTCATCATGTCCACGGAATGCCAATCCTTGACGCAATAGAAACTTCAAACATCTAAGTGAATAAGTCAACCTGATCTTGTAAAGACGAAGATCCTCTTTACTCCACTTATCAATGTGATTATCAATTGCTGCCTCAGGATTCACAAAGCCATTGTACCTCTCTTGAGCTGCATTGTGTGCACTGGAACCCACATGTTTCAAAAGTGCCTTCTCTCCTATATTCCAATTTCTCTAACCATCCAGAATAAATGCATCTCCCCCCTTGCTCTTACATTTGTTGTCTCTGAACAAATAGCATATGAAGCAAAATACAGAATCCTTCTTGATACTATATTCAAGCCAGTGATGTTTATGAAACCATACAAAATTGAATTGACGATATCTCTTTCCTATTTTTCTTTTTGGAAATTGATGTGCATATGGCTGCAATGGACCTTTAAGAATATATGCTCTATGAATTGCATCTTGGTCATTAATAGGATAACTTTGGATGGGCATTCTTACACCTGGATCATGTGGAAGACGATTGATATCATAAACCGGTGGTGCCTGCGGCGATACATCATCAATTGGAATTGATGGCGGAGAAGATGGTATAGGGTTTGCGATTTCTTCAATCACTCTCTCTTGCACTTCAGGTTCATCTTCCACCACGGTTGCAGCTGGAACAAAGGAGGGAGATGATGAAACAGCAGCCTTCTTTGCTGAATATTTCTGAAAAAGAGATGCAATGTCTCCTGCTCCTCTTCATAATTCAACAATTCTACAAAAAAAAATAGGCGATGCATTAGCTCTCAACGGCTACAGTAATCTGTAATTTAGGATTTATATAATTATATTTGTTTCTAAAGTATGGCTGCACTGAAGCTGTAAATTAGCAAGGGGAAGCCATATTAATTTGCATCTGGATGAATCATTAATCTATCAAAATTATCCACTATCTAGATCCAGTATCCTGTATCCATCGTAAGCACAGAAACACTAGCTAATTAATTCATACCATATTAGATTATTAGTATATTACCAATTACCAGGAGATCGGAAGTCGGACGGTGCAAAGCCTGCAGGCCAACCGATCAGAATTTCAGCACCAGAAACCAGAGCGCCACGCTGCCGGTGGCCGGGAGTTCGACGCAACGCCGCGGCCTCGATGGTGCTAGTATTGTAGATCGACGGATCGCTGAGACACCGCCGCCTGGTCGCCGTGCCAATCGCGGACTTGCAGTCGCCAGACGCGGCGCCGAAACAGCGGAATAGTCGGAGGACTCTCGTATTCTACTACTCTACCTATTCTACCGATTGGGCTGCTTGCAAATGGGCCTACATGTATCAATGGGCTGGATTCTACAGGGTATGCTATGGCCCACCCGGCATACCATGTAGGTCCGCCCCTGCCTATTGCAGGTCCTTTCAAGGGGGCCGTCTCGGAGTCCAAGTTCTCCGCTCTCTCAGGGCTCTTCCCGACGTCGTCGAGGCGCTGGAGGAGGCCTCATGGATGGAGAGCTCGTCCAGCCTGTAGTCGCCTAACTGTTGATCCATGGATTCACAAAACATTTTATTTTGGAATGTGCGCGCGGGATTAATAGCTGGGAGCGTCATAGCTCTGTTAGGGTATTCGTAGTGCTTCAACAGCTGTCTCTGCTCTGTTTGTAAGAGACCAAGGTCGCAAATCTTGTTTGTAAATTAGCCTTTTGTTTTCTTTGGTTGGACTCGGTTAGCTTAGGCTGACCGTGGCTGTCGTTATTGTTTTTTTCTCCTCTCAATGAAAAAACGTGCTTTGCACGTTCGCGAAAAAATATTTCTTATTTGCAGTACCTCTTTTCTAGTTGAAATAAATAAATAAAAATATATATATATATATATATTATATCACTATTTTTCTATCAAGTATGCTTCCCACTGAGTCATAGTAACGTTAGGTAGAGGAAAAGAGATGTAAGTAGAGGAAAATGGCTTGCCAAACATGAATTTGGGTGCAATAACACATAAAACAAGTGGGCCAGAAAGGTGAGTGGAGGGAGGTTCTGATGCACCTAGGTGGATCGGATCCTTCGTGCTCTAGGAGTCGTTGTTGGTCTGTCCATGCTTGTCCTAGTGGTTTTCAATTGCAACATGAAAGAACACGTTGGATTATTTCCTTTGAAGTTGCTTTGTTTTGGATGACTGCCCGGTTTCAACTAGAGAAACCATGGCATCTCTTAGAAGTACATGAGAGCGTACTACACAAATGTGCCTGGTGCTGACACCACTGGCCAGCGTAATAAGCTAGCAAAAAAAAAAGCATAGAGGATTAATAATTAACAGATATATGCATAATAGATATAGTAAGACAACCCACGTTCTTCTTACAGATCAACACCAAAGGTTATCTAGTTATATACTCCCTCAGTATTTAAATATAATCGCATGTTAGTTCATTTTTAACTTAAAATATGACATATATTTAAAACTAGAGGGAGTATCATTGTAATTAACACTCAAGACTATTTTGAATCAAGCATTTCTTATAGAAAATGGAAGGAAACAGAAGGAATTGAGAGAAACACGGCAACATTGTCGTTGCCGCTTGCCGATACTCCGCGCCTAACGCCACGCGACCGTCTGAGACGGCGACCATCCCGTCATGCTGGTGTACTCAAATCCAAGCTGCGCGGCCAAGACCTACTGGACGTCGCTGGCCACCTCGACCGGCGACCTCCCGCCGCCGCAGGTGAGCTTCCTCGGAAGCTGGTTCAGGAACGTGACCTCGTACGTCGGCCGTGGGTTCATGAAAAAGAAGTAGGGATCCATTCTCCCGTGCCCGCGTCCCGTGGACCCGTGGAACATGCTCTCCCTGGTGTCGACGGCCACCGGCACGATGCGGTCGGTGACCTCGGCGAAGAGCTCTCCGAAGCGCAGCAGGAAGGGACTCGCGGCAGGCGGTGCCCTCGGGGAACACTACTACGTCTCCCTCGTCGAGCAGCCGCCGGACGCGGGCGACATCCGCCTCGCGCTCGCGGCCTGGGAGCGCGACGGTAGCCCTGATGAAAGGCGACTCGTGCTGCTCATCCGAGAAGCGGGAGCTGGGGCCGCCGTACGTGACGCAGCTCACCTTGCGGCCCAGCGCGACGGCGACCGCGACGGGGTCGAGCGCGATGCGGTGGTTGCACACGAAGAGAACCCCCTGGCGGCCCTTCTTGGACGTTGGCGGGTGGCCGCGCACCACCAGGTTGACGCCCACGAGCTTGTAGGCGTAGGGGACGGCACGCGCCGGGAGGAGCAGGTGGAGGTGCAGGCGAAGCAGCGCGAGCGCGAAGCCGAGTGGCATCCACATGAAGGTGAGCAGCGTGTTGGTCGCCGTCGGGCGCCGGGCGAGGCGGCCGTCGTGGACGATGGCGCGGCTCCGCAACTGCTCGCTGGGCACCGCGCGGTACCTCTGCCGTGTTACGATGTACGCTTCCTGCATCCATGGGACACCATCAGCACAAGGGACAGTGCATGTGCATGCTGCCTGCACGGAACGGCGGCTCGTGATGTCCCTGAGGCCCTGAAGGCTGAACTGCTGAAGTGAGGTTAGTTGCCCATTTCCAAGCGTGAGGCGTCCAGCAGGACCAGTGCCAGACTGCCAGCACAGGTACAGCGACCTAATCGTCAAGCAACGTGGCATTAACTCATTGCAGTATTGGAGGGTTTGATCGTTCGAAACTGTAGATCTGTCCTTGGACAATACTGTACATATTTTGTCACTCCAGGTTGTCCTAAGCTCTTCATTCTTATTCAGTTCAAGTTTGGCCTAATCTGGATCTGAACATGTATAACTTTCGTACTAACATTTCTGAACATCAGCTATTCAGTTGGACATGATCGTTCAAACATAATCAGTGAATCACGGCGACGACCGACCCAATTAAGCACTGGAGTAATGATCTTGATCAGCAGTAACTTTTGGTGGGACAACACTGAGCCAACTACCTCATGCCCTCATTTACCTGATCGATCTCTGGTGCATGCGGACACAATTAACTAACTACAGTTTGCGTACGTGCTAACACAAGGAACATTCGAACATGACATAGCCATAAACGGCACCGGAGGAAATGCACGGTTGGTGCGTGTCTGATCCATGTCTGCAAACTGCAATTCTCAAAATTGGATCTACTGCTATTGGTGGTCAAGGCACACAAACACACACACTTGGTACTTGCGTATGATCACATCGCATAATTCCTTCTGCTGTGTGCATAATGCAAATCCAACATTGTAGGAGTACTACTGTACTGCAGAATGCATGCACTTAGACAAGTTGAGAGAACTGAAGAAGCTATACCTTGCAGATGGACATGAAGTCGAAGTCGCTCTCGCGGTCCCCCATGCCGACGTCCGGCAGCGCATCGCCGAACTCCCTCAGCACCGCCCTCCTCTTGTGCTTCGCCGACGAGCACTCCGGGCTCGGCGACAAACCCCGTGGCCCTCCCGGACTCGCCCACCTCCAGCTCCGTCCCGATGACCACGTCGGCGCCGAGAAACGCCCTGGCGAACGGCTCCACCATCACCCGCGGGCTGGCCGTGACGACGCACCTCCTCTCGAACGACTGGAACACGCGCCACCCCTCCGGGTGGACGTCCCCGGCGTAGAACCGGGGGAGCACGGACCCGGGCCACGGCCTCGACGTCCCTCATGTCGAGCCCTGCCACGGCGACGTAGAGGAGCGCGCGCACGGCCAAGGGCTCCGACACGGCGACGTAGGTGAGGTACACGAAGGGCACGGTCAGGAGGAGCGCCGCGGCGCGGAGGAGGCTGCCGGCCTCGAGCGCGATGAGGAGGTAGTATGGGAACGCGCTGCGGGACAGGAGGAGAGTGCCGTCGAGGTCGGCGGCCACCGTCTGGCGCGACCGCCCCTCCGAGTCGCACTGCTCGATCGGTTTGAACCGTCGTGCTACCATACTTGCCGCGCGTGAACAGAGATGGAGTGGCGAAAGTGCAAGCCTAGCTCGTCGAGCGGTCGAGGCAGGGATTTGGTAGATATATACAGGGAGCTCGAAATTTGTGTTCGCCTTCTGACTGACCTGGCCCAGTGAATGCTGAAGACATTGGCGTCGCTGGACAGGAGTGGGCAACTGCACTGTCACGGTCGATGTGAACGTACGTAATTCCTCACCCGTTCTCAAAGTTTCTTGATAGTCGCCGTACTGTACTGAAACATCCTTGCATGCAGACCTGTGAGATAAACCGCTCATAATTTTGCTGTTCGTCGTAGACATGGCAACGTACTGCCGTAAGAATAGGATTAAACTATGCGATTAGTGGCAAGTTATTTTCTAGCGGATGTTGCAGACTGTCCGCTAAAAAATGGATTATCATTTGTCCTTTTAGTTGGTACACTTATATCCCTACGTAAGAACAAGTTTCTAGATGTATTCTGTAACCGTTTACCCGAAAAATCCTATTTCATTATGGACACTTGGCGTAATGAATCCGAAAAGATTAAACATCAACCGAGTGATTTGAGACTTCTCAGGTTTCTGTCCAATCTAAAGATGCTAGACTCTTTATTTTCCAACTCGGATGAGGTTAAGGATCAAAGTTAGGAGCGACGTTTCGGAGTTGGGGGTTACTTGTGCTCTTTGGGTTGCTAGGAAGGCTGCTGACCGGGCGGTGGGAACGTACGGCGAGGTGTCAAGGCACCGCCTGCCGCAGAGACGGAGGACAACGGTTGGGTGATAGAGGAGACGATTGGTTAGCGTCGGCCAGCGGTGGGGCAAGGCGAGTTGAGGGAGGGACAGAGCAAATCACGAGGTAAAGTTAAGATTGGAGAGAGGTGCTGAGCCCTTAAGGGCAGCTCTAACAAGGAGGTTGAAATAGCTAATGACGTGGATGATAGGAGAAAATAAACAAACGAAAACTTCAATCGTAATCGCCCCGATCAGCAGCGCGTGGGAAGATGAGACTGCAGAGACTATGGGTTTACAGGAAATCGTGCCAGACTAGCCCTTGAGGGCATCACCAATGTATGTGCGAACCATAGAAACACGTAAGCACGAACACAACCTTGGTTCGACAGCCACAGTGTATAAATCGATGGTGGGATTCATGTCACATTAAAAGAATTTCCTCTCTCTGTGGCCAGGGAGACTTGAGCTAGCATTTCTCCGTTATTTTAGATAGTGTTTCGCCGGAGCGGTAACCTTGCCGCAAAGCAAATATAAAAAAGGCTGAAGCTTTTGGACCGCACATGTTGTAGGGTAACCGTCCAAATTAATCTGGATTTAGTGCTTACTCATCAGATCCGGACTAACCTCGGTAGTCCCTCAGGATTTAAGGATTCTGACTTAGCCTTTCCATCCGGATCGAGCTTGGTCTTGGGGCGACTCTCGAAGGAAGTCCACAGGTTACAACATACACAACCACATTTATTACATAGAGTTGAAATATTATAACACAGAGTTTGGTAGTTATTACATCAATGCTAGAAGTTTATCAGCCCGTTTACCAAAAGGTATTATAGTCCAAAAGTTTCTTCAAAATACTCACTACACAGCCCAAGGCGTAGTGAAGCTTGCTTCAGAAGAAGGGAGGCAGTGAGATAAGGATCTCATTCGAACAGAGTATACTCGGTTCCTGTAAAAATAGTAGGCAAGAAGCCTGAGTACTAAATTACTCAAGTTAACCGACTACAGGGTCTAACCTGGACTTGCTATTTGGAGGCGGAAGAGGGTTGAGTCCACTCACACTGCAGTAGGACTAGTGAGTTGATCCTTAGCTTTTAAAGTGTTAATCTCTTTTAGTAGAGTTCTATTATACTATGTTATGCCTATTCTACTTAGCAAACAAGGCAAGCACTATGTGAAAACATTCATTATCGGATCATTCCACTTTTAACTACGATGTTGACGTGAAATCAGGCAGCTTACAACCGGTAAGCCACAGACGATTTGAATCGGTTTTCAACCTCTCGAGAGGGATACTCAGACACCCGTCATATGCGCGTGCACTGACCCCGCATACGACAACCCACATCCAATGCCACCTAGTCGGAACCATCCCCACCGAACCCGGGTGTCAGTCCTTCGACACCCGCCCAACCTCCTCCTTCCAGTTGGCCTCGTCTAGTTCCGCACTTAGGTACAACAGGACGAGAGGTTTACCGGAGCCCGTGAAGGACAGGCAAGTGAATGAGACGCGTTTGGCCCAACCAGGCCACACATCGGACGGCCTTATGCGACACAGGCAGGATCAGGGTCCATGGCAATACTCATAGCATAAACTATTCGAAAGCGAAACTGATCCCGTCGCATGTCTATCAAATTATTAACATCCTTCTCATTCTTAACCAATTAAATTTAGTACAAGAATTCCGTTCTAGCCCTATGCCACCTAAGCCATCTATTGCGTATAGGATCCTTATGCCGGACATCGGGTAACCATGCTTTAGGGTTTCAACCAACTCCTAGCTCTAGTGCACAAGCATAACCCATTCTTATTTAAAGGATTCGAAGAAAGGGCAATGCACCGGGGCTTGCCTTGGGTCAAGGGATCGGCGTCGGCGGTCGGCTCGAAGACTGCTCCCTCCGGGGCGATGGATGCCTCGGATGCACCGGCTTCGAGGGCTTCTGCTGCAGGTGGAAGACTCTTCAATTGGAGTTGCTGGGAGTAGCGTACCTAGGATGATGACATGCAGGAGTTTGAAAAGATGAGGATGATCAACCTGTTGAAAAAGTGAAACGTACAATTTTCTAAAGAAAAAGGGGTGGCCGGGGTTAAACATATGGGCCTTTAGGGTTTAACTGACTCTCCTAGGGTTCGAATAAATTTTCTATCATTTTTAAATATTTTTAAAAGCTTAAATGAATTTTCTAGAAATTTTTGAATAAATTAAAAGTATTTTAGAATTAATTCTATATTTTTAATAATTTTCTATGAATTTTTCTATATTTTCTAAATTAAGAATCCATTTTTAAAATTACATATGCTTTAATGTAATTTCTTTTTAGGAATAAATCATATTTATATAAATTAATAAAATAGTTAATTAATTAACCTAAACAGATTAAACTAAAGATTAAATAAATACCTAAATAGAATTAAGAAAATATTAAAACAAAACAAAAAAATCAGAAATACATTTGGCCCAGCCCATAAGAAAATGAAAATAAAAGTTCACTTTTCCTCCTTGAACTCTCCTCTCGGCCCTCTCTTTTTCTAGGCCCGGCCCACTAACTGGGCCGACGGCCCCTTTTCCTTTTTCCCCTTCAGGCGGCCCACTTCCTCCCCTCTCTCCATTTGGCACGCAGGACGGCCTGCTCGGCTCGGCCTGGGCACGGCCCAGCCCGGCGCGACGCGTTGCGCGCGACGCCGTGGCACGGGCGGCCATGGCGCGGCGCTGCAGGCACCGCCTTGGCCAGCGGCGCCCTCCGGCGACGGCGGCGGCTCCCTCTCTCTCTTCTCCCTTCTCCCCCTCACCTCCTCTCCTTCTTCCCTCCCAGCGGTGCACGCTGCGGCAGCGCCATGGCGCTCACCCGCGCCAACGTGGCGGCGAGGCCCCCCGCAGCGGCGGCAGCGGCCACCGGGGCTAACGCTCCCTCACGTGACGCGCGCGCGAGCGTTGCGCACTCGATGCGCTAGCTAGCCGGGCCGCGGCGGCTTTGAGCAGCGGGGACGGTGAGGCGATGCGGCGGCTCACCTCGGCGACAGCGTCGGGGTGGGGACAACGGCGGCGCAGCGCGGAACAACGGCGAGCAAGGCGGCGGAGGCGATGGCGCGGAGCGGCGGCTGCAGCGGCGCGGAGCGGGGACGAGGCGGCGAGTAGGGGCAGCGGGAGGCAAGCGGGGATGGGGATGAGAGCTCCCGGCTCCCTCCCCAGTGGGGATGAGGACAACGGGAGAGGTGGGACCTGCCCGCCAGGCGCGCAGAGGGGAGAGGCACGCGGGCACCCACGCGGGCCGCCACGCTAGCCTCCCGCTCCGGCTGGGCTGCCGCGTGGCTTGGGCCGCCACGCAAGCCTGGGGATTCATCCCCGGGCTTTTTTTTTTAACATTTACCCCTTTTCATTTTTAACCCTGGATTTTGACCGTTTTCGACAGGGGTCCAAATACAAAAGTGGAATGGCTTAATTTAAGCTATCCTTTTGTATTTTTACCCCTGGAGAAATAAAAAATTTTAAAAAAAGCTTTGAATTTGAATTTGAATTAAATTTCTGAGAAAAATTTGAATGCATGCATGCCATGGAATGCACTTATATGGCTTTTAGATACGGAGTATCACACATGTGTCCCATCGTACGGCAATGAGACAATCATCTGGCTGTAGTGTTGCGTTGCGTCAGAATCACCGCGGTGCGGAACACTCTTATTCAGCAAACATCGGCGCGTCTGCAAGCTTCGTTTGGTTTGACAACGTTCGGTTCGACGGCTGCAGTGTTGTTGGTTCGCTTGCAACAGCCATAGTTCGATTTTTTGCACACACTGGAGATGCCCTGAGAGCTCGCTAGCGAGTGCTAGCCTATTATTGTACTCTCCCTCATCTACGTAGACAATTTAATATATAGAGTGCCGATTTCGACTACCGTTGGAGCTGGCCTGATAGTACCGTAAAAAGTCAGATGCTGAAATGGACCAAAACACCATACTCTAATCGCTGCTGGGAACTGTGGTTGAGATCCAATGGCTAGATTCATGTCTCCCATTCCATTGGATCGGTGGGTCCAATCCTACTCGATTTACGACAGGGCAGCTAGTGACGTTCGGAACAATCCTAGGGTAAGGCTGGCAGATTTCATTCAGAACAAACATGGTCCCGGAGTACCGGCCATCCGGGGGGACCATAATCATAGCCACTAAATTGCCTATTCGATCGGACTATTCGATCCGACCTCGCCACAGGCACATCGGCGCTGATGAGATTGAGGGCACTGTAAGTCTGTGTACAAATTTTGGAAGTGCAAACAAAGAGAAACAAGAAACACTTTAGTACACAGGGACAAAAAGCATAGAGAAACGATTGGATGGGGGAAGGGGCATCGTTGACGAGAAAATATTTAGCTCCTTCGTAGGCATAAGTTCATGAGAAAATTGTTCTAACTTTATTAGAAACTATTTCAATTTTATAAGAAAAATATTATAGGTTCACTTGAGCAGTGTTCCCGCTGTACAGCAGAGTATTTAACTTCACAAGAAGGATGACCTAGGTTCATAAACAAATGTCTCTGGGTTAGAACAACAAAGTCGTAGTTTGAGAAACAGAAATAACAATATGGGAAGAAGAAAAAAATCATATAAGAGATTTAAAAAGGGAACAAGACAGAAAATAAAATCGAAGAAAGCACTCACCACACGAGAAAAGAAAAAAAAAAGCAGAGAGAAACAGAGATGAAGGGAAAGGATCAAAATAAGAGTGAGGAGGGATTTTTGGCCTGTTGGGTCGAATTGGAGAACACCGTCGTGGGAACACCGTGCGCACAACAAGAATAGCCAGGCCGTAATGGACTCTTCGGGATTGTCCCTTTCGGGCCCTGTCCGCCGTGACGCACGTGGGGCTGAGATGTTCCGTGGGCTTTTGTTGTGGCGCTTTCATAGCCCCAAGGAACTTTTGGTGGGTCCATCATCGAATTTATTGTTAGCTTTCGGGCCCAGTTAAAACAATCTCGGAAATATCTCAATCCACGGGGAAAAAAAAAAATCTCTGGACGAGGTACTAGTATCTACGTAGAGCCGTTGAGGATTATCTAGAGACAAGCTGTAGCTCAGGCGGTGTGGAATTTTGCTTTTGTCCGACGACTAGGGCGGGTGAGTTGCCGGCACTGGTGCCACAGAAGCAGGATTGGCCGGCTAACGCTGACATGGCAGATGAGGTGGAAGCAAAAAGTGCTCGCAGTTCCGTGTTCGGCTGCACTCTTTCAGGCCGCTGCTGTGGCCGTGGCTGCAGTTCCAAAACTGTGAAGTACTGTAGCAATACTTGTGCAGCGGCAGCCACGGCTCCAGATAAGTGCAGCCGAACGCGATATCTCTCGCGTTTCTCTCCGCTCATGAAATCCTCGCAGTTCTGGATAATGTGATGCGCTGTGCCGACGTGGACGCCGGAAGTCGCGCACGCAGGCTTCACCTCCCTTCCCCGTCAGCGATACGGCCAACCGCCCGGAAACACGGTCGCCGTCGACTCCAATTCCAACCATCTGACGGTCACCCGGCCGGCTAGCTCCATCATCAGCCTGAATCCCGTAAGCAGACCTAGGCCCCAAGCTAAGTAAAAGCTGCAGTCCGCTAGCCGCAGGGTTCCTGCATTAAACCAAATTATGTAATCAGCACTAGTATCTGAAAACCGAGGGAACCCGTCTTATACAGTAGTTCATCACGGAAGGTTCTGAACTTCTGATCGACCCAGGCACGCACAACACCATTCGCCGCTGAGCGCTCACGACGGCGACGGCTCCTCATTAGAGGCGAGGACGCCGACGGCTGGCCGGAGGAGAGGAGCAGCAGCAGATCGAGGATAGCGCGCGAGATGTTACGGGTATGGTGATTGTTGGGCCGCGCGGGCACGCATGTGTTTTTTTTAGGGTTTGCGGTGCGATGCGAAAGGCGGTAAACCGCGCGGGGGTGCGATGCGACCGTGCGAGAGGATAAGGCGCGCGGGGTTTGAGGCTGCGGCCGCGCGACAAGGGGAAGCGAAGCGGTGCCCGACACGTCGAGAGGGACGGTGGTAAAGCATAACAGGGGGAAGCTGCGCGACGCGACCGTGTTGGCACGGCTGGAGCCTGATCCTGGTCAGTGGTCACTGGATGATCGGGATGAACGTGCCTCATGCTTCTTCTTAGCGACCAGCCAACCAATCAAAGTGTGCTGATTTCGCTGCTGTTCATTCACCAGCAGATTTTTTTTTCAAATTGGGAGCTGCCTATTATATTAATAAAAAAAAATCTCACAGAAAGGAGAAGTTACAGAAAATTTACATCTATACAAACATGGAAAAGAAGAAAACTCCCATGAGCGTAGGCTCAGCTTAACAACACAGGATCACTGGCCCTTTTGCTCCTGCAGCAGCCCAGAGATGAGCCTCGTCTTTAATTTTCTGAAGAACTACGCCATTTGGAGCCTCTGGTCGGTTAAAAATGCGATTGTTTCTCTTCATCCAAATCTCCCAGCACATTAGAATAATGAGCGAATGAAGACCATTTTTTGAGGTTGATGGAATGGCATTCATGTTTGTCCACAAGTGAGAACTTCTTAATATCCTCGTGGTTTGCTAAGGCTATCCACAATGAAGCGTCAAAAAAAACAGTCTACGGTAAAAAAAACGTTGTAGCGATACTGTATACAGAATTAGAAGTAGATAAAAATAATAGTAGCCAATGTGAATAGACGCTGCCGTATATGTTCCGAGCGATTGCGCATCCGGCTCCCTCGTCATCTGTGAGCGGAAGTGGAACTTTGGTGGGACCGTGAGAGTAGACTGTGACTGTGAGAGGGGGAAAATATCTCAGAAAAGCTGGTGCCTTTGTGGGGGCGTTCCCACGTGGCAGCTCTGCAGAACGCAACCAGGACAGGTGGGACTCTTGCACGTATGTACCTACAACACCGTGAGATGCTTTCTAGAGGTGGGGCTCTGCTTTTCACCCTGTTATCATCAGCTCGGAGGAAAAATCGCCTTGTGGTTGTGGCCTGCGGGTTAAAGAAAAAAAATCCTTTCTAGTCTATATTATAAAAAAATAAGTTTAATCAAAATCAATTTTTACTTAATACGTCTATATCCGTCTAGACCCGTACATCTACCGTATCCTCACAACAAAGCAATAGGATCCACTAAAACCCAAAAAACTGATTGCCCACGGCGGAACTCAAGTTCCTGCTACAGTCCTGCGTAACACCTCCTTCTTCTGTCCAGTTTTTTTTTCACCTAAAAATTATCTACCCGTTCAATCAATCAGGCCCGAGACACAGGGGTGTGCAGCCGGTTCGCTCCAACAGGTTTCCACAGTTTTAAGGGCATCTGAAATTTCCACGTGAGACCATTAGAACCCAGTATTCCCCGATCTGATCCGTCTGGAGAGGCCATTTTTTGCGCCGCGTTTGGAAGCCAGATGATTTTACAATCTACCTTTCAGTTTTTAAAAACCATGAGTGTCTAGCTTTTAAGATTTTAAAAGCTGAAGATTGCAAGTTGCTGCAAGTTAAGTGACCGATTGGATTAAAATCAGCTTTTAAAAATTGGATTGCACAATCCGAACAGAATCCACACGCGGCCTTGATCTTGCGATCCATGATCCGTCGTTGTGCATCGCGGCTTGCCGCCTACTCGGCTTCTCATTTATCCTGATTGGTTTTGACGATTCATCTGGAGTCGGGACAAAAACTCACAAGTTGCAGCTCATCATTGCCTCCTCTTGCCCGCCCGGCTACCGGCCTCGTCGATCTCAATGACACCGTCGTCAAACCGTCGCCGATGGCCAATGCCGTCATCGCGCAACGCGCCGTCACAGCCCGCGACTGCGAGGGCCAATCAGTGGGGCAAGAAACAGGATTCAGCTGGCCGGCGGCTGCTCGCTCTGCACTTTGCACACAAGCGGCCAGGCCAGCAGAAGCCAAATGATTTAAGAAGGTAATTTATTTAATTATATTAATTGATCTTTTTGTTCAATTCATAGTTGAGGATTATTTAATTACTTGAATTTTATGTCTAATGATGATGAATTGTTTATTTGATTGTATGAACAATTAATTAGAACTGTAGCATTCTTTTAATTATAGGTATGATTCTTAGAGAGCTTTTACAGTTGTTGGAAAGGTACCTGTGGCGGAACCGCCGATTTAATTCGGGCTAAGCACATCTGCCACTTCTGGCTCACAGTGCACTTAGCCCAAACTAAACCCGTTCGTCCGTCGAGAGTCACTTAACCCCCGAAGATACCGTTTACCAGAAGAACTGACATCATACACATCCGAACCACGATGGAGTCACAACAGATACATCATCACAGGCAGTTGAAATGGCATAATAATATACTTAGTTACAAACCGGTTTCAAATATAGTATAAGTCCAACATAGAGTTTTAAAGTAGCAAGTTCATAAGTTTTCTCGCAGCGGAATGATAAAGTTCAGGGGTCATCATCATATCACAAAAGATTTGCATTTTAGAAGCAACAACATCGAGCCCACCGATGTTGCCCCTGTGCCACTCATGCCGATTCATCCTAAGTGGGAGCATGCACCACATTCGACACAGGTGCAAACCATGAACTCCATACATGCGCTCAAAACATGGGGGCAAACCCTGAGTACTAATTACTCAGTAGGACTTAATGTACTTGGCTTACGGCTGACGTGAAGCTGCTTACTAGCAAGTGTATCCTTAGCCATTGATTTTAAACAGTGACATGATCAACATAAGTAAACAAGTTTTCATCATTTGTATAACCACCAACATAATAGTAAATTGCAGTAAGGTAAACAGTTCAATTCAAACGTGTGATAATCAAAATCTTGAGTATTAAATACAGGGTGTTTAAGTAGTTACTACGATGGACGTCAAAGGTATTGGCATTCCCACACCTGGTAGACATCAGCGATTCGAATCGATTTTTAATTCCCGGGAATAACTATCGCCAGGGTTATACGTGCGTTCCCACATATAGTCCCAATCTTAATCTGTCTCGTTCCAAGTTTGATTCACTCCCGCCTAGCCCCCGAGTTGTGCCCCCCATGACGAGCCTGCCGACATCTCGGTCTCCCCGCCATGAGTACCAAGCTCCCCCGGGCCACCTTCCTCTCAACCAGCGGGTAGGAACGTGTCTCTGTGCTTCGGACGAGCCCAGGAAAGACTTTACCAGTCCCATTCCCCGGTTAAGCACTCTAGCAATGTTATGCCGACCAATTGGCGAACAATGGACGGACCTTACACGACTCGGGCGGAGTCCAAAGTACGACATCATGGAAAGTAAATACTGAAATAAAATCTCCGCCCGGTCTTCATTTAAATAATGAGCAAGAGTACTATTTGACATAATAGTAAGTTCTTTGTAACTTTGAAAGTACCTACGCGACGAGTCCACACACTCGTGTCTACTTGCACCTAGCACTTCTAAGCATACTCGTCCTGTGAACTCTAATTATAGGTGCTAGGGCCAGGGTGGCCAAGGAGTCTAATGCAATAGGTTTCAAGCAACTCCTAATGCATATGCCTAAATCATCAAATATAACTTATTTGCTGGGTTAAGTATGGTCCTGCCTACCTTCATCACTAGGGTCAGTAGCTGCCTCCTGCGCGAAGTCGGGCCCCTGCTGCTGGTCTTCCGGCTCCTGGTGCAGCTCCTCCTCGGGCTCCTCTACGATCGGCTGGTCCGGCGGGTGTCCTTCGCTCGCGGGATCTATATGCATGACATAGTGCAATTTGAGCATGTATTAGTGCAATGCTTGCTTATGATGCAGAATGCGATGCGACGAATCATGATTTATGGAATAGAGTTATGCATTTTTGTGATAAAACTTGCTTAGTACTAAGAAACCGTACAAACCATCACCTAAGATTAACTTAGCTTATCGCAGATAACAACGTGGGGGTGTGTGGTGAGGTAGCATCCATTCATGTGAAGCGACCGAAGCTTACTTAGACATCTATTTTCCATATAGCTAACTTAGCCTGTCCTAACATGCATTCCAAAACAGTAGCTAAGACCTATATTGCATTCCAAATCAGTAGCTAAGACTTACATACTCCTATGTTTCAAATATGATCTATTGTGGCATTTATTAAATATACTAGTCTCACATTTTCTATTATTTACTAAATATGCATTATTTCTACCATTTTCAAATCAGGGCCAAAACCTTACATGCACAGCCTCAAGTTTCAGCAGTGAGCTACTTACATCAGCTAGAATCCATAAAAAATACCACAAAGCCATCTATAGCTCATTTTCTATAGAAACCATTTCTTTTGCTAATTATGTGCTTAATCACTAGGCAAGGGCAAAACAGTAATTAAACAGTAAGCATTTGGGCTACCAAAATTTATACGAAGCCTAGATTTGCATGCAAAGCCTCTGCCCAAATTTCAGAATTTTTGAAGCTTATTTAGCCTAAATTTCCTATTTATTAAGGTTTTTCATGCATGCACAATATCAGAGGCAAAAATGTCTTTTCCTACTCAACCATCATACTCAGCAGATAGATCTCTTAACAAGGGTTACAATGCATCTTAGTTTGCTATTTTTGGATTTTTCTTTGATTTACTACGATTTTCTAAAGTTTACTGCCGTTTTTTAAAAGAATAAATAGAAAAACCATAGATCTGGGGACCTAAACACAATTATCTGTAGATTCCAGGGACTAGAACACCAGATCTACGAGACTCAATGCACAGTGCGGGGGACCGATTCACAAAAACGGAAAAACGCAGGGACTAGATCGCGAAAACGTCGTCTTCCTCCTCCCTGCTGCGTCTACCTCGCGCAGGGGAGGGGAAAACGCGGCGGCGTGCGGCGCGCCGGTCAGCGGGACCCCGCAGGCTCACCGGCGGCGGCTAGGGAGGGAGAGAGGAGGCCGGGGAACCTCACCCCGCTGCCTGCTTCGACGGGGAGCGGCGGGAATGGCGCGGCGACGAAGCTCCTGGACGCGGCGATTACGGCGTTGAAATGCGGCTCGGTGAAGCAGAAGTAGCGGCTACGGACAGGGGGAAACGGTGGAGTGGACGACGGGGAAGGCCGGCGTGGAGATGGTTGGCGCGAGCTCCTCCGAGCTTCGGCAATGGCGGCTGGGCGGAAACGAGCGGAAAGGCGCGTGGGCGAGCTGAGCGTTCGGAAGGGAAAGAGCGAGAGGGCGGGGGCGCGGCGCGGCTTAAGGACGAGGCCGGGGGCTCGATCCGAACCGGGGCCGCCCCGGCCGTACGCCGGCGGCCACGCGGCAGCGGCTGCCTCGGCGGTTCGGCTCGACCGGATCCACGGGCCCAGCGGTCAGCGACCCGTGTGTCCAAAAATGGAAAACACCGTTTCTCTGTTTTTGTTTACCCTCTGTAAAATGCTGTTTTGACCTATTTCCAAGCAGAATTTGAAGAAGACCCAATTGAATGAAATGTTGATCTCTTTTAACTCTACAAGTTTATCAAAAGGTCCCAGTTCAAATTCTGAGGTCAAATATGATTTAAATTTGAAATTGCTTCCAGGTTTTAGGTTTTTCCTATCCAGCCATTTTAAAGACAATTTTAAAAATCCTATTTGTATCCAAAACCACCTGAAAAGTTTTATACCATATTTGCTCAAAATTTCAAGATCTACAACTTTCCTAATTGGAGCTTTGCATGAAAATGATTGTAGATCATAGAAAAAGTGGTGTTTCTGAAAAATTCAGACTTTGACTGTGTTTATATGCTAACGGTAAAAGCCCCAAATCCCCTAGCAAACCTTTGTGCATGCCAAAGCTCTAATTAGGAAAGTTGTTCATAATGATACTAGATACAAGTTTAGTATAAAAGGTTCCACCTAAAACTCAATAGAACTAGAGTTACAATCACATTCTCAGTGTCATTTATGCAAAAACTGGGTGCAACACTTAGCTACTTCTATCAAGCTTGTTCATGTGAGATCAATGCACATCAACATGAGATGAAGTTAACCTTATGAGATGTGATTAAGCTAATGATGCTTATGAAATGCATCAGAGATGCCCAGGGCATCACAGTACCCACCGGTACCAGATGATACCACTATTTTTAAATTTTTAAAAACCTTTACGCCCTTTGTAGAATTAAAAATATAAAATATGGGTACCGGTATCACCATTTTTTGTACCGGACCCTTCTATTTGGTACAATCTGGTAACCTGTACCATGGTACCACATGTTTTTAAACCGTTGGATCTCCGTTGATGGACGGTTGCTATTTTTTTTCAACCAGCATAAAATTTGTAGTGATTCTTAATGTATCATATTACTATGTAATAGGAGTATATTACAGTCTATATTTTAATTTTTAGATATTCTTCACCAAAGGTAGGCCCCATTTTAGAGAGATTTCGTACAAGGTCTCGTATGATCAATATTGATCTGAAGTCAATACGACCTACTAGCCCGCCGACCCAAGAGCGAACTATGAACTAGATACATGTTGGCCCACCACGAGAAATTACATAGCATAAATATCATGGTAAAAATACCACATCGCTTGTTCAAGGCTAAATATTCTTGTAGGGGCACGGAGAAGAAGGGGCACGGTCTGCGCCTCATCTCACGCAGAGCCCGACAAAGGATCTGCGCGAGGCCGTTCTCCTCACGGCAACGGGTGTGGACCATCCCGTTCTCAAGCTGAGGAGGGGTGTGGGTCACTGGGGGAAGGGGAGCAGCCCTTCCCTCCTGCAAACGGAGTCCCCTCGCACCGGTGGCCTTGCGGACGGTTTGCTTGGTCCTGGCCATCTGTTTTTAAATAAGAGACTTTTAATCAGTGATAGGCATTAGTTGCATATAATTCAACGGTTAAGAGGGTGATGTGTACAAAAGATATCTTTGGACTTTCGTTTTACTTTATTCAACTTTTAGCAATGACCCCAAGTATGAAAAATGAAAGTAAACATGATGCATGACTCGTCCTATTCGACCTCTCATCACACACTAGATATACATACATAGCTAGCGATATTTCGGTGACACATATGCACGGCACTCTCTAATGCAACTAGTCGTCACTACTCGACCTTAGTTTCGTGCGTAGTTAGTGTACCTCCAAAAAAAATGCATGCTCATACCAATACCATCACTATTAGCATACATTACCACTCTAACCCTAAAAGGTGGCATCCACGAATTTCTTTAAGCTACGTCTGGTGGACGACGTAGTGGCGCCATTTCTCCCAACACACCCAATGTTCCTCCAGTACTGGGGAATTGCTGGGGAGAGAAACGGTGACCAACAAGATCTAACTATAATTTTGGTCGAAGGAAAAGTGGTCACGAAACACTCCAATAGCGTGACCACCCCCCTTAAAGAGTTCTGCCCTATCAGCATGAATGCAGGGTTCGCAACAGTCCGCAAATCCCAATAGCGCTCCGCCAGTACTGGGGATGGCTATGGCCGAAATGTTGCTTCCCAAAGCGCCGAATATGCATATGGGTTCTATCTAGGTCAGAATGTTAGCGATGTCACCTGGTATTACACTAACATCCTTAATATGGGCATATCGATACTCTCATTTTTCAAATACTTCGAAAAGGATTTTCGAAAATAGGTTTGCAAATCAAAACTGGATGATATGTCTGTTGTCTGTGTATGATCGGCTCTGATACCAGCTGTGGCGGAACCGCCGATTTAATCCGGACTAAGCACATCTGCCACCTCTGGCTCACAATGTGATTAGACCAAACTAAACCCGGTCGTCCGTTGAGAGTCATTTGACCCTCGATATTACCATTTCCCAGAGGAACCGACATCATACACATCTGACCCACGATGGAGCCACAACAAATACATCATCACAGGCAGTTGAATAGTATAGTAATAGACTTAGTTACAAACCGGTTTTAAATAAAATACGAGTCCAACATAGTGTTATAAAGTAGCAAGTTCGAAAGTTTCTCGCAGTGGAATTATAAGTTTAGAGGTCACCATGATATCATCAAAAGATTTGCATTAGAGGTAACAACATCGAGCCCACCGATGTTGCCCTTGTGCCACTCATGTCGTTTCATCCTAAGTGAGGGCATGCGCCGCCTCCAACACAAGTGCAGACCATGAATTCCATATCTGCGCTCAAAATATGGGGGCAAACCCTGAGTACTAATTACTCAGTAGGTCTTAATGGATTTGGCTTACGGCTGACGCGAAGCGGCTTACTAGCAAGTGGATCCTTAGCCTTTGGTTTTAAACAGTAACATGTGTAACATAAGTAGCAAGTTTTCATCATTTGTATAACCTTCAACATAACAGTAACTTGCAGTAAGGTAAACAGTTCAATTCAATCATGTGGTATTCTAAAAACCATGAGTATTAAATACCGAGAGTTTAAGTAGTTACTACGTTGCCCGTGTGCATTATCAGCATTCCCACACCTGGTGGGCATCAGCGATTCGAATCGATTTTAATTCCCGGGAATAACTATCATGCCAGGGGTATATGCTTACTAGCCATCGCGTTCCCACATATAGCCCCAATCTTAACCTGCCTCGTCCCAAGTTCGATTCACTCCCGCCTAGCCCCCGGGTTGTGCCCCCATGACGAGCCTGCCGACATCTCGGTCTCCCCGTCATGAGTACCAAGCTCCCCCGGGCCACCTTCCTCTCAACCAGCGGGTAGGAACGTGTCTCTGTGCTTCGGACGAGCCCAGGAAAGACTTTTCTGGTCCCATATCCCGGATAAGCACTCTAGCAATGTTATGCCGAACAGCAGGCGAACAGCGGACGGGCCTTATGCGACTCGGGCGGAGTCCAAAGTGCGACCTTATGAAAAGTATATACTGAAATAAATCTCCGCCCGGTCTCCATTTAATTCAGGAGCATCAGTAATAATTGATGTGATAGTAAGCTTTTGTAACTTTGAAAACACCTACGCGACGAGTCCGCACACTCATGTCTACTCGTACCTAGCAATTTCTAGGCATACTCGCCCTACGAACTCTATGTATAGGTGCTAGGGCCAGGGCGGCCAGGGAGTCTAATGCAATTGGTTCCAAGCAACTCCTAATGCATATGCGTAATCATCAAGTATAATTTGTTTGCTGGGTTGAGTATGGTCCTGCCTACCTTCCTCGTTAGGGTCAGTATCCTCGTCCGGAGCGTAGTCGTGTCCCTACTGCTGGTCCTCCGGTTCCTGGTGCAGCTCCTCTTCTGGCTCTTCTACGACTGGTTGGTTCGGCGGTTGTCCTTCGCTCGCGGAATCTATATGCATGACATGGTGCAATTGGAGCATGTATTAGTGCAATGCTTGCTTCATGATGCGAGTGCAATGCAAGAAATCAGGGTTTATGAAATAACATTATGCATTTTCGTGATGAAACTTGTTTAACGTTAAGAAATCGTACAAGCCATCACCTATGATAACTTAGCTTGTCACACATAACCACGTGGGGGTGTGTGACTGAATAGCATCGTTTCATGCGAAAAGGCCGATGCTTACTTAAACACCTATTTTCACCTAGCTAGCTTAGCATTCCTAGCGTGCATTTCTCAATGGTAGTGAAGACCCACGTTGCATTCCAACTTAGTGGCTAAGGCCTACATACTCCTAAGTTTCCAAATGTGATTCATGGTGGCATTTATTAATATACTAGTCTCATATTTCCTTTTTTTTGGTTAAATAGGCATTATACCTACCATTTTCAAAATAGGGTCAAACTTTACATACATGGCCTCACGTTTTCAACGATGAGCTGCTTACGTCATCTAGAACTTAAATGAATACCACAAACCCCCCCCCCCCCCCGAAAGCTTGCTTTTATCTAGAACCCTTTTCCTTTGCTAATTATATGCTTAATTACTAGGCAAGGGTAAAATAGTAAATGAACAGTAAGCATTTAGGCTATCAAATTCTTATACTAAGCTTAGGCATGCTAGCAAGGTTGCTGCCCAAATTTTTGAATTTTGACCCTCATTTAAACCACATTTCCTATTTATTAATTTAAATATGCATGAACTTATTAATTTCAAAACACTAACTGTACTTGACATGCATAGCACCCCATTTCAACAATGAGCTACCTATACCACAGGGAGCACAAATAAAATGGGTAAAACCATTTAGAGCATAATTTTTATATGGTTTTCATTTCCTCATTTATTCTTATGCTAAAAACACATGTAGGGGCAAAATGGTAATTAAACAGTGAACATTTGAGCTACCAAAAATCATAGTGAGTCTATATACCCTAACAACACTGCTGTCCAAATTTGGCAATTTTTGGAGACCATTTAGTCCACATTTCCTAATTTCCTTGGTTTATCAAGCATGCACAATAACAGGGGCAAAATGGTCTTTTTATACCCAACCATCATATCCATTCTGTAGATCTACTTAATAGGAGTACACTGCAACAAAGTTTGTATTTTTCTGATTTTTATTGGATTTACTACGAATTTCCAAAGTTTCAGCAGTTTTAAATATATTTTAAATCAAAAATCTACCGATCCAGGACCTATACACAATTATCCGTAGCTTTTGAGGGCTAACATGCAAGATCTACAAGACTCAGGGCACAGCGCGGTGGACTGATTTGTAAATATGGGAAAAGCAGGGGCCGGATCTAAAGTTTCTCCGGCCCCCTTCTTCTTCCTCGCGACGCCCGCGGCCGCGCGGGAAGAAGCGCGCGCGCCGGCGAGCAGGAGCTCGCCGCGGCCGCGACGCGGGTCGGGGACAGTGTTCCCCGTGCGGGGCTTCTACCTCGAGGTGGCGGTGACGGCGGAGACGACGTGGATGAGGCGGACGGCGGAGGTGAACCGAGGGTGAACCGGCGCGGCGCGATGTCGAGGCGAGGTCAGATCTCGGCGTCCGGGCGGGGAATGGCGACGGGGACTCGAGCGCGAGGTGCGCGGGGTCGAGGCGAACACAGCGGTGGAGGTGGGGAGGCTCGGGGAGCGGCAGAGGGAAGGGCGCGAGCTCGAGCTCGGAGCTCGCCGTCAATGGCGGCGTGAACTAGCGAGAGCGGGGAGAAGCAGAGAGGGCCGAGCGGAGGGAGTTCAGGGGCGGGCGCGCGAATGGAGGCTCGGGGAAGGAGGCCGGGGCCTCACCCCCACCTTGAAGGCGAGCCGAGCGCGCTGTCGGCGACCGGCAGCGGCGCGTGGCCACGGCGGTCGGGGAGGCCGGCGCGTGGCCACGGCGCCCAGAAGACCGGCGCCGCGTGGGCGCGGTCGGGCGGGGAAGGAGGAGAGAGGCGCGCGGGTGGGCTGAGTCCATGGACCGGGTGAGGCTGACAGGTGCGGCCAAGGCCGAGAAGGAAGAGAAGGGTGCGTGGACCGGGTGCGTGGAGCGAGAGAGCCGGTGGGGCCAGCAGCCGCTGGAGTCGGGCGGGAACCCGCAGCCCTGCCAGGTGGGACCCACTTGTCATAGGCTCATGAGAAAAAGAAAATCCCGAAAAAGAAAAATGGGGTTTGACCAACTAACCAGGTTTCTGAATTTTGCCAATTTTACCAACTTAGGAGCCGAATTTGAAAAGGACCCAATTGAATGAAATGTTGTACCTTTTGAGATCTACAACTTTGTCAAAAGGACTTATACCAGATTCCAAGTATAAATATGATTTAAATTGAATTTAACCTGCTGACTCCTGTTTGACCGTTTGAAACCCTCAGCTTGGAAATTATTAAAGTCTATTTTAGGTGCACTTTCATGAAGAGTGAATTATACCAATGTTGCATGGAATCTCATGAACTACAACTTTGGCATTCAAGTTATGGTAGGATTTTGAATTTTGTTTCACAAAATTTTGAATTTACTAATCAGGTCTGAGTTTGGCAAAAATCACAGTTTTACTTAAAATGACCCAAACTATGTTCAAACCTTCATGCATGTCATGACACGAAATACCAAAGTTATTCCTCATGAAATTGTCTTCAAGTTTGGTATGCAAAGTTTTGTAAAATTCTCGACAGTATTAAAGTTACAATAGCAATGCAAACACAGTTTTTCCGCAAACCGAGTTTAATTGCTTTGTATGACCTAAGCTATGCATGCTCTCAAGATAAAAATGCCCTTGAAATGACGTCCTTAAGCTAATGGTATTAATGTAATGAACTTGAGATGCCAGGGGCATCACAGCCACTGGGAAGCCGAGGGCCCGACAGGCATCGCCGCCTTTCCGCCCGGTGAGAGAGGATAGAGTGGATAGAAAAGGGCAGACAACCGGGCTGGGTGAAGGGGGTTAGGGTTTGGCGGCGCAACGCCATTTATATCCGGATAAGAATAAATAATGGCCATCCATTTTAGCGAACGGCTAGGATTAGATGGGCCGAAAACTAGGTAGGGTTGTTGATCACTCGGTCTATTTTGAGTTGTTTTAACTCAAAATAATTTTTAGGATTTAAGTTAAATTATTCCTATTTAAATAAAATTTAAGTTGGTTTAAACATACTTTAAATATACTTATGACGTTAAAATAAGATGTGCTTTTTAACATTTTAGTACAACTATTGATTTTTCATTGGTTATGAATAAGTTCAAAGCCATAGTGCAATATTAAAATGGTTAATAAGTTTAAATTTAATCTTTGAGCGTGTAGTTTTATGGGCCTTTAATTTTATGAAGCATTTTATGCACTACTCAAAATTAGTTTATAGTTAAGAATTTAGAATTACCATGTTTATTTTGATGTCAAATTTATAGATATCCCTATTATTCTTTTATATATAAATTCAAACAGTTAAGTTCATATGCCGTGTCGTGCGTGCGTGCATGACCTGCACAATTATTTTTAAATTAAATTATTTTATTCAATTCAATTAATAAAAAAATAATAAATTTTTTTACCCCGCACGGACATTTTAGCTAGTAGGTTTAAAAAGCGCGAGGTGAACACAGGAGGGTTGATCGAACGTGCCCACCGCGAGTGTGGTTTTGTACGTAAGCCGGATACGTGGCCTGTGATATACTCCTGATTAAAAGATGGACCGTCTAGGCCGGTTGGAGCTTTCTTTGAGCTTGAGGAACCAGTTTTCTGGCTGTGAGTTTGCCGCGCACAATACATGGAGCATGGAGCAATATCACGAGCTACAATTTTTTTCTTCGGATGCCAGTACCTCATCAGTCTGCCGTGGTTACGCAGGCTGGATGGATATTGGAATTTGGACGGAGGAGAGGCAGGATAGAGAAAGGATCCACACGATTCTCAGGATCCAGCTAGAGCCTAGTAGAGTGGTCGAGAGAACAACTCCAATTTCACTCCTCCCGGCAAACGGGATCCAGCTTTGCAGTCTTTCACGGCCGCTCGTCCAGCGCTCTTCCGCCAGGGCGCTGCTACGGCCCCCGCGCCAATGCCCGCAGCCGGACGACACGCTCCCATCCCCTGCCCGCGCGGCACAGCTAGCCGCAGCGGTTCACCCGCCGAGCGAATTCCCACATGTGCCGCGTGGGAAGGAAGCGTCCAGGCCCCCTCCGCCCTCGGCTGGGCAGCAGCTCCCATCCCATCGCACCCGTCCGTTGCCCGCCGTCCGATGCGCGCCCCGGCGCGGGGACGCGGGCCTCCCTTGTCCTGGCCGACCCGTACAAAACCCAGGTTGGAGCCTGGTGTGGTGCCGCGTCGCGCCCACCCTTTTGCGGCCTTTGCCCTCGCGCTGCCGTCCGATCGCCTGGTCCGCCCGCGATATTTTCCCCATCGCCTCGCCCGCGGCCCCGCTTGCCGTCTCGGGCAGTCGCCGGCTCGGCGCGTACCTGGCGGCAAAGGCGTCGCGTCGCGTCAAGTGTCAGGGGCGGGTGGGGCCGGGGAGCCGTCGCGCGTATTCGCGCTGCACGAGCCGGCCGCACCGCCGTCTAGCCGCCAGTCACACGGTTAGTTTAGTGGTGATGTCGTTTTAGTGGCGATCCTCTGGTGCTTTATGATAAATCTCGACGACACACTACCTCGTCGGCGCCACACGAAATGCTGTTTCCTTAAGGACAATGGTCACATGAATTCGCTGGTAATGGCAGCTTTTCGTTTTTTTAGCTCTTGAAGAGCGGCAAAAAGCTTTACCGTCTTTTTGTTCAGTCTCGATGACATGGGTCTTTTTTTGATTCAAACTATAATTTTATAGATTATGTGCATTTATAGACAGAGAGCATATAACTTTGAAGGAGTCAAAATCTATACTACATTTATATGTATCTCTTTAATATCCTAGATTATTTTTTACTCTTCTTTTGTAGGGCGGATTATGCTTCATCTAATACTAAACCTTCAATACTCTAATTATCTAATACAAAGCTATATCCATAAGAAATAATTTCTTAATATGAAAGAATAGTACATGATTTGCAGCAAAAAAAAAACAAATTCATTAACTATTTTTTTAAAGGGGAAACTTATCCTGCCCAAATTGAAATGGCTCTTACGATCTCTTTGTAGGAAGCATTTTCTTTTGTCCAAAATGGGCATTGATCTGCAGTATGTTTCTGATTATCTGGCATTGGGTTAGTGATAGCCTTTTCTCCATTGTTTTAGATTCTGTACTTTTATTTCATATTCCAATCGATGTTCAAAATGAAAGAAAAAGTTAACAAACAAAAAGTATAGTACAGGGCATGGTTATATCAATCTTATAGCACTACATGGAGTATGTTGTACCGCTAGAAATTTGAAAACCAACAATAATCCCAATTTGTGCCGGCAAGACTTTTTTGGGTGGCTTAAAACACGGCTGCGATCTTTACTGATTTCGCACGCAGCGACTGTCACCTCACCGCACAAGTAGGCCGACGGCTCACGAGCAGCGTGGGGAGGCTGACCGTGACCAGGACGCCCCTCCGGATCCTTAATTAAAGCGTCCCCAACGCTCTCCCTTCTTTTCCTCGCATTTGGCCCGCCTCCTCCTGCGGTTGTGCCGGCGCTGCTATTTCCACCCCTCCCCTGCCCCCGTGCGGCGGTGGCCCAACCAAAGGTCAGTCAGCCAGGGGCGCTCGAGGCCTCGTCCGACACCGCAGCGGAACGGAACCAGGCCATGGGCTTCCAGGTCGCAGCCGTGTCACCGTCGCCGTGCGCGCGCTCCTCCTCCGCCGCATCGTCGCCCTCGACCTCCTTTCGGCCGTTGCCCGCCTTGCTAGGCGGCGGCGGATGCCCCGGGCTCGCGAGATCCCGGTCGCCGGTTCACTGGGGAGCCGGTGTAATGGCGCGGCGGCCGCGCCTGGCGCGGACGCCCGCGAGGTGCGCGCTCAGCGCGAGTTTGGATGGGATGGGCGCCGGGGACGCGGAGTTTTTGCGGAGGATCGAGGAGCTCGCGGCGGCGGCTGGGGTGCAGCCGGCTGGCGCGGCGGGGTGCGGCGGGTGGCCCGCGAGCGTGGAGCGGAGCGCGAGCAGCGTCGGGCTGCCGCTGTCGCTGCGGATGCTGAAGCGGAAGAAGCAGCAGCAGCAGCAGCAGGTGGTGCTGGCGCGGCAGCCGCGGTGGGACGACGGGCTGCTGGGCTCCGCCGGGGAGTCGGTGGGCCGCGCCTTCTCCTCGATGGTGCTCATCGTGCGCGAGCTGCAGAGCTTCGCGCTGCAGCAGATGCGCGACGCGCTGCTGTGCGACGACCTGCAGGGCGTCCTGGCGCGCGTCCAGGGCGAGATGCACGCCTCCTTCGTCTGGCTCTTCCAGCACATCTTCGCCGGCACGCCGGCGCTCATGCTCTCCCTAATGCTCCTCCTCGCCAACTTCACCGTCCACTCGATGGGCCACAGCGTCGCCGCCGCGGCCGCCACCGTCACACCTCCTCCGCCAGCCGTCGCGGTACTCGACGCCCAGCGCGCCGAGCCGTCCCGGCCGCGGTTCGACGCGGCCTCGTCGGTGAAGACGTTCTCCGTCGGCCGGACGGCCTCTGTCGGCGGGAGCAGCGGCGGCGGCGGCAAGACGCCGCCCGTCGCGGGCGCCACCGGCGACGGCCGGTCGGACGAGTCCGTTTATCGGCTAAGCCGCGTGGCGCCGCAGCAGCCGTCGACGCTCCCTGGCGCGGGCGCGGGGGAGGCCGACGCTGCGGACGCGGACGAGCAGGCTATCTGGGAAATGATGGTCGCGGAGGCGTCCGGGATGCAGGCCAGCGCGCGGGCCGAGGAGCTGAGCGACCCGGACGTGCTGGCGAGCCTCGTCGCGCCGGTGGAGGCGGAGCTGGAGGCGGAAGACCACGCGGAGCACGCGCGGACGCAGCAGCGGTACGAGCAGGCCGTCGCCGACGAGCCGAACAACTCGCTCATCCTCGCCAACTTCGCGCAGTTCCTCTACCTCGTTCAGAACGACCACCACCGGTAGGCCCACGAGCCGTTCGACGAATTGACAACCCAGCCGCGGTTCACTGGGGAGATACTGATGCCGCAACAAAAACAAATCGTCGTTCCATCGCAGGGCGGAGCACTACTTCGAGAGGGCGGTGCGCGCGGAGCCGGCGGACGCGGAGGCGCTGGGCCGGTACGCGACCTTCCTGTGGAAGGCGCGGAACGACCTTGCCGGCGCGGAGGACACCTACCAGGAGGCGATCGCGGCCGACCCCGGGAACCCGCACCACGCCGCCGCCTACGCGCACTTCCTCTGGAACACCGGAGGTGAGGACACATGCTACCCACTCGATTGACGCGCGCACCGGCACCGCGATGGGCCGCGCCGATGATCAACACGAACCGGCCGGCCAAGCGAACAACAAATGAAAAAAAAAAAACCACACTCCATATTCAAGAAGTCAAGTTCTTGCAGCATGCGCGGGGGCGAGCACGCGGCGAGACGCCTAGACCACGGCATCACACCATGGCCCGGGCGGTGGAGTGGAGCTGACACATGATATCGTCCCTTTACTCTAGTCTGATCTGATTAGAAGAGTGCGTGCGTGCGTGCCATGGGCAGTGGAACGGAGTGAGTTGTGAATTTGTGATCCAGGAGGACAATGGTGGTGACGGTGGCGGATCCGGGGAAATTGGAGGTTTTGTCCGGGAACGCGGACGACGGGCGTCTCGGATGCCCACGAGCTTGTCGGGGGCCAACGGGCGGCATGGACGGCTGGCTGTAGAATTGTGGTAGAGCGCAGAGTGGCGTGGCGGTGGGCGACGAGGTGCGGCGCCACGGATTATGGATGGATGTTCCGTTCAGTTTGAGTAGTGTATAGCAGCAACTCGCATCCTGTATAACTATGTAGATCTGGAAAAAGCAATAGTAAATGAATAAGATGATCGTGGATAATCCCTCCCGGTGCAGTCTATCTTGGATCTCGCGTCTCCCTACCACCAATATAATACTCCTTGGGACTGCTATCTCAGGCTTCGTTTTCAGGAGCCAGGTGGAAAGCGAGAATGTCGTCTGACGCCCCTACACTGATCTTCGTTTTCAGTGAACGACTAGCGTGATATCCTACAGTTGATGTGGATCTACGTGTATGTGCTTGTTCCGGTTGAAAAAAAAATGATACACGGAAACCTTTCTCTTTCTGATGAAGAGCTCGATCTGTAACTTGAAAACGAGCGCGACGGTTTTACCCAAGCAGACATAATCATTCCGTACGTGCCCACATGCTCTGCAAGAGCGCTCACATCACAGGCAGTGAGCACGGAGCAGAGCCGTAGCTGCAAGCACAGTTCACCATTCCTCTCGGGAAGGCGAAGTCGCCATGTGCCCGAGCCGGTGTCTCGTACTGGAAACTGGCCGCATGCCAGCACAATCGTTCGTCCCCTACAGCCTTTGCCGAGCGGCAGTGCCAGTGACCACGTCGTATCGCGTACCACAGGTCCACAGTACCATCTTTGCTGGAGAAAGATATTTACCAGATTTCCACGGGCACCGCGTGCCCCGCTGGCCTCGCCGGAGCAGCCTTCCTTTTGCCTGTTACTACTACACACCACTGGAGAAGTCCAGCGCGCCCGGCCCCGGCGTCGTTGACACGGAACCTAATCCCGTAACCCGGCCCGTCGCGCTCGCCTACCGGCCTGCCGGATATTCTCCGCCGGGCTCCGGGTCACGGGAAAGAGTACAAGCCGTGTGCGGCCACGGCCCACGGCGTTCCCCCTCGCGACGCGCACAGTGCCGTTACAGTGTGCATTATTACGTGACAAGATGGGTTTATCCTGTCCGGTCGTCGTGCTAATGCACCAAGAGGGCGCGTCCAAACCCGGCCATGGTCCGGTGGCGTGGTTTGCTCGACGGAACGCGGGGATTCGATGGTTCGGGGGGTGTTGGCGGATTGGCGGTGCACGTATGTGAGTGTGACGGGGCCGGGGGGCGGGGACGTCGGCACGGCCGTGGCGGGTGATGGGCAGGCGGCACATGCCATGCCTTGCGATGTACTACAGTATGGTTTGTGCCCGAACCCATCCGCGAACTTGTTTTGTTTGATGCTCCCGATCGTGTCAAGCCTCGCTCGTATAAGATTAAGCTTTGACGGGCAAAAGTCCGGGAGAATACAATACATTATTATATTATGTTCATACTTGGTAAACATGACAAAATAATTTAAACTCGTATTCGACGCAGTGTATATGCATGAGTGTTACTGTTGCAATTTACCGTTCTATTGCTCAACCCAAAATCACGACAACCCATCTGATCATTATCGATTAGCCTTGGTTTGTGCGTCGCACCAAAACCCCCAATATAATATAGTGAATGAAAGCCGTCGTGAACCCGTTTTTGCTCGAATTTCTTTACCAACTATGATTGGTCTATCTTAATGCTCGCCTCTCACACGCAATTCCTTTTTTACGATCGCTCCGAGCGAGTGATTCGTCGCCGCGCAAAGAGTGGGGCCCAAGTGATGGCGTGGGGGCGCTGGCCACTGCTCTGGATCGGTTGCTACGTGCACGTAGGTGAGATTTTTTTCCCCATTTGCTGTTTATTTTTTTGTGCGTTATCTATTTTTTTTCTTTCCCCCTCCTTTTCTCTTTTCTTGTTCTTTTTATATTTATTTACATATTCTCTTCTCCATATGGTATAAGTCATGTTTATAACTTATTCGATATAACTTATTATCATAAGTTAGGACAAAATTAAAAAAATTATGTTAACAACTTTTTATTTTTATTTTTTATTCATGATAAGTTATGTTTATATAAAATTATCGTGATAAGTTATGTTTTCATAAAATTATCTGATAAGTTATATATACTTTCATAAAGTTATCGTGTATGTTTTCATAAAGTTATTCTGATAAATTATGTTTCCATAACATATCGTGATAAATTATGCTTACATAAAATTATCGTGATAAATTATGCTTCCATAATGTTATCGTGATAAGTCATATTTCTATAGAGTTATTCTGATAAGTTATATTTTCATAAAATATCGTGATAGATTATGCTTACATAAAGTTATCATGATAAATTATGTTTCCATAATGTTATCGTAATAAGTTATGTTTTTATAAATTTATCCTGATAAGTTATGTTTATACACAATTTCGTAATAAATTATGCTTACATAAAGTTATCGTGATAAATTATGCTTCTATAACGTTATCGTGATAAATTATGTTTTCATAAAATACCGTGATGATAAGTTATGCTTATACATAAAGTTATCTTGATAAATTAGGTTGTAAGTTGTGTTTCTGGTCAAAAATAACATTAATGGAAGAGAATAATGATTGTGCATTATTTGTATTTTAATGGAAACAGCGTAGATGGCATGCACCATGCAGCATGCGCGCAGACGGCGCAGGGTGGCGCTGGCAGGGGCAGGTGGGGCCTGGACGGCACAGCGTGCAGGGGCGACCTCCACTGCACAGGACGAGTCCAGGATTGCATCGCTCGCTGGATTCGTTCCTACTGCATTTTATATTTTCTCAATTTATTTTCTATCGATTCAGTCTCATGTAAAATTGGTAGATGCGAGTAAAAAGGAAACTCACGTGACTACGAGACCCATTGTGGCAAATGCCATACGAGCAACGCCTCATATTTTTTTAATAACAATACGAGATGAAAGATTGTTGCTAAATCAATAAGGCCAAAAAATTGCAGGTACATCCCCGCGCAATGGCTAAAAGGTCGCAAATTTGAAATATTCACTTATGACAAATTAAAAAATGGTGCGAAAAAAAGATGTGTATGTGAAAATTTTAGTTATATTATTGTATGATGATTAGTAGCTGCGTACATCATTAAATATATAATATCTTACCGTTTTTTTTTCTAAATCAAGTGTAGAGTTCATGGTGTCTATACACGAGTGGCGCACTTGTGTCTATTGCAAAAGCTAATATAATATACCAAACACCTTGTATGGAGGGGTATAACAACAATTTAATGCCTTAAAATTTAACAAAATTATGAATTTTCTTCAAATGAGACGCGTGGAGAGTTGTCGAAAAAAGTCAATCGTGTTATACGTAAAAAACAATATACAAAATAACGCGCTATATAATTTAGCGTGAGGCTTCCAAAATGCTATCAGCCTGCAATAGCGCGCTATAGCGCACAATTGGGCGCTATTTGGTACTGAAACAGTGTTAGCGTCAAATTTGTAGAAACGGTATAGCGGAGCTGTAGCGAGCTATTAGCGTGCTATTGCGTACTATGGTAAAAAATAATTTATTAGCTAAAGGCTCATAAAAAAAATGAACATAGTCCAAATACTTCTAAAATAAAAAAAATCACATAAAACTCATGTATTACCAATCCTCAACTCAATGTGCAAATTTAACATAAATTCTTAACATTTATGCCCATAATTTATGCAGAGAACAATGCATTAAATAAAAGAAAAAACATAAGTCACTTATTTCGGATTTCAAAGCCCATCATTGTGCTGGGCCTGCTGGCCGTTCTGGTGGCCAAACTTGTCAAAAACGTCCGATTTGAATCAGACGCTCCCAGTGTCTCAGGGCTAGAACAAAAAACAGGAGACGGAACCCTAGCCCCCTCCCACTCTCCTCTTGCCCGCCACCCTTGCCCACTCTCACGGTGGCAGCCTCCTCCCGCGGGCCGCGGCCGGATCCACACCGGCCGCCCGCCGCCTCCTCCTCCGCCTCGCTCTTTCTCTCCGCCACACCCGCTCTCTCTCTCTCTCTCATCGAAACCAAGAGCGTGGAGGGGGAGGGGGCTCGATGGGTCGCGTGTCTGGGGCGCGCAACTGTGGAGCGGCAGCCGGTGATGTGCTTTTTCCTCCCCCGCCTCACATCCTCCAGCCGTTAGATCCGTGTGCTCTACCACCGCCACTTCCCGCCCGAAGGCCTGAGCCCTTGTCCCCCCCGGCATGGCCGGATCTGGCCAGGCGCAGATGCCTCTCTCCCCTCCGGCCACGCCCTAACCGCCTTCCATGGTGGTGTGCTTCAATTCCTTGCAAATGGATTCCCTGAGGGGGTGTTTTCATTCGGACGCCGATATGAATTTGCAACTTGTTCGTTTGCCTCTCTTGTTGCTTTGGTTCACTCTATGCTTGTCACACGATTTTCTGAGGGTTCGTTGTCTTGCTGACAACTATTAACATGTATAAACAAAGTTTCTTAGGCAAGGTGATATTATTGTTTTTGCCTCTTGTTCTTAGCAGACAGTCAACAATCACTTTTACCATGTTCATGATCTTGCAGGCTTTTTTATCATTATATGGGTCATCGGGTCCAGAGGGAATGCAGAGAGGAGTGGTACGACTATGAAGTCGAAGAGCTCGGACGGCTCACATGACATGGAAAGCCGGCTGACACGTGGAGGACGGACCAAAAATCCTTACTCTCTTTAATATTAGGTATAGATATAGATGTGGGCCTGTCCGTCGTCCGTGCTGGTTGATCTGATGTGCTCTCTGAGCGAGGCCACTTGGTTCCATGATTTTATTTTTCAGAAATGAGAGTTTTAGCAAGGCTATTTTGAAATGCCTTTATTTTTCAAAAGACGTCTTCCCTGTGTAGGGGACTGTTTCTATATTTTCACCAAATTGTTATTAGACTTAGTCTCCACCGTAGCTCACGGCGCACCTGCCTGTTTTTCACAACATGGGTGTCATATATCCACAGATATTTCAAGTAAACGAATTGTAACCACTCTGTTAAGTATGCCGAGTGGTCTGCTTTGGAACTCACGGTGCAACACATCATGGATTGGTAGGAAAATCCTACTAAAATTCTACATGAGCAATTATAATCAAATAGGACTCTGGTACGTAACCTTCATCCCGTACTATATAATGAGAGGATGGGCACCCTAGTTCGGCATATGCATCTATCTAGGCCTAAGTCACAATGATCTAGATTAGATCGACCATATACGCGTTCATCTATGCGCTCAATACAATCCGTAGACTCTCATACAGGACGTGAGATTCAGCGATTTGACTATTCAAACCAGTCTAGATCTTTGTGTTCTTTATTCTGTACACCACCGCGATCTCCCTGCCAACTCCTTTGATCTCTAAAACCATCGCGCGATCCATCCCGTATAGGTTGACGATACAAAACACCGAGTCATCAAGTTCACCTTTTTCACAAAAGTGACAGTTTTCACCAAAAAAACGCTCACACCATTTTAAAATAAAAAAGACCTAATTGTTGGAACCATGCCACAACCTGTCTAAAATTGTGGACACAGCTATTTGAATAGATTTATAATTCTGTGCACAGGTGTACAATTTGGCCACAAATTTGGACACCGCGTCAACAGCCACAATTGTTGGATTTGATCTCGGGAACGGTCAAGAGACCGATCCGGAGATGATTACGCGCCCTGATCGGGGGCGCGACCTTCCTTTTTTTGGTTGTGGCCCCCGGTTATAAAGAGGGGCCCAGGGCCCAGGGGCCGGCGGTGATGCACACGAAGAGGAGAGGAGGCGCGAGCAAGAGGCCAAGGAGGCGGAGGAGCGACGCCTCAAGGAACAAGCGGAGAAGGCCACGGAGGACCTTCACCAACCAAACTCCGTTGCCCATGTGGCACCGGCCGCGCCCTTCCCCGACACCGAAGGTGAAATCCCCTCTCTCTCTCCCCCTGCCCGCTCGAGATCTATGTGAACCCTATGAACACTTGCACTAGAACTCGCTAGTGGTGGGGCTATCGGTGCGAGATAGACCCTGCAATTTTTCTACATTTGGTATCAGACGCTCGGGCCAAGCCCGAACCCTAACCCTAGCGGGTTTTGATCTTCGGATCAAGAAGAAACGGACGAGAATCGCGAGATTCGATACAAACATGACACGATCTAGAGCTTTCTAGGCTCGGATCCGAAAAATCAGACAGAAATTAAGGGGAGGATTCAAAACCCTAACCCTAAAACACCCCAACCCACGCGAACTCAGAAGGCCCAGAGGGCTTACCTTGGCTCCGTCGGCCTCGCCGGCGTCCAGATCGAAGGCGGCGCGACCGCCGCCGGTCACCATGCGCTCGCGCGCGAGTGCCCAGAGAGCACCACCGCGAGGCCGCTCGGTGGCGGCGCTACCACCCTCGGGTGGGCGCGCGCGCCAACGAGTGGCCGCGCGGGCGGCGCCGCCAGGCCGCGTCCCGTCCTTCTCCCTCTGCTCGCCGGCGACGGTGACGGAGGAGGGGCGACGGCAGCGGCACAGAAGGAAAGCGCGGGGGACGGGGAGAAATGGCCTAGGGTTTCCATACCCGGCCGATTTTTTCGGTCTTATATACCCAGCTTGGATGAATGATGACCGTCCGATCCCGATCGACGGCCGAGATGAAGGCGGGGCGCGCGCGGTTGCCAGCTGGGCTGGGCCAGATGCGCGGCCCAGGCCCAAGTTGTCCTGGCCTGGCTCGCCCGCCGCCCTGCCAGACCGGCCATGGGCCAATTTTTGGGCCGTTTCGGCCAGAGTCGAGCGCGGGGTCTTTTTTCCTTTTTCCTTGCATTTTTTTTATTTCCAGATTATTGATAAATGCTTTTTGCATGATTGTTAGAAATATGTGCTTGGAGTTAAATATACAGAATTTAGATTTTTGATCTAGACCTTGTTTCCGCTGCTGATGATATGTTTTTAATGTGCTTTGTCTCTAAATTCTTTGAAACCAACGTGAATAATTATTTAGAGATATGCATGCTATTAGAATATATATGACCTTATCGTTATGTATTTAACCAACGTTAAATTTTAATGATGAGTCATGATTATAATTTTGATCTCATTCTATTTTTATCCAACGATGAATCTAGAATGAAGATCGATTTTATGCATGTTTTAATTTCGACCAACGTTGATTTAATTCATGCACGAGGTTTTTTACGTTACTTTTGAGCAAGATCTAATTTTGATTTATATTGTTCATGAAGGGCTTAATGCTGCGATGCTCCTCACTCAGATGGGGAAGATTGATCCGCTCAAGGGGAATAACTATCCCTCTTGGCGGAAGAATATTGACATGATGCTCACTTTGAGTGACTTGGATTATGCACTCCAGACTGATACACCCACTGAGCCTCCTATAGGCGATGCTCATTATGAGCAGAAGATGATGCAGTACAGCATCGAGAAAAGAAAGTGGGAGATTTCAAATAATAAATGTTTGAAGATTATTCGACACCTTATTGATGACTCCATTGAGGGGTCCATATCAGAGTGTGCTAGTGCCAAGGCGCTTCTGGATAGACTGAAGACTCAGTTTACTGGATCCTCCAAGGCGTATGCTAGCGCTTTGGTAGATGATTTGACCAACACGAGGTGTGATAGCTCTGGAGTGCGAGCCTACATCCAAAAGATGAATAGCACTGCCGCCAAGCTGAACAAGTACTTGGGCAAAGATTTGCCTGAGGACTTTGTGGTGCACATGATTATGAAATCACTTCCAAAAGAATATGAAACCTTTCATGTGCACTACAACACCACTGTCAAGGACAGATGGACAATTGATCAGCTGATGGCTCAGTGCTTGCAAGAAGAAGAGAGGCTCAAAAGTCACAAGAGTGACTCCCTCAACTATGCATCGCATCAGTCAAAGAAATTGAACAAGAACTCCAGGCCAGTCTTCAAGAAAGGACCTAAGGGTGATCTTAGACAGTCCTCGAGCAAGCCCCCTGCCGTGAATCATAACCATGGCAAGGGGAAGAATCCTCACAAGTTCTTCCCTGTGCCCTACAACACTTGCCTGCATTGCAACCAAGAAGGGCACCACAAGAAGAAGGATTGTCCAGATTGGTTGAGGTCTCTCATCCAGAAAGAAAGAGGTACAGATCAAGTGACCTTTGTTGATGAATCCCTGTACTTAGATTTTTCGACTAATGCTTGGTGGATTGACTCGGGTGCAACTGTACATGTTGCGAATTCTTTACAGGGCTTCCGAACAAGGAGGATGCTGGAAAAGGGCAGAAGAAACGTTAGAGTAGCTAACGGAAAAGAAGGCCCAGTCAAAGCCATTGGAGATCTTTCTCTAGAATTAGATGATGGTTTTGTACTATTATTGAGAGATGTTCTTTTTGTTCCCTCTTTAAAGAGGAATTTGATTTCTGTCTCTAGACTTGATGATGAGATGATACATTGTCATTTCGGGGATCATAAGTGTGTTATTCGTTGTAATAACAAGGATGTTGGTCTCGCCATCCGACGAGACATGCTTTATTTGCTTTCCCAATGCCATGTTGTGAATGAAATTGATGCATCCGATTCTGTACCTGAAACGATTACGACAAAGAAACGTAAAAGAAACGATGGAGAAATTTCGTTGAAATTATGGCACTGTCGCTTAGGCCACATTTCGAGGGGGAGGATAGAATGATTGATAAAAGAAGATATTCTCCATCCGTTAGACTTTACGGATTTAGACCGATGCATTGATTGCATCAAAGGAAAACTTGCGAAACAAATTAAGAAAAACGCTAAGCGCAGCTCGGGAGTATTGGAGATAATCTATACAGACATTTGTGGTCCTTTCCCGGAGAGGACTGTGGACGGTTATGACTCGTTTATAACGTTCACATACGATTACTCCCGATATGGCTACATTTACCCCATAAAAGAAAGATCAGAAGCGTTAGACAAATTCAAGATATTTAAAGCTGAAGTTGAGAATCAGCTTGATTTGAAAATAAAGATCGTAAGATCTGACCGTGGGGGGGAGTACTACGGTCGACATACGCAGTATGGACAAGTTCCTGGACCTTTTGCAAGGTTCCTGCGAGAAAATGGAATAGTAGCCCAATATTCTACACTGGGTGAACCTCAGCAGAATGGAGTAGCAGAAAGAAGAAATCGCACCTTAATAGACATGGTGCGAAGTATGATAAGCTACTCGACTCTTCCGGTTTGTCTGTGGATGGAGGCATTAAAAACCGCCATTCATATACTTAATCGGGTTCCCAGTAAGTCTGTCACCAAGACTCCATACGAGTTATGGACTGGGAGAAAGCCCACATTGAATTATTTGCACGTGTGGGGCTGCCCAGCTGAGGCCAAGATATTTAACTCCTCACAAGGTAAATTAGACAAAATTACAGTGAGTTGCCATTTTATTGGCTACCCTGAAAGGTCGAAAGGCTTTAGATTTTACTGTCCAAATAGACACAAGAAATTTGTTGAAACAAGACACGCAGTGTTTCTTGAAAATGACATGATCCGGAGGGGTACGGCACCTCGAGAAGTGAACCTTCAAGAAAAGAGGATGTATGTCCCATTTCCAATGGTGGAAGAACCATACTTCTCGATGCCGGCTGAGGAAGCACACCAGTTCAACCAACTGTTGTTGCGACCCCTGTTGTGGATGTTGGTTCGTCGAGCACGACAATAAATGAACCAGAAATTGCACTGGTCCCTGAGTTACCGGTTCCTGAGTCTCCGTCTCCTGTTGCAATTCCTGAGCCTGAGGCTCCTGCTGCAACTGAGGCTATGGAACCAGAACAAGACATTGTGCCCGATGACCCACCACCGGAGCAGCCTCAAGTGGAAGAACAAAATGTGCCTTTGAGAAGGTCACAAAGAGTAAGAAAAACTGCGATTCCTGACGATTACGAGGTATATGTTAGTGAGGACATAACCCTGGAGGGCGATCCTACTGCATATGAGGAAGCCATGAGGGGTCCTGACTCATCCAAGTGGCTTGCCGCTATGGAGGATGAAATGAGATCTATGGATACGAACAAAGTCTGGGACTTAGAGGTGATTCCCAAAGAGGCAAAGAAAGTAGGTTGCAGATGGGTCTATAAGACCAAAAGAGACTCCAAAGGGAACATCGAAAGATACAAAGCCCGATTAGTGGCGAAAGGCTTCACTCAAAGAGAGGGAATCGATTACAACGAAACCTTCTCACCCGTTTCGTCAAAAGACTCTTTCAGAATTATCATGGCACTAGTTGCTCACTTTGATTTGGAATTACACCAAATGGATGTAAAGACAACATTCTTGAATGGAGTGCTTAATGAAAATGTTTTCATGGCTCAACCCAAAGGTTTTGTCGTGGAAGGAAAAGAAGATATGGGATGCCACCTAAAGAAATCCATTTATGGATTGAAACAAGCTTCAAGACAGTGGTATTTGAAGTTTGATGAGACCATTCGAGAGTTTGGTTTCAAAGAGAACGTTGAGGATAATTGCATTTATGCAAAGTTCTGAAACGGAAGGTATATTTTCCTAGTCTTGTACGTGGACGATATCCTACTAGCTAGCAGCGATATGGATTTGCTGCTAGAGACAAAGAGATTCCTATGTTCGAATTATGATATGAAGGATCTGGGGGAGGCATCCTATGTCCTGGGATTCAAATCTCCAGAAACAGAAAAAGAGGCATGCTAGGATTGTCTCAAAAGACATACATTGAAAATGTCTTGAAAAGGTATCACATGCATAACTGTAATGCATGCCTTGTTCCGATAGCACATGGTGATAAGTTTGGGAATTTTCAATGTCCCAAGAATGAATATGAAAAGGATCAGATGAAAGCGGTTCCATATGCTTCTGTGGTTGGAAGCATTATGTATGCACAAGTGTGCACACGACCTGACTTGGCATTCACAACCGGGATGCTTGGAAGATACCAGTCAAACCCAGGAAGAGCTCACTGGGCAGCTGCAAAGAAAGCCTTGTGATACTTGCAAGGGACGAAAGACATCATATTGACGTATAGAAAGACAGACGCCTTACAGTTAGTAGGCTATTCAGATTCAGACTGGGCAGGGTGTAAAGACACCAAGAAGTCCACGTCTGGATACGTGTTCACTCTGGCAGGAGAGGCAGTATCATGGAAGAGTTGCAAGCAATCCATCGTTGCATCATCGACAATGTACGCTGAGATTATTGCTTGTTATGAGGCAACGGGACAGGCCACGTGGTTAAAGAAATTTGTACCCAGATTTAGAGTGGTAGATAGCATTGAAAAACCACTCAAGATATACTGTGACAATTCGTCGGCAGTAGATTACTTTCACAACAATAGATCTAGTGGTGCGTCGAAGCACATTGAAATTAAGTTCTATGTTGCGAGAGAAAGAATCCAGAATCACACTATTGAAGTGGAGCATTTAGGAACTGAAGAAATGCTTCCGGATCCGCTGACTAAAGGCGTTTCACCCAAAGTGTTTGACAAACACTTAGCCGGCATGGGTTTTACAGAAAGGCCTATGATTCTGGATTGAGGGTTGTTGAAACAACCATCTCACAGAAAGCTTGGTTTTGAGATAGAGAGACGTATTGTAGTCGATGAAGTTCAATTGCGCGTAATTGGCAATTTGAACGCATTGGTCTCAGTATATTGATCTATCAAGAGACAAAGCACAAAATGAATTTTGAAACTGACAAGACGTGATAAGACGAGATCAAAGGGGGAGAATGTTGGATTTGATCTCGGGAACGGTCAAGAGACCGATCCGGAGATGATTACGCGCCCTGATCGGGGGTGCGACCTTCCTTTTTTTGGTTGTGGCCCCCGGTCACAGTGCGCCATATAAAGAGGGGCCCAGGGGCTGGCGCGGACGCCAACGCAAGCCGTACGCCGCTAAACCCTAGCCCAACAAAACCACCGAAGGACCCGATCTCCCGGTGCACCTAGTGACTGGAAGAGCACCACCGACGCCGCCACGGACCGATGGCCACGAACGGTAACACCGGCAGTGATGCACACAAAGAGGAGAGGAGGCACGAGCAAGAGGCCAAGGAGGCGGAGGAGCGACGCCTCAAGGAACAAGCGGAGAAGGCCACGGAGTTCCTTCACCAACCAAACTCCGTTGCCCATGTGGCACCGGCCGCGCCCTTCCCCGGCACCGAAGGTGAAATCCCCTCTCTCTCTCCCCCTCCCCGCTCGAGATCTACGTGAACCCTATGAACACTTGCACTAGAACTCGCTAGTGGTGGGGCTATCGGTGCGAGATAGACCCTGCAATTTTTCTACAACAATGACATGTTAATCCTCTCGTAGTCGTAATCACATCATAGCATCGCATCCCCCAATTACCACGAGAGTGTAAGGCCACCACCGCCTAGTCCAGGCACTCCAGGGCATCACCGCCAAATCCAAGCCTGAAATTATAAGTCCACACAAACATTTCCTCACCCTCGGCCTCTTTTTGCTCACCACGCACACCTGGTAACTACCAGACTAGCTATGTTGCACTGGTGTCTAGCAGTAAATACTCCATGTAACTGTCTCGTATAAGGACCAGGTGTTGTAGTGACCAGGTCCTTATACAGACATGACAAATACTCCACCGTGTAGTATTTACTGACTCAAGCTTCATTCATTGGCCATTTCCCTTGAAATCCCGGCTTCACCTCACATGAGCATCCCTACTTGGGATCCCAAATCCACCCTGCTTCAGACACTTTTATCGACTAAAGTTTGAAAAACTCCATTTTTCCTTTCCAATCATGCTCACACACGTACACCTTGTTCAAATACTTTTAAAAAACATGTGGTAAAGTTGTTGTATAGTTCCTAAGCGTAGCTAAGTCTATATCAGGTTCAAGGTGGCTATGCTACGAGGTTTCACCTTAGAAGAAAAAATAACATAAAATATTTTAAAATAGGCTTGGTTTATGTTTGAAAGGTCTAATTATTTACTATTTTATACAATTGTCAGTTAATGATGGATTTTTAGCCGTTCTCCAAATCGAATTAGCAATCAATCAATTTGGTAATGTCAAAGAACGGGGTGTTTTTATCATGAATTGTTACACAACTTGCAAAAACGGTCCTCATAATGGAGGAGGATCCTCTACAGTTGGCCTCCTAGCAGTTGGGTGTGACAAGTGGACAAGTGCATGTGGGCCAGCATGTCAGCCACCCAACTATAGGGAGGCAAACTATAGATGACCAGGTTCCGCTCATACTACCATAATCACATAGCAAGTAAATAAAATAGATAGCATTTAGTTTTGCATAAAAAATCTATTATTTAATAGATACTATTTAATTGTTCATTTATACAGCGAATATAGGATATCAAATATAAAATAAAATAATAAGGAAGAAAGCCATTTTAGGAAAAGTATGAGTTGGAAGGTTATTGACTTAAATGACTAGCATCCACTGGATTCGCATATCAACGGTCATCTTGATGAATTAGATATATATAATGCCTACAAAATCTCCTCGAGGAATCGCAGATTCGCCAATAGACTTCTCTATTCCTCTTCGCACTTCAAAAGTTTCCGATCTAGAAATGGCGATCCAGATCGGAGAGGGGATATCCCTGTTTTGTGAGCCGGCGGCGAGGGTAAGAACAACATCATCGACGAGGATTGGGGCTACACACCGGTCCTTGCTTCAAGAGCTCACTGGTGCTCTCCCAGCCACGGATCCATACATCTGCGACGGCAACCAGGTCGAGAACATATATGGTATGTCCCCTTATCCCCAGATTTGAGCCGACGATGTCTATCTTGGTGGGGCAAATCATGTCCCAAAAGATGGAAAGGTTCCGCTTGTAATGGGAATTGGGGGCAACACTGGCGGCCTTGGTCATGGCAATGCCATAAGTAATAACCAGGGACTTATGGAAAATATTCAATCAGAGAACATGCCGATGGCGATTGATATGCCAGAGGGTCAAACTTATGCCGCAGAGGGGGCTACCTATGTGACAGGACAATGGACATCAGAAGAGGACAGGTACAACAGTTTAGATTCATTTTTGCTCATGGTATAATTCCTTGTTCAGAATTTTTTATCTTACCATGTGTTGTGACAATACAAGGTGTTTCTATTTGTGCCATGAAGTAGATGGTTTTCCTTTCACACTTGTTTACCCCCTTTTCTTAGGGAACATGAGGGGCAAAACCCCTACTGGAAAATATATTAAAGAAAGGAGTTATGTTACAATATAATATCTATCAATTGTAAATTTTTGTCAGTTATGGCTGATCTAGCTCTATGAACCAGCATAGAAACTCTCTCTCTCTGGAAGATTAGGATGCAGAGACGAATTGTGGTTCCAGCCCCTTAAAAAATACTAGTGTCCTCGCTCTTTCTTTAATTTTTCACCTATGGACCACCTTACCAAGATTTTTCCGTCCTTAAATTCCATCCCTGAATATGATTGCAAGGCAAATATATGCCATCCCAAAATTGCACACGCAATTCTTCCCATCACAAGGAAAGCTTTGGATTGCAGTAGTGTCTGAATGTAACTGACTATCTGTTGCAGCATAGTAGAATTGTAGGTTTGTTCATATACGACAATTATGCTATCTAGATTTGATTGCAAATTTGCTATATCTTGTGACTATGGAGTGTATACATCATAGTTCAATAAAAAATAGGTACTTAGCTGTTGTTTATATAACAAATGTATCTAGATTTTATTGCAAATATTCTATGTCCTGTGACTATGGAGTATATGTATATCCCACTTTTATTCATAAAAAAACCCAGTACACATCCCTTTGTGTTGACTTGGTAGAATGATAATTGAAATTTCATTTTTCTAGTTTGCTTAAGGAGCTTGTGGAGAAGCTAGGAAAGAAGAAGTGGTCAATGATTGCAAAGAGTCTCCCAGGCAAGATCGGAAAGCAATGCAGAGAGAGATGGTTCAACCATGTGCAACCTGACATTAAGGTCTTCCGGTTTTTTAGATGCATGCATATATGCTTTTTCAGTTTTTCTACAAATTATTTATTAATGCAAAGCATCGCATTATTACTACATATTATGTTTGTATGTATCCTTGTATGATTGAAGGAGTATAATGGGACACACATATGTAGAATTTTGCATATTGTGTGTCCACTTTTTCTCTAGCAAAGCACGCATCAGGCCATCGGGCATGCATTTTGAGCATCTAACCTCTAGAGCGTTCATTTCTTTACTTCTCACGCATATTCTAATGGAGATTATATGAATATAGGTTGGGATATCGATATACAAATTGAGATATTGGTGGGTTATGCACACTCTATTGGAGATATGAAATGGAGGACCAGTTTGTTGTTACACGTCTATCAACTCCTAGTCTATGTTTTAGCCCAGAATTATGTTCGGATCGTGAAGTCATTTTTTCTTAGACTGCATAACTAGTAGGGTTATTTGGGATATTTTATAGCCTTTTCCATCGTTGTTCAAAATATATGTAAACTTTAAATCCTAGAAACTGTATGATACAGGTGGTCTTCGATCTTCTAAACTGTGCTAGCTTTTCTACACTATAAGCGAGTTTTCTTAAAATCTATTTTTACCTAAGAAAGCCAAGGTATACCCCTCACGCTAACCCCACTGCACAGTTTGGAAAAAGTTGGAAAGGGATGGAAAGGCTCCAAACCAATAGATGCAAAATGTTTCATCCAATTTCTCTCTATTTTTTCATCTCATTTTGTATCTATATCCACCAGATATTTTTCTTGCCTTGGAATTAATGAGAAAGCAAAGATGTCAATCATGATGATCTCATTCCTTTTAATTCATTCTTCCTTTTTATTCTCTTTCTATAGCTTGACCGATTATTTTATAACACGTGCGTGTTGCACATACGTCTATGCTAGTTTTAATAAAAGAAGATCTTACTGCACATGCTAGAGAAACTGTATTTATTACTTACAAATCAAATTCTTAGGAACCATACTTGATTTTGTGTCCTTTTTCTGGATAGAAACACTTGTATGCCTACAAATAAAGTTCCTAGAAATTGTACTTGACTTTTTATCGTTTTCCTGGAAGTTATAAACTCTGTTCCTAACTAGATATTCATGCACAGTCAATTTGTTGTGTTTTTTTTTTTTTGCTAGAAATGTTTCTCCAAGTACATATGCAGATTTGATGCCTAGAATGTAGTCTGGACCATGAAAACCATAGTGAAACAAGAATCTGTGTAATGCTAGATGATCATTTTTCTTGGTTAACAACGTAACAAGGAAGTGGATGGTTGCCCTTTTTCTGGTGATGTGAGAATACATCTTTTCATTGACAATTTTTTTTTGTCGATTTCCATCAAAGAATTAACGTGGAAAGGGAATTGATCGCTGCCCAATAAGCTGTACCGGGCACGCCCATAGCAAGACATTTGTTTAGAACATAGGTATTTTATGAGAAATAGTTTAATTTTACGGGGAAAAAACAGGAATGGTAAAATTTTCTAATGTTTCAAACAAGGGCTTATCATTATACATAGTATGTACTGGTACCACCAGTGCAAATTTGCGAAAAGTTTATGTATCATTCAAACATATTTTAAGCCGTTTTCTTCATGCATGCTTCAACGATTTGTGTTTGTGCGCATTGTGTTCTGCAGAAGACTCCGTGGACAAAAGAGGAGGAGCTGATGCTCGTGGGCTGGCACCGGAGGCTCGGCAAGAAATGGTCCGAGATCGCGAAGCGCATCCCGGGTCGGACTGAGAACAACATCAAGAACCACTGGAACGCGACCTTGCGCAGCCTGAAGGCGAAGCGCCGGAGCAAGACGATTCAGGTGGCTCTCGAGAACGGGGACCGCCCCGCCGTCCTCAAGGAGTACATGCGCGATGAGCTGAACCTGAACGAGGAGGGCGGCGCCCCGGCCAAGGCAGCTGAGGCACCGGCACCGTATGCTGGGCCGGTTAGCTGGCAGGCTGATCCCCCGGCCGCCCCGGCCAAGGCCGCTGAGCCGCTGGTGCCGTATGCTGGGCCGGTCGGCTGGCAGGCTGATGACGCCCCGGCCGCCCCGCCCATGGCCGCTGATCCGCCGGTGCCGTACGCTGGGCCGGTCGGCTGGCAGGCTGACGACCCGGCCGCCACAGCGGCGCCGACGCCGGGCTCCAACTCATCCGACCTGTGTTGGCTGCACATTCTGTGCAGTGGCATGATGCCACCCCCGATGATGCAGGAAGACCCATACGCCGCTCCGGCCGACGACGACGGGCACGTCGTGTACACTACTTACGACGCCGACGCCAACGGCTACGCGCGCTACGTGCACGTGCTGCTGACTCCGGGGCACGGCTACGCTCCTTTCAACCCGGCGGCCGCTGGCGGGTACTACAACTACAACAACACACTGCCGCACCCGTACCAGTTCGCCGGACAGCAAGTGCACCCTGCAGCTGCCGGTGGCTACTACTACCCGTACCACCACCAGGAGGCCGGGCCGAGCCACCAAAGCAACGGCGGCGCTGGCGCCGGCGGCGACGCAGCTGGCTTTGGTTTCGCGGCCTCGGAGCAGGCCGGCGTGCCTTTCAGTGCCAATGCACCTGCAGCCCAGAACCAACGTGGCGGCGGCATTTGAGGTGAGGTGATGATTTTTCTGAAGCTGCCTGTGCTGTGTCAGTGTTACGCAGCAGCAGGGTGTTGAACCGGTTTAAATAAGCGTCTTCTCTGTGGACGGCGTGGTGACTTTGCATTTCCTTTCTTGAACTGGAGTATGTCGTGTTACTGTTATGCTGTAGTACTTTGCCTGTTTGGAGTTTCCATTGAATGTTTGGTCTAAACAAGAACCTTGGTATGCTTAGACAATACTATCTGTTCTGCTTCTGTTTGGTGGTGCGGTATTCAGTTTGCTCGTAAACCTGTAGTCCTGTAGTTTGCTGTGCTTGGGATTTCTTTGCAGGTTTCTTTTTTTGATCAGGGGCATGCATGGATGTTTGTTTTTGTTTTGAAAAGATATATATGGCGAAAAGAAGCCTGCAGGGCAAAGCGCTGGACCAAGCAACGGAGTTGAACCAATGCTTGGTGCCTGCAGCCTGATTGTACACCTGCGGTGGCCATCTTCAGTCAGGGTCAGCAGACAAACATTTGGCACCTGCAGCATTGGAGTTCAGTTTGTCTGATGAGGTCATGCTGCGTGTCCTGTTTGTCTGAATCATGGGTTCACCACCAGAGTCCAGACTAAGTGTTGTCCACACAACACCATGCGGTCGCGTTAAGAATTAGGCACGATGAGGCATCAACTTGGTCCATATGGAGCAAGGTGGTAACTTCCATTCCTTTTTCTCAGCCTAATTCCGCAAGCAATCCACAACGCCGGCCTCTTCCACAAAGGCTGGACCTTTGGGTAGACCATGAACACGCCTCGATCTCCCACCCCGCTCTTATTATGGCTAACCAACCGTAAAAACGATCTATGCGACACACCCATCCACACTCCATCATGTTAACGTGTATAAGCATTGAGAGAGCGATCTCACATAAGCACACTACCTCTAGTCAGGCTTAGGTGGCTATCCTATCAGTTTACCTTAGCAAGCGAAACATGCGAAACATGCAAGTAGGGTTGAAAGCCGTAACCGAAAATTCTGTTTATCAGGGATCGTTTTCGAGGTTGTACTGTGATTTTAGGTAAAACGGAAAGATAACGAAAACCGAAAAAACGGAACGATAATGGAAAAAAGTACTGGAAACAAAAACGATTTTTCCTGCTTCCGATCATTTTCGGGTTTTACCGTATTTTGGCGGTAATTACTGGTAATAATATACCATTTTTAGCAATATAGCCTAAAACTCTATACGCAACACAATGCCATCAATCATCATCTATTACTCGCACTTGTACTACCTACCTTCAGCTCAAAATTTGTTTACTTGGTCATCTATATGTGTTTATAAGGATGCTGAATCAATAATCATATTTATGAATTTGAATCGTATCATCATTTTTGAGTTGTACTATTGGATTTTGTATGTAATATGGGTGATTTTTATTAGTTTGTGTAATATTGGCTAGCCGTTTTTCAAATTATAAATTCTCGACTCCCGATCGATATCGAGCTACTCCCAATCGGATAGTTTCCTTCCCGAAGTTCCTGTAATACTGGCACCGTACTCGTTTCCGTGGTATCGTTTTCGATTCCGTTTCCGAAGAAAAATATGAAACTGAAAACAATTTAGCCTTCTTCCGATCGTTTCCGACCGTTTTCATCCCTACATGCAAGTTTTGTAGGCGTAAATAAGGCAAAGGTTGTGGTAATAAAAACAGGGTAATTTATGCATCAAGTGTAGATTCCAGTGGACTTGCCGATCACTTTGTTGTGGTTGAGCTAGCGGCGGTCGCTCTAGTTGCACATGGGCTCCGGTCGTAGTGGGGCCATTCTCGAGGGGTAGACGGATCGGTCTCTCTGATGTAACCTACATGCACAAGCAGGGAGGACACACAAACCGATATATAATATGAGCTCAACTAGGCTTTATTTGATGGAGTTTGGATTTATAAGTGTGTTGGTGGAAGAATCACCGAAATCGGAGTTCGGATGGAAAATGTGTGATTTATTCGGGGAGCTTACCGGTCGTGCAGGTTCTAGTGGGGTGAGTAGGTCAACAAGCCTCTGCACATGTTGGCGGGCGTGATAGCGGCTATTGCGGAGATGCCATGGTAAAGGGTATGCTTGGACAAGGCGGGGCGGTAGCGCCGAAGGGCTGGCAGCCGCATGGTGATTTTGGAGTATGGGAGAGGGTTCTACGAAAATATACGATGAAATGGATGAGAGTTGGTGTGAGTGGATAGGGCTTGATTTTTGACAAATTTAGAGACTAAAATCACCGAAATCGGAGTTAGAATGGAGAAAACATGGAGTTTATTGGGTGGAGGGGGTAGATATGAACCTTTGGAGAAGTTCAAGGGGGTATTTCCAGCCTTTTTCTCACGAACTATTGCAATCTGACCCGCGGAGGGTGAAACTTGGGCCAAGGAACTTGGCTTGGCCGGGTGGGGTCTTATCCGGGCGGCCCGCCGTGCTAGTGGGCCAGCCCACCCAAGGCAAAGACGGCGCGGCTTAACGTCGGCGCGTCTAGGCCCATGTCTCGGTGACCGCAGGAGGGGCGATGGCGTTAAAGCGACGGACAGTGGTTCGCGGTGGCAGGACCGGGCGGTTTAGTGGAGCCAGTCGGGTGGCCTCGTTGGCAGCTCACCGCCGGCGATGGTGGTTCTGGCGACGAGGCCTGAGGTGTGACATCGCGGTCGGTGAGGCGGTGCCGGTGGTAGGGTTGAACGCGCGGATTGGTGGCTGGAGGGGTGGGTTCCATGGGAGCAGGCGGCGGTGTGCGCCCGGCGACGAGGCACCCATTCGACGGCGGCGCTGCGGTGAGGTAGAGCAGGTAGTGGGGGTGCTAGAGAGGTGGAGGGTGGCCGGGTGGCGTTCGAGTTCGCTGGAATTGGAGGAGATGCGGCGGGGTTGGCGAATTTGGGTGGCGGCGTCTGTTGCCGTGGATGGAGCTTGCTCCTAACAGGGCAGAGCGAGGTGATGTCCAACCCCTTTTTATAGGCTGACAGGAAGGAGGGGCAGGTCGGCGTGGGGTTGACGGCTGAGGCGAGGTGCCCGGGACACAAGTGGGCGACGTGTGTCGTGGTGGCATTGCGGCCGCGAGGCGTGTGTACAGCGTGCGCTCGGGCGGTGTGGCGTGGGGCACTGCGGCGCGAGCTGGGAAAATTATAGGGAGGGGGTTGGTGTGGCAGCATGGTTGGTCTGCTGCGCGACGGTCATTGCAGCACATCCGCGTGGGTGGCGTGCGCCGCGGTGACAGCGTGCCGGAGGATATTTAATTATTTGCCATCGTTACGAATGGCACATCTTTAATTGCTATCCTTAGAATGACAATTACATATTTGCCATCCCCGCATAGAAGTTGCTCATTATTTACCATTCTTGATGACGTGTCAGGCCACGTCAGCGTGCTAGCATGGATTGAGCAAGTCAAATGACCGTTGTGCCCAGCCTTTCTCACACTGGCCATCCTATCTCTTATCCTCCAGCTACTTACAAGTGGGACCCATACCTCAGGGCCGTCTTCAACCTCTCGTCTCCCCTTACCCTTTGCTCAGTTCCGTATTTGGCTGCTGGCTCTTGCTTCCTTCGCCAACCTCCCGAGCTCAGATCACGTTAGCTTAAAGCTGGCCTCCTCCCAGGGCGGACCGGACCGGCTGCCATCCTCCTGTTCCGTCTCCAACTCGCCGCCCTGCCCCTCTCCCTCCTTGGCTCCCTCCCCATGAACCAGTGGACAGACATGAGCACGTCGGACATGAGCACGACGCTCACCCGCGCCCTCGGCTCGAGCTCCAGCCGCCCGCCCCACCGGAGCTGGCACACGTCGGTCTGCTCCGCGTCGAGCCCGTTGGCGTCGGCGTTGGCCCTGAGGCCCGGCAGCAGCACCGGCACGTCCGTGAGCACGTAGCACGCGGCGCCGAGGCACGCCACGGCCGCGATGCCTGGGAGGCCTGTGCCGGCGCCGAGCTCCACGACGGTGGCGCCCCGGAGCTAGGAGGACCGCGCGGAGCTGCTCGACGAGGCCCTCGAGCTCCCTGCGAGCGCGGGGATATCTGTGGAATATTGTAGAGGTTTGTAGAAGTTTTTGTTGAGCTCAATTTATATACTCGGCAACAAGTTTTCGGAAATCAATTTTGAATTTAGAGAGAGATTTAGAGAAATTTTTCGGGGATGATTTTTGAGGTGTTACACTATGCTACGATGTTTCACCATAGCAGAAATATAACATGCAATATTTTAAAATAGGATTGGTTTATGTTTGAAAGGTCTAATTATTTACTAGCTTATACAATTGTCAGTTAATGATGGATATTTAGCCGTTCTCCAAATTGAAATAGCAATCAATCAATTTGGTAATATCGACGAAGGGTTTTTTTTTATCATGAATTGTTACACAAATTGCAAAAACTGTCCTCATAATGGAGCAGGATCCTCTATAGTTGGCCTCTCTGCAGTTGGGTGTGACCAGTGGACAAGTGCATGTGGACCAGCATGTCAGCCACCCAACTACAGGGAGGCAAACTATAGATGACCAGGTTCCGCTTGTACTACCATAATCACATAGCAAGTAAATAAAATAGATAGCATTTAGTTTTGCATAAAAAATCTATTGTTTAATAGATACTATTTAATTGTTCATTTGTACAGTGAATATAAGATATCAAAAATAAAATAATAAGGAAGAAAGCCATTTTAGGAAAAGTATGAGTTGGAAGGTTATTGACTTAAATGACTAGCTTCCACTGGATTCGCATATCAACGGTCATCTTGATGAAGTCGATATATATAATGCCTACAAAATCTCCTCGAGGAATCACAGATTCGCTAGTAGACTTCTCTATTCCTCTTCGCGCTTCAAAAATTCCGATCTAGAAATGGCGATCCGGATCGGAGAGGGGAGATCCCTGTTTTGTAAGCCGGCGGCGAGGGTAAGAACAACATCATCGACGAGGATTGGGGCTACGCACCCGTCCTTGCTTCAGGAGCTCACTGGTGCTCTCCCAGCCACGGATCCATACATCTGCGACGGCAACCAGGTCGATAGCATATATGGTACGCCCCCTTATACCTCAGATTGTAGCCGACGATGTCTATCTTGGTGGGGCAAATCATGTCCCAAAAGATGGAAAGGTTCCGCATGTAATAGGAGTTGGGGGCAATACTGGCGACCTTGGTCATGGCAACGCCATAAGTAATAACCTTTGACTTATGGAAAATATTCAATCAGAGAACATGCCAATGACGATTGATAAACCAGAGGGTCAAACTTATGCCGCAGGGGGTGCTACCTATGTGACAGGACAGTGGACATCAGAAGAGGACAGGTACAACAATTTAGATTCATTTTTGCTCATGGTGTAATTCCTTGTTCAGAATTTTTGATCTTGCCATGTGTTGTGACAATACAAGGTGTTGCTATTTGTGCCATGAAGCAGATGGTTTTCCTTTCACACTTGTTTACCCCCTTTTCTTAGGGAACATGAGGGGCAAAACCCCTACTGAGAAATATATTAAAGAAAGGAGTTATGTTACAATATAATATCAATCAATTGTAAAATTTTGTCAGTTATGGCTGATCTAGCTCTATGAACCAGCATAGAACCTCCCTTTGGAAGAATAGGATGCAGGGACGAATTGTGGTTCCAGCCCCTTCAAAAATAGTAGTGTCCTAGTCCTTTCTTTAATTTTTCACCTATGGGCCACCTTAGCAAGATTTTTCCGTCCTTAAATTCCATCCCTGAATGTGATTGCAAGGCAAGTATATGCCATCCCAAAATTGTACACACGATTCCTCCCATCACAAGGAAAGCTTTGGATTGCAGTAGTGTCTGAATGAAACTATCTGTTGCAGCATAGTAGATTGTACGTTTGTTCATATACAACAGTTATGCTATCTAGATTTGATTGCAAATTTGCTATGTCTTGTGACTATGGAGTGTATACATCATAGTTCATTTATAAAAAATAAGTACTTCGCTGTTGTTTATATAACAAATGTATCTAGATTTAATTGCAAATATTCTATGTCCTGTGACAATGGAGTATATGTATATCCCACTTCTATTTATGAAAAACCCTGTACATATCCCTTTGTGTTGACTTGGTGGAATGATAATTGAAATTTCATTTTTCCAGTTTGGTTAAGGAGCTTGTGGAGATGCTAGGTGAGAAGAAGTGGTCCATAATTGCAAAGAGTCTCCCAGGCAGGATCGGAAAGCAATGCAGAGAGAGATGGTTCAACCATGTGCAACCTGACATTAAGGTCTTCCGGTTTTTTAGATGCATACATATATGCTTTTTCAGTTTTTCTACATATTATTCATTAATACAAAGCATCGGATTACTACTACATATTATATTTGCATGTATCCTTGTATGATTGAAGGAGTACAATGGGACAGACATATGCAGGATTTTGCATATTTTGTGTCCACTTTTTCTCTAGCAAAGCACGCATCAGGCCATCGGGGCATGCATTTTGAGCATCCAGCCTCTAGAGCGTTCATTTCTTTACTTCTCACGCATATTCTGATGGAGATTTTATGAATATAGGTTGGGATATCGATATACAAATTGAGATATCGGTGGGTTATGCACACTATTGGCGATAGGAAATGGAGGACCAATTTGTTCTTACACGCGTATCAGCTCCCAGTATGTGTTTTAGCCCAGAATTATGTTGGGATCATAAAGTCTTTTTGTTCTTAGAGTGCATAACTAACATGGTTATTTGGGATACCAGTGTAGCGTAGACGTATGTACAACACGCACATGTTGTAAGATAATGGATCGGGCAATAAAAAGGAAAAGAAAGAAGGAATTAGAAAGAATGAGACTTGCTTGATTGACATCTTTTCTTTCTTATTAATTCCAAAACAAGTAAAGTAACATCTGAGTATGGGTGCAAAATGAGGTGAGCAAATAAAGGACTAAATGGCGGAAATATTTTCTTTTTATTGGTTTTGAACCATTTCTACCTCTTTCTAACCCTTTCCAACCTTCGCAACGGGGCCAATGTGAGGGTTATGGTGGAACCATCTTAGGTAAAAAAGATTTTGAGTAAACTCACTCTTTAATAGTGTAGATAGATTTTATAACCCTTTTCCATCGTTGTTGAAAATATATGAAAATTTGAAATCCTAGAATCTGTATGATACCGGAGATCTTCGATCTTCTAAACTGCGCTAGCTTTTTTTAATAAAGGAAGATCTTACTGCACATGCTGGAGAAACTGTATTTATATACTTACAAAACAAATTCTTGGGAACCCTAATTGATTTTGTGTCCTTTTTCTAGATAGAAAAACTTGTATGCCTACAAATAAAGTTCCTAGAAATTGTACTTGATTTTTTAGTTTTTATCGTTTTTCTGGAAGTTATAAACCCTGTTCCTTACTAGATATTCATGCACACTCAATTTGTTTTTTTTTTTGGTAGAAATGTTTCTCCAAGTACATATGCAGATTTGATGCCTAGAATGCAGTCTGGACCCTGGACCATGAAAACCATAGTGAAACAAGAATCTGTAGTACTAGATGATCATTTTTCTTGGTTATAACAATGTAACACGCAAGTGGATTGGTCGACGATTTTTTTTTTGTCGATTTCCATCAAAGAATTAACTTGGAAAGGGAATTGATTGCTGCAGCTGCAATAATCTGTACCGGGCACGCTCATAGAAAAGGCATTTGATGTATATTTAGTGCCCGTTTGGAACATAGAAATTTAAGAGAAATAATTCAATTTCACGGAAGAAACACAGAAACTGGAAATTTTTCACGATTTCAAACATGGCCTTGTCATTACACATAGTACCAGTGCTAATCTGTGAAAAGTGTATGTACCATTTGAACATATTTTTAAGCCATTTTTTGCATACGTGCCCCTCAACGCCTCAACGATTTGTGTTTGTGCGCATTTGTTTTCTGCAGAAGACTCCGTGGACAAAAGAAGAGGAGCTGATGCTCGTGGGCTGGCACCGGAGGCTCGGCAAGAAATGGTCCGAGATCGCCAAGCGCATCCCGGGTCGGACTGAGAACAACATCAAGAACCACTGGAACGCGACCTTGCGCAGCCTGAAGGCGAAGCGCCGGAGCAAGACGATTCAGGTGGCTCTCGAGAACGGGGACCGCCCCGCCGTCCTCGAGGAGTACATGCGCGATGAGCTGAACCTGAACAAGGAGGGCGGCGCCCCGGCCAAGGCAGCTGAGGCGCCGGCACCGTATGCTGGGCCGGTTGGCTGGCAGACTGATGCCCCGGCCGCCCCGGCCAAGGCCGCTGAGCCGCCGGTGCCGTATGCTGGGCCGGTCGGCTGGCAGGCTGACGACCCGGCCGCCACGGCGGCGCCGTCGCCGGGCTCCAACTCATCCGACCTGTGTTGGCTACACATTCTGTGCAGCGGCATGATGCCACCCCCGATGATGCAGGAAGGCTCATACGCCGCTCCGGCCGACGACGGGCACGTCGTGTACGCTACTTACGACGCCGACGCCAACGGCTACGCGCTCTACGCGCACGTGCAGCCGACGCCGGGGCACGGCTACGCTCCTTTCAACCCGGCGGCCGCTGGCGGGTACTACAACTACAACAACCCACTGCCACACCCGTACCAGTTCGCCGGACAGCATGTGCACCCTGCAGCTGCAGGTGGCTACTACTACCCGTACCACTACCAGGAGGAGGCCGGGCCGAGCCACCAAAGCGACGGAGGCGCTGGCGCCGGTGGTTACTGGGCGTATGGCGACGCAGGTGGCTTTGGTTTCGCGGCCTCGGAGCAGACCGGCTTGCCTTTCAGTGCCAATGCACCTGCGGCCCAGAACCAACGTGGCGGCGGCATTTGAGGTGAGGCGATGATTTTTCTGAAGCTGCCTGTGCTGTGTCAGTGTTACGCAGCAGTGTTGAACCGGTTTAAATAAGCGTCTTCTCTGTGGACGGCGTGGTGACTTTTGCATTTCCATTCTTGAACTGGAGTATGTCGTGCTACTGTTATGGTGTAGTATTTTTCCTGTTGGAGTTTCCATTGAATGTTTGGTCTAAACAAGAACCTTGGTATGCTTAGACAATACTATCTGTTCTGTTTCTGTTTGGTGGTGCGGTATTCAGTTTGCTCGTAAACCTGTAGTCCTGTAGTTTGCTGTGCTTGGGATTTCTTTGCAGGTTTCTCTTTTTGATCAGGGGCATGCATGGATGTTTGTTTTTGTTTTGAAAACCTATATATGTCGAAAAGAAGCCGTGGAAGCGCTGGCCTCATCATGGGCAATGCTTGGTGCCTGGTGCCTGGTGCCTGCAGCCTGATTGTACACCTGCGGTGGCCATCTTCAGCAGACAAACATTTGGCACCTGCAGCTGCAGGCTGCAGCATTGGAGTCCAGTTTGTCTGATGAGGCCATGGGTTCACCACCAGAGCCCTCTCCGTCCCAATTTCTGAACCGGCGCGGCGGCACCATCATTGGAGTGTCTGGGAAATAGTAGTACGTTGGCGTGCCCTGCCATCCGGTCAGGAAGTGCAGCGCTGCTGTGCTGTCTGTCCTACTGTCCTGCGTAGGCACAGCAGCGGAACAGCCCAGGCATGCGCTCCGAGTCCCGCCCGGCTCCCGGGCTGTGAGATGATTTGGCTGTTTCGAGCATATCATCCATTTTTTTTATAGTGTTCTGTCTGTTCTTTTATACACAAGCTTCGCAGGCCAAACAATGTACATGCACAATCTGCTTAGGCTATTTCCAGCGGTCTGCTTATCCCAATCCGCATTTCAAGCGCCGCACCTACTATTTGCACGCACAGCTAGTGAGGTCCATTTGGTTGTCCTGACGTATGAGTTCAGCACGCATGCAGTCATACCACCATTTTCTCAAGGTATAGCCTTCTTTTTTTTTTGTCCAATGACCATGGTTCCATGAGCCATACAAACAGCCAAACGAGCTATGAGCAGTGCCTGAATGAGTTATGCTGACAACAAACAAAGTAGAGTTGCATGTCCCGAGCTAGGCTGAGGTACATGCAGACTGCAGTGAACCAATCATACTTGTAGTGTTGATGCGGTGAAGTGGTGGACAGTGACCATATCGTAGTGGGCAGTGGCTGGGCCAGCGCCACTGATAATCATGGAAAGTGTGTTGCTCGGTCCTAGCCACCTAGGTGGTGTTTGGATCATAAGACCATCCCACCGGTAAGCACATTCGGTGGTCACTACAAAGAGGAGTTTAAAATATAGGCGGTTGGATGGGTTTATTGGTGAGAATAGCCTAAGTCATGTATATGAATATGCGTATGTACATTTTGAACGATGATTGTCATGTTTGAAATGTTGGGATATTGAATTATATACCATACCTAAGTAGCAGTATTTCACCATGAGGTGCAGCGACCACTCTAGCCTAATGTGGCAAAGCGGCCAGTTTGGGTTTAACTGTCTTCCCCTCAGATTCTTGGAATGATTTTATCAGGACTCGAGCTTCAGTAGTTGCGTTGTAGAAGCAACCAAGAGGGAAGAAGAAGAAGAACCGGCATTTTGGTTTAGTCTTATCTTTCCAAATCTGGTCTCATGGGTGGGTCTTCTAGATGAGATCCAAAGGAATTGAGTGTTGAAAGGACCCAACACTATATTCTTCCATTGGTGGTGAATCGCTACCTTATGATGTCACGTGCTTTTGTTGAGTTGGAATGTCTGCAATTTGGCTTATAAAGAGACAACTTATCATAATCCTGTATCAAGCGGCATTCACTTCAGTCCTCGTATACAGCGGTTTCCTACATATCTTTTGGGTCGATCACACCAAAAAGCGTGGATTTGCCTATTAGCAACTGCAATGGGGGTGCATCCTCGAAACAATGCCGTGTTCATTGGCATTATGCTAGCAACATTGAGTCCACCAACTTGTTTGTTCATGCCATTTCAACCAATCGAAAATTCCCTCGGTGCCACTGAGAACTTTCCCCACCCCCTGTACGTTAGATCCTTTGTGTCAGGCTCCAAATATATCATATACACACAGGATGACACCAGGGGCACATCCACCATTGGGGTGGCCTGGGTTCGAGCCCTTTCTACCTTGGCAAAGATAATAGTCTCCCTACAATTTGTAGACATGAATAAAGAAGTAAAGGAGAAAAAATAGAGATAGAAAAAGAAAAAATATAGAAAGATAATCATAAGTAGAAAGTGAGTTGGCTAGGATGGTATAAGAGAAAACAATAGTTGGTTGTGGATCCGCCATTGGATAAGGCCATCTTCACCAACGCATGGCCATACACTGTTACATAGCACTGTACAAAGAAAGGGATTTGAAATTTGAACGGTGAGATAGGCAGATCAGCGAGGATAGCCTAACAGACAAAGGAATGTAAAGAGGAAATAATATACCCAAACCATAGCAAGCGGAGCACAGCCCGTCTTATCAAGTTATCAGTGTAGTAAGCATAGATTCTCTAGCTCTTGAATGAACATGCAAGCAGATGCACTGAACCTTTACTCACGAGTCACGAGTCAACTAAGACAAAATACTTGTACAGGAAAAGCGAATTATATTGAAGCGAAGTCACATGTACCAGTAAGTAAGCTAGGTTAAGGAAAGGCAATATGCAGGTATTCCGGTGCAAACCAGTCTGTCCAACCAAAGGCAAAGCAAACTATCTATCTAGCACCGGCCGGTTCCGGTAGCAATCAGCTGTCAAATTAAGCAAGTGGGTTTTTACTTTAGTTGTGTGCTAGTACACTACACCGGCTAATCGGCGATTAGACTCGCCTCCACAAAACGTAGCTTTCTTCAGGTTCGGCGGACGACGGCCACACCTATTGGCCTCGTAATCATTGCAGCTAGGATGGTTGGAGTGGACTTCCGGCGCTGCCAGGGGCCAAACTCCTGGCTTGCTAGGTCGTTTGACGGAATTGCTTGGTAATCCTGTGTGTGCCAACCAGTAGCCACGCGTCTCCGACGATCCCGGGCGGCCGGTGATCGCCGACGTATTTCTTACCACCACCGGAGGATGAGGAATTCAGCTGACGCACCAGTGACGCCTTAGTGATTGTGCTTCTCTACCTAGCTCGACATCATTCAGTCTCAGAGTGCTGTGATGTACAGCTCTGAACCACAAGTAGATGGGGACTAGTGGACTTGGGACCCAAAGTGCTCAGCTGCTGTTTTAATTGTTGAAGGAGAACAAAATAGTTTTTTTTGTAAACATCATAAACATGCTACAAAATATTTTGATCAGTTGCTTTTGGATAAATTTGTTGTGCAGCACAGTAGATGTTTGTCGTTGTCCTTATAGAATCCGCAGGTGATGCGTGGACGACACTGGCGATCAGACTTTTGGTTCTCTCTCAACTACTAGTATATATTGTTGATTGATGTGCCCGTGCGGGTGGTGGATATTCAACTATTCATGAACCTTTTTCACATCGGCTTCCAATCGGCTGCACAGCGCTGCAGCTGTTTCTACTGTAGCTTAAGGCAGCAAGCACTGCTGGGGCTTACATATGGCTGCTACTGGCACTGTAGCATACGCAATAATCACTGTAGCTACAGCCAGCAACAGCAGTAAAAATCATTACCGATGGCACCCATCGATGTTAGCTCACCGTGGACACATATCACGCTTTTGTTAAAGAAAACTGTGGACACTATATGCGTTGAAGGGCTGGGTATATATGCCTATGCCTCCGATCGTGGAAGCTACATGCGTAGACAAGGCATAGCCATTAGGAGATGGTGCTATTTGCACGTCGCTTTCCGTCAGGAGGGTGGCGAAAGTGTTGCTAGACGCCTACTGCTCCTATCTGGAACCGATTCCATCGAAAGGCTCTGATAAGCCTGATGAGTGGAATTTAGGCAGGATCCGGGCCATATCGCGGAGGCCGCCAGAATCTATCTACGAACAATAATACGTACTACTTGATTTATTTGGTTATTATAGGCGTAGCCTATACACTACATGATTATACTACTATAGTGTCCTCGCCTTACTTGACTCTTCCCTCCCTGAAATACTACACTGACCCAAGAATCTTAGCAGGTGTTAATTAATTATTAGTGCTAAGCTAGGACTGTTCCCTAGGGCATAAAAAAGACGAACTGGAATGGAATGTTGATGGAATGCGAAATGCATGGAACAATATTTCAGTGCTTTCATTTCACGATATGCCTGAACAGGACTACTGCATTTTGTTCAGACTTCAGAGGCCGGCCGTGCGTGGTCACCCAACTATACACATAGGTGTAGATGGAGTACACCTAGCTAGTAGCTAGAGAAGGACGGCGGATCTTAGCCACATGTCTAATCGCGCGCGCATTATAATGATGATGTTCGCCGGTATCTTTCCGTCTAATCCACCCTCGTAGGCTTTCAGAAATTCGAATCCAAAGCGGAGCCCCAGCGCGCTGCACGGCATGCTCTCTCAGTCTCAGTCTCAAGTCTCAGTGCTCTCCACCGGAGCAGCAGACCAGGCTCGTCGAGTCTTCACCCAATGCAAGGCCTCCTCGTGGCCCATGGGAAGCATCACGCTCAGGTCATTCTTGTGTAAAATGGACTTCGTGGATCAAGTGCAGCCGTGCGTGCAAAGATATATACAAGTATAGATACCCATGGTGCGCTGCACCATGTATAAAAAAGGGTGTGATTATAAATGTATAATCGAAGATACATGTCCCTGAATTTGAGACACGATGTGCACAGGCTTGTCACAAGATTTAAGGTGATTTCGGTCATATCGCGACCATGTGCTTCGGATTGCTCACTCTCTCCATGACATGGACAGACACTGATGGGTGGCTCAGTTTGACACAACCTTCCTTAATGAGATAAACGATCGACACACCCGGACAAGTGAAGGATCTCGTAGCAGTGCTTCACGCTTTGGGGATCCAGATGAGATTACAGATTCCTTTAAAACTTAATACTAGCAGCCAATGATAGTTCCACCTCTTTAAAGATGTGAGGTTCTAGATTCGTCTCCCTCGAAGGTTTTCTTGATTTATGTGAGAAAGTTTTCTTCTTAATCAATGCCCGGGGTGGTCTTACCCCTGTAGGTCAAGTTTCTTTTCCTTACAACTTAATATTGCAGTATACTGTATATACCGTGGGCAAGTGTATTATAACTTAGTCAAAATTAGAGAAATTTAACTGTGATAAAAACTAAAATGGCCTAAAACTAAGGGAATTGCCACAAACATTGAGCATGAACCTAGCTTAATTGGCACACTTGAGAGGCACAAAACTTCCAAGATGTTTATAGATACCAAACAGTCAAGCGTCCTTGTAGATTTTCCCTTGTTTTAATTTCGAAGTCAAAATCATTCAATAGGGACACTGTGCCGAAGGCAGTCCCAATGGCCTGATTAATATGGTGTCCATTGTTTTTTTTATATATCTATAGTGAACTATCATTTATGGGTATTACTACCTCTAAATTCTCAAATATTTGTCACTAGTTAGTTCATTTTTGAGTTAAGAAGCGCTAAATAAAAAAGAATGGAGGGAGTATATTGGTTGAAGATGATATGACAATAAAGATATACTACCACAGTGCCACGAAGAATGCAATCTAAGTCTTTTTTTTGTTGATAAATTACTAGTCAGAGTTGAGATGGAGGAGATTGAATAAAAATGAACAAACTTGGCTAGTCCAATCCCAATACATGAGAGAATTTCACGGGTGGTCCTTAAACTTGTCCTGAAATTTCATCTAGGTCTTGGTACTCTCAATATGCACGTTCAGGTCTTTTTACTTGTCTCGAGGTTTTATCTAGGTCATTGAATTTGTCCTGAGATTTCATCTAGGTCCCAATACTCTCAAAATGCACAATCAAGTCCTTAAACTTGTTCTAAGATTTCATCTAGGTCCCTAAATTCGCTAAGTTGTTTCATATATGTCCAAATCTTCATTACTCATACTAAACTCCCTCTCCCTCCTTCGCATACCACTCTCTGCCCCATGCACCCCCCTTATCACCGCCCTCCCTCGTCGCAATGCCTGTTGACGTCACTTAAGCACGGCAAACCTTATACTGGAAGCGACAGTATCATGTATAGCTTTTCCCCAGGATGAGTATCGTGGGTTTTGTCAATCCAAGGAACGAACTAAAGGTAATCTAATTAACAAGAGTTTGAGATAAACTTAAAGAGGTGAAAGGTGTATAGTTAACTCTAAACCAATCCTTAATCTAAACCAATCCTTAACCTATACTAGATATGTTAATATATAAGATAGACGATTAGAACATCATTAGAGAACTAATTAAAGGGTATTAACTAGCTTCTAATCAGGCTCTAAACGGATCCAAAGCATATGCGATAACGGGCACCACATCTAAGATAAAACAGCGAGATAACTAGTAGCTTAAGGCAAACAAGCATGTTCAAGCATATTCATCATAGCATAATTAAATCATGATAAACCAATCTAATCCCCTAGATCGAGTTTAACATTTCACCGGGCTCTACTGTCACTATTAACCAGGTAATCGACGAGAAACTCTCAACAGGCATACATAATCAGAGAACGTGCTTCTAATTACTTCACATAGTCTAATAACATAATTAAAGCAACTAGAACTTCTAATCACCATGATCACAGGAACTAAAAACATAACTATATCATTAGTAAACTAGATTAGAGATCAAGAACGCTAGATAAATAACATCCTTAATGACATGGTCTAATCAACAAGCATCTAGATCTAAATCTAATTAGAACTAGAACAAACATAATTAGAACAAGAACTTGATAATTAGACAAGAACAAAGCTTCGTTGATTAACTGTATCAACATTACATCCATGATTATACCTTCCCTTGATGATACAATTAGGCCTCCAAATCTTGGTAATTAGAGCACCGTGCAAGGCCTCTAATCACCTCCAGGAACTAGAAGAACTCTAATCCTAGACTAGAAACTCGACCCTCTGCTCTCTCTAGTTGTTGTCCCTCTTTCCGCCGACTTCACGCCTTGATAATGAATTGGATGCCTCGACTCGGGGCCTAGACTCGCTATTTATACCCTGAGGATGACGCGGGTAAAAAGGCAAGTCGAACCGACGTTCGGAGAGGTGGGGTTGGCCGACCCAGACTCTTCTTGCGTCTTCTCCTTTCCATCTTTCGCGGGGTAGTTACTTAATGCTTAAGTAATATTTGTGCGGGGCCTTCGGGACTCTTATGCTTCTGGAATATTCGTAATGGGCCGAGCTTCGATGAATTCTTCTGGCCTTTGTCATATTCATCATCTTTAATGAATAAATATCTTTATTTTCTTGTAGCTCTTTGACACTTCATTGAATCTTCTGGTTAGGGAGCCTTGATCTACATAGAGGGGCTATGAGTACACCAAGTCTTCCTTGTTCTTCATCTTCAATCCATGTCATCTAGCGGTCTTTTCTTACTCGAAGTGGATCATGGTGAATTTCGCGAAAAATTAGTCTAAAACCTGTAAAAATCACATGTAGCATATTTCCAAGACAATATTGTAAAATCCACAATTATCGGTGATAAATGTTAGTGAAAGATATAGTTGACGCATAAAATCAATGATAAATCATATAAAATGATGCATAAATTTCGTACATAAGCCGCGTCAACAACATCTCCACTCTCAAACCTTGCTCGTCCTCCAGTAAATCAAGTTTTACAATTAATGTTCATTTAAATAATCAAACCAAATTTAAAACTCTCAAATTTTTCTATGTTTAGACCAACAATTTATATAAGTAAATAGATATTCATGTAAGCATACTCCACAACATATGTAGAAAGAAATCAAAAACTCATCAATAACAAATCTCCTTATTTTTCAATAAATTTTCAAAAAGGATTAAGTATCAAAGATTAAAATATATAAGCCCAAGAACTACTCTCATCTTTCCAGGCTCTCAGTGTATATATATTTGTGGAATAAACTATAAGAATCTATAAGTATAGGCTTATCTGGAGCTTGGTATGAATCCTAATCAAAATTTAATCTCGATATATTATCAAACTAAGAAAAGAATCTGCTGGTATTACTGAGATTTCTCAAAAAGGTCATGAAATTCATAATGATGAAAAGATTAGAAGAGAGTATATATAGAAAAGTGGACATATGGAAATAAATTAAATGATCTCAATGCACAAATGAAGGCCTTGTTATCGGATTGCATATGGTTGGAAGATTTTCTGGAGTTTTTTTAAGACAACAAACTAAGTTATACATAGGTCTTTAAGAAAACAAAGAGGGGCGGTATATTTACCTAATTCTACTTTTGACCACTTGGTCTTTTTCTCTTTATTATTATTTTTTCTTTCTTTTTTTTCTGGCGACCACATGGTCGTTTCTTTTTTTTTAATTTGCCCCCTCAAAGTCCTTCAACGCAAAAAAAAAAAATTAGACAAGACCTCCATCCCCACTCTTAGATAATACTCATCCTTGAGTATTTAAAACACTAATATAAGTGGGATATAACTAATATATTTATTTTTAAAACTCCAGAAAACAATAGGTTGTGGTCAAGGAAGATATATGAAATGATAATTTTGGTTTCAGGAGGGATAACCAGCGAAGTTTGTAATCTCTCTGATGTAGAGAGTTACAATGTATGGATAAAAATGCTAGCAAATGAAAAGATAAGTAAAAATGAATGACCAGATTTGAAATCTCGTTCCCTTGATTCAAATCTTAATCCAATTCAATCAAGAATTAAATTTGATAAAAACTACGGTTTAACAATAAAGCTCTAAATAGGTAGGGCCTATATAAAACAATCATAAGAAACTTAGTCTTAATGTTGATAGCTCAAAACAAAATTTAAAGGAGATCCATTATGGCAAAGAATTGAAATCTAAACTTTGAATAACAATAACATGTGGGTCTTTATGAAATATCATATCTACTATATAAATACCAATCATAATTCAATTAAATTGCATTAATGAGAGCATAAATTCAGTTTAATTAATGACATATGATTACAAGAAAATAAACATTTTATTTATTTCATCTCATCATAGAGAAATACATAATCATGATAAAACTAACTCACACATAAATAAAAATAACTTATAATTATACATAAATTGATAAAAGAAAAATAAAATAAAATAAATTTCATAACGAAAATTTAAGAAATAAATAAAAACTAAGGCAAACCAATGATCTTCACTGTTGATGCCTCTGGTTCCATAGCCTCAAATGGTGCAATTGCTCTTCTATGGTTTGAGTGTTCCGCTCAAACTGATCAGTATTTGCTCTAATTTGATCAAGTATCTGATAATTCTCTGAAGTCATATTTTCTATGCCATAGAATGCTTGTTGAGGCATGCTCTGAGTTGCAATAAATTCAGGAGTATGACGTTTTGCACTCCTTGGAACAAAAGTTGGAGGCGGGAGAAAATGTGTTGAAGGAGTGAACACTGGGGTAGAAGTAGGATCAAACGAACTAACTGGCCTTGGATTAAGCAGATGCACTTGAGATGATGATCCTGCTCTAAACTCTTCAGCCATAAAATGCTGACTAGGTTGTGCAGATGGTGTCTCCCAAGCGCCCCATCCAGATGATGGCGATTGCTGGCTTGATTCTCCTTCCTCAGTCATAAATTTTTCCAACCAATCAATCATTCCTTGTGCAAATAAGGCAAGTCTAGGATTAGAAATTCTGAAATTGGTTTTGCTAACAAAGAAACCAGTATTCTCGTTTCCATAAATATATTTTCCTTTCCTTAAGGAATTTTCATCAATGCTAGCTGGTAACTTTGTATAACTTGGATCAAACACTAAATCGGGTTTTAGCGCAGAAGCGAGGATAGTAAGATAGTGTCCAAATCCAAGTAATCCAGTGTTTCTATTCCTCTGAACAATCCAATGGTTAATCATGGAATGTATTGGATTAATCCCCATAGGCTCACAAAGTGCAATGTAAAGCCATTTCATTTTAGCACTCTGCACCTTAGTGTCATCTAGCCTCTCTATGACTCTGACAGTCATGAATCTATGGATGATTCTAATTATGGGATTAATTATTCTCATTCTTTACTTGGAAGAATTTTCAGCAATTTGTAACAAAAACTCTCTAGAATGTCTTGGTTAACTTCAATAGTTTCAGGTGAGTTCTCCCAAAATCCCAACAAAGAACCAATCATACCAAAGGACATTTCTACCCAATCTTTCTTCAATCTAAATCTCAAGGCATGGTTATAATCAGAGGAACTGACTATATCCATAGTGGTCATGATTTCTAAAGCTATGTCCCTCTGGTAGGTAGCAGAAATATGAATGAAATTGCTATAGCCCAAATTCTGAAAAGCTTTCTCTATGCTAGGAGCAAAATCTAGACTGCCCAGGAAATCGAAATCTAAATCATAATTGGAGGTGATGCGATGCTGGCAACTGTTATACCTCTGCTTTTCAATATCGGTACGGAGCAAGAATCCTTCCTGCGAGTACTTCCATTGATCCTCTTCAACGTCCATCGCTTGAGGGGCTTGTTTTTGAGCTTGGGTAGAAGAACGGGTACTCCTTGTTGGCTCTAAAACTTCATCAGTGTTGACGGAGAAGCGGGAAGAACACCCTCGTAGGCCTTGATCGCGACGAAGACTGCGATCAGAGTCGGAACTTCCCATCTCAGAGACAGAGTATCTCCTTGATGTGGTCCTCGATGAACTCTCCTCCTCTCGAAGAGGGCTTCCTCTAGATGGGGTACTCTTGAAGGCTTTCTTGAGGAATTTCTTCATCTACTTCTCAAATATTTCTCTCAAAACTAAAACTCTACTTCTTCTCCTGGGGGTTTCTGAACTGGTGGTAGTGGCTCTGGTGTTGAAAAGCAGCGACATCAACTTCTAATTTATAGGCAAAGAGGTGGCTCAAAGGGGAGGTCGATCTGGTGAAGGGCTAGATAGGGTCGGCCGACCTAGGGGAGTCTGGTCGGCCGAGCCAGGCTCCTTCTGGACCTGCTCGCGTCCAAACTTCTCCTATAAGCTACCCATAGGATTCCTTGCAATAATGGCTGGCTTATACAGCAAGTTTGTCGATATGCATGCAGCTTTTGACAGAAAACCAATCAAGGCTTTAAAGTTTGTCTCCTTAGGTGATAGCCTTTTAAATCTTTTCTATCAAAACCTCTTAATTACTATCCATATCAAGTTTGCTAGTTATATTATACTAAAAGAGGATCCTATGTTGCCTAATTTAATATTTCTTATTAAGAAGTTGATTATCTTCACTAATTCTACGTCCTTAATTTGCATTTATGCAATATAAACATATTCATAAGTATGCCTACTATAGTAGGTTAAAAGCACACAATGTTTATAACACTCAACATAGATTTTAATTTTGAGATATAAAATAATTTAAGTTGCTATTCTAAAACCTATGTTTTGTTTTGCATAAAAATAAATGTTCGGTAATTTTACCGAGTTAATTTCAGAATAAAGATAAGTAATTCAATTCATGAATTGAATTGAATATACTCATCTCATTTCTTTAGCGTGGCTTAGGTATACGCCTAGTTTTTGGATAAATTAGAGAGAAGATTTTGAAATCTTATAATAATAAAAGATTAAAATCTAAGAAAAAGGTCTATCTTTTTTTTTATTAAATCGCTTCAAAATCGAATCGAATTCAAAAACCAGCAAAGGCTTCGTAAATTTCAAAATTTAGACAGCTACGTAAGTGAGAGTAGCCACCTTTTTATAAAAATTCAAAATCAAATTTTAACTAATCTAAATTCTTTATTAATTATGACCATGGTTCACTTTAAAACTAAAAGCTTTAAACTAAAAACTGTTTCTAAGAAAAACTAATAAACTAAACTAAAAACTTTCTAAAATACTTGGGTTGCCTCCCATAAGCGCTTGAGATAAGTCCTTCAGCCTAACTTCTTCTAGGCAACATCCAATGTCCTGTGTAGACACTGCCGATGAGTCTTCTTCTTCAAGCTTCGTCATCTTCTATTGCTTGACACATCTCGAATCTTGGACAGAATTCGAACGAGCTTGACTCTCCATTGATGTTGAACTTGATCATCCCTTCTCCCACGTTGATGTTGGCTTGAGCTGTTCTGAGAAAAGGTCTTCCAAGTATCAATGGTGACCTTGAGCTTCCTCCCATTTCCAGAATAACGAAGTCAACAGGTACAAGATTTGCTCCAATCTTGACTGGCACGTTCTCAGCGACCCCTTCTGGATATCTGACTGAGCGATCTGCTAGCTCTAGACACATGGATGTTGGCTCTAGCTTTGGCAGCTTCAGCTTGTCAAACACTGACTTAGGCATGACACTTACACTTGCTCCTAAATCACAAAGAGCCTTGTCAATGTTGAGTGCACCAATAGAGCACGGGATAGTGGGACATCCCGGATCTGCCTTCTTCTGCAAAGGAGTATCCATGATAGCTGCACTACACTCAGTCGTCAACTTCACACATTCAAATGGCATTTCCCTTTTGTTAGCTAGTATATCTTTGAAGTACTTGGCATAAGTGGGAACTTGGAGTGCATCCAATAATGGCATATGGATATACAGCTACTTGATCACTTCAAGAAACTTGTTGAAATGCTCATCTGACTTGTTCACTTGAACTCTGCTCTTTTCTGGTAGTATCATCGTGTCTTCCACTGTCACTGCAGGTTCATCTTCACTCTGAGCTTCTGCTTCCACTTCACTAGCAAGTCTTGTAGTCATTTCCGGATCTCTTGTCTCCCTTCCAGATCTGGTAGTGACTGCTTTGAGTGATTCCTTCGATTGTGATTGTCCTGACAACTTTCCTTCATTCTTGTTTGGGAGATGCTCTGCAAGTTGAGAGAGTTGATTCTCCAAAATCTTCATCATCCCCACTAGCTGTTGGTTTGAACTTCCCACAGTGGTGATCTTGCCATCTATGTTCTCCAGCACCTTGTCCATAACCTTGAACTTGGCTTGTTGATCTTGGCTTGCTCTTCCATAAAGTCCTTGAGTTGAATCCGTAGAGGAATGGCATTCTGAACAGCTGATCCAGCAATGAACTGTGGTCGATTCTGTTTGTAGTTGGATGGAGGAATCCAACCTTCCTTTCTTGCATAGTCCAGTGCCTTAGCTTCCTCTGGGCAACCTTCCCTTGAATGGCCAAACTCTCCACACTCTTCACAAGTCATCATGGCTTCTGTAGACTTCACTTCCTCTGCTCTGCCACTCTCTATCTTCTCGAACCTTCTCATGAGTGAGTCGATCTTTCCACCTAAGATCTTCATCTTGTCCACTTCAAGCACACTCTTCACCACTCCAGTGGATGGAGTGAGGGCAGGCTGTGGTGCCACCCTGTCTGCTCCTGTGCCCCAAGTTCCATTCTCAGTGATCTTCTTTAACAAAGCTTCGGTCTCTGTAGGAGTGAGACTGAGAATTGATCCTCCGGATGATGCGTCAATCTGAGCTCTACACACTGCGTTGAGTCCATCGTAGAACTTCTGGATCAAGTCCCATTTCTGAAAGTTGTGATGAGGGTAGGCTGACACATAATCGTTGAATCTCTCGTAAGTTTCATCGAATGTCTCTGTGGGGTACTGCACAAATGTTGAAATCTTGTTACGCAGGGCTTGAGTCTTTCTAGGTGAAAAGTACTTCGCGATGAAAGCTTGTAGTAACTGCGGCCAGTTGTTGACCGTAGCTTCTGGGAGTGTGGACAGCCACTGGTGAGCCTTCCCAATCAGTGAGAATGGGAATAGTCTTGCTCTGATCTGATCGTTGGTGACTCCATCTATGTTGAAGGTGTTGCAGATCTGCAAGAACGTCTTCAAGTGTTGGTTCGGATCTTCCTTCCCACTGAATAGTTGATTCTGCACCATGCTGATCACTGAGCTTTTGATCTGAAATGCTCTCTGAGGTGGAGTGAGATCTCTGATCTTCAAATCTACTGACGTCGGCACACACAGGTCCAGTAGCTTCCTCTCTTGGTTCTCGTCACCCATTTTCGGCAGAGTATCGCATTGCTTCCGCGGAAATTTGGCAGAGTTTCGGGTCTTCTTTAGTAGCTTCTCTGGATCATCCACATAATTAGTCGGTTTATTGGACACTGGTCCATCAATTCCTGCTAATGTTAGTGGCAGAGAATATATACGAAGAAAATATATATTCTAGAAAAATATATAAACTAGAAAAACAATAATTCGGCCATATATAAATTATTATACAAAAGATAAGAAAATAAATTTGAAATTTAAAAGGTATAAAAAGGAAACATATATGGCGCAAGAATAAAAACAAAACAAAAACTAAAACATAAAAGATAAAGGCTAAATCGAAAATAAAAACTAAATTAAAGGATAAAAGCTAAAAACACAAAAATTGATAATTAGAGTTGATTGCTAATTACATTTACATAAGATTAAAACTATACAAATTAACTAAATAAACTAGTAAAAAAAAGACAAAGTTAAATATATACAAACTCAAGTTAATTATGATTCGCTTAATTAGTTCCCCGGCAACGGTGCCAAAAAAGCTTGTTGACGTCACTTAAGCACGACAAACTTTATACTGCAAGCGACAATATCGTGTGTAGGTTTTCCCCATGATGAGTATCGTGGGTTTTGTCAATCCAAGGAACGAACTAAATGTAATCTAATTAACAAGAGTTTGAAATAAACTTAAAGGGGTGAAAGGTGTATAGTTAACTCTAAACCAATCCTTAATCTAAACCAATCCTTAACCTATACAAGATATGTTAATATATAAAATTGACGATTAGATCATCATTAGATAACTAATTAAAGGGTATTAACTAGCTTCTAATCGGGCTCTAAACGGATCCAAAGCATATGCGATAACGGGCATCACATCTAAGATAAAACAGCGAGATAACTAGTAGCTTAAGGCAAACAAGCATGTTCAAGCATATTCATCATAGCATAATTAAATCATGATCAACCAATCTAATCCCCTAGATCGAGTTTAACATTTCACCGGGCTCTACTGTCACTAGTAACCAGGTAATCGACGAGAAACTCTCAACAGGCATACATAATCAGAGAACGTGCTTCTAATTACTTCACATAGTCTAATAACATAATTAAAGCAACTAGAACTTCTAATCACCATGATCACAGGAACTAGAAACATAACTATATCATTAGTAAACTAGATTAGAGATCAAGAACGCTAGATAAATAACATCCTTAATGACATGGTCTAATCAACAAGCATCTAGATCTAAATCTAATTAGAACTAGAACAAACATAATTAGAACAAGAACTTGATAATTAGACAAGAACAAAGCTTCGTTGATTAACTGTATCAACATTACATCCATGATTATACCTTCCCTTGATGATACAATTAGGCCTCCAAATCTTGGTAATTAGAGCACCGTGCAAGGCCTCTAATCACCTCCAGGAACTAGAAGAACTCTAATCCTAGACTAGAAACTCGACCCTCTGCCCTCTCTAGTTGTTGTCCCTCTTTCCGCCGACTTCACGCCTTGATAATGAATTGGATGCCTCGACTCGGGGCCTAGACTCGCTATTTATACCCTGAGGATGACGTGGGTAAAAAGGCAAGTCGAACCGACGTTCGGAGAGGTAGGGTCGGCCGACCAGGAGGGTCAGGGTCGGCCGACCCGGACTCTTCCTGCGTCTTCTCCTTTCCATCTTTCGCGGGGTAGTTACTTAATGCTTAAGTAATATTTGTACGGGGCCTTCGGGACTCTTATGCTTCTGGAATATTCGTAATGGGCCGAGCTTCGCTGAATTCTTCTGGCCTTTGTCATATTCATCATCTTTAATGAATAAATATCTTTATTTTCTTGTAACTCTTTGACACTTCATTGAATCTTCTGGTTAGGGAGCCTTGATCTACACAGAGGGGCTATGAGTACACCAAGTCTTCCTTGTTCTCCATCTTCAATCCATGTCATCTAGCGGTCTTTTCTTATTCGAAGTGGATCATGGTGAATTTCGCGAAAAATTAGTCTAAAACCTGTAAAAATCACATGTAGCATATTTCCAAGACAATATTGTAAAATTCACAATTATCGGTGATAAATGTTAGTGAAAGATATAGTTGACACATAAAATCAATGATAAATCATATAAAATGATGCATAAATTTCGTACATAATCCGCATCAACAGTGCCCCCTCGCATGCTCATTGCTAGATGAAACCTCGATACAAGTTTAAGGATTTGAATATGCATTTTGAGAGTACCGGGACATAGATGAAATCTTAGGACAAGTTTAAGAACCGCCAGTGATGTTCTCTCCCAATACATTGTCTCATGTCACGCCATCCAAATATGCTATGTTATACGAAGAGAAAGAAATATACAACATCTACAATACATTGGTCTTTATGGGCCTAGCTAAAACATACTGTGTGGTTTTTGAATCTTGTTTCTTTGTGCTCAAGAATCAAGATACATCTTCTATGATATTGTTTCTTCTCTCTCTTATTAAATCTCATGCAACATTAGAAAAAAAGACTTAATGCATTATTGGGTATGATACAGTACATAATAGCAAGCTGTCAGTGTTAAGGGCATGTTTAGTATGGAAATATTTTTGGAGTATTGAGGTGATTCCACAGTTTGGGAGAATATTGTGGTATTCTGAGTAAAGTGTTTGGTTGTTGCATATGAAACTTTGTTTCTAACACTATTGTTTACTCAATGATGTGGTATTTTTAAAGTATTGGATACTCCATTAGTTTTCCATTGTTAACAACACGTCGGCCTCCTCCCATCTCCTCCCGAACGCCTTCTGCCCCTCCGCGCGCCGTCTCCTGGGCCCCAAGTCCCGCCGGCGCACTGCCTCTCATGTCCCGTCATCGCGCGGCCTCCCGCCTCGGCGCAGCTTCCCGGCCTCTCGCGGCTGCCCTCCCTACTGCGGACGGATGTTGCCAGCTCCGTCGCCTGTGGCAGCCCTGCCACCCGCGGCAGCCCTTGCGGCACGGGGAGAGAGAGGGCGGCAGAGGGAGGAGGATCTTGTGGGCTGCGCCGGTCGGACGCGGGGGATGGAGGCGCGGGACGGACTACGGAGGAGGAGCATTTAAGCTCAAATACTGGAGCATCAAACGAGATGTGGTTTTCAGAAATAAATTTAAACCATAGTATTTATATAATTATGTTATGTTGCTATAGTATTCTAAAACTACATTATTAGAAAACTTTGTTACTAAAAAGAGCTGTTAGATTGTCCGTGTGTGTACAATCACACTAGTATATAGCTGGCCATCAGCGCGGGCATGCAGTGCAGTTCTTCTCGCACCCCCCAGTTCCCAGTGTTGACACCAAAACTCGGGAGACTATTTCGCGAGCGCTCGTTGAGGCAGAAATTAGCGAGCGATCCGACAGCTCGGGAGCTCCAACGTGCGCGTATGTCTCCATTCCCTGTTTTCTCTTTCCACAGCACACATCGCTGCACTGCTGCAAAAGAAAAGCCCAAGATGCATCCGCAAGATTCTTGCACGCGCAGTTGAGGCAGTTGAGTCAGTCACGGAAAACGAGATAGTCTTTTAACTCCGTTTTCTTATTATAACTTTTAATTAAGAAGTCTAATCGTTAAACCGATTTTATATTAATGTTTCTAACATTTTTTCGAACAAAACTAGACTATTATTGCCATATCAATTTTTAGTTATATATAGAATGAAAGTTATGATCACAAATTTTTGATATAATTTTAGATATGTACTAAACAAAATTTATAATTATAACTTTTTGATATAACTTATCACGACAACTTTATGAAAACATAACTTATCATAATAAATTTATGTAAACATAATTTATCAGAATAATTTTATGGAAAACATAATTTATCACGATAACGTTACGAAAACGTAACTTCTCACAATAACTTTATGTAAGCGCAATTTATCACGATATTTTATGAAAACATAACTTTATGGATAAACTTATGATGATATAGTTATATCGTGATAAATTATGTTTACATAAAGTTATCATGATAATATATGGTTGCATAAAGTTATCCTGATATGTTTCCATAAAGTTATCGTAAGAAAAAACAAAAAACAAAAAATAATTTTATGTAAACATAATTTATATAAGCATAACTTATCACGATAACTTTATAAAACATATAACTTATCACGATAATATTACGTAAGCATAACTTATCAGATAACTTTATGTAAGCATAACTTATCACGATAACTTTATACAAACATAACTTATCACGTTAATATTATGGAAGCATAACTTCTCACAATAATTTTATATAAGCATAACTTATCGGAATAATTTTATGGAAACATAACTTATCACGATAACGTTACGAAAGCATAACTTCTCACGATAACTTTATGTAAACATAATTTATCATGATATTTTATGAAAACATAATTTATTAGGGTAACTTTATAGATAAACTTATGATGATATAGTTATATCGAATAAATTATAAACATAACTTATCGCACATAGGGACTGTATAGATAAATATGAAAAAAGAGAGAGAAAAAAATTGAAAAAAATAAAGTGAAAAGACAACAAAAAAAAGAGTAAACGAAAAGAAAAAAAAAGAATCTCACCCGGTGGTTGTCCGTGCAGGGGGCAGTGGCCAACGCCCCGCCTTACATGGGCCCATCGGCGCGCGTGAGCGGATCGCTCGCTCGGAGCGCTAGCCAAACGGACTTCTCTCCGCGTCAGATACTTGGATCATCCAAACCACACCTGTCTTCACACAGAAAAAAGAGGTCGGAGCGCGCGGCCAGCCGGGATCCCGCAAAGCACGCGGCGCAGTAATAACTGCCGTGCCCCCTCCCCTCTGTGCGAGAGGAGAGCTCTGCAACTCCGGCGGTGCGGCGCTGCTCTTCCCGCGCCGCCTGCCTGCCTGCGCAAGAAAGTACGGGAACGTTACGTACGTGCCTAGCTTTTCTTGCACAGCACAGTAAATTCCGCCGGCGCGTCGCGCTGCGCGGCAGCCAGCCGTCGCCCCTCCCGCTATTTACTTCTCCCGCGGTCCCGCCCCATCACGCCTTCACGACAGCCTGGGCGCGAGGCGTCGTCGTTCCGCTTCCCGGTCTCTCTCTGCTCCTCGTGCTCCCCACAGAAAACGTGCTCCCGGCGCTCCGGGTCTCGTCGTGAGCACACGCGGGACGCGGATAGGTAGCTGGGGGAAGGGAGCTAGAGGGCGATAATGGTGCCCGGCGAGCAGGCGGAGGACGCCATCGTGGCGGACGTCGTCCCCAACGGCAAGGACGGGGAGGTGCGCGCCATGGGCGTGGGCGACGGCGACGGCGACGCCGAGCAGCCGCGCGACGGCAGGTTCAGCATGAAGAGCCTGCTCTGGCACGGCGGCTCCGTCTGGGACGCCTGGTTCAGCTGCGCCTCCAACCAGGTACGCCGGCCGGCGCCGTCCGCCGATCGAGACGACGGCGTCCTGATCCACCACGTCGATCGCACTAGCTGTTGTTTGATGCATGGACGGTGGGTGAACGATCGCCGGTGATGCAGGTGGCTCAGGTGCTGCTGACGCTGCCCTACTCGTTCTCGCAGCTGGGCATGCTCTCCGGCGTGCTCCTGCAGATCTTCTACGGCCTCATGGGCAGCTGGACCGCCTACCTCATCAGCGTCCTCTACGTCGAGTACCGCGCCCGCAAGGAGAGGCAAGGCGTCAGCTTCAAGAACCACGTCATCCAGGTCGGCCCGTCATCTCGTCTCGCTCGCCGGCCGCCCGTGCGCACGCCGCACACACCACTCTCCTCGATGGCAACCGTGTCCCGATCGTTCTCTCGCTGGCTTCCCCGGGCTTCCCACGGCAGGCACACGTTTTCTGTGCCTGCGAGCTCCATTAGACAACCAAAGCCGGCCGGCCTGCCGCTTTTCCCGCGGGTGGACTGGCCGGAGGGACATGGGAATTGGATCCACGGGCCATGGTAGTAGGTCACGCCGTGCGATCGATGTGCTTGCTTTGGAATTTCGGGCAGCGAGTCGTGAGTTGTGTGCTGCTTGTCCAGTGGAAAGTCGATCCCTAGCTTTAGTAGCTGTGCCGGCCTCGCCGGCCATTTCTCCTCTGAATGAACACTAGTTACTCCGTAGTAAGCAAGACGACAACGCCATCGGCCGGCATGCGCCTGTTTACTCGCTCCAGTAGTCCAGTATACTGTACGCATCATCAGACTAACCAAATGGAGCAACTGATTTTTTTCCCCCTGTCATTGTCGTTGACCAGTGGTTCGAAGTTCTGGACGGGCTCCTGGGGCGGTGGTGGATGGTCGCCGGGCTCGCGTTCAACTGCACCTTCCTGCTCTTCGGCTCCGTCATCCAGCTGATCGCCTGCGCAAGGTCAGCCTGCTGCCAGACTCCCCCTCCTGCCCTTCTCCGTCCATCTCAGTCAATGGCACGACTAGCAGCAATGCAAGCAGACGCGTGCGTGCGTTTCTGTCGCCTCTGACGATGCATGAATGATCTCGACCGTGGCCTCGCTCGCTCGCATGCAGCAACATCTACTACATCAACGACCGGCTGGACAAGCGGACGTGGACGTACATCTTCGGCGCCTGCTGCGCCACCACCGTCTTCATCCCCTCCTTCCACAACTACCGCGTCTGGTCCTTCCTCGGCCTCGGCATGACCACCTACACCGCCTGGTACCTCACCATCGCCGCCGCCGTCCACGGCCAGGTGAGCCGAGCCCCGGCCCGGCCGGTGACCATCCATTCATTGCACCACTCGATCATATATTTGCTCGATCGGCTTCTTGCGCCAAAACACGCACGGTACGGTCGTACGGTGCTGATGAGCTAACACACAGTGACTGTCCTGCGCGTCTGTCGGCGCGCCGCCGCACAGGTCGACGGCGTCACGCACTCGGGGCCGAACAAGGTCGTGCTCTACTTCACCGGCGCCACCAACATCCTCTACACTTTCGGCGGACACGCGATTACTGTGTAAGTACTACTACTAGCTCATCAACCATTAACCATATAACCATACTGTCAATGAGTTTTGTGAATGGAAGCCAAGCCACCTTTGTTATCTTCTAACCATTGATGATCATTCAGACTGAAATGCCGCACAACCACTAGATAAGCTCTGGTGATGAATTGAACCCCTACATTCCGCTACCACATACCGAAGGTGTATGCTAGGCATCCACCATGCATTTCAATATTCCCAGTGAACAATCCTTTATTCCCATTGCTCATTACGTGCGCTTAGTATAACACCTGCTATACGTACGACCTTTACTGCGCGATCGATGCTTACAGCAGAATTCGACGGATAATCGGTGTTTACGCTGTCGATCAACCCCACGGCCGGTTGTTAGGGAGTGCTTGTGCCTTAAAAATTCAGCAGCTTTCCGTAGTGGTGAGAAAACGAAAAAAAGCTCTTTCCAGAGGTTGGAGGACGTGGACCGGTTTCAATTCAGATAGTGCCAGGTTCACATCAAGTGAACCAATTCCATCCTACTGCCCCCATGCCGGGGTGATAAGATCTACATCGGATCGCGACAATACAGTACCTGATCATTTCGTGATTCTGAACTAACTTTTTTATTTGGTGATAACCTTTGGTTAGTGGGGAGGAAGTCTCAAAGGTCTGGCCTGAAAATTCCATCCCAAAACTTGAAGGTGAACGCCTGCTTGTCTGCCAATCTTACAGAGATCCTGACTGTCGCCATCCTTTGGCTGAGGCAATTTCCAGGCCATGATCTCTGTTGCTTTCAGAGCGATATGACAGTTTCCATTAGAGTGTAGCACGATGGCATCACTCGTGGACGTTAGGTATTTAGTTTAGTCGATAATTGCTTCATTTGGCCGTATTTGTCTGACCCCCCACTTCTAATTTGACTGGATGGGCGCACGTACGTGCCGAGCTCAATGATGCTGTCATAGTTGGAGAGATTCTTCGTGTCCCAATCTTTCATAATATACGTACTGACTAGGAGAAGCACTACTACCTTTCTCTCCCAGCTTGATGATTTATCGTTCAATTAGCGTAAAGGTTCACCCCCTAAACTATTTGCACCCATGTGTGGTGGGGAAAAGGGCGTCTGGTACGTACGTTAATTCCAAGTACTGATTCTCACTTTATATGCTACCAGATCATTTTCTGATGATATCTTTGTACTTCTAATGAATCAAGTAACGTACTACATAGCATTCGTCCGGCTTTCACGAAACTCTTTTTCTGACGATGATTCATATGCATGGAATGGAATTACTGTGTGTTGATCCTTTTTTTTAATCACCATCATGAATTCTGGGCCGGGGTGCGCCGTGCATGCGCAGGGAGATCATGCACGCGATGTGGAAGCCGCGCAAGTTCAAGTACATCTACCTTCTGGCGACGCTGTACGTGTTCACGCTGACGCTGCCGTCGGCGGCGGTCATGTACTGGGCGTTCGGCGACCAGCTGCTGACGCACTCCAACGCCTTCTCGCTGCTGCCGCGGACCGGGTGGCGCGACGCGGCGGTGATCCTGATGCTGGTCCACCAGTTCATCACCTTCGGCTTCGCCTGCACCCCGCTCTACTTCGTGTGGGAGAAGGCGCTGGGCAAGCACGAGACCCGGAGCGTGCTCCTCCGCGCGCTGCTCCGCCTCCCCATCGTCGTCCCCGTCTGGTTCCTCGCCGTCATCTTCCCCTTCTTCGGGCCCATCAACTCCGCCGTCGGCGCGCTCCTCGTCAGCTTCACCGTCTACGTCATCCCCGCGCTCGCGCACATGCTCACGTACCGCTCCGCATCCGCCAGATCGGTAAGTCCTCACAGTGCGTTCGTGCTTCAATTCGGCTCGGCATGCGCGCCATGCTGCGCCACCAGAACAAAGCAGAGACCTGCGCGCGCACAGGGGCGCTGACGTCGAGAGCGCCCCGTTGCCGGCCCGGTGCGCTCGCTCGCCTGTGAGCTCGACAGCCACGGCACGCGTTTCGCACTCCGGACGGCCACGGCGCGGCCACGCGGTCCGACGCTGGTCGGCTCGAGACGGCCAGCGGGACCGCCACACGAGACTGGAAGCCACTGCCCACCGGCACCGGGACAGCCCGGCCGGCCGGAACGGACGGGTGGGGCGTTGCGTTGCTGTCCCTGCTTTCCTAGCCCTTCGCGGCGGGCGGGCCGGCCGGCCGGCCGGCAGCATTATCTCGGCACGCCGAAAGGCGCGCGTGGAATTGGCAAACAAACCCATCACCCGCAACAGTGCCAGAACGCACGCGCGAAACGCCACGTCCTACTGTCTACAGTCCCGCTCCCGCCGTATCTATCGGTGTCTGTCCAAGACGTTGTTTTTGTCGTGCCGATGATAACTTCTGATCGCCTTTTTCCCCCCTGATGCAACAGAACGCGGCGGAGAAGCCGCCGTCCTTCCTGCCGAGCTGGTCGGGGATGTTCGTGGTGAACGCTTTCGTGGTGGCGTGGGTGCTGGTGGTCGGCTTCGGCCTCGGCGGCTGGGCGAGCGTCACCAACTTCGTCAAGCAGATCGACACCTTCGGGCTGTTCGCCAAGTGCTACCAGTGCCCGACGACGAAGCCGCACGCCGGGCCGCCGTTGCCAGCGCCGCCGCACCACTGACTGAAGAGGCTGAGGACAGGAAACAGAGACCTTCACGGTGCGAAACGGGCCTCGGGGGGTCGCTGGGGGTGGCATATTCCGGCAGCCTTGTTATATGCGGCCTCCGGCCTTCCTAGGGGTGTGGTGTGTGCTACAACAGTGGAGCAGCTTGTGAGTTCACTGACCAGAGATACCGTCCTGTACTTTGCGTTTGTTGCGTGGCTTTGATGCATCAATTACAATCGGTAGTGCTGCTTTCTTTGTGTTGGTTGTTGTAATGTTGTTGCGTGACATGGTTGTTGTAGGTTGTTCGGTTTATGGTACGTGCCATCTGGTATAAGAATACCGTACGCAGTGGTCCAGTCTCATTTTCAGCTTGGTCATCATCCATGGTGTTTCACTGGAACCGTACAGTTCGCCTCCGGTAGAGGCACAAAACCAACGCATCAGTGAGTCCATAATACATACCAAAGCCGTCCACAAACTGTTTTTTTTATTAAAGAAGGTTGAATTTTCGCAACCACCCGCACTCTCTAGACACATACTCAGACACTCGGTGCCCATTCATCAGATATGTTCAAAGCAACACAATGTACAAAAATACTCCTATATTGACATAAGGGGCAGAAGGAGGTGATGATCCCATACGCCAAGAAGGCATGCAAGAACGACAAGCCACATGCCAAGAGGAGGATGACAAGCCAACTTCGTGAAACACAATGGCCTATGCAGCGCCCACACTCATGCCTACTCTGGGTGCCATTGGCACACACATCTAGTTTTCAGTGGAAGTAGATCCCTGAGGAGTTTGGGCAACCCACTGGAAGGGATTGATAGGATTTTGATCTAGGTTTAAACACACTCCAATCCCCCTCAATCCGAGGTTACCAAACTAGGTCTGAGGTGGGACTTACGATTTGGATAAACTGGTTGTCGTGCTTGTGCCTTTTCCCTCCTCTTCCTCTCGTACCTAACGGTGGAGGTTTTCTCTGTAGTACGCTTCTTTTTCATTATCGAAGGATTTTTTACAAAGAGCACAAAAAGTGATCATCCTAGATCCATGATCATTGCTTCACGAAGTTGCTGGTTTACGTGTTAGCAGATGGATTTATATGATTATTTGTTGTTTTCCTCATATTATCAACCATGATCATCTCTAATGATTTATTGTTTTTCTCATACAGGTCAAAATGCATGTGTGTCCCGCATTGACTAATAAATAAAAAATTATTAAATTTTATTAATTACAATATTCATTTAAGTAAAAAAACGAAGGTCTAATGTACACGTGACATGCACATCTTTATCGTAGAAAGAAATATCGCAAAAAACTTATAAATTTTGTTTTTTTGGAATATTTGTTTCTGGATATACAAATAAATTTTTTAATTTAATAGTAGCCACATGTGTAAATTCATTTACATAAGAATATCAAATACGACTCTTTTGTTCCAAATTATAATGGGTTATAAGTTTGCATAAATTCATGCAATTTGAAAATAAAAAGATCCAAATGTAATTGTACTAAAATATTTAAAAGTAATGGCTCACATATTATTTTAATTTCATCATAGTATTTCTAAAGCATGCTTAAACCAACTTAGAATTCATTTAAGCTCATATAATGTAACTTACCTAAAAATAAGAACTTAAAAAGAAAAGAAAATTTGGTCACATGATTAGTCCAGTTTATGCGCCCAGTTATATGGGCCAAATTATATGGGTCAAATCTCGACATCAAATCCTAGCCATTCGCTAAGATGGATTGATGGATTGCTATTGTTCATTCTCATCTGGATATAAAATAACGTCGCCCAACCACCCTAACCCTAACCGTCGCCCCCACCCGCCCTCTTCTCTCCACTCTCTATTACACCCCCTATCTACCCCTGCCCCACCTCTCCTTCCGCCCCCGCGCCTCGTCGCAGCCTCCTCCCGGCTCTGTTGCGGCGGCAGGCTGCCCCACCTCTCGTTCTCCCGCCCCCGCACCTCGTCCCTTCCCCTTTCTGGCTCACGCCGACCCCGCGCCTCGTCGCAGTGTCCTCCCGGCTCGGTCGCGGTGGCGGGCTGCTCCATCTCTCCTTCTCCCACCTCGCGCCTCGCCCCGTCTAGAGATGGCAATGGGTACCCGAAACCTGAGTATCTGGCGGGTTTTACCTGATATAAGGGCAGGTATGGAATGACTTTTCCACCTGCGGGTACGTTAATAGTCACAATCTTGTACCAGTCGGGTACGAGAGTGCGGGTACGGGTGTATACTAACCATACCCGCGTACTCATGGGTACTTTATACCCGCCTCAATGGTGCATTTATTCTACATAATGAAGCATACATAAGTATATATTGGGTAAAAATATGGTCAACTTGCATGTTTCAATTTATTATTGTGTTCAATTTATTTACTCATATTTAGTCATTTATAATTTTAGATATACCATTATCAATTATATTTGTGCTATTTAAGCATATACATATACATAGTGGGTATTCAATCGGGTATGAGTCACACGACGAGTTTTTTTACCCACGCGGGTACGGGTATGGGTAAAATTTCATACCCGTGAGTGGGCATTGGTATTGTAACGGGTGGCTCGGTCATGGTGGCGGGCTGCACCGGCGCATCTCCCCGGCTCACAACGGTCGGATCCCGTCCGGATCCGCCCTCGCCCAGCCCTTTCTGTCTTTTTTCCTCCTCTGTGCTCGTGCCGGTTTCTTGCTCTCCCATGCTTTCATTGTATCGAGTTTCTTCTTCAGTGTCGTTATCCACTTGAACGATGATTATATGTATATGATTATTTGGATCAGATGCCGATTTAGGATTTATATGCCTCCTTACTTTGTTCCAAATATGTTGTATGATGGGCTTTGTATGTTGCTCGTAAAATGTGTTGTATAATGGGCCTTGTATTTGAACTTATATGTTGTACATATCGAATGTTTATAGGGTACAAATCCGAATTATAAATTGTGGGTAAAAGACGGTGAAAAAAGACACTACAAGCCTGGCAGAATTGCGTAAGAATTTCAGCCGCTCCTCTTCCATAGGATTTTGGCGTCAATTTTTTCAGCGTTTAGGATTTTACCGAGATCGTATAAACATCCCAACGGTGGTGGTCTTTGTGGGTCTAAATTAGTTAGAGTTGATCATTAGATTAAACTGTATTATAGATCCAACGGTAGATCTACTTTTGGGTAGATGGTGATTTGATGAAAATTATTATTATTTTGTTAAACTCGCTCTTAGCTCTTATATAGGGTAGATTATCAGCCATGGTCTTCTACGTCCATGATAGAAAAGCCTCGTATATCCTTCGTTTCAAACTCTATTCTGCATACAATGACAAAGACAATGCCAAATAGTGCCAAATTTTTCAAAATGCCTAAACCGTTAGAGTTGGCCTAAGAGAATAAGTTCATCTTTGTGTTTTGAGTGATATTAGCTGTCTCCAGCGGGGATCCCTATATCCATTCTTCGTTTCAAACCTCACTCTGTCTATAGCCTACAGTGTAAAAAACAGTGCGATGCCACAATCCTTATTTTACCAATCTCCATTCGAGACAGCCATAGAGTGATATTGCTCATATATATACATATATATGAAAAATTCATATTAATATATGTTTTTATTAATATATGTATAAATGAATTGTAATAAAAAAAATAAGACGGGCCGTGCTTACCCGATGTGTTGCAACTACGGTCCAAACACAACACGATGAACGGGCCAAGCTCGTGAGGGTGTGTAGTGAAACGTGTAAAAAAACTGCTTATACACTGTAACGTTGCTATACACAGCGTGGTTGGAATACTGCACAAAGTCTGACGGACTAGAACCTGGCGAACACGCCCGGTTGAACATGCATCCTGGTTGAACACATATAAGGGCCTGTTTGGATCCACTCTGCTAAACTTTAGCTCTCCACTTTTAGCTACTTGGTCCTCCAAACAGACAAGCTAAAAGTGCATAGCTCAAGTTTAGCTCCCATTATTTCATAAGCTGGTCAAGAGGTGCTAAAACCAGCCAAAAGTGATCCAAGGTGACCACTTTCCACCCTCTACCCTCCCACCCTGCACTCTCTCTCCCCCACCCCGCACTCTCTCTCCCTGCCTCCTCCCGAACGAGATCCACTCTCCTCGTCCTCACCGCGCCGCTTGCAGCTGGTGGCGCTGCCCCCGCGCCCGTCCTCGTCGCGCCGCCACTCCTCTCTCCTCGCTTCGCTCCCGGCGCAGCTGCCACTGCCCCCGCATCCGTCCCCGTCGCGGTGCCAGCGACCATCCAGGAGAGGCGGGCGGCATGGCGGCCGGAGAGGCTTGGGGCGACGCGGGTCGGGTCGGCGCCGAGGGCGTTGCGGTTGGGGTCGTCGCCGAGGCCGGAGGGCGAGGGCGCTGCTCGGGTTGTCGCCAGCTGCCGGGGCTGGGGCCGGGCACAGGCGGAGGCGACACGCCATTGGGGCTGGGGCTAGGGCTAGGCGCGGGCGGAGGCGCCGCCAGGACAAGGCGCGAGGCGCGGCGGAGGCGGCCGAAAGAGCGGAAGGCGGGGTGCGACGAGGAGACAGCCGGCGGCGGAGGTCGTCGTAGATGTAGGAGCGGAGAGGAGGAAGGGGAGGAGGAAAACCATTTTAGAGATATAGATGTATTTTTTACCTATAAACTAAACTTTAGCAAATAATTCAAACAATTCCATAAACTAAACTTTAGTACGGAGCTGGATGCTAAAATTTAGCTAGATGGATCCGAACAGGGCCTAAACGCTGGATGGTAGGCCATCGGGTCTTTAACTTCCAATCGGATAGGATGCCTTCTGCTCGCCGATCCGATCCCATCAGTCATCACGCCCACGCCCTCTTCCGGCGAATCCAGCACGGAACAACAAACTGCCTCCAACCCATCTTGACTCGCCGCCCCCGTCGCATCGCAGAGAACCGCCCGCCCGATCCCCAAATTCTCCGGCGGTGATGGCGGCCAGCCTGTGGCGCGCCGTGATGGACAGCGTCAGCGGCTCCTCCTCGCCCTCGGCTCCCGCCGCGGCCCCCGGCGGCGGCGTCGAGTTCTGGCACGGCGCGGAGCGCGCGGGGTGGCTGAACAAGCAGGGCGAGTACATCAAGACGTGGCGGCGGAGGTGGTTCGTGCTCAAGCAGGGCCGGCTCTTCTGGTTCAAGGACCCCGTCGTGACGCAGGCCTCGGTGCCCCGCGGCGTCATCCCCGTCGCTTCCTGCCTCACCGTCAAGGGCGCCGAGGACGTGCTCAACCGCCAGTTCGCCTTCGAGCTCTCCACGCCCGCCGAGACCATGTACTTCATCGCCGAGTCAGAGAAGGAGAAGGAGGAGTGGATCAACTCCATCGGCCGCTCCATCGTCCAGCACTCCCGCTCCGTCACCGACGCCGAGGTCGTCGACTACGACAGCCGCCCCCAGCCCCCGCCGCAGCGCAAGGCCAGCGAAGAGAGTGAGCCGACAGCGTAACACCGTGGTGATCTCTGTGACTCGCTCGATATGGCTCTCAACTGTAGCTTATGTAGTTATTACAGTTGATTGTGGCTTGTGGCGAGGTTCCTTTGGTTGCTTGTGTCTTGATTATATGTAGATTAAGTTTTAACTACTTTGTCTTTTAATAAGTGGTATTTTCGTGTATAGTCTTTCTATACTATACTACAAATTGATCTTGATACACATTATAATTTACCAACCGGTTGATATTTGGTTAGGTTTTTTTCTTTTACAGTTGTGCCGTTTGAGGTTGTTGGCTCGGAGCGTCGGATTTAGGAATTACAACAGATTTAACCATCGATTCCTATGTTCCTTTTGTTGGATTTGCCTAATTTGATTGAAATGCATTTGTAGCGAGTCACAGTAGCCTTTAGATTGTGTGGTACATGGCATAACTAGATTCTTTTCCCCAATGAAGTATCTGTCCTAGAAGTAGAAAACAGAAACACTGATGAATGTGCAGTAGTATGTTTGTTGGCAATGAAGTAAAAGAACCATATATTTAGATGCCTTATGCTGTGATCTGAAGCTGAAGCTTTGTGTGCTGGATTGGAGTGTGGAGTTTACTTACGTGCCAGCATGCACTGTCTTAGTTGTATGCTTATGGAAATTCTACATCGGTAGAAAGTTCAATAAGAGGATGGACCACCCCCATCCTTAGTGAATTATGCTTAAATTCCAGCTGGTGCTAATATTGCGGCGATAACTCTACTCTAGTGATACCTGTGCTTAACATATGGATCTACGGTGTCGTATATGCTCGTATATGCTGTACTTCTTGTGACCATGACTTGTGCCATGTTCTTCATTTTCCTGTCCTGTATATTGATGTCTTGTGATAATAGTTTGGAATTCTTATGCATGTCTATTAGCTCGTTCTTTTAGGCCTTGCAGTAGCATAGTTTACTAACTGGTTGATAATAGGCTATTGGTCGTTTTCTGCAGTTGCACTGATTGATGTTATTGGAGGATTTCAGAAGGCAACAAAAATAAATTATAACAATGATTGATTGATTGTGCCCCCCCCCCTAAAAAACACAAGTGTGTGTGCCCGTTGGGGTGTAGTGTGGTGGGATGTGGTAGGGGTGAGTTTGGTTTGTTACCTTTAAATGCATTTGCATTAAATGGCCGATTATTCTGACCTAATTTCATCTATTTGCATTACATGGCGATGATTTGCATATCATGACATAGCTAGGTCTTTTCCAGTTTCCACTGACATAGCTCTCCTATAACAAAGCTCTCATGTAACATCCTCAGTGCTTAGAAAGTTAGTTTCCTCAATATAAGCTGTTAAGATGTTACTCCCTCCGTCCTAAATTGTAGGGAGTGCTCAATGTGTGTTTAGATTCATCAACATCCGTATGAATATGGACGGATAAAAAGAGGGCTAGAACCACAACCACTTGCAATTTGGACGGAAGGAGTACCATTTATGATAAAGTAAAAATAGCTGCAATGGGGGTAGAATACTAATGGTTGTTGGTGGCCAAGTCAAGCAACCATATAGGTATATATACATATAAATGCCTATATTGTGATCTGCACATGTATCATATTTAGGTGTCAGGTTTTATCCTTGTAGCAAACTCTTCCAAGTTCGGCAGTAGAAATTTTGGAGAGAAAGTTAGGTGGTAGAAGTGCAGGTTCTTTTCTCTGCTCATGTTGACCTAGTTCTGCTCAACTGCTTTTAGAGGTTAGTATATCTTTTGGAAGCCAGATTTTCTATGGCGCCTGCTGCGAGTAAGCTAATTTTTCTTATTCCTTTTCTGTTTTGAAGCAGGATTTTGCACTATTGCCCTGATCCTAGCTTCAATTGGTGGATCTCTTGCATAGATTGCTCGTTTCACGTGATGCAATCCAATCTCTTGGTTGAACCAAACAACCCATAAACTGACCTAAAGAGACAGACATACAGTAAAACAACACTTGTACAACACACCGTGTTACTTTGTGAGACTGTAATGTAGAATTCGATCACGTGCGTCCTTGATGCGTTCAGGACCCCCGGTTCCTTCCGTTCTCTTATCATTGTCATGCTGTTTCAGGTCTTGTTATACTTGCTTTTATTCTCCAATCATCGTCATGCCATTGAAGCCTTCGTTGAGGTCGAAACCTTGCTGTTTCAGGTCTTTGTTAACTGTTATACTAGGTCTCTTCAGGTTGCTGTGCACTCCAGGGCATCAAAAGAACGCCTTTGTGGGCTCTTTGCCAATTTACTCGTCGACAGATGTCATCTATCGGCAGTTTTTCCCAACTAAAAGAATATGTCTGAAATGTCACATGGTGTCGGCCCTGTTCCTCTGCTCGGTGTTGTACTACGAGCTACAGCTTCTGAATGCTGAATCCAGTTGCCTTCACAAGCTACAGCTCATTCAGCACACACACCCTCCCGGAAATTACACTCTGGGTCCTTCGACTTGTAACCGAGTTCAGATTTCGTCTCCAAACCGCAAAACCAGGCGCAACGAGTCCTTCAACTTGGAATACCAGGTAAATTAGATCCCTGAACCAATTCGTCCCCGGTTTTGATCTACGTGGCAATCCAACGTGGCATAAGCACACATGCCATACAAAGTGGTGGTGTGGTGGGGTCCGTAGGTCGTTGTCTTCCATCTCTTTCCCTCTTTCCTGGGGCAGCCGGTCCCGCCGCCAACTCCGCTCCATCTCCCTTCCCCACGCCTGCGCGTCCCGTCCATCTCCCTGCTGCCGCCGCCGCCCATCTCCATCCCCCTATTGCCGCAGTCTCGGCTAAGCCCTGCGCCTTCGCTGAGCCCCTCGAGTCGCGCTTGACCGGCATGACGGGCTGCTGTGTGGTGGCCCACAACACCACCTCGCCGCCGCACCACACCCATGGCCACCCCGTCACACGTCGTCCCCCTATGTCCGCTCCTCGTCGCACTGCCTTTGCTCTCCATCCTCATTGCCTTCCCGCTCTTCCGCTGACCCTCTCCTCTCAGTCCAGCTCTGCCCCCGCCTGCTGCTTTGGTTTTGGTTGCGCGCCCGCACGCCTTCCTCTTCCTCGCGCGCCGCCGGGCCTCGCCGTCCGCGTCTCCGCCAACGCATCCCGCTTCCCCTACCGCACCCACGTGGGCTGCCCTCGGCCATCCGTGTCACGCACATTGCCGTCGAGCTCGTCCTCGCGCTTGGCCGCTGCGGTGGCTCATGCGCGCCGACAACGACATCGCCTTCATGCTCCCCAACCTGCTCCGCGCACTCTGATCCGCCGCGCAGAACGCCTGGCACAACTTCGCCATGGCCTACGACGGCGCCAAGGTGGTTGGCCGCGTCAAGGCGGCCATGGGCTTCCAGCGGAGCCGGAGGCCGGCCACTCTTCAGGCTCGCCTCCTCCTCCACCTCTGCACGCAAGGCGCCGGCGCCATTGTAGCTCTCAGGGTCCGCGATTGTGGGCTCGGGGCAGCCGGAGACAACGCCGCGACGGTTGTCCTCAGGCTCGCCGTCAGCGCCCGCGCCTCCATCTGGTACTGGGAACACGCGCCTTCACGCCGACCTCGAGGCTGAGAATGCGTGCCTTCGCGCTGAGCTTGACGCCGAGCGACGGATGGGGGAGGTGGATGCGGCTGACATGTGGGTCCAGTACACGTGGACATGCTAACGCGGCGGGTATGCGTCCATGTAGGCCAAAACTGGGGACGGATTGGTCTAGGGATGTAAGTATGTAACTTACCCGGTATTGCAAGTTGAGGGACTCGTGTCTGGTTTTACAATTAAACAACGAAACCTAGACTCAGCTACAAGTTGAAGTTGAAGGAACCGTGGCAGACATTTTCCAAACCCACGAGCATAACATGGTGTCGTCGCGCTGTTCCTCTGTTTGCTGTTGTACTACAAGCTACAGCTGCTGAATGCTGAATTTCCAGTTGCCTTCACAAGCTACAGCTCATTCAGCGCACACACCCTCCGGTTGCCTTCACAAGCTACGGCTCATTCAGCACACACACCCTCTCGGGAAACGTGTAAGGCTATCTCCAACGGCACTTCTTATTTCATTTTCTCAAATCACACTCCACTTTGTGCGTTATATCAATTACAGACTACTGATGAAACAGTACCGGTTTTTCATTCGGGACTAACTACTCATGAATCGGATGATTATCATATCAAATTTCATTCACCTTTTGGACCAATTAAATTATGCCACATCATACAATAAAATAAAATAAAATAAAATAAAATATCACATTGATTAAGAAAACCCAATGAAATAGGCAAGAAAATCATTCATATTCCATGCAACAAACTCAAAAGAAATAAACGGATGAAAACAGAATGAAAAAAAAATCCAGATTATGAACGCCGGAGCACGGGCGCAGCCGGCCGGCGGGAGGTGACTCTGGCTCCACGGACCGCGGGGACGGACGGCGCCGACGGGCGCACCGGTGGCTGCGGCTTACGCGGCTGCTCCCCGCGGTGCGCGCCCGGACCAGAGCATGAGCCTGCGATGGCCGGCGTGAGGCGGCGAGGCACCTAGGTGGGGCAGTGGAACGCTGCCGGGAGACGGGCGCCGGTAGCCGGAGCAGGGGTGCAGCCGGCTGGCGGGAGGCGACTCCGGCTTGCTGGACCGCGGGGACGAACGGCGCTGACCGGCGCATGGGCGGCTGAGGGCGGTGTGGCTGCTCCCTACTGTGCGCACGCGGATCAGCGCTCGGCAGCCGGCAAGGACGGCTTCGCAGACTGCGGGGGCGAACGACGCGGACCGGCGCACAAGCGGCTGCGTCCGGCGCGGCTGCTCCCTACTGTGCACGCGTGGACCAGCGCTCGGCGGCCGACGCGATGGGCGGCTGCGTGGTGCACGGGCGGCGCGCTGGCCAGCGCCCGACCAGCAGCAGCGTGCTGGCGGCCGGCGGGAGACGGGCAGTTAGAAGGGTGTGGACGGGCGCCGGTCGCCGGAGCAGAACGCGCATCCGGCCGGCGGGAGGCGCTTCGCAGACTGTGGCTTGGCGCGCCCCTTGGCCCCAGGGGTGGCGTGCGCGAGCGCAAATCTTGAAGGTGATCATGGCTGTACAAATCTGAAAGAAAATGAGATAACAAATCAACCGCGAGATATTTAGAAATCCTGTTTTCATTTTGAGCGGTATTATCGGAGAGAGCCCAACTAACACGGCCGTGGTCCTTTGGGCCAAAGCTCCTCATACACGTCTGGCCTGCCGTGCAAAAACGCCAAAACCCACGAGCGTAGGAGTCCAGCTGACTGATGAGTGCGAGCGATGACTCGCTGAGCGAGTCCAGTCCAGCGAGTTGCTGGCGCCGCGGGATCCGTGTCACGGGGGGCCACGCAACGGCAGTCGCGGAGCGCAGCGCAACCGAAACGCCCTCCTGCCCACGCGCGGCGCGAGATCCAACGGCAGGCGACCGACGAGGACCCGGCCGGAGGCCGAAGAGCCCCACCCCGCCCCCCGGGAACGTCTCGCTGCGCGGTGCCGCAGCCGCACCTGTCCCCTCCTCCGATCCCTCGTCTAGTCGTCTACTCGTCGCCATCTGCCCATCTCCTCTCTACACGCCGCAAGCCAAACCCCCCACGGGCACCCCGTGCGTGCCGTGCCTTGCCTTGCCTTGCCCTACAGTTGAACGCCACCCAAAGCCCCAAACCCACGGGACCGCGCGACCGGCGAGCACGGCATCGCGGCACGGGTGCGCCGAGACCAAGAGGCATTGCGGCAAGACTCCTTCCCCGCGGACGCGCCTGTGGCCTCTCATCACCTCCGGCGCGAGCGGAGTTTTACGCAGTGGGAGGCGACGGGGATCACGCCAGCCATGGAGTCCGTAACAGCGGCCGTCCGTGGCGCGTCGCTCGCGCGGGCCCCGGCCGCGCTCGTCCACGGGAGCGCGCGTGGGGCGCGGCGTGTCGTGGGCGTTGGGCTCGCCGCGCGCGGCCGGCGGAGGGCGCTCGTCGCCGTCGCCTCGCTCCAGGACCACCCGGAGCCGCTCTCGTCGCGCGCCCCGGAGGGCGGCGCCGTGGCGGTGGCCCCGCAGGTGAGTCGCGTCGAGCCGGAATCGAGCGCGCGGCGGGTGATGCGCTGATGGTTTAATTAGGGAGCTCTCTTTTTTTTTTCCTTGTGCAGGCTGATGAGGAGGAGGGGGTCCATCTGAACGGCGCTGCTGCTGAAACCTCGTCTCCCCAGCTTGGTAAGCCGGCGACGGTGAGAAATGGTTAAATCTCTTCGATCGCGATGGATCCCTCGTTTTTCACTGGGCAGCCCCTTTCTGTTCCTTGCCCCTCCCACAGCTCCCGGTAAGACGGTGCGTGTCAGATTCGTGCTGAAAAAGCAGTGCGCGTTCGGCCAGAGCGTCTACCTCGTCGGCGACGCCCCGGCGCTCGGCCTCTGGGATCCGTCGAATGCGTCTGCGTTGAAGTGGGCGGAGAGCCACGAGTGGATCTTAGAGAAAGTGAGCCTCGGTTTGTGCGCATCGTTTGATGTTTTGCCTTCTTTCTGAAGTGATAACGTCACCTTTTTTTTTTCATTTATGTATCCTGTTCTGACCAGGATTTGCCGGCCAACGAGCTGATTGAGTTCAAGTTCTTGCTGCAAGATTCTGCGGGAAAGCTGCATTGGCAGAATGGGCCGAACAGAAGCTTTCAGACAGGTGAAACGGCAAACACGTTGGTCGTCTTCGAAGACTGGGATGATGTGAAGAATCAGAAAATAGAAGAGGAGGAGGGAGTGGAGGCCGTTGGGGTTGAGCAAGCTGTTGTTTCAGATGACAGCGAAAGCAGAAAGGGTACTGTTTTAGAAGATGAGCTCCAAATGGATGATAATCATCAGGTCAAAGAAGATGAATCCATTGTAGTAGCTGAGGAGGACAATTACTCGGCCGTTGCCACAAATGCTTCTGTTCAAGTGGATTTGGTGAAGGCAAACGAAGCTAACCCACAAAAGGTACCTGTTTAACCAACACCTTATTCACATGCCATACAACAAATACGGTTTTTTTACTAGTAATTAAATTCCCAGAAGCCTTTAATATATTTTTCAGTCTGTTCTGCTGTCTATTATAAGTAGTTTTTTTTACGTTCTATGCATGCTATCTGAAACGTCTATTAGCTTCCAGAGAGAGTGGTAATGCAGTTTACAAGTGGCCCAGCGTGATCATGGATGAGCGAGATTAACAATGCTGCACTATTTTAATTTACCACAGTACGGTAGAGTTAAGGGTGGTTCATACTAGAAGTAGGAACCACAAAACCACTCTAAGAAAAATAATTTATCTATTGTTGTAGTATTATTCATTTTATTAGGTGGATGGGGTACGAAGTGCACAAGCACAACCCAGGAGTTTCCTGAAAGAAAAAAGAGCCTGCCATGACCAAATGTTATGTTGGGTAGTTCAATGGTCCATGTTAAGTATCTCTCATCTGATGGGCCTTTTTTTTTCTTGATCAGTCAATGCTGCATAAGGAACAGGAAATTCTAGACGAACTTTGTGGGAAAGAAGGCTTGGAGAACAGCAGTATTTCGTGTGCTGATGAGAGTTATGCTGAAAAAACTGAAGGAGATAATATTTTATCTGAGGATGGTGTTCCGGTTGAGAATGGGCTGACCACTGCTTACGAACACGATTTGCTTTGGGGTTGGAAGGCCCTGCAACAGCTGCTGATGAGCTTGGGCTTCAAAATGGATACAACATGAAAAAGTGTAATCTACTGCTATATATCTATGTGCGAACGTGGCAGTTCAGATGCAGCAGAGTTGCTTTCGATGATCATCTGATTCCATCCTAGGGAGCTGTCATGGAAAAGTTTGCACTCTAGCAGCTTATGGTATTATGGTATTGTGTGTATATATGTTCCTTTTCCGATCCAGAAATGATGTTTCTTAGCAGATATTACAATGTTAGAACCCGTTATAAATAATCGACCATCAGTTTATTGTCAGTGGTGGTTGGAACTTATCATTCTCATCTCCCTGAAGATGCTAAGATGTTATGGTCTGCAAATACTGTGCGCATTGTATATACCAGTGGTGAGAGAGAGATGTCTTGGAGAAAAGTGGACAATATGATAAGTGTGTTCTATTCCCTATCTGAATGCAGTTGCTTCGTATATTGGTATACAGCTCTAAACAGGTTTTTTATTTTGACCAGTGTGATACATTTATTTGCGATGCTACTCTTAGTAGAAATAAGACTATTATTTCTTACATATCGATCTACCCCGCGATCACGAGTATCGTATATATGTATATGTATAGTGCGTTGCACTGTCAGTGGCAGCATGATTTACCAATCGCCGTCTCTCCTCACCTGAAGAGAGAGGCTGAGCATTTAGCTCTTCTTGAAACTCGGTCAGGGATGGAGTCTTCAGGCTTTCAGAGGGACGAACAAATGAAATGCATGGTGCATTGGTGCTGCTTTGGCGCTGGTGGACAGGTAGAAACTAGTGCGACAAAAGCATGATTTATCAATGCCGAGCCCAAAGAATTTTTTAGCGCACTGAACGCAGACGCATAAGTAATGGCTTGTAAGCAAGGAATTCTTCGTGCGGCCGGCGACTTGTGACATCAACGAGACGGATAACATAAATCTTGCTGAATCTATCCAAGACGGTGCCAAATGGAGTAAAAAAAAATCCACAAAAATACTTTCTGGTTCCTATACATAACCAACCTGCTTCTAGATTTTTAATGAATTTATTACTCACATTAAATAAACATCTATATTATCTAACTTTACTTCAACATCATTATCATTTTCAAAACACCCATTAAGATTTATACGCTGAGATTCAACTTTTACAATGAGCTACATATACAACAAAATGAACATATAAATTTTTGTGTAATATTTGGAGCACTCTTCCTATAGTAAATATTTTCCTATTCAATTTTATATCTAAAAATAAAGACAAAGATAGATCTGTCATTTAATTGTAAATTTTAGGGCTGCAAAAATCACCACTGAGCCAAATTATCATATGAAAGCTTGTCCAAGTTTCATGATTTTTGGAGTTCATGTAGCCCATTTTTGGCATTTCTTTAGATAACATGCAATAAACCGAGGGTATAAAAATCTTTTCATAGATCCCTGTCTTTACCGTTATGTAGATCTAGAATACAACTCAACAAACTTTGAATTTTTAGCATTTTATGTGATTTTTAATGGATTTTCAAATGAACAGAAGTGCCAAAAAAAATGAAACAAAATTTCTATATCGAGTAGGGAACAAAATTTTTTTCTAGACCAACGAAGGAAGTGCCAAAATTATTTTGGGCCAGGTAATTCTCTCAAAAGAAAACGTCAAATTAATGGCGTTGGACCGATAGAGTCCAGGGCATACTTGGGCTACGATGGAACTCGGTTGGGTAAGGGCCCATATTAGCTTTGCTTGGACCGACAAGGAGATGGTGTTGGGCTTATTGGGTGCTGATTGTCCTTGATGGCCAATCCTCTCTTGTTCAATTGTTCCTCTTTTTTTTCTTTTTTTTTTGTCATTTTGCGAAGGATTCCAAAGCTTACAAGGTCAATGTCACCAGGCCTATCTATTCCACTGCCTATAATTTAAACTACACTTTGTCTGCGTAAATAATATTTTGTATATCTATGTCCACGTTCTGGTGACACCAGCCTAACTGAAGATTCTTTTCGAAATAGTCTGGTAGTACAACCTTTGATTTGCTTCTCCCGGACGGTGCTGCCGTGTTAGCCATTGGGCACTAAAAACTTTGGAGAAATTTTGCAAAAATCTCCCAGCAAACCACCCTTAGTTTAATTTCTTTTATAAGACGTTCCCACATGGTATTTTCCATGTGTTTAATTTTTAGGGAGTGACTCCTTAACATCCGGATGATTTTGTGATTCCTCAGCATCCGGATGATTTTGTAATCGGAAATCATCCACTATTTGGTGAACAGGGCCACCACCACCCCTCTGCGCTCTGCCCCCTTCTTCCTCAACGCGCCGATTGGACCTCCCGGCCGGCCTCGCTGTGATGCCCTCGGCATCTCAAAAACCTTGACACACAATTAGATTAGTGTTAACGATAGATTTGGACTTAATCACGCTTAGAGAAGAACACTAACTAGGCCAATAAATCACTAAGTCAAAAATTTTGAAGTTGAATATGCAAAACCTCGTGTTGTTTAGTTGAGTAGTTAAAATTTATACGTTTTCATGCAAGATATCAAATTTAAAAGTTTTAGTTCAAAATGTTGCGTTCTACTTTACTATTTTGACCGTTTTCAAGACCGGAGGTTAAGAGGTTCAAAAGTTCGAACCAAACCAAGTCAGCCTGTACTTAGAAAAGTTCCTAAGTCTAGATTTTCAGTCCTTTCTCAAACTTCATTCTGAAATTACTTTTGATTTCACTACAGAACTTTAAAATCTACCTGAATGTGAAATGAAATTAAACTTATCACCTTTCAAATACACCTGATCTCAAAGTGATTAGACTTCATTCGATACTTCAAAAGATTAAAACAAGAAAGGTTACACATAAAGTAAAGCTGCGGTTTCACCAAACATTTGAATGTATATTGTGCTTGTAGTTCAAAATATAATGTGATTTAGACTTAACTTTCTATATCAAACTTGTAGACAATTTCATGCTTTACAACTTTGGTATTTTGTGTGTTGACATACATAAACGTTTGCATGGTGTTTTAGTTCATTTTCTGTCTTCTAGTGAAATTTGTCAAAATGGATCTGAATGGAAAAATTCAAATTTTGAGCATACAAAAGTTCTTATCATGCAAAACATTAAATATGAATGTTGCAGCTAATGAAAAACTGAACAACATTGGTATAATACGCTTTTTCTGAAAATGAGCATAAAATGGACTTTAGGAATTTCTAAGTTGCATTAAACCCTGGTCAAACTGGGGTCAGTCAGTTCAATTCAAATTTAGAGCACAATTTGATATAGAACATGGAGTCAAGGTTTGTAACAAAGTTGTAGAGAACAAAATTTATAACACTTCTTATATTTTGAATTTTCCAAGATTCAGATTCTAAGCCATTCTAAAATGAGAGTTAAAATGAGTGATCCAAGCAGTCAAACCTCATTTTCTCCATTTTCGAATTTTCTTTTTCCTTTGTCTCTATGACACGCGGGACCCATCGGTCAGTCCACATTGGATTCCACCGGGGGACAGCAGCCGTGGGGCCCACTAGTTTTTTTCCACCGTGCACCCGATCCATGGACCGTTCCTTCGCTCTCACAGTATGGGCCCACACCTCATTGGGAAATGGTCTATAGACTGAGTTCAACCGGCCCATGTTTTCCTTCTCCCCGCTCCCTCACGTGCACGCGGCGCCATCGCCCTGCCGCCTCCTGCGCCATGGCCGACACCGGCCATAACGCAAGCACGCCGAGCCCCTTGCCGCACTGCGCCTCTCCACTCTCCCTCTCGCCCACGCTCTCTTTCCCGGCTGCTCTCGCTCGTGCCCTGCTCCTCCCTGCCCAGGGCGTCAGTGAGCCACCGCTCGAGTGCAAGCGCCATGGCCACCATGGTCAAGCCCATGGCAAGCTCGTGCTCCGCTTCCTCTGGAGCTCCTCTCGCCCAACAGTCGCAAGCACCACACCCACGCCTCCATCCTCCACCGTTTCGACAGCACTTCGACCCCGGTCCGAGGCCTTCCACCCCACCGCCGAACGCCGCCATGCGCCAGCTCAACGTCACCGTGGGGACCCCCCCTCCGGTGCCCTCCCTTGCGTCCCGGTCTACCCCGATGGAGTCGCCGTCATCTCGCGCAGCTCTTGGGCCCGGCCCCGGCCTCCTCCCTCACCAGGGCGGACGGATCGAGCCGCGCCGCCGCCCCAAGCCGCACCGCGGGCTCCTCGGTTCACCGCCCGTTCCCCGCTCGTCCAGGCCACCCCGCGCAACGCGACCTCGGGGAAGGGGATCCCCGTCGCTGGGAACACCTCCCCAGGGTGCATCGGCTCCAACTCTGGCCTCCTCGCGGCCGGCGCAGCCCCACTTTCCCTCCCCTGCGAGCGGCCTCTCCCTGGCTCGAGGAAGAAGATGGTAGTCTCGCAAAAATCCCCCTGCAGTATTTAGTTTTTGCAAACTCACTTCGATTACTATGCACTGAGTGTATGAAATGTTGCGTGCAGGTCCTTCGAAACTATGATTAATTTCGATCTAGTCCTCGGCAGTGTTATTTTCTACTTAAATGCATTTCTTTAAACTGAGAATTTAAAAATCCACTGTAAATCGAATAAAAATCCTAAAAAGGTGAAACTAACTTTGTTGCGTTGCTTATGATCAGATCTGCTAGACTAGGTCTAGGGATGTGAAAGGCCTGTGTTACCCCTGATTTTGTGCATGACTAGTTTTAGTGATTAAATAGTAAAAGTGATGTAAATGAGCTCCTAAAAACATGAAATTTGTACTGTGAGCTCTTTATGTCTTGTATGACCACATATCTTTTTGGTTGCTACTAACATTTGCTGCAAATGACTGATTTACCCCTAATACTAATAATTAGTAGATTTATGTATATAAAAACGCATGCCACATAAAACTTGTCCAGAAAAATCCATAGAAATTATATTGTACCCATTTGAATCAATGTAGCCTAGAAATAAAGTTTCATGTGTTTTGCTTACTGTTTACTATGTCTTTTGAAAATGACAAGTGCTACGTGGGTATAAACTCCACTCGGTATATTTAATTTTTGTTATGTCAAAATGAAACCTTGAGTATAGTTCACATGCATGTTTTATCCTTATATGCCTAGGTTGCAAATCCCTTGCCATAAAAGTATTGCAATGTCGAAGTATAGATAACAATAACTCAAATAAGTCAAAATATACTTAACTGGTTCACTGTATACTTGATTCAATGCTTGTTTATATTTGGTATGATAAGAGTGAATTGGAGTTAGCAACCTATCAGGTGTCTCTCTTATACCATGCATGATATGTTGACTAGCTGAACTGGAATAAATACAACAAGTTATGCATGTATTTTAGTAATCTAAGGAACCAAGTAACTATCTATTGCTTGTCTTCCTAGGGTCAAAACATTAACATGTCATCATTCGGATTAGCAATGTGCTAGCTGTATGTGAATGACTCCTTGCATTTATTTATGATTGCTCTATGTCCACGATAGCACTTCTTTCTAATAGTTTATCAATCACCTTTCTGTCTGTTCCTGAAATGGTTGTTCATACACGTGCTTGATATTTAGGCACCTCATTCACTGCATCATGCATACCTTTCATATAGCGACGCTCACTGCAGATACGTGATCACGAAGCAAGTGCGTGGAGCTACTTCAAGCAACGGCGTCCAATAGACCAACTAAGACCTAAATACCACCTGGAGGCCCCTGAGGTGGTATTTGGAAGGAGGAGTTGTCCAAGTAATCAAGGAGTTGCCTGGGGTAAAACCCCACAACCTGGCAAACTTACTTTAGTTTAGTTTGTTCAAGTTATCAACAACAAAGGTAGGCCTCTTAGGCATATACACCTATTTAGGGGATCTCACCACCCTTTATTTGATTATGCATTTACGTTCAGGAATTGTTTGAAACCCCTCCTGCATAAATACCTGATATCCTATGTAGAATGGATAGATCAAAGTCTATGCTTAGCCATGCTTACACGGTAAAAGACGAGTGAAGATATTCACTTGCGAGATGATAGGACTCAAAATATTTTACAAAAATTTAAATGCGAAAGCAATATGATATGATGTGATGAAAAGATGAGACCGGGCAGAGATATGGGTATATTACGATGAAAAATGATGTGGATGGTTTGGTGGACTCCGCCCGAGTCGTTTAAGGCCCGTCCGTTGTTCGCCTGCTGATCGGCATAACATTGCTAGAATGCTTAACCGGGGTATGGGACCGGTGAAAGTCTTACTTGAACCATCCGAAGCATAGAGACTTGGTCCTAACATGGGGCCTGGGGGCGCTTGACTCATGGGAGGGCTGACCCGGGATGCCGTGGTATCGCTCCATCGGGGCTAAACCTGGGGAATGGCGGGTTGGAATCGAACTTGGGATGAAACAAGTGGAGATGGGGCTATATGTGGGAACGCGATGGCCAGTAAGCATATACCCCTGGCATGATAGTTATTCTCGGAAATTAAAATCGATTCGAATCGTTGATGCTCACCAGGTATGAGAATGACAGTATCGTACACGGGCAACGTAGTAATAACTTTAATATCTTATTCATTTAATCATGCTTTTTATATTACATGTTTGTACTTGTATGTTTACATTTCTGCAAGCTACTTTATGATAACATATATGTTGGGATGATGAGATATATGAATTTTGGGTCACGATGATAACTATAATGGATCAAATGAGGTTTATGCTTTAAAAATGAATGATACTTGAAAGTAAGGACTGACTTTTAGTAAGCTTACGCGGGTTAGAGCCAAGTCCAAAAAAGCCTTGCATACTCTCAAATGTGTCGGGTTGAAACCGCCCACGGGTAAATTCTACGAGTACCTCACGTACTCACCCCTACGTTGTTGATATTTTTATTTCAGGATTTTCATGATTGAGAATAACAATGTTGAGCTCAATGTCATAGCTTGATGTTTCATTTCCGCTGCAAGAGTATATCGGTATTATATTATGATTTTCTGCTGCGAGATTATTTTGGAACCCTATTTCAGTACGATTGTACTTTATTTTGAGTAAATATTTTGCAATGAACCAATCTATGTTTGTATGAAATGATGGTTTGTTGTAATTGTTGTGGCTCTTTGGAGGGCTTAACGTGTGTGATGTCGGCATCCCTGGGTGATGGTCACGTCGAGTGCCCTTTTTGGGTAGCTCGACGGATGACCGGGTTTAGTTCGGTCTAAGTACACTGCGAGTCAAATGTGGCAGGTGTGCTTAGCCCGGATTAAATCAACGGTTCCGCCACAGTCGCCATCCCCGTCGAGGCATGATCGCCCCTCACCGGCGGCCGACGACGCGGTCGCAGAAGGCGAGCCCCGATGGCGCCACCTCGAGCAGGCACTCCTTGGCTCCCGCCGCCGCTAGAAGGGCGAGCACGGGAGACACGGCGGCGAATAGCACGCCCGCCGTGGCCTCGCACCGGCGGATGGCGAGCGGCGACGAGGAGGGCGAGCGCGCCGGTGGGGCTCCCGACGCCGTCCAGAGGGGTAGGCTGCCTTGCAGCACCGGGCTTCGGAAGGCTGAGCAGGAGCCGAGACAGCAGCGATAGGAGAGGCGAGCGGAGCGGCGGGCGGCACGCTGGACAGGGAGGGGTGCGCCGGCCTGGGGGGTGGAGGGCGACGGTGGCAGGCCAAGGACCCCGCGAGCGGAGACGCCCCCTCGCTGCCCCTCTCGAGACGACAGAAGGTCGGGACCGGCGAATGAAAAATGAAATAGAAAATAAAAAAACTAAAGGAAAATGGGCTAAATAGAAAAACCCAATCACATGCACTAATCTTGAAGCAATCACAACCACACAAAAGCGAATGAAAAGACAATTGAAAATCATCCGGTAGATAAATAGAAATTCTGAATTTTTATCCCTCACACCGGTGTGAATGCTTGGTTTGACTTTTTTTTCTTATACGGACGTACTAGATGATATATGGTAACCGTAGTCTCTGACCCTTGTCCTTCTTGTATGGCATAGTTCTTTATGTTGCAATTAGAGTCCCTTGAGTTCACATCATAATCTACATCTTTCAACCATTTTTTTTCATAAACCATGTCTTAAAAAGGTGAAAAGTAATGAACAAAGAAACCAAACCTTGCTGACTTCGTAGGTGAGTGTTTATAACAAAAAGGTTTATGAGGGGGAAACTAAAAATCAAGGTGAATTATGAGTTGTGAGGGGACAGATATTTATATGATCCAAAAAAACTTTAGCACACTGATGTCTTTTTTCTCAAGTAGGATGAAAAAGTACAGGGAAAGAACTAAGAAGGGAGGGGTTTCTCTTCTGATCAACGCTAAAAAATACAAACCATACACTGTTTTTTAGAAAGAAGATATAATAAATTCCAAGGAGGTTATGACAAATTGAAGCAAAGTCTTGTACAAGACTAACAATCTTCTCTTTGCTTAATGCTTATAGATGGAATAGTTAGTTGAAAACATCGATTTCAAAGAGAAACATGAAACATGAGCCTATGCGAAAAGAAAGCCTTCTTCCTACGACAATAGTTGGTGGGAGTTCATAGAGTCAGGCTTACAATTTACGATTTATTGTTTCAGCAAGAGCGAAACATAGTTGTAGGAAGAAGGGCCCGATGTGGTGGAGCGCCTACTACGAATACGAAACAAAAAGAAAAGAAAAGAAAAAGAAGCGGTTACACTAACATTTTTGGACCTTGTGTTGAATTGGCTATTGATTATACTCCCTTTATTCTAACCTATATTATAGATCATTTGATTTTTTTAAAACCAACTCTGATATGCTCGTTTCATTTTAAAAAATCATTATGGTTTATTTTCAACATGATTTAGTTTTAAATCTAACTTATATTTTCAAAAAACTTCGTATAATTTGAAACAGATGAAGTAGTATTAAAAAAAAAAACTTCCGCCAGCTCTGATTTTAAGCGGATTCTAAAGAGTTCGACCGCATGTATTTGAAATCTAACAAAACTATAATTTAAAAAAAATAAATAATTAAATAAATAATAAAAAAGGTGAATATGGAATCTGACATTCGCCCTGGTATTTTACAGCAGCGCCATCCAGATCCAGGGACCCAGCAGCTGGTCTCGATTCCTCTAAACCCAAACTCGTCTTCCTCCCTCCGGCGCGGCGACAAGGCACCCCGCCGCCGTGCGATGGCCGACCGCGCCAGCAGCAGCGGCGGGGCGCGCGATGGGGGCGAGTCGGTGGTCATCGACTACGGCCGGCGGCGCACTACCTGCGGCTACTGCCGATCATCCGGTCCCACGAGCATCTCCCATGGTACTCATTCCCGAAACCCGGTCCGATGAAACTGATTCGCTCTGCTTCGTCCTAGATCGGACCTTGACGGCTTGTTGCGCGTGGAATCGTCCGTTGGTGCTAGTATGTCGTGGAATCGCCTGCTTGTGCTAGTATCAGACGCGTCACGCGTAGGACGTCCGACCTCAGATCACCACGATTGCCTGTGAATTTCTCTGTAGATGTTGCTGTCAATGGGCAGTGTAAAAGCACTACGTGCTCTTAGTTTGGGTTCGAGAGAGTCGTTGTTGTTTCACCTTATGCTGTTATGGAAGTGAATCTTTGTTGCTAATTGAGGGGCATGGCTAGTCATGAACCTCTGAACGAAACTCACATGCACCTCATAATTATTTTGTTAGTCTATGAATTCTTCAAACGTCTCAATGTTGTTCCACTTAGATAGTTAACCTGTAATACCTGACACGTGAACAAGCCAGGAACCATATCATTTTGTCACTTAGATATCCTACTTTTATTCAACAAGTCAGTTTTATAAGGCGAGAAGATATGTGAGATGGAATTGCTTTGACCTTTACATTAGACAGTTCATCTTTTTTGCTTTTTGTTGTTGTTCTACCAATCATCTGTATACTTCTCTACAGAAGGCCTTCTCACATTCATATCACCATTTACCGTGCTACTTTGTATCCCATTCTTGCAGGTATGTGGGCTAACACTCTGAAAGCTGATGACTATCAAGGTACTAAAAGTTTTGATCAATTTATAAGTTTGCCCTTGGTGTGTTACTTGAAACCTCATTTTTTGTATTGTACTTCTTGAAAAACAAGATGCGATACAGATTTTTTAGGCTTGCTGCTTGTTCTTCGTTTACACATAGTGTAAGTTTGTACAGGTTATAAAACGAAAAAAAATTCGTAACTCTTCCTGTGTTGAAAACTTTAGTTATAAAATAACACATGTGTGCTTGCTGAAATTGTTTAGTCAATCAATTAGTTAGAACAACAACAAAACCTTTTATTCCCAAGCAAGTTGGGGTAGGCTAGAGTTGAAACCCAAAACGAGGCCGCCACCAAGGGGAGAAAGAGAGGCACGAGGAAGGGGAGCAAAGGCTAAAAAGATAATAATGTGGCATAAAGCCTAATCAAGGTCAGGCACATAGATAGCTGCCTTCGAAGCACTTCTATCCAAGGCCAGCTCTCTCGTTATATTCCAAATTGTAAATCCCTTTTGATTGCCTCCTCCCATGCCAAGTTCGGCTGGCCCCTACCTCTCTTCCATTATTGTTGTCTTATGATGCCGGTATGCTGCTATGCAGGTCTCCGTTGTATATGTTCAAACCACCTTAGGCGTTGCTGTACAAGCTTTTCTTCGATTGGATATACCCCTAGCAGATCAACCTGGTCCATTCTTGTATGACCAAAAAATCAACGCAACACACATATCTCAACGGCTCTACACCATACAACACCTCAAGTCTAATAGCCATCGTATAGAACTTGTTCTAGTACCCTCTTGTCTCAGAGAACACCAAACACTTGATGCCATTTCATCTATCCTGCTTTAAACCTATGGCTAGCATCTTCATCAATATCCCCATCTCTCTAAAGCATCGGTCTCAAGTATCAAAAGGTACCCTTCTTGGGCACTACCTGGCCTTCCAAAGTTACATCTCCCATCTGATGTCTAGTAGTACCAAAGTCACATCTCATATATTTGGTTTTAGTCCTGCTAAGTCTAAATTCAAATGGTGATATCTTTATAAGGCCATACTGTTCTTGCATTACAGACGTGAAAGAAGTGGAGACATGTAGTATAACATGGCCAAAATTTGTGTAGCACAAGGCACTTGTGAGTTGTGAGAGGCCTATCTTTATAGTGCTTTTGTGTCCTAAATCATAATGTGAATTTACTCCCCATGTTGCAAATTATAAGTCCTTTTGGCTTTATCCTAACTTATATAATTTTGACCAAACTTATAAAAAATATATTAACATCTATGCTATCGAATAATGCACAATTATATTACATAGTTATATCTGATGAAAGTAATTGATATAGATATACGTGCATTTTTCTATAAACTTGGTCAAAGCTAGAGAGGCTTGACTTAGAACAAAGTTAGAATGACTTGTAATTTGGAATGGAGGGAGTAGTCACCGATCCTGGTTTTTTTTTTTGTTATGACCCCAGATACGCTGCTTTCAAGTTTCATCTAGCTGTTGTGTCCAAATCTTGAGGACTTATGTGTCTGGGGTGGAGAAGGGACTGTTAATCTTGCTGCAATTATAACTTGGACGGAGTTGATTTTCTTGTATAAGCTCAGGATTCCAAAACTCCAAAAATCCCCTTAAAAAAACTCAGCCCTAGGGGAAGACCTCCCCCGAGGTACTGCATTTAAGAAGAGTTTTTCTAGCTGCAGGACTGAGAAAAGACCCCGAAGGCTAGCTATATCCAGGATGTGCCAGCCAGCAGCCCAGGACGCACCTGCAGGCCACGTATATCTCTGCAAGCCGCTGGCTGGTTACACATATATCTCTGGAAAATAGCCAACGTGGGGTCTTTTTTTTGTGAGACCCAGGATTTGAACCCTGGTTGGTGGCCCCTTTAAAATTTCCCAGACCTAGGCCCTGCACCTGTAACTGGGTGGTTACTGGCCAGTTCTTGATCCAATGGCAATCTCTTTCAATTTTCCTACAATTTTCCCCCAGTCAACCGGGCCCAACTTCCATCAAGTTCAGTTAACCACTGGGATTTTCCAGTTCCTGTGGTGGTATTTGGGACCTCACATAAGCTCAAGGAATTTAATGATAACTTGTTGATAGAAATAATTTGCAAACTCATTCTGAGGCCTTATGGCTTTCCAACAAGACAGCAAAATAAGTTTTCCTTTGATTGATGGCTTATGGCTTGTTGCGGGAACACACAGATCAAATGCTTTCATTTCTTTGTTATTTGCTTGTTGCATTGGTACAAGTTTCAAAATTGCATCAACCTGCAACATAATGTTCACTCAGTGGATTGATTTTGACCATTTCAATTCACATACTGGAAAGACAAATGCAACCCAACTATAACCTATAAAACAATAGCTTGGGATGTGAAATTGGATCAATTAAAAACAAAGATATGTTAAAGTTGCACATTGCAGCAATTACAGCACAAGTTTATTGAGAACAAGAATGTGTGCGGTGCTGAAATATGAATTTAACTAGAGGACTAACAGAAAAGAGAGTGAAAGGAAAGTGGAATAAGAAAATTGTTTTTGTGAAGTAGTATACCTTAACTACTTCAGGTTTTATGATACAATATTCACTATTCAATATTTTTTACCAAAGTAAATAAAAGACACTTAAGAGTTCAGATGGCATGCCTTTGACTTGTGACTATAATTGCAAATTTTACAGCTCTTCTCGATCGTGGCTGGAGGAGATCTGGTTGTTTTCTTTACAAACCTGAGATGGAACGGACATGCTGTCCCTCATATACGATACGCTTGAAGGCAAATGATTTCATCTGTTCCAAAGAGCAAGGTCGTGTACTTAAAAAGATGCAAAGGTAAACTACATTTGTTTGTCTATTCCTTGTTTTGTTTCATATGCCCTGCTAAGTTTATGATAGACTCCTTTAACTGTCCTGTGTTGTGTCTTTCAACTCCATCTGCAGGTTCCTTGATGGCGAGCTCGATCCACAGGCTGGAAGCCCCCAGTGTAAGGCAAGCCTTACAAAACGTTCCCTCGGTGAACCTATGAATTCACCAACCTCAAAAGTATCAAAGGTATCAGCAAATGACTTTCGAGCAGACACATGTCCAAATCCACTGACAGAAGATGAGTTCACTCGTTGCCTGGAAAGCAAAATCAATGATGCGGTAGATACATGCTTCCAAGGGGAGATATTAGGTCCTACTGTTGAACTTCCCAAAGCTTTGGTGAAGACCGTTAAACCTCAAGTTAAAAGGAAAGTAGGAGCAGCAGTACAAGAGAAGAAAGTAAGAGAAGCAGTGCAAGATTTGGTATATACGTGTAATATCAGTTTCCAAATAGTGGCAGCAATTAAGCGTGCATTGCCTAAAGAGAATGGTGCTAATCAAACTGAAGCACTATCAGATCTTTCTCCAAATTCTGTTGCAGAAAAACTGGCCATGGCAATGGAACGTCATGGAGGACTAGCTGGTTTTGAAGTAAAAGCTTGTAATGGGCATCTTAATTTCTATTCAACCACCAATCAGGCAACGCAGAACCATACCAGCGGTGTTGTACCTGTTCAAGCTTCAGACAAGTCTAGTACCTCCAAGGAAAGCTCCTTGAACAAAAATAATGCAAAGTATCCTGTAAAGAGAAAAAACCTGGAGATCAGGATCAGCGTATCTCATTTTGATCCTGAGGAGTTTGCTTTGTACCGAAGGTATCAGACAAAGGTGCACAAGGAGAAGACAGTTACGGAAAACTCATACAGGAGGTTTCTGGTAGATACACCAATCGTGTTTGTGCCCCCAAAGAGTGGTGATAATAAGGTTCCACCATGTGGGTTTGGGTCTTTTCATCAGCAGTACAGAATTGATGGAAAACTTGTGGCTGTTGGTGTAGTTGATATCCTTCCTAAATGTTTGTCAAGCAAGTACTTGTTCTGGGATCCTGACCTTTCTTTCCTGTCTCTTGGAAAGTATACAGCTCTAAAAGAGATAGATTGGGTCAAAACAACACAGGAGCACTGTCCCAGCCTTCAGTACTACTATCTTGGTTACTATATACATTCTTGCAATAAGATGAGATACAAAGCTGCATATCGACCATCAGAACTTCTATGTCCAGTCCGTTATGAGTAAGTTTCTGCTCTGCCACTATATGTTTCACAATGCATAACCTTGTTTGATCTGAGTGACTGAATGTAACGATAGTGAAGCTTCACATATTGAAGTTAAATGAGGCACACTAAGTAATGTCCTGGATGCTTACTAATGTGGTTGAAAAATGGATAGGACCACAATGTGACTTCTTTTAGTAAGGGTACTGTTCATCGTTCTAGCGTTTATGTCCTGGATGCTTACTAATGTGGTTGAAAAATGGATAGGATTACGATGCGACTTCTTTTAGTAAGGACACTGTTCATCGTTCTAGAGTAGTAGTATGTAGGAGACTGCTGTTACCACTTCCTTCAGATCATAGGATAGTGAAATGCTGAAAGCATACATTAGCTTTTCATCTGTGTAAAAGTTTGTGTGAAACTAGTATGTTATCAGCTGCAGGCTTTCATGCGAAACTTAATGCTATTTAACTGTTAAGTTTCATGCTTAAATGTTATAGATCTTATTATTGTCTTCAGATCGTTCGTCTCTAAAATCTAACACCCGACATTGCAGGTGGGTTCACTACGATTTAGCCAAGCGTCTACTGGATAAGAGTCAATATTCTGTTCTGTCTGATTATGCTGCAATGCAAGGTGAAGTGTCCCAGCCTCAGATTTGTGCTCCCTCTGATGACTGTTCAGCAAAAGTTGACAACCATGGGTCTCCCGGCGATGAGGATGACGATGAAGATTTCAACGACTATGAATCGGATATGATGGTCGAAGAAGAGATGGTTCCATCAGAAAAGTCTGATGCAACTGAGGGCAGTTCCAACATAAATGACATTGAAAACATCACCATGGACCTGAATGGCTCTCGAGTTAAATACAAGGTACATACACAAAATCTGACCTCAAATCGGAAAGATGATACTGGTGGTAGGCGCCCTGCGCACAGAAATAGGGGCATACCGTCAGAGGTCACTAAATTTTGATCAGGAAATTAGCCAGCTCTTTTCGCCATTAAACCATTCATTCTACCTTAAAGTCTGTTAACATGTATATACAATTTTCTCTCTTTTCTCTCATACCAGTTTAATAACTGTGATACGCAAACACAATGAGTATACAAAGTAACCTTTGCCTAGGAAATTGCTGTTCATTGATCTGGTTTTGTTTTCTTACTAGCTGTTTAGTTAATTCTCTCCCTTTTCAGGACCTTCAGCGGGTGTTTGGGCAAATTGAGAGGCGACGCCTGAATGCACTAGAAGCGCAACTGAGCAAATACGTCAAAGTTGTTGGGAAGGAGCTATCTGATCGAATGGTGTATATGCTTTCTTGATTGGTACGCATCCTGTCCGAGAGCTCAATTCTGCATTTTTCTGCTATGAAAGGCGGACACGAATGCTGAACTCTTCCTTCGGAAAGAAAGTGTCCAACCGCTCTGGTAGTACCGCCGAATGTTTGTGCTCGACTTTTATATATTGTAAAAGATACGACGCGAGAGCTCACGGACGGTCGAGGCTGACATGACGCACACCCTGTCCGGTCGATTCTGTACGTGTGTATTGTCGCTGGCACTGAAGTCCTTTTTCCCTCTCTGCATGGTTTACGCTCGCTGAAGAGGAAAAAAAATGGAACATCTCGACTCGATGGGCTTGAAGAGCAGTTGAGCTGGCACGTGCATGGTATACAAAGGTTGCAGTGAGCGTGCTTCTGCCCAGAGAACCTGCATTGGATCCGTGCAACGTGCGTCTGTTACAGTGACCGCTCGTGAGTCGTGACCTGGATTCCTCCTCGTCCATTGCGACGAGCCGCTCCGGCCCTCCGGCTGGGGTTGAGCGGTTACGCCGTGGCGCAGTCGCGCAGAGGCCTGGCAGCCCAAGCCCACCACCGCTTTGCGCGCGTGGATACTGGATAGGCCAGGCCAGGACGGCACGTACGCCGCGCGGATGCGTGATCGTGGCTTTGTCCTCCTGCCTGTCCCGGGGCCGGTTCGACGTGGCGCGAGCCGCTCGTAGCCGGTGGCAGGCACCTGTCGTATGTGCCGGGGCTGGTGGCCGGTTTGCCGTACTTGCGCACCTAGGCTGCAGCAGGCAGCGAGAAAGACGACGCGGGTCCACCCACCGCCTTTAGCAGAAGCAAGTCGAGTCCAGCAGGGTAGGAGCATCCGGGGTGATTTCTCAATGCGGTAGTACTGGTTAGTATTTTTTAGTATCAATAAGTACAACGTCCGTACTGCTCCTGTGCAGCAGTACATACGGCATGGCACTGTGCGGCGGGTGACACCGTGACAGTCACTGCGACTACCTACGTGGTCTCCTTCGGGAATATAACGCGCTGGGCCAAGATTCGCGCTACTCTCGCTTTCACCGGCACGGCACGAGGGCCAAGGCTCCGCGCCCGAGGCGTGCCCATGACCTGTCGACCTTATCACTCCACCACTGCCCGGGCCCCACACGTCAGGAGAGCCAGGACTGGCCCGGCACTTGGCAGCACAGACTCACAGCGCTGAGCGGCCGACGAGGCACAGGCACGCCGGGGGCAAAGCGGCCACGGCCACGGGCGGAAAGAAGAGGAGGAGACGGGGATGATGATGCCGTTCTATTCTGAGTAGGTGGGGGGCGAAAGAGAAAAAGAGAGAGAAAAAGCAGTAATTAATGAAGGGGGCAGTCAGTCAGGCACCAGCCCCCAGAAGCGGTGGACTGGCTCGGGAATGGCAGATGCGTGAGTGACACCAAGCCCCTCCCTCTGCCTGTGCGTTGGGAGCGGCGGCGACGGGGAGGCCCGCGGCATCGTGCGGCTGGCGCATGGGGTCCTGGCCGAGCCGGCCCGGGTCGTCGGGGAGGGTGGTGCCGTCGCTCGCCATCCGCCGTGTGGCGCTTGCGCGGGGGGCCAACGGCGGCTGAAACGGAGACCGGCTGAAGGCCGTTATTGAGGCGCGCGAGTGATGCAACTGCCCGCCAACCGACTGCGGGTCCCGCGGTCTGGATCCGCGTGCGGCTTCACGCCCTGTGGTGTTTGGTGCTCCTCCTGCACTCGCCCCCTAAACTCACTACTCCCTTCGTCATGTAATACCAGGGAATAAATGAATTTTAGAACACAGCAGCAGAGGTTGCTAACAATATATGCATCTAACCTCTGACTTAAATGGTAGGGCCGAGTTAGTTTTCATGATTGCTAGCTAATCTTCAGTTTGGCAAACAATACTCTCTCTGGTGTAAAAAAGAATGAACGTTTAATTTAGACTGCGAGACAGATCACCAATACACCACGTGACCATCAATAGCCTTACGATAACTTGAGCTTTGTTTGGCTTACTACCACACTTTTGGACATTAACACGTAGTTCATTCCATGTTGGTTGTATCGATCATAGTATTTTATCCGTATTTAAATATAAGTCATGTTAGATTTTTTTCACAACTTCAATCGTTTGTCTTATTAAAAAAATGTGTAAACATATAAAAACAAGCCATGCTCAAATTATCCATAATGATAAAATAAATCATAACAAATAAATAATAAATTGTAAATTTTTTGAATAAGACGAACGATTAGAGTTTATGAAAAAGTCAACAACGATTTATTTAAATACGTATACATATACACACATATATAGTTATAAACAATAAAAAAGCTCATGTCGGAAAGATCGGCCCATCGCGCCTTGCATTTGGGCCAGGCACGACATGCCTGGATGAGTCGTGTCGTGTTTGGGTCGGGCTCAAATGATGAGCCCCGTGCTCGTCTATTAGGCACGACATGTTTAGCGGGGGGCGACTAGGGGATACCCGTCCACCCACCTATGTGTTTTTATTTTTCGCGGGCCGAATATAATGTTTGTGGGCCGAAAGTTATCTACGTAACAAACATACCGTATCTTTTTTTTTACTTCTAGTCATTATGACGTGGACCCATACAAACGTCAAACTAAAGAAGTTAATCTACAAAATAGTAAGACCAAATCAAATTCTGATTGCACCATCGTGGTTTTGTTAATAAAATCTTCAAAACAAGACCACACTTGAATATCTTTAGAAAAAATATTACATTTTCTTTTAAAAATAAGATATTGTATTAAAAAAACATCGATGTTCGACGTATATCAAAGGAATATTCTAGACTTACTAGCGCAATATTCTATGTTCAAAATGAGGATATTGTATTTCTAAAAAATATTTCATATTTGTAATATAATATTCTATCTTCACAGTGAAAATATTCATATCCACAAATGAAAATATTTCTCCTAAATAAAAATTTCAACTTCAAGAATAAAATATTCTAGTTTGCAAGTAGAACATCTCTAACTCAGATAAAGACAAAACAAAGTAAACTAAAAAAATAATTTCTAATTTACAAGAAGATTATTCTTTCTTAACTGAAAAGGCGAAGGTAGAAAAGAAATTGCGCCTAGCAGGACCGCCTCTCATCTTTCACAGGCCATTCATATGCAATAATCTAGAACTGCACTCGAAGTGATTGGATTACACATAATTAGATACGGTAGCAACGTTGGCTTAAATAAAGAAAAAAAAAGGTAGCAGATCAACTAGTACATGATATCGTAGTAGTACAGTCAAAGTATATCTATTAGTGAGGGTGGACTCCGTACTACAGTCTACATCACATGGGAGTCTTCAAATTTGAGTTTGGATGAAACAGACGCAGTTACACGCAATAATAATTACTAAGAGGAAGAGAAAAGAGAAGAGACAAAAAGAAAAAAAAAAAAGACCAAGCACGCATACGTGCAGTAGCAACAGACATACATGCAACAGCGATGATATTAATAAAAATTACTAATAATAGTAGTAGTACTACTACTACAGAAAACGAAAAAAGAAAAGAACACAACAACATATACACGCAAAGAAGAATGCAGGAGAATGAAAATGGATCACGCCAATCGTGGGGGAAAAAGGTGCAGCAGGAAGAAAAAGATGAATTAGGCCCGTACAACAATCAACACTGTAGGAAAAGGTGGACCGGAAGAATCCCGCAGTTTGGCCATTCAACAAGTATGAGCTATGCAAGAACTTCTTGCCTAGGTGTGGGTACTTAGCAAAGCACTTCAATGCGCCTTTTCCTTTATAGACGCGCACACATATACATGACATATGTGCTATAGTGCAGAAACCTTAGAAGCAGAGGACCCTCCAATGAGAACAAGTTCATTAAATTATTCATATAGTCGTCTATAGTACGAAAATAACATTATAGCTATATCGTAAATTGAGTGGAGTTTGACTATACACAATGAGATACACGATATACTGAACCAAGCCTGAGCTCCTTGTCGTTGGCTGGTGTTAATTGGACACCAAGATGGGCCAGCCAGCCTAACTACTTCTAGAGCTCAGGTTGGAGAGAGGGCATCATAACTCATGTGGTTCGAAATATATGAAGAGATAGAAGAAGAAAATGAGCGGTGTCGGGGCTGGAGCATAAGGGATGAGGTCGATGAAGCCCCACAATAGGCGATATTGTGAGCTCGAAGGTGTCGCCAAAGCTGAGGTCAGACGAGCACATGTTAGAGATACTCGTACTATGTACATCCTTATGCCTTATTTGGATGCAAGAGTTTTAAAAGGGATTGGAGCGGATTCAATCCCCTGCTAGTCAAATTTAAATAGTGAGGGATTCAATCCACACCAACCCCCTCCAATACTCAAATCCACGCTCTCTCTCGGCAACTTCCCTTCTCTCAACCCATTGCAGTGTGCCGCGTGGCGGGCCGCTAGCGCAGCGCATAGCGCTTCCCGTGACTGTTCCCAACCTGGGCGCAGCAGCCTGCTGCCTCCCCTGGGTAGGCCCACGCGTTGCGGCCCTGCCCTGTAGCCCATGTGTGTCCATGGACCTTCTGCCATCTTCTTTGCCCGCAACACACAGAGAGGAGCGAAACAAATCTACTCCACCTCCTCTTCCTCTTTTTCCGCCGTCGACCTCGCCGTCGCCCCTCCTCTTCCAACCCGCATCGGTGCGGTGTGTGCGTCCCAGCCGCTCGACCCGACCGTGCGTCCTCCTCCCACATCGGTTGATTGCGCACGGCCCTGCCATCGACCACGCCGGCGCCCCTCCTTCTCCAACACATACCGGCACGCTAGGCGCACCGCCGCCACCTGACCTAACGCTGCGTCTTCCTCCTTCTGCCTCGTCCTGCTGACCACGGTCCCGCCGGCGCCCCTCATCCTCCTCCCACGCCGTCCCACTGCGCCGTGGCGCCGTCACCGACCGCGCGCCCTCCACCTCCTGCGTCGGCGCCGCACCTTCCCCGCCCGCGCCGCTGGGCATGCCGCCACCTCCCCCTCAGGCTTCCTCCACGGCTGCATGGCACACCTCCCCCACCTCCCCCACCTCCCCCCTTCTTCCTTCGCGCCGGCATCACGCGTGACATGCCGGTTCCTACCTCCTCCGCGACACTCCAGTAGTCCAGTGTTGGACTTCCACGGTGTACATGATAAGTGGATGTGCACATTGCAAGAAAAATTGAATGCACTGAAAATTGGTTCACAATTCTGGTTTGCTTCATGTCAATGCATAGCACAATTCTGGTCTCCTGCCAAAAAATCACCTCCATACACTATTCCCAATAGATTCATTTTATGCTAAAATCAATACATAAATTAATCCTTATAAAAATACATAAATTAATTAATTTATTGTCACACAACACCACACATTGTTAAAGGCTTAAACACCTACGGGCGCGGCGCGCCGCAAGACCTGGTATTTCTTGTTGTGACAGGAAGGGCCGTGGTTGTTAGGGAGCTGCTGCTATTTGGGATGACTGATCTCTATCGCGTGCTCTTTTTTTCCTGGCTCGGCATCTTCTTCCTCTGCCCGAGAGAGGCAGCCCATCGGTTCCACCGCCATTAATTGGCACGTGCACTATTGTTGAGAAATCAGACAATATACAGACTAAATTCCAAAAAATAATGCAAAAACATGGCACATAATAGCGCGTATTTTTCTATCATACTGAATAGAATGATTATGAAGACCACGACACACATGATTATGAAAAGAATTGGATCTGAGAGAACATACCTATCGGCAGCTTGTATTTTTCTATCTGTTATCACCGAAATTTAGCCGATAGGTATTTGAGCCGGAATAGCTGATGTGCTGAATTTGGTCGCCTAGGGAGAGGCGATTCCAGAGGCTAGTGGGCCATATATCTTTTATTTTTGGTTCGAATTAGGCATAGTTCGGTTTAAAGTAGGGTTTTAGATATAGAAAAAAAGTCGGACTTGTTGTTCAAGTCTACGGACTACAAATATGTACTCATGTTCTACGTAATGAATTGACGACATACGTTCCCAGTAACTCATGTCTACAATCTCTCTCGGCGCATCGCCACCCTAACAACTAGGGTTTTTTCAAAGTAACAGTCATGCTCCTCTAATGGTTCTTAGATCTGTTAGGACATTAGGGCGTGATAAATTGTGTACTGAAGTGTTTTTGATGGCACGGTTCGCTAGTTATCCCGATGGATCCCGTATCGAGCCTAGACATGAGACCCATTAGCTATCTCGATGAATCTCGCGGCAAGCTTTGCTTGGCACGAGATCCGTCTTTACCGTCGCATGTTTATCGATCTGCCTATGTATCTATACTTCACATAGTATATCGATCTTCATGTAGCTCGTGTTACGTTACCTAATCACTTGTTACAATCCACGACATGCCGTTGCAGCGTGTGCACGCGACCTACCGATAGATCAGCGAGCTCGATCACCCTAACTATACATGTAATAATTTGTATCTATTTAGTTAGATGGACTTCTTTGGAAGTCCTGGTTTGAAGCCGATTTAACTATGCAGATATGTTATATCATGTTTCTAGTTAGGACTTTATATTTACTTTTCTTTGCACGCGGTTTTGGCTTTTACTCTATTTACTCATGCATGCTCGATGGGCTACCAGATGTTTTTGCATCGGCCGACTGGAGTACACGACATCTCGTGGTTGCCAATCCCAGCGATCAGGCAGGAACTTTGATGGGGACCAGGGGTTCCCGATCTTCCGTCAGGTGGAGGGTAAATCGATTTGGCAGCACGAGACAGTCACGATTCGGCTCCCGATCGGCACGTTCAAGCCCCTGCAATGGCAACACCATGTGTCCTTTGGTTATCAACCGTGCGCTGCCCGATTGATCTCGCCACGAAGTCACCCGGTTCAAGTTTTATTCCTTTTCGATCTTTACTGCCAGCATCTCTATACACTTCATTCATCTTTTCAATATTTTCTTTAGTGGTTTCATGAAGTTTTAGAATAAAATCAGCACGTTCCTTAGCATCACGATGAATTCTCTCACCAGTAGGTAAAGGTAGAAGATCAATAAGAGCGCGGGGATTGAAACCATACACTACCTGGAAAGGACTTACCTTGGTGGTGGAGTGCACTGCCTATTGTATGCAAACTCAACATGCGGCGAGCACTCTTCCCACATTTTCAAATTTTTCTTCAAAAAAACCCTCAACATGGTAGATAATGTACGATTTACTACCTCAGTTTGACCATAGATTTGGGGATGACAGGTTGTTGAAAATAACAGCTTTTCCCCCAATTTATTCCATAGTGTTACGATTTGAAACAATAGTAAAAGGCATACCATGCAATTGAACGATTTCTTGAAAGAATAGGTTAACAATGTTACTATCATCATCGCTTTTATGATAAGGAATAAAATGAGCCATTTTAGAAAATCTATCCACCACGAAAAAAATACTATCCCTCCCTCTCTTTGTCCTAGGCAATCCTAAAATAATGTCCATAGATATATCTTCCCATGGGGTGCTAAGAACAGGAAGAGGCATATATAAACCATGTGGATTCAATCGTGACTTAGCCTTTTGACATGTAGTGCAGCGGGATACAAACCTCTCAACATCTCGCCTCATCTTTGGCCAAAAGAAGTGCGTGGATAGCACGACTTCCGTTTTCTTGGCACCAAAATGACCCATCAATCCACCTCCATGAGCCTCCTGTAACAAAAGAAGGCAAACGGATCCGACTAGAATGCATAGGTGGTTAGTTCTAAACACAAATCCATCATTTATCACATATTTGCTTCATGTTCTTCCCTGTTTGCAATGCAACATGACATCTTTAAAATCTTCATCATTAACATATTGTTCTTTAATCGATTCCAATCTAAAAATATGACAATCAAGTTGGGATAACATAGTATATCTCCTAGACAAGACATCAACAATAACATTATCCTTCACTTTCTTGTGTTTAATAACATAAGGAAAAGATTCAATAAATTCAACCCACTTAGCATGTCTACGGTTTAGTTTCACTTAGTTTCTAATATGTTTTAGCGATTCATGGTCGGAATGAATAACAAATTCTTTAGGCCATTGATAATGTTGCCACGTTTCTAAAGATCGAACAAGAGCATACAATTGTTTATCATGCGTGGAATAATTCAAAACATGGACACTCAATTTTTCGCTAAAGTAAGCAACGGGTTTATTTTCTTGCATCAAAACACCACCAATGTCTACCCCACTAGCATCACATTCAAGCTCAAAGGTCTTACCAAAATCAGAAAGTTGCAACAATGGAGCATGAGTAAGCTTGTCCTTCAAAAGATTAAATGCATCCTCCTATGACTTACCCCAATGGAATGCTACTCCCTTCTTTGTCAACTCATTTAATGGGGGCAACGATGGTGCTGAATTTTTGTGGCGGAACCGCTGATTTAATCCGGGCTAAGCGCACCTGCCACCTCTGCTCGCAGTGCACTTAGATCAAACTAAACTCGGTCGTCCGTCGAGAGTCAAAAAGGCTCCCGATATTACCTTTCCCAGAAGAACCGACATCATACACATCCAGCCCTCGATGGAGCCACAACAGTTACATCGTCACAGGTTGTTAAAATAGAGTATAAGTAGATTTACTTTACAAACCGGTTCGAAACAAAATACAATTTCAACATAATGCCATACGAAAGGCAAGTTTGAATCAGATAGCGGAAGCGATTTCAAAAACATGTCGCAGCGGAAACGAAATACTTTGTCTTCGTGCAATGATGACCGAGGCGAGCAGCACCGAGCCCACCGGTACTACCCTCCTCCAGGCACTTGTCCAGACGTCGTCGGTACCTGTACTCAAAAGGTGGGGGCAAACCCTGAGTACTAATTACTCAGTAGGACTTAATGGAGTGGCTTACGGCTGACGCGGAGCTTGCTTACTAACATGTGGAACCTTAGCCCTTGATTTTAATCAGAGATATAATATCATAAATTAACAAGCCCTATCCTTTGCAAATAACTCCATCATAATAATAACTCGCAGAAATGTAAACAACACAGTAGCACAAGCATGTGGTATTTGAAAACATGTGTAATAGATATAATATATTGAAGTAATTACTACGATGAACGTCAATGGTATTGGCATTCTCACACTTGGTGGGCATCAGCGATTCGAATCGATTTTAATTCTCGGGAATAACTATCATGACAGGGGTATATGCTTACTAGCCATCGCGTTCCCACATATAGCCCCCATCTCCACCTGTCCTGTCCCAAGATTTAAAGCACCCTCACGTAACCCCCGGGTTGTGCCCCCTCAGGAGCATTACCACAGCGCACTGGGTCTGCCCTCCCTTGAGTACAAGCGCCCTCGGGCCCAACGGCCTCCAGCAAGTGGATGGGCGGCACCTCGAAAACTCCGGACGAGCCCAGGTAAGACTTCACTGGTCCCATATCTTGGTTAAGCAATCTAGCAATGTTATGCTGACCAATAGGCGAACAGCGGACGTGCCTTAAACGACTCGGGCGGAGCCAAATAGTACAACAACACACACCCCAAAATAAAATTATTCTCCGCCCGGTCTCCATTTAAATCAAGAGCATAATATTACTTTCTCATTAGTAAAAGTTTCAGTGATTTTTGAAACCACCTACGCGATGAGTGAATCCTTTCACTCGTGTCTACTCGCACCTAGCAATTCTAGGAAACTCGTCCTACGAACTCTAGGTATAGGTGCTAGGGCCAGGGTGGCCAGGGAGTCAAATGCAAGGGTTTTCAATCAACTCTAATGCGGATGCGTAATCATCAATCAAGATAATAATATTAGCTGGGAAATTCATGATCCTGCCTACCTTGCTTATGTCTCTCCAAATCAACAAACTAAACAACGTTAGTTTGCCGGGTTGTGGGGCTTTGCCCCAGGCAACCCCTTGATCACTTGGACTGCTCCTCCTTCCAAACACGACTGATGGGCTCTCCAGGTCGTGTTTGGGGCTTAGTTGAACTTCTGAACACTGTTGCTCGATGTAGCTCTTTGGAGCGTCTCCTCGATCACGTTATTACAATAAGCGTCACTATATAAATGATATGCATGATATAATAAAATGAGTGCGAACGAATGCAAATGAACGTGTATGGTGCCGGTGCAAGGTGAATAGTAGCCTGCAACAAGCAACTTGACCAACTTTATCATACACAAGAATCAGCAAAGCAATTAACTTAATTTGATAGTATTTCCATTTTTTTCCTATTTATTTGAACTCATTTTTAGATGCATGACACGACAGCAATAATAAAATCACTAAAAATACTTTCTGAAACCTAAACTTAACCATTAAGCACCATGATTTTTCTTAGAATTTATTTTGCAAAATAAAGTCACTTTTTCCCTATTATACATTCTTACATGCAATTATTTGTCTATTACAAAACATCAACCAAAACTTACATGCAGACCTTGAAACTTTAAAAATGGACTTAATATGCAACATAGAGCATCTACAAATTTCAGTCACTCTTTTAAAATGCACAAAAATATAGGCATGAGGGCAAAACAGTAATTTAACAGTGTATGCTAGGTTTGCCAAAAAATCACACACAGCCTAAACAACATGGTAAAGCTATTGTCCAAGTTTCATAATTTTTGGAGTTCATTTACACCTATTTTGCTATTTATTTAATTTTTACTAGCATGCAACATATCAAGGGCAAAACAGTCATTTCAATCAGCAATGCCTATTCCACTGCATAGTTCTACTCACAAGCAACCTAGCACAATAAGTTTTACATTTTTACGATTTTTCTACTAATTTCTATAGCACTTCAAAGTTCATATGCCTAATTCGGACCCATACATGATTATTCATACTATGCAGGGGTTAGCATGTAAGTTTAGCAAGACTCAGAAAATAGTGATTCAAATAACATAATGATCAAGGGCTAGCTCAGAAGTCTCCACGGCCTCGGGTTTAAGTGCAAACGTGGTATATTCACAGGGGGTTTTCCACACTTTTCCCATAGACTCAGTAAACAATAGAGTAAAAAGAAAGAACTAGAGGGGGATTTTCGTAAATCGACCTTCTTCTTTTTTCTTCCTCTCGCCAGGGCAGGGGGCCGTGCGCAGGGGTGGCGGTGCGGGCTTGCGCCGGCGGCCGTGGGGCGGGGACTTGGAGCCGAGCCGCTTCGGGAGGGTGTTCCCGGCGACTGGGCTTCTTTCCCCCAAGGCGGCGTCGCGAGAGGCGCCCGGATCCGGCGGGGAACGCCGGTGAACTAGGCGGCGGCGGATGGCAGTGGACGGCGCCTGATCCGATGGAGGAGTGGGGGAGCGGCGCCTCAGGGTAGCGCGCAAGCTGCGCAGTGGCGTGGCGCTTCCGTCGGTGGAGTCGTGGAGGCGCGGGGATGGCCCGGAGCTAGGTCTCCACGGCGTGGCAGGAGATGGCACGGTGGTGAGCGGCGCCGCTTGCGGGGAATGGCGCTAGAGGCGGCGGCGAGCTCGGCCGAGGTCTGGGAATGGAGGAGGAGTCCCAGGGACGCGGTTGCGCGCAGGCGTTGGGAGGAAAGGAGGCTCGAGGTGGTCGGCACACGAAGCTCTGTAGGGGCTCCAATGGCGACACAGGCTCTGGCCTTCTGCGAGGGCGAGGGAGGGGTGTACGGGAGGTGTAGGGGGATGGCGAGGGAGGTGAGGATTGCGGGCGAGATGGGGCTCGGTTCCCCCTTGAAGCCGAACCAGGGCTAGTCACTCTGGCGGCCATGGCGCGGCGCGGGCAGAGCTTGCCTACCGCGTGCGCGCAAGGGAGAGGGGGAGGAGGAAGGAGGGAGTGGCGTGGTGATGGTCCATGGACCACGTGCCACTGACATGTGGGACCCGGACGAAGGAAACGGAAGGGGTTTATTGGACCGAGAACACGCAGTGCAAAAACGGTTTTGCAAAACCGGGGGTGGAGGGTGGTTTCCGGTTTGCTGCAATCCTAGACCCGACAGGTAGGACCTCCATGTCAGCCACTCAGGTAAAACACCAAAATTCGAAATTGGACAAAGGTCATTTGACCGCTATGTGTCTTGTCTGAATTTCAAGTTTTTGAAACATTTAACGGCCGAATTAGTGAAAACTCAAAATACAAGAAGTGATCTAAACCTCATAATCTAAAACTTTTTTTTTAATTTGTGACACCATGTTATATTCAAATTTTTAGAGAAATTTGAATTCAAATGCTGTGACCTCAGTTTGACCAACAGCACCTTCCAATTTTGAAAATTCCATAAGTCCATTTGAGGTCCCCTTCCACATAAAGATTTATATACCAATTTTGTTTATAATTTCATAATCTACAACTTTCCTATATAGAGTTTTGCATGATCATGACTTTTGTTTCACAAAAATTTGAATTATCTAAACAGGTCTGTTTTTGACACATTTCACACTTTGGCGAAAATAGCCCAAAACAATACGCAAACCCTCATGCATGTCATGGCACAAAATACCAAAGGTATTCAACATGAATTTATCCACAAGTTTGTTATAGAAAGTTTGGGCTAGATCACGTTATATTTTGAACTACAAGCACAATTGTATTCAATAGTTTGATAAAACTGCAGTTCTAATTTATGTGGAGTATTTCTTGTCTCTAATTTTTGAACTACCAAATGAAGTCCAATTAATTCAAGGTCTGATGCATTTGAAAGTTAATAAGTTTAATTTGACTTCATACAAACGTAGATTTTGAAGTTATATAGTCAAATTGAAAGTAATTTCAGAATAAAATTTGTGAAAGAGTGTCAATACTAAACTTAGCAAAATTTTCTGAGTGTAGGCTAACCTGGTTTGGTTTGAACTTTTGGGCCCTCAACATTTGACTTTGAAATTGGTCAAAATTGCATATTCGAAGGCAACATCTTGAACTAAAGCTTTTATATTTGATGTCCTGCTTGAAATTGTATAAATGTTTAAGTTCTCAACCAACAACGCAAAGTTTTACACATTTAATTTGAAATTTTTTGACTTAGTGGTTTATTGACCTAGTTATTGTTCTTCTCAAAGCTTGATTAAGTCCAAAACCACAATTATCGTTAATCTAGTTGTGTTTCAAAGCTTTTGAGATGCTGGTGGCATCACAATTTTGGCACAAAGCGACGGTAGAATCCAACAAGGCCATGGAAGCTTCGCACTTGTGAGATCGTCGCGGGCGTAGGCCAACTTCTAATAGCTTGCACCTTGGCTTCATCTACCTCAATTCCCTGCGGTGTCACAACATAGCCAAAAAAATAGACTCGATCAGTGCAAAAGGTGCACTTCTCGATGTTACCAAATAAGCGTGCAGCGCGCAAAGCATAAAAAACAGCACGTAGATGGGCCATATGTTAATGGAAAAACTTGCTGTAAATCAATATATCATCAAAATATATCACCACAAATTTTCCAATGAAAGCTCGTAAAACCTCATTCATTAAACGCATGAAGGTGCTAAGTGCATTAGTTAACCCAAAAGGTATGACTAACCACTCAGACAATCCAAACTTGGTTTTAAAAGCTGTTTTCCATTAATTCCCCAATTTCATTCTTATTTGGTGGTAGCCACTACGCAAGTCAACCTTAGAAAAAATTATAGAACCACTTAATTCATCAAGCATATTGTCTTACCTAGGCATAGGATGACGGTACCTTATGGTAATGTTGTTAATGGCTCTACAATCCACGCACATGCGCCAACTACCATAGTTTTTAAAACAAAATAACAGGAACGACACAAGAACTAAGGCTCTCACGTACATACCCGCGGTTCAAAAGATCTTGGACTTGGCGCTGAATTTCCTTAGTCTCCTCGGGGTTGATCCTATAAGCAGCTCGGTTTGGCAAACTCGCTCCAGGTATCAAATCAATTTGGTGCTCAATCCCTCGAATAGGTGGCAGCTCTTAAGGTATCTCGGCAGGAAAAACATCTGCAAACTCCTGCAAAAGATTAGTGACCGCAGAAGACAAAGTATGGTACATATCTTTCAAAGAAAATAAAGCATCTTTGTATATGAAAGCATAGCACGCAACAACATCATTAATTTTAGTAAGATCGCATTTTGTAGCAAGCAAGACATGATTCCTCAATTTTAGTTGGTTTGTGATATGCTGAATTTCAGATTTAGTTTCAACAGTTTTGTTCTCAGTAGCGAGCCCCTCTCTATCAAACTTAATAATTTCAGTAGAAGCGTAATTTTCTTTTCCTTATGCACGAAGGTATATTTATTACTTCTACCATGATGAAGTGCATCAGTGTCATATTTTCATGGATGACCCAATAAAAAAGGGCAAACTTCATAAGTGCCACATCACAATCGGCAAAATCAGCCTAAGAACCCATAGAAAAATGAACCCAAACTATTTGTGTTACCTTATCTTTGCCGGAATAATTCAACCACTGAATATGATACGGATATGGATGCGACCGTGTGGTCAAGCCAAGCTTCTTGACCAAATTAGTACTCACCAAATTATTGCAGCTGCCGGAATCAATAATCATGTGCACTCATCGGTTGTTGATGACGAAGAAAATCTGAAACAAGTTGTGGCGCTGCTGCTGCTCTGCTTGTTCCATTTGTGCACTAAGAACGCGCTGGACAATAATGGACCGGTATGCAGCAGTGTCCTCAGAACCAAAGGTGGTGCCCTCAATGTCTTCGTCATCATTGTTGGCTTCAGTGTCGTCGATATCTTCCTCGACGTCGGAGGCGCTAATATAGCCGTCGCCTTCAGTTGCAATGTATGCCTGTTTACTGGGTCACTCCCTCTGGACATGGCCAATACCTTGGCACTTGTGGTAGCGAATCTCTGTCGATGTACAGTCTGTGGAAGCGACGGATGAGGAGCTCTTGGTAGGTGCGGGCGGCAACACTTTGCCGCTGCCTGGGGCACGTGCGGAGAGTGTTGTTGTCGAAAGGTGGAAGGAGGTGCTGTCATTGCTTGCCCCATCGACGTCCGGGGTGTGAAGGTGGTGCCGGCGTTGCCCCTGCTCCTGGATTGGCATCCCTGCAACTCCTTTTCTGCTAACATGGCAAGATGAAACAAGCGATTGACAGCAGAAAATTCTTTATAGTCAACAATGTCTTGAATTTCTCGCCGTAGCCCACCATAAAAATGGTAAATTTTATCCTCAGTTTCCTCTTTAACCCTTTTGCAAATCATACCCTTTTGCAATTCAGCATAATATTCCTGAACGGTCATGTCTCCCTGTTCTAAGCGTTGTAGTTTTTTACGCAAGTCACGCTTATATGAGGAAGTAACAAACCGTTCATGCATAGCCTCTTTTAACCTATCCCATGTATCAGGTTGTAAGCGAAGGTGTGGCGGAACCGCCGATTTAATCCGAACTAAGCATACCTGCCACCTGCGGCTTGCAGTGTGGTTAGGCCGAACTAAACCCGGTCGTCCGTCGAGCTGCCCAAAAGGGCACTCGATGCAACCATCACCCAGGGATACCGACATCACACACGTTAAGCCCTCGAAAGAGCCACAACAATTACAACAACCCATCATTTCATACAAACATAGATTGATTTGTTTAAGAATATTTACTCAAAATGGGGTACAATCATACTGAAATAGAATTCCAAAATAACCTCGCAGCGGAAACCGTATCGTAATACTGATATATTCTTGCAGCGGAAAAATAAAACATCGAGCCATGACATTGAGCCAACCATTGTCAATCTCGATCAAGAAGCTCCTGAAATAAAAATATCAACAACGTAGGGGTGAGTACGTGAGGTACTCGTAGGACTTACCCGTGGGCGGTTTCAACCCGACACATTTGAGAGTATGTAAGGCTTTTTGTGGACTGGACTCTAACCCGCGCAAGCTTACTAGAGGTGAGTCCTTACTTTCAAGTATCATTTATTTTTAAAGTATGAGCCTCATCTGATTCATTATAATTATTATCATCATCCATAACTCATATATATCATCATAAAGGAGCTTGCGGAAATGTAACATACAAGTACAAACATGTAATATAAAAAGCATGATTAAATGATCAAGATATTAAAGTTATTACTACGTTGCCCGTGTGTGATACCGGCATTCTCACACCTGGTGAGCATCAGCGATTCGAATCGATTTTTAATTCCCGGGAATAACTATCATGCCAGGGGTATATGCTTACTAGCCATCGCGTTCCCACATATAGCCCCCATCTCCACTCGTCCCATCCCAAGTTCGATTCAATCCCGCCATTCCCCCGGGTTTTGCCCTCTCAGGAGCGATACCACGGCCGCACCGGGTCAGCCCTCCCTTAGGAGCGATACCACGGCCGCACCGGGTCAGCCCTCCCTCGAGTACAAGCTCCCCCAGGCCTAACTCCCTCCAACAAGAATGGTAGGAACCTGTCTCTGTTCTTCGGATGGCACGAGTAAGACTTTCACCGGTCCATTATCCCGGATAAGCACTCTAGCAATATTATGCCGATCAGCAGGCGAACAGCGAATCGGGCCTTAAACGACTCGGGTGGAGTCCACCAAACCATCCTCATCATTTTTCATCGTAATATGCCTATATCTCCGCCCGGTCTCATCTTTTTATCACCTCATATCATATTTCTCTCGTATTAAATTTTTGTAAAACATTTTGAGTCCTATCATCTCGCGAGTGAATATCTTCACTCGACTTCTACCGTCTAAGCATGGCTAAGCATAGACTTCTGCCTATCCATTCTAATTAGGATATCAGGTATTCATGCAGGTGGGGTTTCAAACAACTCCTGAACGTAAATGCACAATCAAATAAAGGGTGGTGAGATTCCCTAGGTAGGTGTATATGCCTAAGGGGCCTACCTTTGTTGTTGATAACTTGAACAAACTAAACTAAAGTTAGTTTGCCGGGTTGTGAGGCTTTGCCCCAGGCAACCCCTTGATCACTTGGACAGCTCCTCCTTCCAAATACCACTTCAGGGGCCTCCAAGTGGTATTTGGGTCTTAGTTGGTCTTCTGGACACCGTTGCTCGAAGTAGCTCCACGCACTTGCTTCTCGATCATGTATCTGCAGGGAGCGTCGCTATATGAATGATATGCATGATGCAGCGAATGAGATGCCTGAATGTCAAGCACCTGTATGAATAACCATATTTCACATAGCTAACTTAGAATTCCTAGCGTGCATATCTCAACAGTAGTGAAGACTTATATTGCATTCCAGAAACAGTAGCTAAGTCTTACATATTCTTATGTTTCAAATATGGTTCATTGTGGCATTTATTGGATATACTAGCCTCAAATTTTCTATTATTTACGTAACTATGCACTATTTCTACCATTTTCAACTCAGAGCCAGAACCTTACATGCACCACCTCCTACTCTAGCAGTGAACCATGTTCATAACCTAGAGCTCATTTCAAGCCCCTAAAGTCACATGGAACATTTTTCACCATAGCAAACTTTTCTTAAATTAAATATATGCCTAAATATAAGACAAGGGCAAAAT